>OX411309.1:157990584-159190584 GCA_948150685.1 Rhaphigaster nebulosa | reverse complement strand
AGTAGAGCAATGTCTCGAGGGTTCATGCTGATAATCATTTAAAGTTTAAAAAATTTAATAAAACTGGATTTGTGTTATTTTCATCTGATAGCGGCTCCCCAGTTGATTGATCGATAAAATTGCAATTGAGCCCAATCTATCGTGAGATAAGTGAAAGTACAGTATTTCACGCGACTATCGCCTTTCGTCCTTGTGGACTCACTTTATCTTGATATCGCTCGGGATACCGCATTGCAATGCATACATCAGCAGTCGCTTTACTTATTTAAATACATCTTTATTAATCACAAAATAAGTGTGTTAACGGCAATTAGTAGGAATCAATGAATGAATGAAAATAAATTTTATTTTGGGACTCTCGAGAAAAATTCAGTACTAGTACTATTTGTCTAGCTTACATACAGTGAATAAATAAAGAAAAAGTTAAATAATAAAATGAAATACAGGAGATTTTAATAATTTCAGACATTTAAATCATAATTATATATATATATATATATATATATATATATATATATATATATATATATACACCTATTTACACTAACAAACAATAGACATAATAAACATGAAACTATAAACATTTAAAATGAAAATATATATAACTTCAGCACTTACATAAATGCGGAAGATATATATATATAAATAACAGGGCAACTCACCCTCAGCAAAGGAGGGTGGAGTAAGATGCTATAGACCCCTCCAGAGAATCTTTCTTAGGTTAAGAGTGAACGACAGGCAGGAGCATTGTCTTGCTGAAACATCACTTTAATATGATTGACCAAAGCAGAGAACTCCTCTTTTAAAACTATATATGCTCTTTTGAGTTATTCACAGTGAAGCAAAACGTCAGTAGCCCTACCATCTGGAACCAGATCAAAGTGCAAAACATCCTCATAATTCCACCAAACACAAAGCATTACGTTGAGAGCCGTTGTTCGCAGAATTGAACCGCCTGAACCAAAACGTGTATTACAATGCATCACATTTTCACCTTCCACCGCACAAATTTCTTCAGCAGCTGCCTTCGCACTTAATCCAGTTATGTCTCAGAAGACCACGAATGACAATTTTTTTCCCAGCATTATTAGGGAAATTTTTAAAATGGAGTGAAAGGTAGAAACAGTTGGTATACATAATTAAATAAAGGATTAGTCAAAGCAAACTACGATATATGCATTGTTTACATCAGTGCTGAATAAGGATTCAAATGGAGACTTTAATGTCAGCAATGAATTAATGTACAAAGACTTTTGTAACAATCTAGTATATTGATAATCTTGAAAAAAATGTATGTATCCCTCCTAATGCATAAACACTTATGTTGTTCCAGGAAACCATTCTTGCAGGAAAAAAAATATCTTAATATAGCAAGTTTTTGAGTTCAAAACACAATGAAATTATGGAAAATATGTCTTCCAAACTAAGCGCTCGTTAAAAAAAAAATTCTTCTATAAATTTGTTTTATTGAAAACTTGTTTCGAATGTTATACATTCATCCTCAGTTCAAGGTTTAAATGGATTATATCAAACACAAAAGTTTGTACTGGTAGGAAGATTATGAATCGACATAAGCATATGAAGACAACATATGAAGAAAATATGAACTACTGATTATGAAGCGAGGCAAGCAATAGCGCATACTACGTTTATCAATCCCTAATTAGATTGATCCTTCTATACCATCATGAGGATGTCAACTGACCAATTAGATTGATCCTTCTATACCATCATGCGGATGTCAACTGACCAATTAGATTGATCCTTCTACACCATCATGCGGATATCAACTAATTATTATTATGTTGCTTAAAATAATTTCTAATAATAGAATCGATTATAGACAGCAAGGAAAACTATTTACAAGACGAGCTTAATATAAATATCAATAGTTGTACGAAGCATGAAAAAAAGAAATGTTCAAGAGTGACCATAAGATAGCAGTCACCATAACTACAGATATAGAATAAGGAATCTTATAATAATAGTGTAATATTAATCATATCAAGGTATAATGTGACAATTTTATAACATTTACCTCTTTTTCCTTCTGCCTTCTCCTTTCTTCTTCAAGCCTTTGCCTTTCAAGCTCTTGTTGCTTCTTCAGCCTTTCTTCTGCAAGCCGCTCCTCTCTCGCGTTTCTCTCTTGCTCCTCTCGTTTTATCCTCTCTTTCTCTTCCAGCTGATCAACAATATTAAGGCAGACCATAAACATTACCTAATAATATTAGATAAGCATTGCATTCAGTAAATGAGAATTATTATTATGGCAAGAAAGATGTGATTTCACCTGTTTTTTTATAGCGTTTTGATGCTCCAAGGCTTTTTGACGTTTCCTTTCCCTTTCAGCGAGTTCGGCAGTGTCAATTGGGACGTTCTGACCTCTTGTGAAAGATCTGAGAAAAAGGAAATATCGGAGTCGTTATCAGTCGACATCCGCATGATGGTATAGAAGGATCAATCTGATTGATAAATTATTTGCCACTTCTATAATTTTGTTTTTATTGAAAAGTAGTTTCGAATGTTATACATTCATTCAAAAATTCAAAAATAAGCAATTCAAAATAGAGTTTGGTATTATTATACATATTAAATTAAATGTAATATAAATCAGTATTATAAAACATCTATGAATTATTTATTGAATTAAGACTAGAAATCAAATACCAACATGCAATTGAGTACCAAGATGTGAGTACATGTATTTGATTTCTTTTCTTAATTAAATTCATGATTCATAAATGTTTTATAATACTGATTTATATTACATCTAATTTAATATGTATAATAATACCAAACTCTATTTTGAATTGCTTATTTTTGAATTTTTGTGTGTTTTTTGAACTGAAGATGAATGTATTACATTCGAAACTATTTTTCAATAAAAACAAAATTATAGAAGTGGTAAATAATTTATCAACCCCTCATTGGAGTCATTATCATTTTAATATTTCAAATACTTAAAATCAGTGCGCCCTTCTGACCATTAATAGCTGGGATATATGTCTATATAAAAGAAAATTAAAAATTCAATAAATACAATGATTTTCATCAATTGATCATAAATACATACATACATACATACATATATATATATATGTATATATATATATATATATATATATATATATATATATATATATATATATATATATATATATAAACAGATTAAAGAACTACCTCTGGGAATCTTCAGAAGAGAACGGGGTGTCACAGGTCCTTATCGTTTCTCTACTTGATGTAGGAGTGCTTGTCATATTTTCGTCGTTGTGAGATATCACCAACACCTGGGGCTTTTCTCTAAAAATAAATAAAACAAATTATATACACAACTAAATGGCGCGGCCCATTCAAATTTGAAAAAAAAAATGGTCACTCCTCATTTGTATAAAGATGTATATCCTGTTCAATTTGTGTTCCGCATTTCTGAAACCTGACTTAAAGCTTTAGCTATAAAATCCCCGCAAGACGGAACGTTTGTAAGGATTTGACTAAACAACGGACATTTCGGCCGCTCATAAGGATTTTATAATATAGAAATATTAAAAATTTTCATTTGTTACTATACCACCTGCCTACCATACCTTATTATTGAACTGATCTTTCTTTTTCCGATTCTTGTCCCTCTGGGAATTAGGATTTTTATTCCGTACTTTACAGACTATTGGTGCGACTAAAATAGACCAACAGACTAATTACTAATACCCTAGTAATAGACCAAATACCCTCCTCAATTTTAAAATTTTCTACTGATAGAAAACTACAATTGCAGATCACGATCAAGTGTAATGTTATTTACATATTATATATTATTATTATTACGTTCTTTAAGGTTATTGTCTACATTAATTATTCCTAATAATTTTTTTAAAATATTACATCACGTACAATGTTTTGAGGTATTTTTGCCTCATCATCAGGATTTACATTCAACTGTTAACAATATATAAATAAAATAAAAATGATAGAAATATTGCAAATGTTACATCAAAATGTTGGACGTGATTTAATATTTTAATAAAATTATAAGGAAGAATTAATACTAGGTTAGGTTATGTCTTTTATGGACACTCAACGGCTTAGATCTTTAATGTCCTTGTTCAATATTTTCTTTAATATTTCTCTCTTCTTGCTCTACTATATTTTATTAAAAATGTTATTTTCTTTTAGGAATTCAATTATTTTTCTTATGTTAATGCTAGTGTCACCCAGTATCGTTTGGAGTTTTGTTTCCAAACCTAAATTGGTAAAATATCTGTCATGTAGCGGGCAGGCTTCTAGAATATGGTCAATTGTCAGCTACACATTAAAAATTTTGGAGGTTTATGTTTTATGTTAGTATTTGTGTAGTAGAATGGTGTTTGTAAGTCGTGTGTGACCAATCCTCAGTCTAGTCACAACAACTTCTCCTCTACTGTTGCGGATAGAACTTTTCCATGCTTTAGTTTCGTTTTTTATTCTTTTTAATTTATTGGGCCCTTCCATCGTTTCCCAAAGCTTGTCTCAATCGTCGTCCAAATCGTCTCAGACCTTCTTAGCTTTGAATTTCAGATAGCTGCTAATATCTAATGTGGTGTAGAACAATGATAACGCTGCTTCCTTGGTTGCATGATCGGCCGTCTCATTTGCCTTAATCCTTATGTGTGATGGTATCCAAACGAGTGTTAAGTTCTTAAGGGAGAAGTTGGTCGGGGGTTGCGGTCAAAAAGTTACACTTTTATAAGTAAACTTATATATTTTGTGCCGACGTTTCGGCCTAAGTTTTAGGCCATCTTCTGGGCTAAACGAAAAACAAAATAATAACAATGAAAAACGACAGAGGCAGTACCAGTAGCAGTAAAAAATGATAAAAAGCATAAAATACAAGTAAGATAAAAAAGTCAAAGAATAAAATTAAAAATTTAAATTAATAAGTTAAAAAGTTAAATATATAAATTTAGATAAGTTCTTAAATTTTTTATCATTGAAGAGTAAGATTGAATTTTCTGCATAACGACGTCATTAGAGTATACGTCGGAAAGGGCCATCATAGCAGATAAGGAGTCCGAACATATAGTAAAATTATTTTCTTCGTGTTGTTTTAATGTTCACAAATAACCTTTAAGAACTTCATATATTTAATCTTCACCATAATAAATTAAATTGTTAAATATAATCATTACATATATATATTACATATATATATATACAATACAGTAGAAAATATTAGCCCATTGTACAGATATACTCACTGTATTCCCCTGTTGAGCCAGTTGGGGGTGGCAGGCTGGACCTTGGGGAGGGGAGGCGGGGGCAGTGTGGGGGAGGGCTCCCAGAGGTGACCGACTCCGACGCCGCGGTCGCCCCACCTGGCCCTCTCCTCCCTCCCGCTCCCGCTGGATATCGAATCAGGCGTACGTCTGCGTTTAAAAATGAGAAAATTTAGTAGATTAATCAATATAAAAACATTTTACTTTTCTTATTAATTAATTTCTTGGGATTATTTCTAAATAACTTGATAGAGCCGTAATTATTTTATACCTTATCCAAAATCAAAATACAGTGCAATAAATCAAGAAAGTAATAAAAATAAACTTAATTCTATTAATTATTGTTTTTTCAAAAATTAAAAATTCCATAGATGCTGCCGATCCTCTTTTATGTAATATATAACCTGTACCCGATATAGCTAACACAGCTGATTTTATGTAATATATAACCTGTACCCGATATAGCTAACACAGCTGATTTTATGTAATATATAACCTGTACCCGATATAGCTAACACAGCTGATTTTATGTAATATATAACCTGTACCCGATATAGATAACACAGCTGATTTACCAACCTATCCTCATTGGGAACAACCATTTCTGGGTTGTTAAGGCTGGGTGTTAACGCTAAACACGTTAATTTTAAAGTTTCTATTAAATAATAACTAATCGAGATGTTATTTATTATTCGATGGCACTACGGTCCTTGTAGAACCCTGGCCTCCTTCACAATCTTCCGTCTCCCCTGTCCGTAGCCGCTTTTCTCCACCTTCGAACTCCAAGTATCCTCAGGTCCACCACAATCTTGGCCACCCTCTTCCTCGTCCTCTTCCAAGGTGTCCCTCCAGAAGTATCTTCGAGATACGTTGCTCTTCCATCCTCTGTACATCTCCTAACCACCTAATTCTACCCTTTTTGATGCAGGTGACTATATCTGGGGCCCTAAAGATCACGTAGCTCCTGATTATTTCTCTGTCTCCACCGATTTCCGTTCTACAAGGGGCCAAAAATCCTGCTCAGCACCTTCCTCTTCCACACATTGAGTATGCGTTCTGACTTCCTGGTGAGGACCCATATCTCACACTGTTATGTCACCGCCTGTCTAATGATGCTGACGTATTCGGCCTTCTTTAACTGCCATGTATTAGTACTAGGGTAATAGTACTTTTTCGAGCACACAGCAACATCATTTTTTTCGTTGATGTTGGTCCCAAAATATTTAAACTCCTGTACCTGCTCGAAGAAGAACTCTCCAGTCCTAACACCATTCCTTGTCCCCCAATCTCTCCGGGAGGTCCTCATATATTTAGTCTTGGTTTGATTGATATTGGGTCCTGCGATTTTGGAGGCCTTCTCACATTCTTCGAAGGTTCCCAGTAGAGATGCTCGTGTTCGACCAGTAATGACAACGTCATCTGCAAAAGCAAGATGTGCCAATCGATTATAGATGGCCCCTCCAGAATCGATTATAGATGGCCCCTCCAGAATCGAGATGTACTGTCATAATTTTGTTTTGAAGTCACTTGGTCACCTCATAAGCCCCCTCCTTGAATTTTGTTATCTCTCTCTTCTTCTCTTGACTTCGTCGCTGAGTGAGATTTTGTTATATCTTTTCTTGATTTCCGGCAATGAGCCTCAGTATCTGTCTCTTTATTCTTAATTGCGGCTATTTCTAACAAGTTAAAGCGTAAATGCGGTAAATTTCTTGATAGGGAAGAAAGAATGAGGTGATTAAGATAATCTCATTTTGAATGTCTGACACCGATAATCTCATAGCTATGATATTTTCAACCGAGGTTACGCGAAACCATCTTCTGAGTTCCATTTTCAAGATTTTATCAAAGAATCTATCTTGTAATTTACAACTCCAAGTAAATTATTAACAAATGCATTCCTTTTAACTTGATTTTCTTGCTGTATGCGCTTTCTGTACCTAGTAGAACTTTATCAATTGTATCTCAAAACATATCGGCTAGCCTGTAGTAATTTAAGCCACATGCTCCTTCGATTATTTCTAGCCTTTTTAATTTTTTATAGGGTCAGATCAGAATGATTCACTAACCATAGAGAGCTCAGTAAGAAGTTTTTTTTTTTTTTAGCAGCTCACTCTGTAACAAGAGGTCGTTAAATGATTTACTGGGCCATGGGATTGCCCATCTCTATGAAATATTAATGGTCAGGGATGAAATAAAAGGATTTTATTGTATTATAACTCGGTTACCTATTGTATTATAACTCGGATGCCTATTGTATTATAACTCGGATGTCTATTGCATTATAACTACTATATTGTATTATAACTAATAACCTCGGGAACTGAGGAAGTGGCCAACCTCCTGACTTGGCCCAGGCCTCAGCATTGAACTCGTTGCCCGCAGAATCGCTGGCGTAGCCTGAAGTATCCCCGTTGCATTCTTCTTCTTGTGGTTGCTGCTGTTGTGAAGACTGAAAAGAAATTAAATAAATAAATATAATTTTCCACCATATATTATTAGAGCTATGTATAATTATAATTAAAATGCTGAAAATTAAATTGTATTAACATAAATTAAATCCATACGAACAACGAAGAATAAAAAAAAAGATCACAGGTGAAACTTTTGTCCAAAGAAGTTGCACCTGTGATGGCTGTGATGACTCCCTTATTGTTATTTTATTTTTAAAGTTTGTCGCTGTATATTTCGACTTGGTCCGGATTGGACTTAAATATAATTTTATATGCATTTTAAATATTTTTAAGATGCCTGAGGATGGCTTATAGGTCGAAAATTTGCATCGTAATAAAATATACGATAAAATGGGATCATGATATCAGCGTAATCAATAAAAAAAAAACAAGGTTAATACGAATTAAAAATTAAATATTAATATTTTTTATTTATTTATTAGAATATATCGACGTCGTTTTTTGAAAAAGGCGTTAGCGCCATTTAGCAAATTTTATAGAAAAAAACATGTAACGATTTTTCCCAAATAACAATATATATATATATATTTTTTTTAATTTTATTCTTTATTGTATAAAGTAGGAGGTTATTAAGCTGCCAAAACCTTTATAATTACAATATATTTTTAAGGCTTCTAGCACTGGTTAAGGCCAGAGTGGCTACTGAGAGTAGTGAGTATTTAGTGCTTACGTCATCAATAGTCGAATTTTAGACCATTTCAAATTTTTTTTCGATACATCTTCAGCTGGAATCGATAGAGATGGTGTTTCCTTCCCATAATAAATTGAAACCTAAATTTCGAATTTTTGGCTCAAGTCTTCTTCAAAAAACGACGTTGATATCTACCATTTAAAAATTTGACAATATTAAAATTTTCCATCTGCTAAAACAACAAGAAAATATGACAGAAATGGAAAAAGATAATTGAAAATCGAATATGAAAAAAATAAAATACAAAAGAAAAAGAATTACAACGTAAGAAGCAAAGTATCTCCAAATTGATCAGCGCCACAATTGTCTTACCTTATCTTACAATTTTAGATATAGTAGCAGTGGAATGGAATTTAGAATCAGTTTGTCGCACACTGGTCCAGAAGGTAGAAAAACATGGCCAAAAATCTTCACCGTTTCGGAAATATATAGAACTGGCTTTATAACATAATTAAAAGCACAAACTAAGTTACAAAGATATAATAAGCTGTCTTTTAACAGAAAAGGTAGGTAAAGAAAAATTAAAACAAAATATTTAGTGCAATACTGCAGTGATAGGCTAAAAGGCCCTAACTCCAAATCATTTTTTAAATAACTGTTTGTCTTGTACCATAATTGCTTTAAAAACTACACCTTTTTACATCAAAAAAGCCCTAAATTCAATGGTTAGATCCTAACCATTGGTTTTAGGGCTTTATTATGCCATAAAAAGGTGTAATATTTAGAGCAATTAGGGTATAATACAAAAATGAATTTAAAAAAAAAATGATTTGGAGTTAGGGCATAAAGCACTAAAACCTATGATTAGGATCTAACCATTGGATTTAGGGAGCTCCAATGCCATAAAAAGGTGTAAGTTTTAGAGCAATTCGGGCACAATACAAAGATGTATTAAAAAAAAAATTATTTGAAATTATGGCCTTTTATCTTATGACGACAGAATTATATTTATCAGCTAGGTAATGTTTAAAAATTAATCATACTTGAGTAAATATATGATAAATCAATATCCGCTTGCAACATAATCCGATTCATCTGCGTGGGGGTCATAAATAATAGGTTTCCATGAATCGTGGCACTAAAGACTTGGTACTTTACAATCAAGTTGAGATTTCTTATCAAACGATTTTTTTCGCATCTTTGAGATCACGCGGTCAGATGCAATAACTAAATGATGGAATACATCTGCAATAGTTTTCGCTCTGAATTTTTTTTCTCGAGTAACCTTCTATGTTCCTCCATTGAACGCTACACTAACCTCTGGAATTCCCTCTCTTCTAATATCCGCTATTCTTCTTATCTCTCCTCTTTCAAATTCCACCTTTTTCAACATTTCCTCACATTACAAAAAGACGCTGTCCAATCATGAAATTTTAATTCAAGATTAATATCTTGATTAATAGAAAATATTTGTTTCAACTATCATATAAAATTTCAACTCTGTGAATCATTCCATTATTTTCATACTGTTATATTCTCCAATCGTGAAATTCTATTTAGTTGTGAGTAATTGTTATTGACGTTGTTTTAACTCTGGATTGTTTCATTATTTTTATACTTTAATTTTCTTTGTTTTTTCTTTTCATTTTTTTTTTTGTCAGTACAATTATATTTATTTTTTTACCAGAAGAAATAATTCTTCTTTTTTTTTCTTTACTTATATGTTATAATTGAGATTATTGTAAATATCAATTGACTTTTATTATTACAGCCTTCGGCCAGACATATTTTTCTGTTTTCTTTTTTACTTGGACATAG
Organism: Rhaphigaster nebulosa; assembly: GCA_948150685.1. NCBI lineage: Eukaryota > Metazoa > Arthropoda > Insecta > Hemiptera > Pentatomidae > Rhaphigaster > Rhaphigaster nebulosa. Next base: position 159,180,415 of record OX411309.1, on the reverse strand, counting down.
TTGTTATCTTAATGGACCTATTCCCAGAATGCAGTTTACATTTCTATTCTGTTCTATGTATTTTTTTAAAATCCTTGTGGCGAGCTTCAAGCTCTCTTCTGATAACTAACCAAAATTATCATCTTGAGCACGTTTGTTTCCACATCTTTTCCTTCTTCATGTTAATTAATTTCAATGGGGATCATGATGAGAATTGCTCTTTCTTCCTTACGAAACGAATTTTATCTCTTGGTGCGGTGTTGATCAAAAACTTTTGCCCAGTCATTTACTGTTTTAATCTAGAATTTATTTTTAAATTCAATGTGCTTTTTGTCATCGATATTTTATCTCATAAATTAAAGACAATACTAATTTGAATTCACGAGGAGTAAGGCCATTTCTCCCCCTCTTTCCTATTAGTAAATTGATAATACCTTCCTATTTAGCATTAAAATAGAAACATTTTCAGTTTTCATGACCTTTGAGAAAATTTCTCTTCTTGAAAGCCAAATAAAACGTAGTTGAGATCCTTCTACAAAAAAAAAAAAAAAAAATAAATAAAATAAAATAAAAATAAAGATGTAGAAGTAGTTTATAGTTCCATTACTTGATTTTAAAAAAATATGGCTTCGTTTGAAAGAAATTTAATAAAAGAAGAAGTTGCAAATTGCCGCAGCTAATTTTTTAGTCTGTGAAATACGGGACTCTTGAAAGTAAATTTGATAATAAATTGAATGCACGAATGTACACAATAAAGTCTAATTAATTGTTAACGGAATAATAAAGATAAATTACCATTTGCCGTAGAGTCCCTGTTAAATTAAGTTATATAAATATTTGTTTAGTTAAACCACAGTTATTCACTATTACGATTAAAGCACAAACGTATTTTAATCCACATATTTCAAAAATATGTTATATAATTTTACATTGAGAGGTGCGGTAAAGGACTAAGACACAAAAAGTATGACTTATCTATTTTGAGCCAACATAATAAGGAAAAGTCATACTTAATGTGTTAGTCTTTTACCGCACTCCCCCGACCAACTTAATTATATCTACGGTCAACCAAACTTACTCCAATATTAATATTTATAATAGTAACAATTTAATACTTGTGATCCAATTTCAAAGAATACTAATAATGAGTTTTAAATCTTTATAAACTTTATTTATTAGGCCGAGCATTATATTAATAAATATAAAATATACTTCGTAATTAGAGTTAATAGGTGGCAGACTAGGTGTTCTTTTTCTTTGTTGATTATCTTCTTCCCTATGTATTGGTAGCTCTAAGTTCGATGTATAGTGGCTTCTGAAAAAAAAGAATAAATTAAAGATTAATATTGTAATAAAAGATATATTACTTATTAATTAAAATATATATTCATTGATAATATTATACATGGTAATTTTATAACGTTAGACCAATTTTTTACTGTAATGAAATTCAATATAAAATTTGTTACAAAAGAATGTAAAATTAAATGTATTTTTAATATTAATTAAACACGAAAAAAATTGACTAAAAATTAAAACAAAAAATTGACTAAAACTACCTAATATTTTAAAATACTGTTCAAATTAAATTTATGCTGATTTTTCTTCAACATTAAATGATTTTTAAACTAGTTTTCACTTTTCACAAGTAAGTATTATTGCACCTTGATATTGTTAATTTATTCTCCATTTTTCGGATATGATACAATTAACCTGATAAAATTTATCTATTGAAAAATACAAGTTTTATGATTCCCTTCTTCATTTTTACTTCCTCGTACGAAATAAAGGAAGTATTGTAATTGCGAAAATTTTCGGTTTTCAGATTTCAACGGAAATATCCATTTTGACCATCCCTGAATCCATTTTGACTAGTTTCGTCGTGATGTCTGTACCTACGTTCCTTCGTGCGTATCTCGCTGTAGAAAGTTAAAATTTTGTATTTAGGATTGTTGTGATTCTAGTTGTGATTGTTGACCTCCCTTTTTGGTCACTGCATGATCACCGGAAGTGTTACTTCACTTGAAGGTCATAATTGTTTTCCATAAAAAATCCTATTAAAATATAATGAAAAACTTCTCAAATTTAGTATTTATAATTTATAAATTGATTTAAATAACATACTAGATTTTGGCCAAAATTGGGAAACCGGAAGCAGTACTTTACTTGAAGGTCATAATAAGCTTACATCAAAAATTATATTAAAATATAATGTAAAACATCTCAAATTTGATAGATAAGAATAGGATTGTTGTAAAATCTAGTTGTGAAGCTCCCTTTTAGGTCACTGCATGATCACCGGAAGTGGTACTTCACTCGAAGGTCATAATTGTTTTCCATAAAAAATTATATTAAAATATAATGAAAAACTTCTCAAATTTAGTTTTTATAAATTGATTTGAATAATATACTAGATTTCGATTAAAATAGGTGAGCCGAAATTAGTACTTTACTTGAAGGTCATAATAAGCTTGATCAAAAATTAAATACAGAGATCATATGATTCGGTAATAAAGGTTACAAACGCGATTTTTCCCCACTCAAATTAAACATTTTTATTACTTGTTTTAAGTGTTAAAATTGAATGTAAATTATTTGTTTGCCTCTCCATTTGTGAGCTGAACAAGTCTGCAGCAGGAGAATAAGATATAAATTAAACAGGTTCTTCCGCTTAAAATGTCGAAACCATCGATTTCCAATGCTTTATCTAGTGACAAAGACAGTTCTCATATTGTCTTGGGATCTTGAGAAAATGACACTTAATAACGGAATGAGACCTCCAGAAACAAGAACTTGTGTGTTTGTGTGTCAATAGATTGATGTCGCGACGTCTAGTGTCGTTTTTACTGCAATCTTTGGAAACTAGTAACCAAATTCAGGATCACTTTTTGAGCCATTTATAGATTTATAGTTTAATAGGCGTACAAGGAAGTCATGTGTTGTCCACACCAGATATTTTTACTTCAAATTAACAGCCGGCATAAAATATGAATTAACACAAATCATGAATGGGGACAGAAGTTCTGTTAGTGTTTAAAATTGTTGATTTTTAGATACTTATTATACAATCTTTGAAATAGCTTACATGGTTTTTAAATCCGTAGAATATCAGGAAATTGTCCCAATTTATTATTCTAAATTCATGAAAATTTCTTAGTCAGTGGGTGCTAAAATTAAAGAATAAAATATAATTATATTATATCCCGAATATTGATGCAATAACATTTTGAAAATTTCAAACAATTGATTTCAAAAATGTCATACAGTCTCAAGATAACAAATATTTTAATTAAGGATCGATAAATGAATTGACATATCTATAAATTTCTAGAAATGGCAAATCATTTATCTATCATTATTTTATATAATATAATTATATAATTTTATATAATTATTATATAATAATTATTAAATTTGTAGAAATGTCAATTCATTTATCGATCGCTAATTATATTGATCCTTTTATACCATCATAAGTCAACTGAAATGTTTTAATTGCAATGTGCCAAATCAGACTAAAGATAAAAACTGCTAGCAGATATAGTATATCGATCTCGTTTGAACTTAGTACTGCTTAATTATGCCTTCATTGTATCAGCCTGTTTAATAATTACTTTGTAATTAACAACACTTGGTATTGTTTCAAAATTAATTAATACTTGTTGATTACTGTTTGAAAAGTTCAGAAATAAACCATGCAGCATGAAACTAAGAGTTACAAAATATTCCATGAAATTGGATCCTTCAAAAGTATACTTTACTAATATTAAATAAATATTTAATATCTCCTCCTCTCTCAAAGATTACATTTTATTGATTTGAATGTTACAAAAGTCCTTGTGCATACTTGGACATTTAAGTTCAAATTGAATCCTTGAGCAGTATATTATTAAAATGCGTCCAACACAACCTTATAGATTTGATATTTCATTAAAAATGGAAAAAGCACAGCAACGGAAAAAAAGTGCTAAATTAGAGTTATAATTCAACCTTAGAAATCGGAAAAATTCTTCTACTTGACAAATGTCATGGAATAAAACCCGAAGAAAACTTAGACAAATTTATTTCAACTTGAAGCACAGATTTCCAGAAAGCAGGGCCAAAAACGCCAAATGTGGGTGGGCTCCAAATGTTGTGGGTGCCATATTTTTAAAATTTGATAATTTACTTGTATTAAATTATTAATAAAATTGAAAACACAATTTAAGCAGTCTTTTTTTTTTTTATGGCCTTCGTTACGTATTTCCTTATATTTGAGTTTCTCTTCAGATTTTGTTTACTTTGTCAGTTACTGGAGAACGAAGTTTATCAAAATTGAAGCTCATAAAGACGTTCTTAAGACTCTATCTGAAGAAAAACATAATTATTTGGCTTTTTATTAATTGAAGACGAAATTGCTGTTGAGCTTGATTTATCCTTAAAGAAGCAACAATACGCACGGGCCAAAACACATAAAGTAATTTTCATATAACCAAATGAAAATGATTTGTCTATATATATATTTTTAATCGCAGCTGCGGGTAGGATGTTTGAAGCAATTAAGAGAGATTTTCCAAACCGGCGAGAGATGGAAAAGAAAACAAAAGTGATTGTATTTAGATCAACAATTTCTTCCCATACATCGAGAATTTAAGCGTCTGAAATGAGATTTTTCCTCAAAATCGAAGAAAAAACAAGAAGAGATCGAGTCCGTAACACCACCTAAGGTCCAACCTCAATGTTAAACCAGCCAACGATGTAATAGAGCAAAATCGACTAAGATGGCATGGGCACCTACGGATGAGATCAAGCAGACTTGCTAGTGAAACCTATCGAGCCAAAGTAGAGCAGAAGCGAAGAAAAGGACGCCATAGAACTAAATGGGAAGATGATGTAAAGAAAGACTTCCAGAAAAGAGGACTTCCAAGGATTAATAGAAGGCAACTAATGGAAGACCGGTAGAGCTGTAGAGGGCTCTACAGACTTCCTCCTCACAATAGAAGGCAACTAATGGAAGACCGGTAGAGCTGTAGAGGGCTCTATAGACTTCCTCCTCACAATAGAAGGCAACTAATGGAAGACCGGTAGAGCTGTAGAGGGCTGTATAGACTTCCTCCTCACAATAGAAGGCAACTAATGGAAGACCGGTAGAACTGTAGAGGGCTCTATAGACTTCCTCCTCACAATAGAAGGCAACTAATGGAAGACCGGTAGAGCTGTAGAGGGCTCTATAGACTTCCTCCTCACCGGTAGAGCTGTAGAGGGCTCTATAGACTTCCTCCTCACAATAGAAGGCAACTAATGGAAGACCGGTAGAGCTGTAGAGGGTTCTATTGACTTCCTCCTCACCGGTAGAGCTGTAGAGGGCTCTATAGACTTCCTCCTCACCGGTAGAGCTGTAGAGGGCTCTATAGACTTCCTCCTCACCGGTAGAGCTGTAGAGGGCTCTATAGACTTCCTCCTCACCGGTAGAGCTGTAGAGGGCTCTATAGACTTCCTCCTCACCGGTAGAGCTGTAGAGGGCTCTATAGACTTCCTCCTCACCGGTAGAGCTGTAGAGGGCTCTATAGACTTCCTCCTCACCGATAGAGCTGTAGAGGGCTCTATTGACTTCCTCCTCACCGGTAGAGCTGTAGAGGGCTCTATTGACTTCCTCCTCACCGGTAGAGCTGTAGAGGGCTCTATAGATTTCCTCCTCACCGGTAGAGCTGTAGAGGGCTCTATAGACTTCCTCCTCACCGGTAGAGCTGTAGAGGGCTCTATAGACTTCCTCTTCACCGGTAGAGCTGTAGAGGGCTCTATAGACTTCCTCCTCACAATGCTTAAGCGGTTCATAGAGGATTGGATATGATGATGATATATTTTTAAAAATCGGTTGTTAACTAAACAAAATAATAGGTTCATTAGAAAACTTATTGTAAATATAATAAATTAATTTGTGAAAAGTACACTTCCCATAAATATATAACTTATATTTTTAAAAACACATTTATAACGACGTTTCGAAATCCTTCTTCGTCTTCAAGTTATTTGTTTTCTACAATACAACATCAATTAATTCAATCCAAATATTTATAACTTAATTTACAATATCTTTAATATAGTAACAAAAGATATTGTAAATTAAGTTATAAATATTTGGATTGAATTAATTGATGTTGTATTATAGAAAATAAATAACTAGAAGACGAAGAAGGACTTCAAAACGTCGTTATAAATGTGTTTTTAAAAATATAAGTTATATATTTATGGGAAGTGTACTTTTCACAAATTAATTTATTATATTAACTTCCCTATGTAGTAGAAATTGTTTAATATTGTAAAAAAATTTGTTTGAATCATTTAAATAAATTTATAAGTTTTTGTTACTCTTAATAAATAAACATTGATCTTCCTAGAAAAACAAACGAAAATAAATTGATTAATTAGCATTAAAGGGCGCCTTATTTTATTTTCGTCCCTGGCGCTTGCATCGGCCCTTTACACGACATTAGCATGTAAATCTAATACTTGGAAGCATGTATCGCATACATAATAACATGTAATTTGCGATGATTGTAAGTTGATAAACAGGCACGTGTAATGAATACTGTAATATCAGTATTATTAGTTCGTCGTACTTGCTCAACCGAATTACTATTCAGAATCATTTTTTTTTTTATTCTGAGTAGTAATATATTCTTTGATATTTGAAATTGAACATTATTGAAACAAAATTAAGAGGTCGTTACAAGAGTATTTTGTTCATGAAATATAATAAGCATTATTTAAATTTTAGTATAAAGTCTACACATTTAAATTATTCATCGACATACAGACCATCGCCAATTACATTAACCCATCATTCTGCTAGAAGTTAAATATTACAAAAATAAATGCACACTGGTACTATTTCACCAAGTTCAGGTATTTGGGTGCAAATTTTCGGCCTTTAAGCCATCCTCAGGCTTCTCTTTAAAAGGCCCTTAATTAGTTTAATTTATAACATAGAAAATTGTAAAATATATTTAAATTTTTTTTCTAATATATAACCATTTACGTACTTCAAAAAGTGTTAAAATGCATACAATGCCATAATTAAGTTCAATCTGGACCCAATCCAATTTACAGTCACTAAAAAATAATTATAACAAAAAACAATAACAAAATTGAGGTCAAGATCAAATTTCATAACAATTAAATATCTAAAAATTTCCATTAATTAATACCATTAAAACACTTAAAACTAAAAAAAAAAAAATTGTTAAACAAGATTTAACACTTTTTGAAGTATGTATATGGTTATATACTAGAAATGTTTTTAAAAATATATTTTACAAATGGCTATGTTGTAAATTAAACTAAATAAAGGCCTTTTACAGAAATGCCCGAGGTTGGCTTAAAGGCCGAAAATTTGCAAATAAATGAACTTGGTGAAATATTACCAGCCTGCATTTATTTTTATATATACTGCATTCATCTTAAATATATATCTTAAATATTACTTTATATATACTGCATTCATCTTTAAATAAATATATATGTTAAATATTACTTTCTTAACCCATCTTTCTTGAAGAAGTTACATATTACTTTAACACATATTTCATCAAGAAGTTAAATATTACTTAAACCCATCTTTCTGCCAGAAGTTAAATATTACTTTAACCAATCTTTCTGCCAGAAGTTAATTATTACTTTAACCCATCTTTCTACTAGAAGTTAAGTTTGTAGTGATATCAGTTCTTTATCAGCTCGTTATCGAGGCGAAAAACCCCTTACACCCTAGTTTGACATCCCCGTTGTTTCCGAAATACCGACCTTCCATAAAATGCGCCATTGACCGGAAGAGACCATAGCCAGACTGTGCAAAGAGACCTGCTGTAAAGAAGGTGGGGCAAGATGATAACAACCCACATTTCTGAGGATTATTCTTTTAATATGTGTGAAAGATAGGTCTTGCTCAAAGATTGCTTTATTCCGATTGACTAAAGAAGGATATTTCTCTTTTAAAAGTCCACATACTCTTTCGAGATGTTCACAGAAAAGCTTAGCGTCAATAGCACTGCCATCTGGAAGCAGCTCAAACTCCAGAACACCCTCATAATTCCACCAAACACAAAGCATAATCTTGAAGGCTGTTGTTCCCAGAACACTGCCGTGTTACGAGGCACCACATTTTCACCTCCAATTGCACAAATTTCCTTGGCTGCTGCCTTCGCACTTAGTCCTTTTTTCCAAATGGAAAATGTTTGAGGAAAAAATTGTCTAAATAGACATTTTTTTCCTCAAACATTTTCGGGGAATTTATAAAACGGAATGATAGGCAGTGTTAGTAAACATAATTAAATAAAGGATTAGTCAATGTAAACAAGGTTATATGCATTGCTTACATCAGAATCGAATAAGGATTAAAATGGAAACTTTAATATCAGGAATGAATTAATGCATAAAGACAACCCATTAAAAAAAAGAAAAGTCAAATATATAATATTGTACATCAAAGATTTACTTGAGTAAATCTTAAAATGGTGAATATTATATATTTTGAGAAAGTTAACAAATAGTAAGATGAAAAAGTATAAAGTATAATGAAAAATATGATGATCATATGTTAATATTAATGTGGAAAATAATGAATATAGAAGAATATGTTAAAAAAGTATAAAGAAAAAACGCTAATCATAATGTGAAAAATAATAATAAATCATAAGAAAAATATGTTAATAGATAATGACAAAAAAGTTATTTAAAATTAATCTTGAGATACCTTTCATACTCCTAAATCTTCATTCTAATGTTATTATAATTAGTATTTTTCATGTATTGTACTATAGCTTTCTTTTTATTCATTTTCTTTATCTTTCTTTCTATATTTTATATATCTGTATTTTCATTTTAAATTACTTTTTTATCATTATCCATTAACATATTTTTCTTTATTTCTTACCATTCATTATTGTTTTTCGCATTATGATTAGCATTTTTTCTTTATACTTTATTAACCTATTCTTCTATATTCCTTATTTTTCACATTAATATTATCATATTTTTCTTTATACTTTTTCATCTTACTATTTGTTAAGTTTCTTATATATTTTCACCATATCTTATTTACCGAAGTATCGGGAGGACCATCACTTGGAAAGAGAGGGCCTGAAGGAAGTACCTCGCGGGCCACTCGCCGAGTTCAGACTGACGACCGAGAAATAAGGAAGTTACTGCCAATGCCGGAAATCTCATTGTCGTTTGCTTCAGTGGTCACTATATCGATCGGCTCTTAATGATTCAGAACGAGCCGTCCCAATAAACTGAATCACATAGTCCATTTTGTGGCTATTTTCGTGAAAGGCTCCCAAGGTAAAAGTTTGTTTGAACCCCCTCAGACAGCTGTTTGCAATTTATAAATAATAGAGTATATGCCACATCAGAGTGAGAGTTTCCTTGGAAGGCTAAAGGCCCGGTTTAAAAAATACGCCAGCTCAATATCCTGATTTTTTTTTAAATAATACTTATTATATTTTTAAAATAAACAGTACAAAAGATATTTCATTCTCAATAGTAGAACCAACACCTGACTACAAAATAGTATTTGATTAATTAATCGAATTATCTGAAGGTTGAAATGTGTCACAAATAGCTTTGAAATAGTCAGTTGGCATTCGCATGATAGTATAGAAGGATCCATTATTATTATTGCCACTTCTAAAATTTTGTTTTTATTGAAAACTAGTTTCGAATGCTATACATTCATCTTCAGTTCTAAAAACACATAAAAATTCAAAGATAAACAATTGAAAATACAGTTTGGTATTATTGTACATATTAAATTAAATGTAATATAAATTAGTATTATAAAACAATTATGAATTATGATTTTAAATAAGAAAAGTTCCAATTTGAACAACCCAATACAAACTTTTCTGTTTGATATAATCTATTTAAACCATGGAGAGTACCAACATGTATTTGATTTCTTGTCTTAATTAAATTAATAATTCATAAATGTTTTATAATACTAATTTATACAACATTTAATTTAATATGTATAATAATACCAAAATGTGTTTGAATTGCTTATTTTTGATTTCTTTTTTTTTGTTTTTAGAACTAAAGATGGATGCATAAAATTTGAAACTAGTTTTCAATAAAAACAAAATTAAAGAAGTGGCAAATAATTTATCAATCACTAATTAGCTTTAAAATAGACACTCCATTGAAATCTCAAAAGAAGAAAACGGAAAGGAAAGAGAGTTAATAAAAATATTATAAAGTTAGAATTTCCTTTAATTCATATATGTGCGTTTTCTTGCATAAATTTAACTAGTAATTTATATTTTTGTTGATTTTATTCTTATTAGGAATAGATTAAAACCGATATATCCAAAGCATTCTGGTGCGTAAGTAACTACTTACTGATTTACATCTACAACACCTCTACCAGCATAACTCTACTTACTGATTTACATCTACAAAACCTCTACCAACATAACTCTACTTACTGATTTACATCTACAAAACCTCTACCAACATAACTCTACTTACTGATTTACATCTACAAAACCTCTACCAACAAACTGGGATTCTTTACCAAAGATTTCATAATAATCTACAAATCCATATCCCAACCACGCTCGCCGCCAGGGAGAGGCGGGGGAGGAGGCGAAATATCCGCGGGGCTCCCTTAAGGGTTGATTAATTTAGGAAATGTCAACACGAGGAGGAGACTATCGAGGAGCTGGATAAGATCCATCTACATCTACTTTACACTCTATTTTTTAAGAAACGAAGTATCTCATTTTAAGCTAGTTAAATTATATATATATATATATATATATATATATATATATATATATATATATATATATATATAACCTTTTGATCCTTTCATCAATTTCCATTGATTGTACAATTGTTTAATTTTGAATATTACAGACGAATCTAGTCTAGTTCAAATCTCAACCGAGATCTCTGAAATTAGTATAATGAACAAATAGAAGCAACTATTACGTGGAAAAGTATCAAGATGAATGTAACTAAATAGAAAGGACCAGGTGAAATCCAATGTAATTCGCTTACAACCTGGAAACGATTTGGTTAATGACATACAGGATTGAAGATTCAGAACAGTCCAATCATAAGCTACCTTTGATCTTGAGCTAAACCCTTTTTTCTAAAAACTATCATTAAGCATTCTGAAAGGGGCTGTAATGAACTTCATCACGAAAAAAGTAAAGGAAACAGTATCGAGATATCGGCGTGCAAATTTGATTTAGTTTATTTAAATATATATTTGACAATAACAATAAAGTATTTCTTGTTAAGTAATAATTGCGTTACTTGTTGATTATATATTACACTTGAGCTACAAAAAAAATAAACTTGGGTTGGTTTGGAAAGGAGATACGGAGAACGATATAGAAGATCTCTCTCTATTTATGAGAGATGCGTGGTCTTTTGAGAGATAAATGATGAGATATCACTATTTATCAATCAGAAATAATTAAATTTTTGATGAATTCAAAATTAAGTTATTTTTATTTCAATTTTACAATTAAAATGATAAAATAGTCAAAATTGAAACACCTATCTCAATGGAAAGCAATGAAGCAATAGCTTAAGATATCAAGATATATTACTCCTGCTCTGCCGTTGCCGAAGCGGCCGCACACACTCCCTGGCCCATGAGGACTGGCTATTGTTCCAGTTTCTTCAGGAAGTGTAAGCCCTCGGAGGAATTATGCAAGAAGTTCGTGCGATAAGGAGAGGTCAACGCCCGCTGCCTATCGACCTGGTCAGTGGTTGGAAAACTGACTCACTGGGTCTGGTCAGTGTGACATAGTGCACTCAAGATATCGTTGTAATTGTGGGGAATTCTCTAAACTTAACCAATTACATTTATACAATTATTAACCTCTCCAAACTAGGTAGTTATTAAAAACCACTTTTATATTTGCCTATGAAGTGTCTGAGCTTCTTATACGGAAGGTTTTTAAGTTTTATGTTAAATTTTAACATACTACGTCGATTAACAGATTAAAAGTTGTGCTCCAATTCTCCTGGTTTCGGGTTCGACACCGGCTGTGATAGATAATAATGTATTCTGTTATCAGTCATGGTTCGAGAGACCTCACCCGGCCTTTATAAACTGGGCACCTTTAATTGGGAGAAAATCCTTAATCCTGGCCAATAACTTCCTTGTACAACCATTGGCCCTTGAGACACTATTTCCCTTACCAATTACTGAACAAAAGACCCTTCATGGATTGTAGTGGTGAAGGTTTTTATTTTTATTTTTTAATCTATTTATTAACACAAATAAAATAATTATTTGTGGTTGATCCTGGCAATGTTCTTATATCACAGGCAGGCACAGTACACCACATCCATCTGACTTTTCACCAACATGCCAAGTAAAAACTAAACATCCACAATCAAAGACTACGACACTTACACTCACTTCTTACGAGACATTCGAATTAAAGACTTAAAATTTGGCATTTTAAATGTCGATAAGACATTTTCTGATTGAAACCTATTAGGGCCTGAACTATACAGATATAAAACAGGATTTCTATAAAATTCGCTTACACAAATATAAATTTTTTTTTACTTCAAAACAATTTGAACAATAGCTTCTGGATAAATAAAAAAATAAATAAAATGCCGTTTATTTTGAGGGCTCAACAAACCAGTAGTTAGGAGTACGTTCCAAAGTAGTTCATTAATTCTCATTAGTAACTTTTCAAGTTGGTTGCATGAGCAAATATTTTGACTTGACCCACATTGAAGCTCACGCCGCATTAATAATAAAAATAAAAACTGAGCTTTTTATAAAGTTAGGAATCTCTTAGCCAAGGAAAACCTTCGCGTGCGGTAGAACATGAATTTCGAGCAGCGATATGCAAATATATATCCCACATTCACCTAAATCTATAATTTGTATTGAGCCAGTGATGAGTTTTTTGATTTTTATCAGCCTCTTAAATTTTTATTGTCTGACTCTCATCTATTTATCTAATTGATGTATCTTTTTTTATAACACTCTAGGAATATATATTTTTTACTATCCACCGCCACCAGTTAGCGTTCGATAAAATTAGCATACAAACAGACTGCTGTCGGATTGCTGCCTGCATCCTGTATATTATTTTCTTAGTATTAAAGATAAGCTGTAAAATATTAGTTTCAGACTGTGTTAAAATAGGAAAAATAGTTTACAATTATTATACTGTATGAGCTATAATAAAGCTATTTCAACACCATCAGAACTATGGATTCATAATGAATAAGTATGGAATTACAGGCGATGGGGAACAACAGTTCTTGAAACAAGTATGTAGTAGCCGAGAATAGGAAATTTCTGATATGCCACCATGTGTAACCAACCGTTCATTGCTTAAACTATGAAGGAAATCATTTTTATTATTTGCAAATAGGCCAACGAATGATATTGTCCAACAAACGTGTACCAATCAATAATTAATGGCGCTTAATGGAACTACAACTGCTATGTCTAAGCATATATTTTTCAATTCCTTAAAGAAATTCTTAATCATAATTGATTTTCTCAATATATTTTTCGCTAATAGAAGATCTATTACATATGAAATACTACATCCATTTCAAACTTCAGTATTTAAAAAAAAATGTATTTGATATATTTAATTTAAGATAAAAAGTATATTTCCTTAAAATTTCCATCATTTGAATTTATTTGATGATAATACGTTGTTTTAATTTATGAAAAGTAAGCTCAAAGCTACAATGCAAATCAACTGCGCCTTGAAGATTTAGCTACGCATTACCCGCACAACAGTTCAGTGTGGCAAAACCGTAGTATCGTGCGGAAAGGCGCATTGTCTGATTAGGAACCTGATCAAACAATGCGCCTACCATACCTGTATATATACTAGTATATATGACATATAATATATATATATATATATATATATATATATATATATATATATATATATATAATAGCTTACAACCATTTATAGTATAATATTTGCCATTTATGTGATTGGTTCAAATCATCACAAATAGGTCTCAACAATATTATTTTAAAGAAACATTTATTAAATATGACTTCCACTTTTTGCCGTTAGTAAATAATATAACCAATTTAACAATAATAGAAATATATAATATAATATAGAAAGATAATTATAATGTTAATAAATGTACAGTTCAAATAATTTACTAATTATTATTTCCATTTAATTAGCCAATAATTTAACATAATTTCTCAAAGCATACAAATTATTAAATAATTTGATATGCTGCTGATACTATATTAAGTAATGAATAAATAAATTATTTTATTTACATATATAAAAAATACCATAAAATTAGTTTTATTAAAGAAAAGGCAATACGAAGACGATGGTCCGAGAATGTTTCTGGGATAACTTCGAAATAATCAATATTTTTTACCCCAATTATTTAGCTCCTACTACAACCATTAATTCAAAATCTATAAATTTCTCTTTATAATTTAACGAGTTTTATTCAAACAAAAACGCCTCTACTAACAAAAAAATATCATACTTTTTACAAATTAAAAAACAAAACATTTTCTTTAGATTTGATTCCTTTGATATTATAAGATAAAATTCTAATCTCACCAAAATTATTTTTTATTATTATGTTTTCGACAGACGGACTCATCTTATTCTCTGTTCCAACTGCACGACTGCCGAAGTTCGTTGAATGCCAGAAGCAGGTCTCCCTCCAGTAGTACCAATAGCCGGGTATCCTCTGTGTAACTGGACATTTACCACATCTCCAACTTCAACTTCCGTTGACTCCTTTATTTTAGAAATACCATCTTCGTTATTTTACATCAATCTTTTAAGGCTCAGGCACACAGAACGCGATCTGTCGTGACAATCTGCGATCTCTCTAGATCGCTCTAAATGTATAGAAATGGATCGCTGGAGGGCTCGATCAAGACTGGCTCGCTGCGATAGATCGCCTTCTGTGTGATTTGTATAGTGCAGTTTGTAATAATACATCAGATCGCCAGCTCGCTGCGGGCTGAGATAACAGATCGACGGGACAGATCGCTATTATCCTATTCCGATTTTATCTTCTATCACTTTCACCTTATGAGAATAATTCTGATTTATTAAACATCTTCTTATATTTAACAATTTTTTTTTTTGCCGATTTTGAATAATTAAGGGGTAGTCCTTGAGTACGGTAATACCAGTATTTTTAATTTGATCGTATTACTGAGAATTTTATCTATTTGATGGCCCAACGTAAACTACGTTAGTACTAATTAGTTACGCAATTGCGGGGAGTTCCCAACATTAAAAGTTCTGCTTATTAAACGCGGCTCATTTATTCCTAATACTGCATAACACCGTTTTCATACTATCTTTAGAAATTGCACCACAGTTGCCCCATTGAATATTAAGTAATTTGACCTGTTCCTCTATTCTATCTGTTTAATTCATTCTTTGAGTTAATTAAGTATTCTCGTTCTTTAGTGCAATTATTTCTTTTGTTATAGAAGAAATTTCTCTTATAAATTCCGAAATATTCTCATTGATCTTTCCTTCGCCTGTCTTGGTAGCCAATACAGTCATTTTCCTATTCAGCTTACTGCCCAATAACTGGCTAATAATTTCAACTAATTCTTTATTCTGCTCACTTCTGCCATTTAAAAAAAAATGTCTTATTTTTTTTTTTTGAACTATTTCGCTTTAAAAGTTCCTGGGAAGGCTCACTTCTCGTCGCTCTTTTCGTTCCAGGAGTAACTAAATTGTCTATAGTCTCATCTTTAGAATTCATAAAATACTTGCTATTTATAATAAATGAAACGTTTATTCCCCGTCACCAATTAAATAATATTATTTAATTAAGTTGCCTACACTATTTTAATATAATTTCAATATTCAATTGTACTCTATTTGATAATCAGTAACATCCGAAACGTAATATTTAATAAACGATTTTTTGATTTAATATTGTTGAAGCCTATAAAGTACTCTGCATATGAAGTACTCAATTAGAGAAATAATAACTAACGAATCTAAGAAAATAATAATAATAAATAAGTCAAATAAATATAATTTAAAATATATACCTGTACATTTCTAAAGTTTTCAAATTATTTGTTAGCTGCAAATTTAAACAAAACTTTTATGATCTTACCTAATACAAGGACGATACCTTCTCTCTTCCGTATTCCAAATACCTCCCCAAAGTCCACTGAAATGTTTTAGTTCCTCTGAAAAAAAAGAAGAAATGGTTCAATAAACATAGGTATAAAAACTACGACCAAGAAATAATAATTTCTCGAAAAAATTAACTTTTTCAGAGCTTAATTTAGGAAACAATAAACAAAAATATTGTGAAATTGTATTGCCATAATTGATCACGTTACTAACTGTGTAGGTTATTTAGTTCTGCATTTGAAAGAGTTTTTTTTAATCCCTTTACTCACATGAGATGATAAATGATCAAGCTGTTTTATCGGTGTTCAGTGAGTATCGAGTTGTTCCTTGATTATTTGATCAAGTCCAGAAATGAAGCCATTTTTTTTTTGGCCATAGCGTTTGGGTATCCATTGTTGCTAGAACATTATTATAATAAAACTGCAAAGTATAGCTAACTGCGTTGGGACCAAACTATTTTTTTTAATTTACTTTTTATGTCCAATATAAAACTAAATGTAATATAGTCCAAAGACTACAAAATTAATTGGATTAATTTAATATAATGGGCAATGGGCAATGCAGTCGAAGCGACGTTAAACAATAGCAAATTACAAAAAAAAAAATAAATACTAAAGAACGATTTGAAAAGTCCATGGAAGAAAGGGAAGGAATCAACCGTAATTCATTTCTTATAATTCTTCGGTCTACAGGTGTTTTTAAAACGCTTCTAAAGAACCAATTCTCCTCTTTTACCCTCTTATTCTTCTGAACGATATGACTATATTGATGTATACAACTCCGTTTTGGAAAAAAATGTGACCCTCTCCCCTTTTTTTAGGAACTCTTCGTTTTCAACGTTTAACATTCTGTTCTTAAATTTTTGAGAAATTCATTTTTATTATTTATAAAAAGCCGATGATATTGCACAACATAAATATGTGTCCTTATACACGTTTATCAATTAGTAGTTCCTGGCGCTTAAGGAATTAACTATAAATGCTGTTACTAGAGATGGGTCGGAATGTAACCACCTGCTTGTCACAGATACAGACAGGTAACAGGTACGCGAAAATGTGATAACCTTAAAGTAGCAGGTACTTTCAGTCACAGCCTTGCAGGAGTAAGAGGAAACACAAATCTCCGGGACAGATAATAACAAGAGTTAACTGAAAAAATGTACACAGCCACAAAGATTTTAAACAAATACCTGTATGCAAATAAAAAAATAATTTCAATCTATAAAAAAATGTATTATTATGTTTGTGATAAAAGTACGTATTGTGTAGCATAATTGATTAACATGTGTGCTGTTTATAGTTTAAATAGGAAATAAAGTGTTGGCTGCTGTCTCTATGTTAGCAAACACATGGTATTTTGACTTTATTTTTCAAACTTTTGTTTGAAACGCTGTCAATAAGAGTGTCGTTATAAATAAATAGTTCGTAACCTGTAGGAATAACCCGTCTTGTTTGCCTGAACAGGCGTAGGAAAGAAAGTTAAACACACATACAAAAAATAAAGTTTGGAACATGTGACAAAAAGTATCAGCTAAAGTATAAAATACATCTGTGGAACAGGAACAACTTGTCACTGTTATCCCTAGCGGATATCACAACCTATCTCTAGCTGTTACTAAGCATATATTTTTGAATTCATTAAAGAAATTCTTAATCATGACGGATTTGCTAAATACATTTCTTACTGTTAGTAGATCTGTTCTCTATGAAATATTTCATCCATTTCAAACTTTATTATTTTCTTTTTCTAATATTTTTTTGGTAACTTTTGTTAAAAATGAAACTTTTTTTTTGTTTTTTTAAGTTACATTATTTTACATTTCGGTAAAATTTCGGTAACCGCGCTGACTCGGATCTTCGTGTTACAGGCAGGAATTATCCATCGATTCATCGTCGGCCTGGGGTCAGTTGGAAGCCGAGTTCATTGACCACAGGCTGACCAGGAAGACGATCCACATCGCCAGTGCTCAGTATATTGATCTCATAGTGCTTGCTTTGATGTACACAGTCATCAAAATAGACGTTAAGTTGTGTGCTCATTATTTATCGTTTTTGAGTCTAAAATCAATGGACTTTTTCTCTGTTGAAGTTTCATTTTGTGAGTGCAATATGTCATTAATTAATAATCATTGCAAAATAATTTTGAGAGTGCCTTCCTCATTTTTTTGTCTTGGGGCGAAAGATGATATGGTGTAAAAGATATTTTTTTTGTTCAAAATTATTAGTTTTAAAAGGAAAGTAGAGTCTCGCTAATCCGACTTTATTAATCTAAACCTCTGGGTAGTCCGACCATCTCGTGGCCTCACTGAACTCTCAATACTCCAGAAAGCCCAGTCACTAAAAACGTTAATTATATTAAAATCCTCTTCTACAATTTTGATAATGCGTTAACATTTGTTGAAGAACTCGAAGAATATACAACTGGTGCTTAAGAGATGGCGAAATGGCGATCAGGATTACCGACCAGGATCAAGAGCTCGGGAATCAGGATTACGTCAAAAACAAAATAATTAAGTTTAAAAAAAATTATGTTATAATATATTCTTTGAAGATTATTATCACGTACATACATAGTTTTTTAAACGCTCACACATAAATAAATAAATGCTGTACTATATCATGTTATTATACAGAGAGTTTGAGACTCGAAAAAACTCGAGAAAATCCTCAATTGGTGGAGCACAACTCGCCTGAAGTTTCCTTTGAGCTTATGTTCAACCCCCTAACTTTCTCCAGTATCTCTGTCACGTAAATAACTCTGGAATTTTCAATGGATAAGGGTATGTTTTATGGCGGATTCTTAAGAGTGAGACAGACCAGTGGGTAAGACACTGGACTCCTAACTTCCGAGTAATTAATTTCGACTGTGTCAAATAATTATTTATTATTTTATTCATTCATATATCGATACCCCTGGGGCGCATCCAGCCTGTATAAAGTGGCAGGCATTCTGGCCAAATCACATCCTTGTACAACTGTTGGCCTTGCATCAGCACTTCCTTACCAAGTACTCCTCCATGGATTGCGAGCGACACAGAATTATGTTTTTTTTTTTGTATATCTCTTAAATTCTGATGATAAATATTAAAGTACTTGGACGATATATAAATATATACTAGACCTAAAAAAAAATAATGTTTGCAAAGGAAGATTCATGGAGAGTCCGGCGAGACGATCTGATATTCAATGATTCTAATTTGAAAAATATAATTTTTGTTCAGTGTTAATAACTTTATGAGAACTTAAATATTAGGAAGGGCTCTTGAAGGTATCACTTAAACTAAATATTTTCAACTAATGTAGTTATTTTCCTTAAGCCTAAGCAAGTTGATCCTTTGACGCGAGCTGCGGTTTGGTAAGCTATTAAACTTATAAATATTACGGATCTTACCAGCAGTAAGAAAATATAGCTCGAATTGAAAAATCTTGCTGTATAAAATATTATGCATATTGACAGGTTTTGTATTATAGAGGCTGCGTGTGCCCTAGGTGAGTCTCCCGACCCTAGGGCCGATTCATGGCTGCATAATAGAATAAATAACCCACTGAGCAGCCTCACTCGCCTTAATTTTCGAATAGTGTATTATGAAGTAAGTACCTAGTAATTTTCGAATAGTGTATTATGAAGTAAGTACCTAGTAATTTTCGAATAGTGTATTATGAAGTAAGTACCTAGTAATTTTCGAATAGTGTATTATGAAGTAAGTACCTAGTAATTTTCGAATAGTGTATTATGAAGTAAGTACCTAGTAATTTTCGAATAGTGTATTATGAAGTAAGTACCTAGTAATTTTATCCAATTCTCTATTATAATGTTATTGGATTGTAAATATTTGAAATTAACCCTTCGACTTATCCGGATTTAAATTAGTTTTGTAATCAGAGCAGATTAAGTCGAGATTGGCTTGAAGTTTTAATTAGAAATTGATAAATTATTTGCCACTTCTATGATCTTATTTTTATTGAAAACTAGTTTCGAATGTTATACATTCATCTTCAGTTCTAAAACACAAAAATTCAAAAATAAGCAATTCAAAATACCGTTTTGTATTATTATACATATTAAATTGTATTTTGAATTGCTTATTTTTGAATTTTTGTGTATTTTTAGGACTGAAGATGAACGTATAACATTCGAAATTAGTTTTCAATAAAAAGAAAATTATAGAAGTGGCAGATAATTTATCAATCCATAATTAGATTGATCCTTCTATACCATCATGAGGACGTCAACTGATTGAATTTTTAAGATTGGCTCATGAAGTTCTTGGAGAGAATGTCAAAACAGAGGTGACTTTATCGAAGAGTATCTTCAGCTTTAAAGTAGGAAAAATGTTTTTGATATTTGAAACAGATGCGATTGGTATATGCGCTAAAGGGAGAAGACGGGAGGGGCAGCGTAATCCTGAACTACGACGAAGGTAATCGAGCGTCGGAAGAAGGAAGACGGCAGCGGCTAGGAATTACAGTATTTTCTCCGTCAGATCACTTTAAAAGAAAAATTTATAATGAAATAACAAGTGCTCGTTGGTGGAGAAAGCTATGTCGAATCCAAGAAGATAAACATACTGGGTTATGTCGAGTCCTTAGCTACTGGTACAGGTATTGGCAATATTGTGGAACAAGTCTTGCAAGTGGGTCTAGTGGTATCTCTAAAATACCGGCAAACAACTAACCAGCCAATGTTTCGCCAATTCAGGCATCAACAGGACATATATAAAATAATCAAATCAGTGAAGATCGAAAACAGCACACACACGTCCAGAAAGACGCATCACTCCAAGACATCCAATCATGTACTGAAGGCAAAGGGAGATAACATTACAACAGCTGAGAAGGTTATATTCAATTGAGCATTCACTTAGAATTACAGCTCAGCATGGCCAAGACAGCATTGGTTGACCTTTTCAGCTGTTTGGTGATGTTATTCCACTCTAAATTTATAAGACCAGATGGAATTAAAGCAAGCTTATTATAGAATACTTCTCAATAGCTATAATAATCTTTATTCCGTATCTTCGATATTTAACGTATTCAGCCTGAAAGAAGGAATCATTTTTGTTCTCCCAAGAAAACAAAACAATAGGGACCATTTTTTCTCCATGTTGAACGTTCTGTTTTTCCTGATGAAATTCAGAAGGGAACGCCTATCGGTTACAATCTGCTATGTAGTGTCGGTAAGTCAGCGATGCTTGTCCGCACAAGTGGCAGATTTCTTCAACTACTAGTCCACAAATATTTAGATGTCTTTTCCTTCTGCAATTGTCATTGAGTACTCCGATACTCAACCGAAGCTCATTTCTCGGTTCCAGAAGGAGAGGAGTTTTAATTAAATGCTTGGATCATCCAAACCCATCACATTCTCTCCACTTCTTGCCTGCCCATGTCCAGCATGAACCTCTTAAAGCTGATGTCATTTTGAGATGCCTAATTAAGGTTCTGAAACCACGAGGGGAGCAGACCACATTTTCTTGGAAGCTTATCGGCTTTATCAATATCTTTGTGAACGAGAACCCAATTAAGCTAATAGATATTAAGCTTAAGAAGAACAAGCTTGAGATTCTTAAAACAAGGATGTTTCTTCAACGCCTGATTGCTCTCTCTCACCCGGGGTAGAGATCAGGGTAAGGTATTCTGGGGCTTGAAGAGATGGCTGACTATCTGAGTAGGTAGTAATTATTCCTAATTACTGGTAGGAATTATTAATTACTTATATGAATTAATAATAGGAATTGCTAATAGGAGTTATTCCTATTTATTAATATTAATAGTAATTATTTGTATCATAGATCAAACCTTCCGAACATGTATCTGCAGAAAATACGACAAAGACTCCTGATTAAAATACAGTAAAATATTTGCCAAACGGGATGCTTAAATTAACGTCTAAGTCCTAATATAGACATTATTGCCTCTCGCACCCGTTAAACCAATCGGTCCTATCCTCGATCTCTCCTTAAAATGGGGTAGGTTGTCTTTTTGAGTTTCTACTTGACCTTGCGTCCAATCTAATGTATTAGGGTACAAGTAACTGACTTAAGTTTCTAAAGTTTTATCAAGCGATGAGGAATTATCCAAGTGGATATCAGAATTTTATCAGTGAGTTCGGATTAAGTGAAAAAAAGAGTTTTCGAGCAAAATTAGAACGGTTTTAACAGTTATCCAAGGAACAACGACATTTCAACTTGGAATAAAAGCTCTAGAGCCTCAACCAGGAATATAAAAAAATGGTGGGATAATTATTTCAACAGATGAAAATGGAACTTAAAGGGAAGAACGATTCCTTCTTCCAGGTTGAATAAGTTAAATATCAAAGATACGGAATATAGATTAGGGTCATTTCCCTTTCGAGTACCACAGTTACTAACCGGTGATTTATGTGATCACTAATTTAACATATGATGTTAAAGTTTAGGTTATTAATAATGCAGCGACCAACAAATATAAACATTCGTTTACATTGTTAAGCCATGAAATAAATATGCAATATAAAAAGATTTATAGATCCAAATCTCCAGGTTTCATTTGTAACTCCTTTTTGCACCATTTAATTGTAGAATACTCGTTTACCCAAGAATATATAGACCATAGTGACCTCTTAAATGGTAACTTATAGCCTTGAAACCACGTTCCAGTTTATAGAGGTATAGTAGTATAACACGTTCTTCTTCTATATCTCCAAATTACAGACGAAACTCCGTTGATGAAGAGGCTCCATATCGTGACCATTTGGACACAGTTTTCTATGAGGTTATGATCCATATAATAACGAACACAACTATCCTCAGTAAGTAAATAAATAACAAGTGTAGAGAAATTTATTTTATCCGAATTTAGAACTTTGTAGTGTAAACAAATCAAGTAACGAGGTCAGTTGATAATAACAACAGATGTTTAAAATTAAGCAAGCAAAATACTAGACATCACTGAAATCACCGGTTAGTAACTGCGGTACTCGAAACGGAAAAGACCCAAAGATTATTGTAGTATTATATTAAGAAGTATTATATAATAAGCTTGCCGGGATTCCATCCGATCTTACGGATTTAGAATGGAATAACATCACCAAACTGCTGAAAAGGTCAAACAATGCTATCTTGGTCATGCTGAGCTGGAATTCTAAATGAATTCTCAATATAAACAGAGTAAAGTCATTTCATTAGCAGTTAAAATAATTTCTTGTATATACATATATAATATATGCATATATATATATATATATATATATATATATATATATATATATATATATATATATATATATATATACTAGCCAACTATTGTAAGATTCCAAAACACAAAGCCTCAAGTCTCTAAAATACCTAAAATAATTCAGGCATCATCAGGATATACATAAAAAAATCACATCAATGAAGATTGACATTGATGAAGAAAGACGCATC
This sequence comes from Rhaphigaster nebulosa, assembly GCA_948150685.1. NCBI lineage: Eukaryota > Metazoa > Arthropoda > Insecta > Hemiptera > Pentatomidae > Rhaphigaster > Rhaphigaster nebulosa. The sequence continues at coordinate 159,156,886 of OX411309.1, read as the reverse complement.
AATCAGAGACAGCACATCACTTCAAGACATCCAATCATGTACTGAAGGCAAAGGGAGGTAACATAACAACAGCTGAGAAGGTTATATTCAATCAGCTGATCAACTGAAAACAGCAAATACACATAGAAAGCAACTGTGTTTTGTAATCTTCCGATTGTTTTCTAGCAATTGATTTATGCCTCTTTTTGAGTTTTTGTTCCTTTTTATATATATATATATATATATATATATATATAAATATTAATCTACCGGAAGAAAATAAGCTAAATACACATGTGACGCAAATAAATTAATCTAATTAATAAAAAGTTAATTTCATTGTTATAAATTATATATGTTTTATTTTTAATGTATTTATTGTGTCGAATAGAAGTTAATATGTGATAATTTACAAGATACATTGGGATTTTTGTAAATCCCAAGGATATATATTATCTTGTTAGATGCGAACAATCGATATGTGACAACCTGTAGATAGCTATCTAGTCATCAAAGGTGTTATTGAACCCTAGATCACATTTTAAATGTCATTTTTTTTCTTAATTGCCTCCAAAAAATGAAATCGTGATAGATTTATTCCTTTTCAAATTCAAATAGAAATTTTTTTATGGGATGCATATTATTTTCTATTAAATATTTATTACATGATCTATATATATAAGTTCTATCGATAATTCTTAAAACTTTAAAATGTCAATATATCGTAATTAAATAATAGCTGAATACCTTTCTCTTTGGCCCACTGTATCTGCTTCTGCCTGAGGAGGGAAAGCGACATGCCTGCCCGGCGGCCCAGCTTCGACTCCCGTCGACTGTATATATTATCATCACCATGGTCACCGCCTAACCAAAACATGGCCCGCTAGGATCATTACACCTTTTCACCAATCCAAGGCCCAAATCTACATTCAGTTCGCCTCTCACTAAATGTCCCAATGGACCCCATTAGTTTTAATATCTTAGCAAAAAAAAATGCAATGAAACTGCCTTAGCCTGACATCAATCAACACATTCACACAGGTTCAATTTAAAGAAGAAATCAGTTACGTCCGCATGGTAGTATAAAAGGATCAATCTAATTAGGGATTGATAAATTATTTGCCACTTCTATAAATTTGTTTTATTGAAAACTAGTTTCGAATGTTAAACATTCATCTTCAGTTCTAAAAACACACAAACATTCAAAAATAAGCAATTCAAACTACAGATTGGTATTGTTATACATATTAAACTAAATGTAATATAAATTAGTATTATAAAACATGAATTATGAATTTAATTAAGATAATACATTTATTTGATTTCTCGTCTTAATAATTCTTAATGTTTTATAATACTAATTTATATTACATTTAATTTATATTGTATAATAATACCAAATAGTATTTTGGTTGCTTATTTTGGAATTTTTGTGTGTTTTTATAACCGAAGATGAATTTATATCATTCGAAACTAGTTTTCAATAAAAACAAAATTATAGAAGTGGCAAATAATTTATCAATTCCTAATTAAAAGAAGAAATATCAATTTTTTTTTCCACCGATCTTCTCAATTTTTAACAAGAGAAAAGATCGTTTAAATCTCAAATTAGGTAATACGAGAAATTTAATAATATTCGCCCGAGGGCTAATCGCAAAGAAACCATTTTTATACAATAAAAGTTCTGAATTTCTCTAATTTTTTTTTTTTTTAGAAAATTATTAAAGCAAACCTTGAAGAGAATTAATTTCACTTTGAAATGAGTCTGCTTTTATTACAGAATGCTAAGTATTATTAGTCCAGGTCCATACTTTATTTTTTTTAATATAAATTCTGACTGGACTTTCCCAATGTGATAATAAAGAGAAAAATAGTTGGTAATTGTGTACTTTTTAGACAAAATCAATACGTAGCACCCTAGTGAAAAAAAAAAATCAAATCATAAATGGGCTAGAATTCCTTTTTTTTTACGGTTAAGATGCAAATAATTTTTTTAGGTTAAGAATTAAAAATAGTACGTAACAGCGATTAAAAATACGAAAAAAATGGACAATGACGTTTAATTACAGGTCTTGCAATTACCGTAGGAACCTGTTTCGTGGCTTAAATTTTGCATTTAGTGACGAATACCTAAAATGAAAATTTTATGCAAAAATAATAACTTTTCACAGAAATCGCAACAACATAAACAGAGGCGCTCTCGAAAAAGGGCTTGAACAAGGTCCAGAGCTATTTTTCAAAGCACCTTTTGTTCGCGAAGGGTTCCTCTACTGCCCTATTATTATGATATATATGTGAGCTGTAATATCTTTAATTTAATATCTTAAACCACGTTTGAAAATCAAGCTATTTCTTTATTCGGCCATTCGAGTGTGCGAGTGAATGAGAAGTGTTACATACCGCGAAAAGTTATTATTTTTGCAAGAAATAGTAGAAGCGACAATTTAAGAGCCGAAACAGGTTCCTATAACAATTACAAGGCCTGTGTGAATATGCAAAATAATAACTGAAAACTGTTCTAAAGAGAAAAATAGTAGAAACGAATTGTAGAAATTAAAAAAAAATCGGTATCTAGCAGAAAAAAAAATCAATTATAAATGTGCTGACATTTTTTTTCTTTCACGTTTATGATGTAAACAATTTTTTGGGGCAAACAATTAAAAATAGTACGTAATAGCGTAATAATTAAAAATACGAAAATAATTAGCTTTGACGTTTAATTACTGGACAGGAATATTCCTTTGAACATGTTTCGTGGCTCAAATTTTGGCTTTTAGTAACGAAGGGCTAGTGGATGCGTCCCACTAGTGGGGATTAACGACCCCCCGGTCTCCTGAGTTCAGTACACAGCGCAATTACACATAACAGAACAGTACACTAGTCACAAACACTGACACTAAGGTCAAACACAGTACACACCCCAGGATCACCTCTCCTGGGAAGACTCAATGTTGGGAGTATAGCCGGCAACCTGTTGTCCCTGGGCAAGGGGCCTCCACCACTGGGCCAATCACCCGTATGGAGTATAAATGATTCAAAGGAACTTATGCAGCCTCGGATTTGGACAGTCTAACGGTTACGGACAAGGCAGGGACAAGGAACTACGATTTGCCACTTGGAACATAAGATCGCTCACGGGAAAGGAAAAGGAGTTAGTGGAGGAAATCAAAGCGCACAAAGTTGACATAATGGGGCTATGTGAAGTGAGGAAAAGAGGAAGTGGACATCAAACACTGCCTGATGGGTATAATATGGTGTACTCTGGTGTTGATGTGAGAGATAGAGCAAAGGAGGGAGTAGCGTTTGTGATGGGGGACGAAATGTATAAGAGGGTAGAATCCTGGCAACCAATTTCATCAAGGATCATTGCTATTGATGTAGAACTGTCAATCGGTAAAACTACTGTTATACAGGTATACGCCTCGGTAGAAGACGCAGCCGCATTTGACAAGGTTCAGTTCTATGAAGATCTCCAGAGGACAGTAGATGATGCTAAGAACAAAGGCAGAATGATAATGATAAGCGGGGATCTTAACGCTAGGACTGGAAACGATAAAGTTAATGCGCATGGAGTGATGGGTCCGTGTGGAGGAGAAAGTGTGCTCAAAAGTAACGGCCAAAGACTCATAGAATTCTCCATAGAGAATAATATGCTCATAGGCAACTCTTGGTTTAAACACAAAACGATACACAAGATCACCTTTGAGAGTAGAGGAGAACGAACTATGAGGAAGAGCATCATTGATTATTTTGTGCTCGATAAGGGGGGCAGAACTAAGCACAGACCACAAACTACTTATAGCGGATACAAAAATAATCAAACCAGGAAAGAGATTCAACAAATCATATGATCGGGTTGATGTTGGTAAGCTGAAAATAGAAAATAAACAAGAAGAATATCGGTCACTGCTCGAAAGTCGCCTCTAAGAAGTAAACGGGGAGAATACGATGGATGACCTCTGGAATGAAATTAAGAACAACATACTCAATATAGCAAGTGAAGTATGTGGACAACAAAAAATAAGGCCCTATACCAAGAAAACAAAATGGTGGAACGATGATGTCAAAAGAAGTGTCAAGATCAAGAAGGAGTCCTGGAAAACTTAAAATAGAACTAAGTTACCTATTCACTGGGATGAATATGTCAGGAACCGAAATGAAACTAAGAAAATAATCAAATTAGCTAAGACGAAGTCTTGGGAGAAGTTTGGTCAAGAGCTTGAACAAAACTATAGAGAGAATATTAGGAAGTTCTGGCATATTACGAAAGCCTTGAAGGGTAAGAGGTCAAAACCGGTCAGGAACGTTAAAGACAAGCATGGGAAGTTGGTGACCGAAGAAAAGGAAGTGCTGGAGATCTGGAGGCAGTTCTTTCAGACGAAATTTAGGATGGAAGAACGTCTTCAACATAACTAAAGGGACTGCAGAAGAAGAGATAGAGTAGATGACACTCATCCTGAAGATATGGACGATGCGATTGGGGCTGGGAAAAGCTCCAGGACCAGATGGCAAAGCTCCGGAATTTATAAAATATGGAGGCAATGAAATGATTAAATGGCTTCAAATGCTGTTCCAGAAGATTTGGGGCCTTAAGTTGCTGCCACGAGAATGGGAAAACAACATCATAATCCCAATACACAAGAAAGGTAACCAAAGCGAATGTGGCAACTATAGACCAATTTGCCTATCCCTCAGTAGTGTACAAATTATATACTAGGATATTAGAGCAGCGACTACGGGGTATTGTGGAAGAAGATATCGAAGAGGAGCAAGCGGCTTTCAGGCATGGAAGACAGACTCAGGACCACATTTTTTCCTTTAGAACGATAGTAGAGAAAGCGTGGGACAGAGGAAAGGCAGTCTATTTGGCATTCCTGGATCTGAGGGCGGCTTTTGACTCAGTCCAGAGGCAGGAGATATGGGACACACTAACTACAAGAAGAGTGCCAGCAAACTTGGTGAGTGCAATAAAATCAGTGTACCAAGACCCAAAGGGTATTGTAAGACTTAATGGTCAGACATCGCGGCCTTTCAACTTTTATAAGGGAGTAAAGCAGGGAGACAGCCTAAGCCCACTACTATTTGTCTTCCTTATGGATGAGATATGGAAGGTGTGTAAAAGGAGATGCCCTAGAGCACTAGTAGGTTTTTGGAACCTAACTCCAGTACTGGGAGCGATGATATACGCGGATGATATCGTACTCATAGCTGACTCTGAAGAGGATCTCCAGGCATCCTTGGAGGAATGTAATGAGGAGCTGAAGATTAGGGGTTTACAAATAAACCCTAACAAAAGTAAAATCATGTATGTCGGAAGAGAAAACGCAGAGCCTAGGATTGTGTGTAATGGTGAACCCCTTGAACTTACGAATACTTATACGTATCTAGGAACCATAATAAGTAAAGATGGTAAAATAGACCAGGAGGTTCTGAATCGAGTGAAGAAGGCCAATGGAGTGTACCATCAGATCTCCAAAACTGTTATAGGCAAGCAAGAAGTAAGTAGAGATGCCAAAATACGAATTTTTAAATCCGTGTTCCTCCCAGTTCTCCTGTATGGATCAAAAAGTTGGACGGCCCTCGACAAGCACATAAGTGGGGACATCTGCAGAAATGAGATTCCTCCGTAGAATAGTTGGCAAGACCAGGAGAGACTGCGTCAGAAATGAAAGAGTTCGGGAGGATCTGGGTGTTAGATCAGTGCGCGACACCATGCAAGACCGGCAACTAAAACGGTATGGACACGTCTGTAGAATGGACGATACCAGAAAAGCCAGGTGGTATTTGGAAGCTAGGCCAGAAGGAAGACGGCCTCGTGGCAGACCTAGAGGCATGTACTCTGATTACATTGAAAAACTGGGGACAGCTAGAGGACGCACCATCCCGGAGATGAGAAGATTAGTCAGGGACAGGGACCAGTGAGCTAGATGGACCGAGACTGCAACTCCACGCTTCACGGCACAAAGGAGGTAGAGGAAGAAGAAGAAGAAGTAACGAATACCTAACTTTTATCGGAAATCGCCAAAACATTAAAACAGATATTTTCGAAATACGGCTTAAACAAGGCCCAGAGCGATTTTTGTTCGCGAAGAGTTCCTCTACGGCCCTATTATCATGATATATATGTGAGCTTTAATACCTTAAAACACGATTGAAAATCGAGTTATTTCTTACTTCGGGCACTGAAGCGTACGAGCGGAAGTGTTACATACCGCGAAAAGATATAATTACATTTGCAAGAAATTTTTATTGTAGGTAAGTACTAGTAGAAGCAACAATTTAAGTCCCGACAAGCCCTGCGTGCCCCCACTGAAAAACTGGTCAACATTCAGCTGAATTTGATGAAGAAACTATCGCATATAATACGAAAGGAATAATCCAGAATTCAAACAATAATATTGTCAACACCTTGCAACCAATTGCAGTATTATTTAAAAATAAGTTCTCGAAACAATTCTTAAGTAAAATGTGTCATGTTGTTTTTGTTCTGTTAGTTTATACGTTTATTAGCTGCACGCTAGAAATACGAGGATTTTTCGTGCAGATAATTAACGGAAACAGAAGTGTCTATTTTTGTGCCACTAAAAAGTACCTAATCATGAATTTGAAAAACTCTTCACAGCTCTCCCACCTAAATACATACAGAGGATAAACTCTACTGAAAAGTTAAACTAAGTTTCTGTTGCTAAAGCTCATGTTTGAACAAGACCGTCGACTTGGGTCTCCCTTCTATCGGTCCTTCTTTTTCTAATAGAAAACAAAAAATTGAAGCCAAACGACAGGGTTTTAATTGTTACTTTGAGGTATCTATTCTGGAAAAAAAAATTGAAAAGATTTATTAGAAAAAATAAGTTTTTTTTTTTTAATCCTATATTACAACGAATTCTGAAATATTACTTATTACGTTTTCAAATATATAATCATATGATATTAAAGTATTTTTTCTACCCTATTAAGTTTCCATTTACATTGTACAATTACTTAATCATTTTATTTTGATTTATTATTTTCAATCGACCAAGAAGAAAAAGTCAATTCCTCAAAATTTGACGAGTCGCGTTTCAAGATACGTAGAATCTCAAGATACGTAGAATCTCAAGATACGTAGAATCTCAAGATACGTAGAATCTCAAGATACGTAGAATCTCAAGATACGTAGAATCTCAAGATACGTAGAATCTCAAGTTACGTAGAATCTCAAGATACGTAGAATCTCAAAATTTGTATTTCATTATGCTCATTCGAAAGGTAACTAAATTCTCTGAAAAAAAACACATCCAATTTGGAACGAAATTAGCTGAGATATGAAAGATTTTCATACAATTTTAAATTATGCTTTAAGTGCATTTTACTGGCAGTAAATGGCTTCTAGAAGATGTTTTAGGTAATGAATCATTTTAAAATATCTGATGTGGGCACCGCATGACTTGCTTGTTCGCCTATTAAACTATAAATCGATGGCACAAAAAATGATCCTGAATTTGGTTAATAGTTTTCGAAGACAGCAGTATCTCAAAACGACGGCAGTATCAACACTCAGTGTCGCGATATCCATTTACTGACACGCAGACATCCACATACAAATGCTCTTGTTCCTGGAGGTCTCATTATTATATGTCGTTTTCTTTCAGTAGGTAACAACTTCCTAAGAGATTTCTTCGTGTTTCGTGACAACATTAGAACTGTCTATGCCAATAGATAAAGCATTGGAAATCGACGGTTTCGGTATTTTATGCGGAAGAACCTGCTTAATTTATATCTTATTCTCCTGCTGCAGACTTATTCAGCTCACAAATAGGGAGAAAAACAAGTGTTTTACACTCAATTTTAATACTTAAAACAAATAATGAAATTGCTTAATTAGAGTGGGAAAAAATCGCGTTTATGACCGCGAACCATGAGATCTCTGTATTTTATTTTTAAAAATTTTTTAATATGTTTATCATTATCATACAATGGCCAAAAAGATAGGTTCACGACTAGTTTTTACAGCAAGCCTAAATACAAAATTTTAACTATCTAGTGCTAACAGTTGTTGAGTTATGCGAATTATCAGACGACTATTATATTTAACAATTTTTACAACGATAATTTTAAACATTAGTTTAATATCAGTAAACTGTCTTTCTCAGGGCTCTCCAATGTCTTAGACCATACATATGGGATTCCCTCCATGTGGTAACACCTTGTCAATGTCAGGTCGGCTGACCATTGACCAGAGATCTGCTTTCATTCTACCGGAAACGCTGTCAAGCTCCCTCTTATATTCAACAGTTTACTGCTACCATATTCTTGGTCAGATGTCAATTGGATACTTTAACTGAACCCTCAGGACACAAGCAGTTCACATGAGCTTCCAAGAATTGTTCCCACACAGAATTTAGGGGTAGAGGAAACCTGAATCTGAATATATATATATATATATATATATATATATATATATATATATATATATATATATATATATATATATATATATATATATATATATATATATTATATATATTATAAATCAATTTATGTGGAATATTCTTTCAATATCTGTTAAGGTTTCTCGTAATTCTATATCCATATGAAAAAAAATTAAAAGTGCTCAAACTTACCAGTTTGATTTGAATCTAATGCATTAAAGTTATAATATTTTAAAACTAGAGGAGGGTCGCTGATATGCCTAACCCTACCTAGTTGCTGCTGAAGAGCCTCATTACATTCCGTCTCGTTGGCCAATGTTCCGCCTCGGTGCATGGTGCATCCAGCATATAGGTCAAAGCCAAAATTTCACCTTTCAATAAGTATTTTTTATTTGTTTATTTGATAAAATAAATATATATGAAAGCAAGAACTGTAAAAATTACCTACGGAATACAATGAAATTAATTGATGATAATTAACATCCTTATTTTTCAATTAATTATTTTATTTGATTTAAGCACAAAAATAAAAACAAAATTTATAATATTTTTCATAATAAAAACCTATAATATGAAATACTTATGTATGACGTATAAATGTGGAAAATAAATAAACCTAAACACTGATAAATCTAATGTAAGTCAAACTGCTTTTTCATAACTGGTTCAAAATGAAATTTCTCTTTAAATTATTTCAACGAAATTTATCATTTTCAAATTAATACTATTCCATGATATATATTATTAAAGGTATATATATATACTAATATTCTCTAATATTAGTTCCATTGGTGATTGCTAAGAAGCGCCATTAACTCGAGCGTTTTAGTTCCTCTAGAAGCCGTTAGAATGCTTCATATTCGTCATAGCGATGATGGTATACAATGTATTATTTGTTTTTTTTATTAATATAGGCTTTAAATCATCGAAATGAATATTCGATATAAACTCCTTCGAAAACTCTAGGCAGTATGTTTCATTCACTGTTTATGATATAACTTATGTTTTAGCATTTTATTTTTAGGACTTAAAAAAAAAAGTATTAAAATTTACAATACCCTGTATTATACGATGAAATTGTATTTAATATTTCCAAAACATTTAATTATATTGGAGTAGGTTGATATTATTCGGGGTCGTTTTAGGTTTAAACATGCCGAATCCCTCTTCAACATTTTATTTCAATTTATCCCTAGAATACATTAATAGAAAAGAAATTCGTACCGGAAAATGTTTAAATCTGAGTGGTCGACCAGAGCTTGATTTTGCTGATGATTTGGAACTGCTATGTCAAGGTGTGGACTGTAATACACAAGCGAAATGAGACATGAATAGGCAAACTATATTTACTGGTTTCGGAATTGAATATTCATCTTCGCTAAACCTTATTGTTATTATTAATAGTGCAAGAAATACAAATGTAGAATGTGACGTCATAGCATATCTTAGAGGTACAAAAGACATTATTGTATTATTATTAGCAATAAAATAACAATTACGAGAACAAAACCTAGTAGTCTAATCTGATCGAGCAATACTCTAAACTGACATTCCAGTATTTTCTGATTTTTTTTTTTTTGTAACTTGTTTTACTTTCACTTAGGTACCTATAAATATATAGTAAACGGGAGTATTGCGATTGTGAAAAGTTTCGAATCCTTTTTAATGAAGACACAAGTTTTATGGTTCACTAAGTCCAAATAGCCAAGTCTCGCAAAATGATCGATGAGTATATATGTCTCAGTGTATGTGCAAAGTCTATGTGCAAAGTCTATGTGCAAAGTCTAGCTAAAAAAGGAATAGTTGCACGAAACTGAAATTACGTATTTAAGTTAGATATATGCCTGGGGATGTTACAGCAACTTTTTGGTTGCCAGGAGTGCCACTTTATATTATTGATTTATACGCTTGTTTACAATTTTCTCGAAAACCGCTCTACAATTTTTGTTTAAATTAAATATAAATATCAATGTACAATTAAATGGTTTATAAGATTAAGCTAGGTTTGGTATGAAAAAAATATCGACATTTTTGTCCAATGTTCCACTCCTTAATTTATCGTAATATTGATGAAACCGGTATTTTTTCAATATATATATATATATATATATATATATATATATATATATATATATATATATATATATAATAAAGAAATTCTACAAGGACGGCGGGTTCGACAAACAAAGAACCATAAAAACATTTGGAGTAGAAACTTGATTGGGCGGTGCGGTCAATCAATGTGTACACAAATAAGAAAAGTTATTATAATGTGTTCCGACGTTTCGGCCTAAGTTTTCGGCCATGAAACTTAGACCGAAACGTTTTGATGGCCTAAGAACGAAACGTCGGCACACATTACAACAAGTTTTTTCTTATTTGTGTGTTCATTTAATGACCGCATCCCCCAACCAAGATTCTCCTTAATACTTTTCTACGGCCAACAATATTCTCACCATCATAAAACTTTTGTTGTGGCGTGTTCTAGTTACTATCTACAGTGGTTCATTCTAGGAATGGGATATAGAAATTGATATTGACTAACAATATCGATATTTAAAAATATCGTCAGTATTTTTATAAAAGTCTAAACGAATTGGAGGAAGAACAGGGAAGATAACCTGTTTCTTGATATTTAAATCCTGCTGAAAATGATCTTAATATAACAATATGTTAATTATATAGGCACAAAAATATTTAGATTATAAATAAATGTCTCAATTATATCGGGAATGAAATATCAATAATAACAATATCTAAATGATAGCCTTCGGTAGAGAAATATCTGTATTATAAAAACAATATCTCAATTGTATCGGCACTGAAATATTGATGTTATATAAACATTATATTAATTATATTGGTATAGAAATATCGTTTATTTTCTTAATTTAATAAAAAAAAATTCTAAACGATTCAGAAGGTGATTAGGAAATAATCTGTTTCAAAATATTTTAATCCTTCTGTTAATGTACCTAATAAAAACTAGATATTAATATTGTAAAACTAATATCTCAATTATATTGTCCCAAAAATATCGATATTATAAAAACGATATCTTAATTATATCGGTACAGAAATATCGATGCTATGAAACCAGTCTTCTCCATTAACGATGCCACGTTTAATTATATTTTTAATCCAAACTAATGTAATTTGCTTTGGTTTAATATTGTCCATTTAAGCGAATACATCCAAATATGAAAAACCGGGAAGGATAAGATTCCGATATCAATCAAATGGACTAAATAGCTAATGCATGTCCCTTCTTCAAATGCCATTTAAATATTCTATCAAGGTTAGGGCGCCAGAATTTCATTTTTTCCCGACTCTGGCGGTCCGTCATTATCCTTAAATAGGGAATGAGCTCTTTCGTCAGTTGCATGCATTTCATAGAATATGGCGACTCTGACCCTTCTAACGAAAAGTGGGCGACGTATAATTTGAATAAATCTTATCTCTATTACAGACATGCTAAAAAACATCAATTTTCACGAAAATGGTTCTAATGATTTGACTTAGGGCAAAGTCTTCTTCTTAACGCCCTTTAACTTTTTATATATGTGAGAAAGTGCAGGAAAATAAGTGATCAGTTTACATCCGCATGATGGTATAGAAGGATCAATCTAATTGGTCGGTTGACATCCGCATGATGGTATAGAAGGATCAATCTGATTGGTCAGTTGACATCCGCACGATAGTATAGAAGGATCAATCTAATTAGGGATTGATAATTTATTTCTATAAATTTGTTTCATTGAAAACTAGTTTCAAATGTTATACATTCATCTTCAGTTCTAAAAACACACAAAAATTCAAAAATAAGCAATTCAAAATACAGTTTGATATTATTATACATATTAAATTAGATGTAATACATTATACAGTATTATAAATGGTACTATCTACCTTTCGTTCATTGCCAGTACAATGCGAGAAGAAACCAGTACAAACTTTTCTGTTTGATATAATCCATTTAAACCTTGGTGAGTACCAACATGTATTTGATTTCTTGTCTTAATTAAATTCATAATTCATAAATGTTTTATAATACTGATTTATATTAATCTAATTTAATATATATATTAATACCAAACTATATTTGGGTGTTTTCAGAACTGAAGATGAATGTATAACATTCGAAATTAGTTTTCAATAAAACAAATTTATAGAAGTGGCAAATAATTTATCAATACCTAATTAGATTGATCCTTCTATACCATCATGCGGATGTCAACCGACCAATTAGATTGATCCTTCCATACCATCATGCGGATGTCGACTGATAACGACTCCGATATTTCTTTTTCTCAGATCTTTCACAAGAGGACAGAACGTCCCAATAGACGACCCCATAATAATAATTCTCATTTACTGAATGTCAACTGATTATGTATGGGATCATATGAAAGGTAATAAAATTCTCTAGAAAACAAAACAAAAAAATCTAAACTTGACCAGTATTAGTAAAGATACACCACATTGCACTTACCGGAAGTGCCAATCATCAATGAAAATCATCGACTTTACACTTGTTTAGAATTTTCTCGAAAACAGCTCTAACAATGTTGATGAAACTTGTTATATGAATGTACAAATGATTAGTCTTTAATATAAGCTAGGTCATATCCTCATTGAAATTATAAAACAGAGCTTAGATGTGGAATTTTCAAAATGGCTTCCTCTAAATTACCTATAATTTTTTTTTTATGAAATAAATAATCGTCACCTATTGCCAGTAGTAATAAAAATAGATCAATATAAACTATGAAAGAATTTGATAATTAACTAAAGGAGGAAAAAGGAGAAATATTTTACCTGGTTTAAAACAAATTGCCGGAAATAAGAGTGGTAATATAGATGAGTAGGCGCTCGACTACTCGCCTCTCTGTCCTGAAGATGGTCTAAAACTTAGGCCGAAACGTTGGCACAAATTATATAAGTATTACTTATTAAAGTGTTACTTTTGACCGCACCCCCCGACCAATTTCTTCCGTAAGATATACGAGTACATCAACCAAAACTCACTCCAATATACTCGTATATAAACTTTTTAAAATTATTATTTAATTGATGTGCGCACCGTACCAAATTTTTTACTTGTATTTGTTTTGGGTATTCCATTTCTATTGTTTTACATTAGTAGATATGTTGAGCCACATATATATTTGTTGCCTTATTTTCATATATATATCTTTATTTTCGTATATTTTGTGTTGTTGTACAGTATATTGTACTGAGAAATATAATGTAAAAATCTCTAAGGGAGGAAAAAAAAAAAAAAATTATCACGGTGTCTGTATTTCCATTGAATAAATGCTCATCACTTACATCGTTAAATGACAGCTGAACATGATAATTTTACAGGTTTTTGGAGAGAAGTCTCTGAATGAAATGACTACATTTTTCAAATGCTGATGTGAATGATTTAATACATTTATTTACTGGATTATTGAGGTACAAATCATCTATGAATAAAACATTTTCTTTTTATATGTGCTTTATTTTTTGTTATAATAATAATAAACTACTCCTATGATTTTATAATACCAGACCGGACTTATGTGCGATTTCATTTTTAGTTGGTATAAATTTTTAGAAAGTTATCCAAATACCGTTGGAGTGAGTATGTTATGTTATTAAAATTAGTTTATGTTATTAAAATCGATAAAGGCAAATAGTTGAATATTCTGATAAAAACTTGAATATTTGTGCAATGAAGACAAATAATTTTACTTTTAGAGCAAATGAAAATGCCTGGCGAAAAAAAAAATTAAATAGCTTTGAAGAATAAAAAATTATCAACGTTTTTCGTATTGTAATTAATAACCAAAATGGTTTTATTCTCATAATAAACTTGGTTTAATCTTCCTTAAGAACTCAATATTCATAATAATTTTGGAAAAACATTGATTTTTTTAATGGAGGGAATTATTGTTGACCGTATATTTATATTTAAAGGGAGAAGTTGGTCGGGAGGTGCGGTCAAAGAATTACACTACCATAAGCGAACTTATATATTTTGTGCCGACGTTTCGGCCTAAGTTTTAGGCCATCTTCAGGGCAGAGAGGCATGTGGTCGAGCGCCAACTAAGATGGCCTAAAACTTAGGCCGAAACGTCGGCACAAAATATATAAGTTCGCTTATGGTAGTGTAATTCTTTGACCGCACCCCCCGACCAACTTAATTTTTTTATTTTAATTAATGATTGGGATTTTAAATCTTAGAAAAATCTAATAAAATATATTATATTTTTGGGCTATTTCATTGCATATCATCAAATTTTCGATTGCAAATATTATAACATAATGTTGGTTATTTAAATAAAAATAAAAACTAGTGCCTTCTAATAAGCTACCCAATAGTCTCATTTTTTGTGTTAGAGTGAGTTAAACACTGCAAAATGTTGAACGAATTATTTTTAAAATGACTATGATGAACTGGGGACTGCTGCTAACATCAAATTGAAGTATGAGTAGGCAGAACTGATGACCTGCAAAAAAAAAAAAAAAAACAGAAGCTTTTATTTCAGTTTGAAATTTCCAGACATTATAATTTTATTAACTTGATCTTGGCGAAAAACTATTCTAAATTCTTAATCAGAATCAAATTTATAATCTACTTTTGTTTTAAGTCAATATGAATACGAATGATTTTGAATGTTTCTCGATAAAATTATCAGATATATTAATAAGTTAATAATTCATAATCGGTAGTCATCAATTTGAAGTATTATTTTGGATAGATTTTGGGAGGCATAATAAGAAAAAGACACCACTAATTTTGCACAAAATAATTTAAGGAAAATAATTTCTAACATTCCCAAAAGTGTTGAGATTGTACTCCATAAAGTCTCCACCCTTCAGCCTTATCGGGTTCTTTGTGTAGGCTTGCATTATAAGAATGTAAGGCTTCACGGTTTTGCTACAATCTTCCCAATCTATCTCGTAAAGGACTTCTCTTATTTCAGCACTCTAAAATATAAAAATTAATTTCTTTAAAATAAATAAATAATAAATAGTAAGTAATAAATAAATTACTCAGTCTCTTGGTATTTTGATTTTCTAATCTATTAAAAAAAAATACATAAAGTTCGCTCATTTATTAAATTGACTACTCAAAATGATTGATTGTGCCCTTATAACGAAGCGTACTTTCGATTCTCATTTCACCGTGTGTCTATTTGTTTTAAAGCAAACCTGTTTAGCCTGTATATAAACGAAGTTCCCGATAGGCGTTTATTGCATCATTATATATATATATATATATATATATATATATATATATATATATATATATATATATATATAACTTATGTTCGTTCCGAGGACTTAAAATAAAAAAAAGGAAAAAAGGGAACGAAATGACACGCACACTTGTTCAGAAAAGACTGACTTTATTGCCTTAGTAATCCTCTATATATAGTCTTAGAGAGTGTTTACATTTTAGAGTTAGGATTAAGTTGTATACAGTTACACTGTGTACCTTAACTCCCCCCTGCCAGTTTACGAACACTTTTCGTAAACTTCACTCCTATACTACAGTCTGAACAACAAACAAAAAGCAAAAACAACAGAAAAATAGAAAAAAAAATGATACTCTGCCATGTAAACACCCAAAAATATAAAAAATTATACAATAATACACTAAATACAAAATTCTTATATCTAAACTCATGAACTATTTTACAAAAAAAAAATGAACAACTTAAGAAATCAACATCTGTCAAAAACGAACATAAATCATTCCTCGATACACCTAATCTGCTCCCGTAGAAGAGAGGATACTCACTCATGCATTATCAGGGTCGTCCGGGCTCGCCCAGCGGAATCTTTAATTGTTCAATGTGAACGGTTCTCCGTTTCCTCGGTTCTTTGATACTCTGGATGGTCACTACATTGTGTTCACGTATCACAATCACCTTGAATGGTCCCTCATACCGTACCGCCTCTTTGGTCCTGTTTGATGCCAATTTTCGGTACACAATAGTCCCTATCTTAACATCCTCCATCCTATCCCGGACCCGAATATTCTCCCGTGCCACCCTTCTACTCTTTTCCGCCGCGATCCTCCTGTGTGCTTTCTCCCACAGTTTTACGAGCGCTACCCTATTGCTCACTAATCGCTCTGCCAACCCTTCGTCTACTACCGTGCTCCCTCCGTCTCTTCGCCGTTCTCTAAGTCCGAAGAGTACTTCAAACGGGGAAAACCCTGTAGCCATATGAATAGAATGGTTGTATGCTGCTACCGCCTTTGGCATCGCGCAATCTGCCTCCAACCCCTTGTCTACGTGGAACACTCGCAGGTGATCTCCCAGCGTACTGTGCAACCTCTCTATCCCCCCCCTACTCTTGGGGTGTCCCGGGGTGTTAATATGCCACGCTATCTCCAATGCCTTCATCTCGTTTCGCAGACTCGCATTATCGAATTCTCTCCCTCCATCGGAAGAGATCGTATCCGGCATCCCATAAAATTGGAACCATGTTCGTAGAGCCGCGATCACTGCCTCTGCCGACCGGTCTTGCACTGGGTACGCCATCGCCAGCTTGCTAAATACGTCTAGCACTGTAACCCATTTAAACCTTTTCCAAGTGAATGTATCCACCTGCAGGTCGCTTAGCGGTGCGCTAGGTGTCGTCGTCTCTTCTTGCTTCCCGGTTGGAGGGTGGCGGTCATATTTCGTAGTTTGGCACACTACGCATGCCCTTAATACCTCCTCTATCGTCTTCCGCATTTTCTCCCAGAAGTATTTCCTTTTCAATGCTTGCAAGGTCTCGTTTACTCCTCGGTGATTTGTCTTCCCTTGGTGATATGCCAAGGTAATCTCCTCCTGCCGTTTTGGGTCTCTGATCGTCTCCACCATGAGCTTACATCTGACGAACGTCCTATCGATGCCGATTTTCTCGGTCTGCCATAAACGCTTTATCTTCTCCCAGACTGACACATTTCCCACATACAAGTAATGGGTAGTTCCTGATCTGGACGCGTCTTTCAGGGCCCTGCAAATCTGCTCCTCTCTTACTCCCGGATGTGACCATATCGTGTTGATGCTATATTTACCATTTTTCGAATAGTCCACCTTCATCAACCCCGACGTCCGGGTTTTCCAGATAATCTGGCGTTTCTTGTCATTAATTATCTCCTCCCTCTCTTCCATATCCGTTGGCCTTTCCTCCGTACCACTTTCTCCTCCCGTCGACATCCTTTCTTCTTCTGCTTCTCCTGAATCTAGTTCTCCTTCACCCTCAGGCGTCCATTCTCTAACAAATCTCTGTATCTCGCCGGAATTTTCTCCTCTTTCTGTCTCTATCGCATTGACCTGCAGCGCTCGAGATAACCAATCTGCTACAATATTTTCTTTTCCTGGTTTATAAGCCACCTCCATGTTGTATTGGCTCAAAAACTCTTTCCAGCGGGTAACTCTTGCCGACGATTCTTTCAATTTTCCTACCCACAATAATGGTCGGTGATCCGTTTGCACCTTAAATTTCCGCCCGAACACATACGGCCTAAAATGCTCGACCGCCCACACTATACCCAACAGCTCGCGTTCTAACGCACTATAACGCGCTTCCGTCTCCGTGAGGCGTCTACTGGCATACGCTACTGGTTGTTCCCCCTGTTTCCCATCCTGCGACAGAACCGCCCCCAACGCGTACTCGCTCGCGTCCGTGGTGATAGTGAATGATTTCGAAAAATCGGGGAACGCAAGTACCGGCTCCTCCTGTAACCGCAACATACACCGTCGAATATTGTCTTCGATCGCGGGAGTTATCGCAACTTTGCTCCCTTTTTTCAGAAGGTTGTTAAGAGGTACTAAATATCCTGCCATCTCCGGGACGAACCGCCGATAATAATTCAATGTTCCCAGAAGCCTCCTTATTCCCTTCACGTCCGTTGGGATTGCCATCTTTTGAATAGCTTCGACTTTTCGCGCATCTGGTCGTACTCCTTCCTTCGATATCGTATGCCCCAGGACGTTGATCTGGTTTTGCCCCAGAATAGATTTCTCTACGGACAACTTTAGTCCGAATTGCCTCAGCCGGTTGAAGACGCATCTTAAATCTTCTATGTGTTGAGCCTCATTTTTACTGAAAATCAAAAGGTCATCCATGTAAACCTGGCAGACCGATTCGTCCAGTCCCCGCAAAAACTCGTCCATGAGTCTCTGGAACGTTATCGGTGCGTTTTTCAACCCAAACGGCATCCGGGTAAATTCGAAATGACCCCTCTCGAAAGTAAACGCCGTCTTATGCTGGTCCCTAGGGTGCATCTTTATCTGGTGGTACCCTGCTTTCAAGTCTAGAGTGCTAAACACGGCCGCTCCTCCTAGCCTATCCAAGATATCTTCGAACCTGGGTATAGGGTATTTTTCGTCCAGTGTGTTCTCGTTCAATTTCCTAAAATCTACTACGACCCTATACTGCTCCCGCTTCCCATTGTCCGGACTCTTTTTCTTCACTGCCCAAAGGGGGCTATTATATGGCGATGTGCTGTTGGTAATGATGCCTTGTTTCTTTAAGCTCTCCAGCTCCTCCCGGATATGTTGCCGTAGGGCTTGCGGGTACCTTCTCTCCTTGACGTAAGTCACCCTATCCTGTTTCAACGGGATCTCGTGTACTGTTTCCCCCGTTACACTCAATATATCTCCCTCTTGAAAAAAAACATCGGCGTACTCCTCTCGCAACGCCCGTCTCCAGTCTTCCCGTTTGATGGCCCCGACACTAATTTTGTCCTTTTTCAGAATCTTCTTACACCTATACTTCCTTGTTCCTATCCTAATACTCCATTTCCCGTCCTTATTTCTTATCCGCGCCCCCATTTTTCCTAACAGGTCACACCCGATTATCCCCCCATATTCCCGAGGCATATTTTCCACTACATGTACCCTCAATCTTTCCCCCTCGGTTCCCCATTTATTCAGATCTATCCCCACTTCCCCTTCTATCTTACATGGACCATTCAAGGTGATTAATCTACATCCACATACCTGTACCTGGGGTGTCCTCTCTCCTTCACACAATGCCTCTACCGCACTCCGACACATTATCGTGTTTGAACTGCCTGTATCCACCAAGCATCGTACTCCTCTCGCGACTCTGATAATAGGCAACCCACCACACTCACTCTCTATGTTATGCACTACCGCGTGGTTGCCTCTCTGCTCGCACTCTCCTCATTCGTTGTCTCTCGACGCCCTCTCCTCCGTTGCTCTTCGTCCACCGCTCCTTCTACCGCTCCTCCCTCCTCCAGCTCCTCTGTTTCCTGGTTCGATCTCCTCTTCTTCTGTCTCCGAGGTTTCCGATGACCCTATCGACTCTGATGGTGGTCTGCTCCTCTTCCACATTCTTTGCGCATTTACCTCCATGGGTTCCGCTCGATTTGCTTCACCGCGCCTGCTCATGTAAGGACACTGCCTGGCAATGTGCCCTTCGGTGCCGCATTCGAAACATCTCGTTCGGGGGCACTGGGCTACCAGATGTCCCGTCTTCCCACATCCATGGCAACTCCTGTCTTCCCTTTTCCAGATCTTCTTCTCCGGTCCTTGCCTCCTTTCTCGTGCAGTCGTCCTCTCTCTTCCACCGAATTCCGTGTCTCTTCTCCTTCCTATGTCTGGCCTAGGTTTGTTCCTGCTTATCTCGGGCCTCCTGTAAGTTACGCTACTCCATCCCGTTTCCACTTCCTCTCCGAATCTGACCTCTTCGTCCCTGGCACTAGCGTCTACCATCTCCTGGGCACATTCGATGAACGTTTTGTCCCTAGAGAGTCCTTCTTTCTTTCCCGTGTCTCTGGCTAGCTGTACTTTCAGTATGGTCGACAAAAACGCCATCCTGCCCTCCACCTCGGCTGCGTTCAGGGTTTCCCTCATCTTCTCGGTTATCTTGTTGTAGCGAACTAATAGCGTTCCCGCATACTGTCCATTTGTTTGGTAAGGTTTTTTCGTCTCCCTGAACATACGAAAAATGTCCTCTTCTGGGGCCCACCGGCCTCTTCCGAATGCTTTCTTCAGCCTGTCTTTCACCACGATCCATGGCGTATCCTCGTCCGCCTGAATTAGGTTAAGTATGTTCCTCTTGACTCGACATACTAACGCTGCTCTCAATGCGTTCGCATCCATCGGGTCAATAAGGTCTTCCGCCAACTTTGCCAGTATGCGTGTCATCACGCGGTCGCCTCCCTTGAGGAAATAGTTCAGCTCTCCGATTTCCCCGTTAAATCTTTCTAGATCCGTAATCGCTTTTCTTAGGTCCTGAGAGGTCGCTGTCTTTATCTTTAGCCATTCCAGGGCGTTCGCTTGTGCTGCTGCTAAATTCGCGTGAGCCGCCGCCATGGTTTCCGTTGGCAGCACTGGGATGTCCTGTGGCAGTATCAAGGTTGCCGGCCGCACTATCTCATCTGGCATTTTGTGATCCTCTCACTTGTCTTGGTCAATTTTTTTATTTAAAAAAAACAGACGCGAGCAGCGAGAACGAAAAAAAAACGCAAAGAGAGAAAAAAAACAGCTCTCTACTCCGAGTATAGCCTCCCGGGTTTCGGCACCACTTATGTTCGTTCCGAGGACTTAAAATAAAAAAAAGGAAAAAAGGGAACGAAATGACACGCACACTTGTTCAGAAAAGACTGACTTTATTGCCTTAGTAATCCTCTATATATAGTCTTAGAGAGTGTTTACATTTTAGAGTTAGGATTAAGTTGTATACAGTTACACTGTGTACCTTAACTTATATATATATGTATACATATATATATATATGCATAAGTATTTTATATATATATATATATATATATATATATATATATATATATATATATATATATAAATGTATCACTATTCTCCATTCCTATTGTTCGATTTTTAATATGCAACTGTCGATGATTAGCTATCTATACATATTGCATGGTTTTTAAATAAATTTTACCTTTGTACTTCATTGATTAATTGATGTACTTAATTTCTTGATAAATAAATTCCTTGTAAGCATATTAAACTATAAATCGGTGCCTCAAAAAGTGTTCCTGAATTTGGTTACTAGTTTCCGAAGATTGCAGTATCTCAAAAACGACACTCGGCGTCGCGAAATGAATCTATTGACACACACATATACTCTTGTTTCTGAAGGTCTTATTCCGTTATTACATGTCGTTTTCATTCAGTAGGTAACGAGTTTCCAAGAGATTTCTTATTTTCCCTTGACACTAGGAGCATTAGAACTGCCACTAGATAAAGTATTGGAAATCGACAGTTTCGGAATTTTAATCAAACGAATCCACTTAACTTATATCGTACTCTCTTGCTGCAGACTTGTTCATCTCACAAATGGGGAGGATAACCAGTATTTCACGCTCAATTTTAATACTTAAAACAATTAATAAAAATGTTTAATTGGAGTGCAAACAAAATCGCGTTTGTAACCTTTATTTACCGAACCATATGATTTCTGTATTTAATTTCAATATAATTTTTGATGTAAGTTCATTATGATCTGCAAATAAAGTTCCCTTTTCGGCTCATCAATTTTAACCAAAATGTAGTAAATACATTCATATTGATATAAAAATCCTATTAACCAAATTTGAGATGTTTTACATTATATTTTAACATGATTTTTGATGAAAAACTTATATGACCTTCAATTAAAGTACCGCTTCCGGTCCGGTACAGACGTCACGACGAAACTAGTCAAAGTGGCTTCTTGTATTGTGAAAATGGACATTTCCGTTGAAATCTGAAAAACGAATATTTTCACGATTACAATACTTCCTTTACTTCGTACAAGGAAGTAAAAATCAGTCACTCAAGAATTGACCGGAAAAGAATCGGCACGCACTCTTTAACTCTAGTTAAAGTGAGGAAACAATAATTGACAAAGTCCTATAAAAAAAAGTCATTAAATGCATCACTCACCATTTGTGATATCTGCTGCCCATACCAGGCATAAACAAAGGTATGCATCAACTCACCAGAAAGGTAAAATATAAAAGAACATTTTGTTCCGAATCCAACGACGTCCTGAAAAAAATATATTAGGACAAATATTCTATGAACATTCAGTGCATAAAAGAATAAAAGATATAATAATTACTATATATGATATACTGAAATTACAAAAAAAAAGTATATCCCAGAGAGACAGAGCATAGAAGCACCGGCCATCATCACTATCATCACACACCAAGAGAAAAGAGACTGGATTTCTTTAAAATATCTATAACAATTAAGCGTTTTATATTACTTTTATATTATTATAATAGATTTATTTTTAGTCACATCACTCATAAAAAAAAAAAGTTATATTTTTTCTTCCTGCATAATTTGCCACTTCAGTAGCTTAACTTCAAAAACTAAATGTTACAGGAGAGAGTTTTACTAGTTATTTTATCGTTTAATAATGTATAAATATTTAAACCAATTTTTTTTATTTTCTAGTTTAGATTTTATAAATAAAAAACGTTGCAAATTATTACACAATGGTTTATTATTTCCACGTAGTAATATTTCAAAAATATCTATTTTGTCCAAGTATATAAAATTAAGCAGTAGCCACTAAAGAATGAAAATTCGCGGACGGATTTTTTTTATTCGATATTTTGAACCTCAAATTTTGAGTGGGGGTTACAAAAATTTTTCTTTGGTCGATTCCAAAGGTCTATTACTGAAAATAATAAACCAAAAGCATTTACAGATAAAGATTTTTTTACTTTAATACCTTGTTAAGCTGATTCCAAAACACCTTACATTTCTCCTCTATCTTTATAAATGGCCGAGTTATGGGTATATAAGATCTTTAATCGGCAAGTTTACAGATTTTTTTTTTCTATAGTGCCTTGTTATGCTGATTTGATCCAAAACACTTTACGATTCCCCTCTATCTTTATAAATGACAGAGTTATGGGCTAATAAGATCGGTAATCGGCCGCCATTTTGAAAAAAACAGTCGGATGGTAATGTCGAGTTCTGAGGATCATCCTGGGGTGACCTGTCACATTGGTATCGAATCTAAAGAAAATCGGTTCAGTAGTCTTGGAGAAAAGCCGCGGACGGCGTACGGACGGATTTTTTTATTTATTCGATATTTGGATTTTACGTATCTTGAAAGGTAAAACCTCAAATTTTGAGAGGGGGTTACAAACATTTTTTCTTTGGTCGATTTCAAAGGTCTATTATTGAAAATAATAAACCAATATGGTACTCCTTTATCAAATCCGCTGTAGTCTGAACTGTCTTAAGGCATCAAAACAAAAAAAGCCAAATTTGGAGATAGGATAGTTCTGCTCTGATGTGGCGGATGAAAGGATTAAAGTTTATTGTTATCGTTATAAAGATTATGTACCTCATTACGGTATAGTGATGCACCACTGATTCGTTTAGGCACATCTTCAAGCAAATCGAGAAGGTTTCATCTCGCAATGTTTTCGGTTCTTCGCCAAAGATTTGTTTGTGTAAGTATCTGTAAGAAATCACTAATAAGATGTAAA
The DNA here is from genome assembly GCA_948150685.1 of Rhaphigaster nebulosa. NCBI lineage: Eukaryota > Metazoa > Arthropoda > Insecta > Hemiptera > Pentatomidae > Rhaphigaster > Rhaphigaster nebulosa. The sequence goes on along the minus strand of OX411309.1, from coordinate 159,133,018 downwards.
TATTTATAAAAAAAACTCTATGAATTGATCCGCAAAACTGATACACACGGATTATTGGAAATATCAAAGATATATATACATATATATATATACATATATATATATATATATATATATATATATATATATATATATATATATATATACTAGGTTGTTACAAAAGTCCTTGTGCGTTAGTATAGCTTTATTTCTGATTACACATTATTGAATACCACTCTTCAAAGTAAAGTCCATTATTTTCAATTACTTTCACCCATCTTTCTGCCAGTAATTGGGTTTGATGCCGGTACCACTCCTTTTGAGGCAAGGAACTCTTCACATCCAATTTTTACGTCCTCGTAATTATCAAAGATCCTTTGAGCTTTTAAAAAATGAGCCATTGGTCTAAACAAACCATATTCTGATGGTGCAATATCTGGGCTATACGCAGCATGAGGCAAAAGGTTTACTAATTGCAATTCCGATAATTTTTCCATGCTCAAAGGAGAACGATGTGCTTCCGTACGCCCAGGTTTTTAAGATGGCGTGCCACTGTGGCAAATCAACGACCGATGGGCGACCTGATCTGGATTAATCTGCAAGCTTCTTATTACCATTCTTGAATCTCCTGAACCAAAGTACGGCATTATTTCGATGGATGATTGACTCTCCTTCTATGGCACAAATTTCTTCGGCGGCTGCCTTTGTGGTTATACTTTTTTTTTTAGTAACGTCTCAAAAAACCGCGAATCACGATTTATTTCTTCTGACTTTGCACGTGCGTTTTAAAAATGTAAACGACCCCATAAAGTCAATTTAAGTCACAAGGAATTAAAGAATTAGGCAAAATAAACAATCACATAAATAGTAGGAACAAAACATTCTTATAGGATTAATTATGAGTTGGAATTAAGAGTTATGTTCATGCAAAAGGACTTTTGTAACAACCTATTATATGTATATAATTATATTTAATATTTATTTAGTACTTAAACATATACAATATTTATTTAAATAAAAAATGATAAAAACAGTCATTTTTGTTCACAGCGTTAACACATAGCATTGACCCAGGAAATATTAGTTATTAAATAGGATTTATAACCCAGGAAGTTATAATATGTAAGTTATTGTATCAGCGTTAAAATTTTATTTCCTTAATCATCCCTTCTCCTATTGTATGTATAAAAGCCTATCTGAAATGGACAGATCAATCAGTATTAGAATGTAAGGGTAGAATAAGAGAATATGAGACACTCACTATGTTTAGCTTTAAGTATAGTTTTAAATCTAGTTATAATATCTTTAGTACAGTCTATCTGTAGTTAACGCTATCAGTAGCTCTTATTTTATATTAGGTAATTCTATACACTGTTTAATAAAGTAAATTCTAAGGCTTACACTCATCAACTTTGTTAATTACAGAGTACTTTCTACGATTAAAAAACAAAAATACAAAAAAAAAAAAAAAAAAAAATCCCCAACCTCAACAACATTGATCTATTTTTATAAAAAACAATTTCTTTTACTTTCTATATTCATTCCCCTTAATTTCTGTCACAAGATATTAAAAATATTTAAATTTTTTTTTTGCAAGTACTGAAGTTTCGATATAGGTAAGTACTATTTATAACAACAAAGGTACAATACAGTATTTAGCGATCGAATGAACGCCACCAGCTATATACTCGTATATCCTCATAAAAATAATCACGATTTGAGGCTGTGAAGGTATGTATGTTGCATGTGTATACTATAGGTCTGCTGCTCCGTTTAAAACAGCTAGCCGTATAGCCGTTCAAATACTAATTAATTTTAATAATTAATTACTGTTAAAAGTTAATTAACGAATATATTTTATGGATAAGACTCCTTCTCCAGACAATCACAATTGAATTATAATAATTTGGATCAGGATTTGTAACCGATCATTAGTCGAAATCCTATAAATAAGAATAAAAATGTTAAAGAATAATTATATATACCTTAAAGAATCATTCTATATACCAAGGATATATGCAAATAAATTTTAATATCCCGGAATGCTAGAACAAGGAAACTTAAAATTAAATTTAGGCATATAATACGTAAAGTAATTGTTTAATGTGATAAGCGTTCACAACTTATACTTGAATGTAAGAATATTTATCTGTGGTGAAGGCACATATCTGGTTTTATATATTTAGATCTTCTGGATTTCTGACCTCAGGCCTCAGCTGTAGTGCAGAGTGACAACCGTCTACCTCCTCTAAAGAGCCCTCAATAGAATATAGTATTGAAAGCAGGGTATCATATAAATAATATGATACATGATATGATATATCCGTTGATATGCATATGATATATCATATCATATACATCGAAAACTAAGTATCAACAGCCATAGTACAATTAGATATCAACATTAAATCTTAACTACTGACATTTGACTAAGTAGCCAGTTGAAAGCGTAAGAAAGTGGTAACCTAATGAAAGCGATAAAACTGTCATTTTTATTCGATTTTTGGATTCAATGTATCATTAAACGTAAAACCTCAATTTTTGAGGGGAACGGTGGGAGTTAAAATTATTTTTTTCTTGGTCGATTACAAAGATCTGTTATTGAAAATAATGAACCAAAAAAAAAAAAAAAAAATCGACCGAATAGTTTATTATAAATATATAAGAATACCTTGCTCTTCTTAGTGAGTAGCGTATGGCGTGGCAGAGAATCCTCAGCTGGTTACACCCTTCCTCGCTGTAGCAGGTGAAGGCCACTTCCGACCCGTTGAGTGCAGAAATGACGATGAAGGTGGTGAGGTACTGTTGGAGGGAACACAAGTACCAGCCCAAGTCCCCTCTCACCGGAAAAAAACTGAGGATTGGAGCTGTCCTGGGGGAGAAGCCAGTGTGAATACATATTGGGCTCTTGCAAAAGTTCTTGATATTTATTGAAATTCGCCACATCTTTACTTCAACCGTATGTATTTAGTCAGAATAATTTCCATCAGAATCTTGTGTGCACTTTTGCCAATGTACAAGCTTATTTATCCTAGCAAATTTGGATCTCTGGAAAAAATGATCTCTCGAAAGGATTTTTAATATCATCCTTGTTTTGAAAGTTTTTCTGGTACAACTTTACAAGAGGGGCGCGTTATCACTGATTCCTTCCGAACTTACCCGAAGGTCGCTTTGTATTCATACTTAACATTTGTATTCATTGAATTATTACTGCCTTAATTACTTATCATTTAAAGTTGTTAGTGCTGCCGAATTCCGATGATTTGGGGAAGCTGTAATAATTTAAAGGAGTGATAATTTAAATTACGGTAAGACCCCGACCTCAAATGAAAAGGATCCGTTGCTGTTTTGTTTATTTCCTGGGCGAACGTAATGAGCGGAAGTCGACAGCACTAATAATTTTAAATAATATCTAATTAAAGCAGTAATAGTTTTAATAATTCCAATGAGCAAGAATGTTACAATTGAATACAAAGCAGTTGAATGCAAACACAAATGGCGCTAGAGTATGCTAGTCCGGCGACCTTCGAGTAAGTTCTGGAGGAACCAGTGATATCGCGCCCCTCTTGTAAAGTTGTACCGTTTTCGATTTCGTAGCCCACCATGTGCAGTCGTTGGCTGTGTAACCTGTGGTCGGTCATTATCTCGGAGAAGGATTGACTCCTTCGGATTAATCAATACTGGGCGAAAAAGTTGTAGCTTCTGATGCAGGGCAACAATTTCTTGACAGTACTTGATTATATAGTGATTATCTCGACAGGATTGAGAAAGCTGTAGTGGATAATCCACGGGAAGATAATTCCTTATATAAGGACATTGAAGACTTCATACTTCACCGATATAACAAGCAATACGCCCTAGTTTAAATTCGTAAGCAATTTTTTTATGAAAATCGCACTTTGACATATTATTTTCAAAGGCTTTAAACAAAGTGATCTTATTGTTTGAATTTTGGGTATAGAATTTTGCGATATAGAATTAACGTTAAGTATATGTTTTGTATAAGCAATGGGTTTTAAAACGCAGCATAGGCGGAAACCAACATTATTTTTGCATCAACGCAATATACATACACATAAATATGTTTTAATATTTATCTCTTTATAACACATGTGGTGCAAATATTCCAATTCTAAGAAATCATAAATAGGAAAATGGAGATGCTAGGAGAATCGACTGCCCCATAGCTAGTATTAAAAACTAATGAAAGCTGGTTTAAGTATAAGAACAATGTACTTACGGACCAATAAATTGACACTATCTACTGGACTATATATTGATACTATATACCATATGATTCAATATTCTATATGATGTAGTATATCATACTATTACATACCTGTATACCTGAACTCTACATTCATACTATTTAGAGATTGATAAATTATTTGCCACTTCTATCATTTTTTTTTTTTATTGAAAACTAGTTTAGAATGTTATATATTCATCTTCAGCTCTAAAAACAAACAAAACTTAAAAAATAAGAAATTCAAAATAGAGTTTGATATTATTATAAATATTAAATTAAATGTAATATAAATGTATATTAAATCTATTTTTATTACCCAAATGTATCTATTTTATATTAAATGTAATATTATTTATATTACATTTAATTTAATATTTATAATAATTCCAAACTGTATTTTGAATTGCATATTTTTTTTATTTTTTGTGTGTTTTTAGAACTGAAGATGAATCTATAACATTCGAAACTAGTTTTCAATAAAAACAAAATTATAGAAGTGGCAAATAATTTATCAAACCCTAATTCGATTGATCCTTATATACCATCATGCGGATGCCAACTATTCATACTATACTAATGCTAAATACTATACTGGCTTTCTCGTACTAAAATGTGCCTTTGTGGCTGTAATTATATGCTATAATGACTCCTGCTTCGCGTTCGACACAGTTGGGTATACAGTAATATGGGTATTGGAATTGATTCTGCATTACATTTCAGTAAACATATATATATATATATATATATATATATATATATATATATATATATATATATATATATATATATATACGAACGATATATATATAACGAATTATATTATGTTATATAATTATAATAAGCTACTTACAAAAATATCCTTTCTTCTTTAACTGTAATTCCACTTTTTCTGAAAACGATGGGAAGGACGAAAACGCCACAAAAACCACAAAGAATGTAAATAGTTGTCATTACGTTGCTGATTTTATTTTTTCGGTTTTTCATTTTCAATGTCATATCCTCAATTTCTGTTCTCGTTTCATGATCGAGTGTACCTTTGTATTTGAAGATTTCTCGTTCCAACATCCTATTGCACGGATTCATTTGTATTTTAGCTACTTATTATATGTTCAATTATTAAAGAACAGGAACATATCTTCGCCACGTAACTAAAGAATGTAAATATAGCTATTTTCCAACATACCAAAAAAGAGCTATACGTTCTCAACTTATCTGCGTTTACGTATAATTTTTTTATCTCTCGGCCAATTACCTTCTTTGATTCCTAAATATGTGTTTATATGATTTTATTTTTCAAATATTCTTCTGAAAAATTAATAAAACTAAGGGATTCCAAAAAAAAGGTTTATACATTCGTTAGTTATATGTAGTGGCGAACGATATATTCATTGATAAATATTGTGATTTAACAATGATAAGGTTATTTTAATAAAACTTGTGCCTCTTAAAACCATTCAGTACTTAGATTATGTTTTATTATATAAGTGCATTCTGTTATCATCCAACAACAAGTTTACATAATTTATTTAATTCTGAAAGATGCGGATTAATACCTACTCTTAGTTCATCACTCGATTGTTTTGGGAAGTGGAATTGTGGAAGAGTGATTTGTGACAAATCTGAACAGTGGGTTTTAAGTAATGATTCTGTACGTCAGAGATAAATTGTCGTAAGTAAAAGTCCTGTGGTAACCACGATCCATCTTACTGCTGACAACTAGTCCTGTGGTAACCACGATCCATGTTACTGCTGACAACTAGTCCTGTGGTAACCACGATCCATCTTACTGCTGACAACTAGTCCTGTGGTAACCACGATCCATGTTACTGCTGACAACTAGTCCTGTGGTAACCACGATCCATCTTACTGCTGACAACTAGTCCTGTGGTAACCACGATCCATCTTACTGCTGACAACTAGTCCTGTGGTAACCACGATCCATCTTACTGCTGACAACTAGTCCTGTGGTAACCACGATCCATCTTACTGCTGACAACTAGTCCTGTGGTAACCACGATCCATCTTACTGCTGACAACTAGTCCTGTGGTAACCACGATCCATCTTACTGCTGACAACTAGTCCTGTGGTAACCAGGATCCATCTCACTGCTGACAACTAGTCCTGTGGTAACCACGATCCATCTCACTGCTGACAACTAGTCCTGTGGTAACCACGATCCATCTTACTGCTGACAACTAGTCCTGTGGTAACCACGATCCATCTTACTGCTGACAACTAGTCCTGTGGTAACCACGATCCATCTTACTGCTGACAACTAGTCCTGTGGTAACCACGATCCATCTTACTGCTGACAACTAGTCCTGTGGTAACCACGATCCATCTTACTGCTGACAACTAGTCCTGTGGTAACCACGATCCATCTTACTGCTGACAACTAGTCCTGTGGTAACCACGATCCATCTTACTGCTGACAACTAGTCCTGTGGTAACCACGATCCATCTCACTGCTGACAACTAGTCCTGTGGTAACCACGATCCATCTTACTGCTGACAACTAGTCCTGTGGTAACCACGATCCATCTTACTGCTGACAACTAGTCCTGTGGTAACCACGATCCATCTTACTGCTGACAACTAGTCCTGTGGTAACCAGGATCCATCTCACTGCTGACAACTAGTCCTGTGGTAACCACGATCCATCTCACTGCTGACAACTAGTCCTGTGGTAACCACGATCCATCTTACTGCTGACAACTAGTCCTGTGGTAACCACGATCCATCTTACTGCTGACAACTAGTCCTGTGGTAACCACGATCCATCTTACTGCTGACAACTAGTCCTGTGGTAACCACGATAAGTAAGTTGTCAGCAGTAAGATGGATCGTGGTTACCACAGGACTAGTTGTCAGCAGTAAGATGGATCGTGGTTACCACAGGACTAGTTGTCAGCAGTAAGATGGATCGTGGTTACCACAGGACTAGTTGTCAGCAGTGAGATGGATCGTGGTTACCACAGGACTAGTTGTCAGCAGTGAGATGGATCCTGGTTACCACAGGACTAGTTGTCAGCAGTAAGATGGATCGTGGTTACCACAGGACTAGTTGTCAGCAGTAAGATGGATCGTGGTTACCACAGGACTAGTTGTCAGCAGTAAGATGGATCGTGGTTACCACAGGACTAGTTGTCAGCAGTGAGATGGATCGTGGTTACCACAGGACTAGTTGTCAGCAGTAAGATGGATCGTGGTTACCACAGGACTAGTTGTCAGCAGTAAGATGGATCGTGGTTACCACAGGACTAGTTGTCAGCAGTAAGATGGATCGTGGTTACCACAGGACTAGTTGTCAGCAGTAAGATGGATCGTGGTTACCACAGGACTAGTTGTCAGCAGTAAGATGGATCGTGGTTACCACAGGACTAGTTGTCAGCAGTAAGATGGATCGTGGTTACCACAGGACTAGTTGTCAGCAGTAAGATGGATCGTGGTTACCACAGGACTAGTTGTCAGCAGTAAGATGGATCGTGGTTACCACAGGACTAGTTGTCAGCAGTAAGATGGATCGTGGTTACTACAGGACTAGTTGTCAGCAGTAAGATGGATCGTGGTTACCACAGGACTAGTTGTCAGCAGTAAGATGGATCGTGGTTACTACAGGACTAGTTGTCAGCAGTGAGATGGATCGTGGTTACCACAGGACTAGTTGTCAGCAGTAAGATGGATCGTGGTTACCACAGGACTAGTTGTCAGCAGTAAGATGGATCGTGGTTACCACAGGACTAGTTGTCAGCAGTAAGATGGATCGTGGTTACCACAGGACTAGTTGTCAGCAGTAAGATGGATCGTGGTTACCACAGGACTAGTTGTCAGCAGTAAGATGGATCGTGGTTACTACAGGACTAGTTGTCAGCAGTAAGATGGATCGTGGTTACCACAGGACTAGTTGTCAGCAGTAAGATGGATCGTGGTTACCACAGGACTAGTTGTCAGCAGTAAGATGGATCGTGGTTACTACAGGACTAGTTGTAAGCAGTAAGATTGATCGTGGTTACCACAGGACTAGTTGTCAGCAGTAAGATGGATCGTGGTTACCACAGGACTAGTTGTCAGCAGTAAGATGGATCGTGGTTACTACAGGACTAGTTGTCAGCAGTAAGATGGATCGTGGTTACCACAGGACTAGTTGTCAGCAGTAAGATGGATCGTGGTTACCACAGGACTAGTTGTCAGCAGTAAGATGGATCGTGGTTACCACAGGACTAGTTGTCAGCAGTAAGATGGATCGTGGTTACTACAGGACTAGTTGTCAGCAGTAAGATGGATCGTGGTTACCACAGGACTAGTTGTCAGCAGTAAGATGGATCGTGGTTACCACAGGACTAGTTGTCAGCAGTAAGATGGATCGTGGTTACCACAGGACTAGTTGTCAGCAGTAAGATGGATCGTGGTTACCACAGGACTAGTTGTCAGCAGTAAGATTTGAATGATATAAGGATTTAAGGTAGACTGAGATTAGTGCAAAGAAAACCAAAAAATAAATAGTTTTGATTAACAAGAGACATTTACCCAAAATGCCCACGAAGTAAGGACCTTCCATACAGCTAACAGCAATCTATACCTCAATCTCGGAATTTCATACAAATTCTTTAAGTTTTTGAAGTGAGTCCGCAAGTCAATGATACTTGGAAGAATTTTGAATTATATAAATGGGGAATTTTTAGTACGAGCAATATTGATTTTCCAACAAATTATTTATTTTACTCATATTTTGTATGTACATTTTAATTTTGTTTTGCATAGGATATGTTTAGGTTATATTTTGTGTTAGAATATTTTGTTTTTTAATTTTGAGAATATGTCCTGATGGTGGGGGCACATCTCCGAACGTCGGCATGGCTATTGTATTATGATATAATATAATAAATAATTTGTTAGAAAGTCATTATTGCTCATTCTTTTAATTAAAAACGTACTTCCTACGAAATTTGGATTGAAAAAATTATTGAATTTTTTTTTTTAATTCTAACTCGATTTTTTGTACCTTTATTTTATAAGGGAATGAAAGTTGTACGAAACAATGTATAAAATGCTGATAGAAACAGCCCAAGAAGTCAGATGGGACTAAAGAAAACAGAAAAAACTATAAAATAGATCATGGAAGCTTGTAATATAGTGGCTGAGCCAATAACACAGGCCAACGATGAAAAAACTTTTGTATTGAAAATACCTATTCCCTACAGTCTTTATGGTGCTGAATCCAAATATGATATTAAAAAAGCTGTATCACCCACAATTTCTTCACATTTTATAGTTAAATTTATTAAATTAAGCGATGTTCAAAGAATTGAACAGCTTTAATATTTAAAATAAACAACTGAAAAACTAGGTCTATTGGTGTGGATGAAGTTGGTATCACTGCTGAAACACATTTGCTGGCCAAAAAATATTGATTCTTTTTTCTGTTAACAGCTGATGTTTTGTTTACTGTCAACCTAACCTCACTTTCACGTTTCCTGTACATGTGCTCAGTACAACGTTTAATCGCGGTTGTAAAAACTCTACTGACAGTTTTTGTTATATTTGTGGTGAGCTTGGGATTAAAAAACACCAAAGAAACATTACAGACTTTGTGAAAAAGATTTATCTATCATACTTTGGAACTAAACTCAGGATAAATCTTGGGCCCCGCATAAGGTATGTTATGTATGTGTCAAAGATCTAAGAAAATGGTCAAAAAAGGAGACAAAAACCTTTAAATTTGCTGTTGCTATGATATGGAGGGAGCCAAGAAATCATTCCGATGATTGCTACTTTTGCAGTGTCGATTATTATTACTATTATTATATATATTACTGGTCACAACTCAAAAAACACGAAGGAAATAAGCTACCCTAACCTTCCGTCCGCCATCCGACCAATAGAGCACAGTGTAGATTTACCGGTCCCTGAACCACCAGATGTTTTAAATTCTATTCCAACGGAAGTATTTTCTGATGTAAATCGGAGTTAGATGAACAAGATGATGAAGAATTCCAATGTTTTACAGAAAATGTAAAGCCTAAACTGTTTACTCAAATTGAGCTTAACCACTTGGTTAGGGATCTTGGTTTAACGAAAGAAAAAGCTGAATTGCTTGGCTCTAGACTAAAAGAAAAGAACTTGTTGGCGGTTGGAACCAGCATTTGTGTGTACAGGAAGAGAGAGCAACAATTTTCCAAGTTTTTTGAACAAGAAGTTGATTTAGTGTACTGCTCAGACATTCCCGGTGTGATGAATGAGTTTGGTATTGAATACAAAAAGGTAAACTGGAGGTTGTTTATTGATTCATCGAAAACTAGTTTAAAGGCTGTTTTATTACACAATGGTAACACGTACGCATCTATTGCTGTTGGTCATCCTGTACATATGAAAGAAAACTATGAAAACCTAGAAACAGTGTTAAATCGAATAGGCTATTCTGCTCATGGTTGGATGATATGTGGTTATTTAAAAATAACATGCATGCACCTTAGTCAGCAACCTGGTTTTACCAAATTTTCATGTTTCTTGTGTGAATGGGACAGTGGTGCTAGGGATCAACATTGGTGCAGAAAGAACTGGCCTGTGAGGAACATTTTACGCAAAAACCTCGTAGATCCAAAAAAACGTGCTTCTACCATCTCTACATATTAGTTAGGCCTCATGAAACAATTTGTAAAGGCTTTGCCTAAAGATGGACCATGTTTCAAGTATCTCTGCCAAAAGTTTCCACGCCTTTCAGAAGCCAAACTAAAAGAAGGCGTCTTTGTCGGACCTGAGATTAGAAAAATGATGTTTGATGTTAACTTTGAATCCACAATGAACTTAAATGAGAAAGAAGCATGAATATCATTCAGGCAAGTCATTACAAAGTTCTTGGGAAATGAAAAAGACCCACAGTATGTTTCTATTGTAGCTAACATTTTACAGAAGTTTAAAAAGTTAGGATGTTTGATGAGCCTGAAAGTTCACTTTTTGAACAGACACCTTGATTACTTCCCGGACAATTTGGGAGATGTTGGGAGAGAACGCAAGGTGAGCGTTTTCACCAGGACGTTAAAGTGATGGAAAAACGCTACCAGAGCCACTGGAACACCAACATGATGGGGGACTATTGTTGGTCGCTTCAGAAGTTCAACAAGCGACTCCTCGTAGAAAAAGCTACACAAGAAGCTTAAAAAAAAAGAGAAAGAAAGTTGAGGAAGTTCCAGTTGACAAGTGAAACCTGTATTAGCACATTATATCACTGTTTTAAGTAGCCATTGTAAGTAGCCAACAAACCATGCTTATGATGTAACATAGTATTTCATTAATTCCCCCGTATACAGCATAGGAGTTTAGATAGGGATCTATACTAAATAATACAATTTATATTGCTGGAAAACTATGGGTGATACAAAAAAAGTAAGGTCCGATTTAGATTCAGCACATAATTATGTATAAAGATCAACTATTAAAGTTAAAAAAGTTTTCAAAAAAATTGTTTTGCTTGCCTGTGTAATTTTTCTTTTCGTTTGCGATGGAAGTTCATTAAGCAATACATGTTTTTTTATTAACTGATGGATCAAACATACTATAGATATGCAGAAGTAGCTGATTCGAAAAAAGTTATAGTAATTCAAAGACTTACGGAGAATTAGCAAAGAGCTCTCACGAAGAATTAGCAAAAATACGGAAGCATCCTTCCATCGCAGAATCCAGGAGCTCTTGATAAATCTATTCTATACCGGAGAAAGGATTCACGTTTGAATGAAATGGTCAAATGCATAATTACTGATATTCCTGTGACCAAGAAGTTGTTGAGAGTGATAAAAGTTTTTATTGAGAAATACAATCTTCCAATATATAATATGCCACACTCAAGGACAAAAGGCATAAAGGCTGTAACAATCCATTCAAAGAGAAAAAATAAATAAAATTACATTTAAAAAAAAAATGTACATCACAAATTAAAATAAATTGGCAGACAATTAAATAATAGCTAAATAAGTAAACAACTAAGACAAAGAAAATCAATGTTAGGTAAAAATAAAATAAATCATCTTCAACACATTCATACCTATATACAATATTTAAAATCTGTACAGTGAACTCCGATTACGCTTTGCTAAAAAACATATGTACATCACAATTGCAAATAAATAGATAGATTATTAAATAATAGAAAAATAAGTAAACGATCAGAATAAAGAACATTTATACTAAGTAAAACTAAAATAAATCATTTTGAACACGTTCATACCTATGTACAATATTAACAATCCGCCCTGGAAACTCCGAATCAAGCTTTACCTCCTACATGTGGATGGCAAAGATGGGGGGGGGGGCAAGCCGCGTCACTGGTATTGAAAGCCAAAGGAGGCTGAGTGAGGGCATTAGAGCCAGAGACGCTCAAGACGTGATTGGAGTAGGAGGCCATTGCCAGGACTCCAAAAACATATTTGCAAAAGGTTTCGAGGCCACTGCGGAGGAGTGTTAAAGGGATGGATACAACCAGATAGGGATTGTGCTAAGGGGTTTGGATGATGAGTAAGGTTCTGATAAAATAAAAAGACTTTGTATGGAAATTAGGTCAAGAACATTTACTATGGTTCGGTTTTAGACTGGAAGGATTGAATATGTTCAATCAAGTCAACAGTTCCAATTCCACAGACCTAAATAGGTGTCAAATGGCCTTATAGATTAATATTTTGTTGTCAATTGAAATATGTTGAGTAGTATCTATAATAGGCCAAATCGTCGATTAGCTCTTGTCTTTTAAGACTAGTTTGTAGGTTCTATGTTATCATAATTATTTTGTCTAATTGAAAAGTTGAAAAGATAACTGACTGTATTGAATAAGGGAAGCGGTATGGAGTTAAAGTGGACTGGTAGGCAGGATCTACGTCGGAGAGTGAAAATGAAATACTGCACTTTGATACATTGATTTCGATGCGCCAAACGTTGCACCACTGCTCGATAAGGGACAGGTGTCTTTGTAGGTTTGAGGATGCAATTTCGGGATTTGAATGGGATGATAAGATAGAGGTATCATCAGTAAATTTGGCCAGGAATTGGGATTTTTGGGGGTTTCTGAGGTGAAGAGATAACAGGACCTATGTAAGAATTTATCTTGTGGTATTTCGGAGAATGATGAGGAGGATAGAGTCCAAACTGCATGCTGGATTAAAGTGGTGTAGGAGTTCAGAGCTTCGTAAAGTTTTTGTGTTTTAAGGATACTCTGAGGTCTATATTATCAATTAGTATTTGACGGAAGATTACAGTCAACCAGTCCTCAGATGAATGTTTGTGGGGGAAGTTTGGGCATTGGAGATAGTGAAAGGGTGAAAATCAGTAGACTGTCAGAAGAAAGGGAACTATGTCAGAACTATGGAGTGATGAAAGGGATCTAGACAAGCGTGAATGAAGAAATCAAGAAGATCGGGGTTTCGGTTTGGATCTGTAGGACTGTAGGTAGGAGTATCAGGAAAAAGGAAGCTAATATTGTGGAAACTATGTGGATACAGCAGTGTTCCCCCACGAGCATTAGTAATTCCTGGACCAGTGTTGCCAGATTTAGGGTTGCCAGTATCCCCCTAGATTTAGGGTTGCCAGTTTCCCCCTAGATTTAGGGTTTCATTCACCCTCTGGAGTTTTTTTATTTTTAAATTATTTTTGAATAGAAAAATAAGAATTAAATATTTAGGGTTAAAGTTGGTGGATTTAGAGGAAAATTTAAATAAGTTTGGGGTTAAAGTTGATGAAATCAGGAGAAAATGTAATGAGTTTTAGGGGAAAAATACAGGGCTGACCTGGCAACACTGCCCTGAACCTCCACTGTTGATACAAGTCTAGGAGAAAATGGTGCTCTAAGGAATTGAGGGGAGAACTGAATTGGGTATTGGATATGGATTTGTTATAAGAGAAATATGCTGATGCAATTGTGATTGGACAGGGGAAGGTTTTGATTACTACAACGGTTTGTAGGAAATCTTGTATTGATAGGGAAAGTAAGTGATGGGGATATGCACTATTGCATTAAGACAGTAGTACCGGCATTAACTCTTCCATCACGTGATCAGTTCTATAAGTTTGATATTGTAGTATATAGAAGATTCGTTTACTGGTCGGTCGAATTTCGTTTACAAGGCCTAAAAATGTTTTTAATAAAATAAATGTGCTCACATGAGTTACATAACAAGGCTGCAAGTTTGTTTCTGTGGTTTCTTCAGAATGTCTCTTTTGGGGTAGGGTTAAGGTCGACCTTAACATTTGTGTAAACGAGTAGGCTCCAGGTCCAGGGGAGTTAGATTTTATCAATTGCTCCAGGATGCTCTTTTCTTTTATTTAGGACATTAGTTATCTGACGTACTTTAAATCCCAAGGCTCTTCAAGTACTGTTGAGCTCAGTTGAGTTCAGCTGGTGATGCTGAGTGAAAAAGCCGAATGACAACTCTAATGGCCCTATCCTGCTTTAAGTACGTTAAGTGTCGGTCAAATATTTTACAATAAGACGATAAGTATCTGGGGTATTAGTTGAAATTTTACTTGATTGATTTGATTTAAAAGCGAACCGCTTTTACTTGATCCTTGTAATCTTGAGCGTTTTGGTTGGCATCCGCATGATGGTATAGAAGGATCAATCGAATTAGGGTTTGATAAATTATTTGCCACTTCTATACATTTGTTTTATTGAAAACTACTTTCGAATATTATGCATTCATCCTCAGTTCTAAAAACACACAAAAAATTCAAAAATAAGCAATTAAAAATATAGTTTGGTATTATTATACATATTAAATTAGATGAATATAATTCAAATTAGGAATCTAATAAATCAGTATTATAAAACATTTATGAATTGTGAATGTTTTATAATACTGTATAATGTATTACATATAATTTAATATGTATAATAATACCAAACTATATTTTTAATTGCTTATTTTTGAATTTTTTATGTTTTTAGAACTGAGGAAGAATGTATAACATTCGAAACTAGTTTTAAATAAAACAAATTTATAGAAGTGGCAAATAATTCAATCCCTAATTAGATTGATCCTTCTATACCATCATGCGGATGTCAACTAAAAAGTCAATAGTCTTGCAGCATAATTTTTTTTTTGATTAAACGGAGCAATATTCCGCAGGAAGCCAAAGCTCTACTAATAATGTTACTCAAAATATTATTCCTTCGCTTACTACTGCATATTCACAGTTGTTTGTTATAACTTTTCATTGCAATACGGAACTAATACTGAAATTGGGGATAACCAGCTATACCCTCCAGATCCCATAAATTCTATATAATTCACATTACAAGTGCAAAGAGAACACATTTCTTATTTGAAATAATTTTTCAATTCATTCATACAACAATAATTCCATTTACGTACTTGTTGATATTGTAAATTTTATCTTTGCGAAACCAAAATATAACGTAAAAACTAACACAACAGAAAACAACAACGACAAAGTGAGCCGCTTCTGAGAACATGGAGAGATTGTATTCGTTGTAATAGAAATAAATACAAGTGTATGCGAAGAGAGACATCGTCAAGAGTTGGCACACTATCGCCGTCAAAGTGTAGTAGACGTTCAATGGGTAAAGACCACTTATCACCTGCAAATATAAACAAATAATGCGATCAAAATTAATATAAACACAATGGCATATACTCCATAAATGAATAATTTATAGTTATTAAAAACAGTTATAACAAATTATTAGGACATAAATGGGCAATTCCAAACAATAAGCCAAGAATCTCAAAAATAACATAAAATAAATCACCTGTTGATATTGAAAAAAAATAATACAAAAAACAAAACGAAGCACATCTCACATCAATACTAAAAAAAATACACGAACCAGAGACAGCACCCCATACTAAGACACACAGGCGCATACTGAGGGAGGTTACATGACAACAGCTGGAAAAAGTTACAATATAAACAGCTGATCATAAAAAATAATGAATATATAAAAAATACTCATACTAAAAAACCCAAAAGTGTTCAAAAGATCATAAAAATAAATCAAATAATTTAATAAGAAAGAATCTAGCAAATACAAGAGGAAAGGGAAAGTTAAAATGCACAGATGAGAAAGGTCCATCTAAAGAAAACAGTGGATACACGGCTCTTGTTTGGAATTGTCCATTATGTCCTAATATTTTGAGCTTTTTCTCTTGAATATTAATATATTATATCGAATAGCCGTGCATCCACTGTTTTCTTTATAAGGACCTTCCTCTTCTGTGCATCTTTATTTTTATTTCTCTCCATCTGTCCTGACGATGCCTCAATTGGGGAAATATCGACAGGTGATTTATTTTCTATTATTTTTGAGACTCTTAGCTTCTTGTTTGGAATTGTCCATTTATATCCTGACAATTCTTTATGTCTCATTTTGAGCTTTTCTTCTTGCATATTAATAATAATAATGCATATTAATAACAAATATTTGTTTATCATGAAGTTATAGATATGTATTTTATGGTTCAATAGTTTCTTACTAAAGACTATAGAATAACGCTAATTTTCTTGTAAAACTGGTTTTCGATTTAAGGACGTATATATATCCACTTCTTGTATTTTCATATTTTCTATTTTAGGAAAGAATCATTTTCTTTTAGAAACGAATTAAAGTAAACAATAAATATGTTTATGATTTTAGCAATAAATACAAATCTTACCAAATAAACAACTTTAAATTAAACAATATAAATTGTCTATAATGAAAACAATTTCAAATGATACGAAACAATAAAGTCTACTTTTAATTTGTATTCAATATCGACAATATACAGGTAAAATGTTTGAAGTTGTTCATACTTTTTCAAGCAGATATGTACTTACCATATGTATTCCTTGGTTAGTAGATATGTACTCACCATATGTATTCCTTGGTTAGTAGATATGTACTCACCATATGTATTCCTTGGTTAGTAGATATCTACTCACCATATGTATTCCTTGGTTAGTAGATATGTACTCACCATATGTATTCCTTGGTTAGTAGATATGTACTCACCATATGTATTCCTTGGTTAGTAGATATGTACTCACCATATGTAATCCTTGGTTAGTAGATATGTACTCACCATATGTATTCCTTGGTTAGTAGATATGTACTCACCATATGTATTCCTTGGTTAGTAGATATGTACTCACCATATGTAATCCTTGGTTAGTAGATATGTACTCACCATATGTAATCCTTGGTTAGTAGATATGTACTCACCATATGTATTCCTTGGTTAGTAGATATCAACTCACCATATGTATTCCTTGGTTAGTAGATATGTACTCACCATATGTATTCCTTGGTTAGTAGATATGTACTCACCATATATATTCCTTGGTTAGTAGATATGTACTCACCATATGTATTCCTTGGTTAGTAGATATGTACTCACCATATGTAATCCTTGGTTAGTAGATATGTACTCACCATATGTATTCCTTGGTTAGTAGATATGTACTCACCATATGTATTCCTTGGTTAGTAGATATGTACTCACCATATGTAATCCTTGGTTATCCATCAATGCTTTACCCATCGCCTTCTCTGTTTTATCTTTCAATGCCGCTTTTATTTTTCCCCACATTTCTGAAATAATATTTTTAGTTTACATTGATTCAGAACCCAACTGGCAATCAATGAAGCAGAAAAACTGTTTATGACATTGCTACTAACGGGCTATATATTTTATTAAAAGGGCTCGGCTACTCTTTGAAGTTTCGACTTGTGATGACAATTTTTTGGTTTCACGTAAATTAGAGTGTTTGTTTAAATGAGTTCCTTACATGATCTCGGTATACTACATGTAGAGTTGACTAGATGTCAACAGTGAGTTTATTTATATTATTTAAACAAAACGGGTTGAGCGGAAGTACATAACTACATACAGTGGAAGTACATAACTACATACAGTGGAAGTACATAACTACATACAGTGGAAGTACATAACTACATACAGTGGAAGTACATAACTACATACAGTGGAAGTACATAACTACATACAGTGGAAGTACATAACTACATACAGTGGAAGTACATAACTACATACAGTGGAAATACATAACTACATACAGTGGAAGTACATAACTACATACAGTGGAAGTACATAACTACATACAGTGGAAGTACATAACTACATACAGTGGAAGTACATAACTACATACAGGGGAAATACATAACTACATACACGAAGTACATAACTACATACAGTGGAAGTACATAACTACATACAACAAGAAAATATTTTTTCTATTTACCGAGATATTCAGCTTAAAATGAGTTTTTGCCATACAGCCATTCATACCAGGTCTAAAATTTGCATACGTTCCCAGAGGTGGTATATATTTACAGGACAAACATGGGATTAAAAGAAGTAATAATTTTAAAATTAATTTAACGATTTTGAGATTCCAAGCCAATATGGACGAACTTGTTACCCTATGCTGACATTACCAGATTTACTTCGAAAGAGGAACCTCGCTGATATCTACCTAGATAGTTTATATGAATTATTAAATTTTTATAATATAAAATTTGCTAGATGATGATAATGAATTTTTTAAAATATTTACCTGCAGTATTACTTTAGGAGAAGTAGACTGTACACTAGGATGTATAGGATTTTATACCCCTATCCTTGCGTGATCCCTCTAACTAGATAATGGTACCATTTTTTATTCCATAAATCTTTCAGTAATTAAGTGGTTAAATGGCTCAATCTACATATTTTCTGAATCGGTGATTGCAGCTCTGTTTACTTTGACTTAAACGGTTCTTCATAAAGTTGTTAAGTATTTGTAATAAAACCAGTATTGATGGATAATTCAGTTCTATTTTCATGCTCGAAACGATGAAATTCAAATATCTTTATATATTCATTTTATAAAATACTGTAATTGATCACATTACTATGGACTACTGCCTATGGACTAATATGCTACTAGATATCATTTTTTTTAAAAGATTCACTGCAATGAGTCTTTACTATTTAAAAAAATATAAATATAATCAGTTTAGTACAAATTAAATGTTATATTGCACTTACAGATATGCTTTCATCAAAACTTTAAATATTTTTTCCTATCGTAAATTGAATTTAGTTTTATGATTATAAATTACCAGCTTATTTAGCTTTTGGTTGAAAAGTTATATTTATCGATTTATTCTTAAAGGCTGGTTGCCTCAGGAAAAAGTTTGGTCCATAGTAAAATTAGTGTACTCTGAAGTTAGGCGACAATATTTTTATGACAGCTATGTAATATAGGAATTCTGGGCCTTAGGTTTTTGTTGTGAAATTAAAATTCTTTAATAGATTAGAGGAATCGGTCATCCCGATCTCACGTACGTAGAGATGTTTTTGACTCGGCTGTTACAGAGTCCTACCGGCTGCACCGAATACACGGCATTCAGGTTCCTACAGTACCTGCCCTAAACTACCACAGTCCTACCGGCTGCACCGAATACATGGCATTCAGGTGCTTACAGTACCTGCCCCAAACTAACAGAGTCCTACCGGTTGCACCGAATACACGGCATTCAGGTTCCTACAGTACCTGCCCTAAACTACCAGAGTCCTACCGGCTGCACCGAATACATGTCATTCAGGTGCCTACAGTACCTGCCCCAAACTAACAGAGTCCTACCGGTTACACCGAATACACGGCATTCAGGTTCCTACAGTACCTGCCCTAAACTACCACAGTCCTACCGGCTGCACCGAATACATGTCATTCAGGTGCCTACAGTACCTGCCCCAAACTAACAGAGTCCTACCGGTTACACCGAATACACGGCATTCAGGTTCCTACAGTACCTGCCCTAAACTACCAGAGTCCTACCGGCTGCACCGAATACATGTCATTCAGGTGCCTACAGTACCTGCCCCAAACTAACAGAGTCCTACCGGTTACACCGAATACACGGCATTCAGGTTCCTACAGTACCTGCCCTAAACTACCACAGTCCTACCGGCTGCACCGAATACATGTCATTCAGGTGCCTACAGTACCTGCCCCAAACTAACAGAGTCCTACCGGTTACACCGAATACACGGCATTCAGGTTCCTACAGTACCTGCCCTAAACTACCAGAGTCCTACCGGCTGCACCGAATACATGTCATTCAGGTGCCTACAGTACCTGCCCCAAACTAACAGAGTCCTACCGGTTGCACCGAATACACGGCATTCAGGTTCCTACAGTACCTGCCCTAAACTACCAGAGTCCTACCGGCTGCACCGAATACATGGCATTCAGGTGCTTACAGTACCTGCCCCAAACTTAATTATTTAAACTAATAACAAAGATCTCGTTACCATTCTAAAACTTACTTATTATTATTTTTTATAAAAACCAAAACAATACTTTAGAAAATATTAACAAAATATTTCTCTTTCCATGTGGCAACAGGTCTCTTTCCATTTAACGGTATCTTTAAAACTCAAAATTAAGGAATTTTAGAATTTTTTAACCATATTTTCTCAGCCCTGATCATACTAAAACGAAATATTTATCCATTATTCCTTAGTAATTTTTTTTTAATTTTCAAAACATGGTTTAGGACAGAGTGAGGAAATGAAAAATTTAACGTTAAATTTTGTTTTCTCTCAAATCTTTACAGCCACGTCATTTTTTATGTTTGCTATTGGTCTACTAATCATAATTTTATTTATAGAAAAAATTCTGCCATATTCCATTGCTAGAGGAGCCATCAAATGGAGGAGATAAGGATTTGCCCTTTCTAGCAGAATGACGCATTAAATCTTATATTTAGCTTATTAGCGGTTCTAAACAATTATTATAGCGTTCTTTATAAAGACTGTTTTGGTACAAAACGTAGTTAAATTAAATATATTCAAATAATTTTAGTAAATTTATAAACACTCATTTTTAATAATTGAAATTTGAAAACATAGAATCATCTAAAAAATTGAAGACACTATTTCTTCACTTCTTCTCGAGCCGAGCTATTGGACTTGGGGCCAGAAGAAGGATCATTGTTCAACTTGGACTGCTCCTTTGACCTCGCCTCCCTCTTGCTTCTTCCTCTAGTTCCTGGAGGCATGTTTTTGGGCTGTCCCTTCGTAGAGCCGGGGCGGCTGTTCATCGCCCGCACCCGAAGGTCCACCTTGGATTTGGCTCGCCCGCCCTTGCGGGACTTACTTCTACCGGATCTCGAAAGATTCCGGTTCGCATCGTCAGCGTTACTGTTAAATTCAAGAAATAATAATTGTTAGTAAATAATCACACACACACACACGGGTAAAAGCATAAGCCTTCAAGACTTATAAAAATTCAAATTATAGTTACAAATGATAAAAGAAGGTAAATTAAGTCGATATTAATTGCTCTTGTTCATTTTCTGGCAGATGACTGGATACAGTTATCCCAGGATATAAACACCAAGGGGGTTTGAAAGGTAGCCTCTTTACCTTTAAAATGAGCGGTGTGGCGACTAGGGTTGGAACATGGAAAGTTAAATATCGACATTCGATATTTTGCAATATCGCAAAACCAAATATCGATATCCACCGATAATCGCAAGAAAAATATCGATATATCGAAAGGAAATAGTTAAAAAAGCAATGAAAAGTGCATCAAATGAGTATAATATTAAACTGTTTTGAAATAATAATATTATTATTATTTATAAAATAATATATTTACTACCCATGAATTATTATAAAAAATGATAGAAAAAAATTATACTTTAAAAAAAAAATGTTATAACATATTTCTATTTTGAAGACTTATAGCCATATTTCATATATATTATAGTCTTCTAGAATTTTTTCAATAATAAAACCTTCAAACTTCTACCAATTTTATTTATCTTATAATGCTTTCGACTATATTGCGCATTCATCTAAAAGCATGTAATTCATTTGGTATACATCTAAATACTATCCTATTTTATATAATTATCAGTTTATCTTTACATGGTATGAATTAAAATTATTTGTATATAAATCTTATCTACTAATTAATGTTTGGGAATTAAATATTGTTTATTATTATATTTACGGATAAAACTCCAAAATCTTGATACCAAGATAGCGGACGTCTAGATTTTTGAAACTGACTAATCTTAAAAATCAAGACCTGCGTTGGGGTTACGATTCTGGAGTATTACCGAATATAGAGAATAGTAACTTAAAATAAAATACAGTAGAATCTCGATAATTTATATGGTTAAGGGTTCGAAAGTTAAATATGAATTATCGAGATTTCTAATAATCGGTGGTAAAAAATAGGAAATAACATAATTGTATTAACATGAATGGATATACAAACGATATGTTAGATCAATAAAACCTTAAAATATCACATTTGAAAAAAATTCGGTTATTTTCTTTTGGTGTAATCCTTGAAGACGGGTCTTATCGATGGCTTCGGTCAGAGCAGAAAATACGTTTACACAAACATCAAGAAATCATACAGGTTGTAGATGTATTATTTTGCCATTTTTGAACTAATCGTCGGCATATCAATTAATTGTTCATACCTTTTCATACGAATTATCGAGGGGGCTGGATTGCAGTGTTTTGATACAAAACAAAGGGAGATTTTCAAGAGACAAGAAAATACATACGAATTATCGGGATATACGAATTACCGGGATATGAATTATCGATATTCTACTGCAATATAGTTTAACATACTGAAATCGCTGTAAAATATCAATATAATCGATATATCGGATGTGCGATATCAATAGACAAATCGCGTTTTCAACTCCGATATATCGATATATCGCGTTTCGATATTCCAACCCTAGTGACGACCGATTTCGTCATTTTTTATATGACAATTTTTGTAAAAAACCGAAACTTTTTTTTTCCTATTGAAAATATATCAACAACTAAGAGAACATAACGTATTTTTGAACAAAGAACAAAAAAAATATAATAAAAGTTAATTAGAAATTCTTGTTTTGGCCTAGAAATGTTATTAAAAAAAAAATGAAATTAAAGACGTATGTTTGTAATTGTTACTTATACTATTCTTCGATCTAAATTTTACTCGCTGAGCTTCGAATATTGCTTGGTATGATAGATGTATAAAAATAAAAAAACTTTTTTATCTATAAAAAGTAATCATTTTTATTATTTTATTTGTTGATATATAGCTCAGCTAATTGCGACCAATGATTATTTTAAATTCATGAAGGCGTTATATTTCAGGGAACTTGTAACCATTCAAACTTCTTTAGTTTCTTCATTAATTAAATTAACAACGTTTCTAGTTCTGCCCGAAACGTCGTTAGCTTAAGGAATAAAGAAAGTAAAGAAATTTGAAAGGTTGCATGTTCCCTGAAATCTAGTGCCTTGATTATTTTATTTTATTTTATATGGAGGGTTTTGTCCCCCAATGCTTATGAAACTTGCCTAGAATTTAAAAAGGAAAGAATATCTTATTTGCGCTTAGCTCGATGGGTATGCATTTTATGGTAAATTTTGTATTTAATTATTTGAAGTATAATGAAATTCTCTAAAATAAAAAAACATCATCTAAATAGGACCATTATTAGCTAAGATATGATGAGGTATAAGATATTATATTTTTTTTCACAAAGTTATCATGAAAAGAATATTTTATTTGTGCATAGCTTAAAAAGTATGCATTTTATGGTCAATTGTGTATAGAATTGTATGAAAGATAATTAAATTATCTGAAAAACAATAAAAGAATGATCAAAATCAGACCAGTATTAGCTAAGATATAGCGCATCGGACTAACCGGAAGTAGCTATTATATCACGGATTTAACAATTTTCTCGTAAACGACTCCAATGATTTCCGGGCGAGAACTCTCGCATTAGATATCAATGCTTATTCTAACCCCTAATTACATTCGAGGTGTAAGCGATATTAGGGAAACAATATAATTATAATTATATTATAACAATATAATATAATTACCAAAAAAGTTTATTTAAGACACATATTTGGTGAAGCTACATAGTTTGTAATGACTATGTTGAAGTTATAGTTCATATTTATTAGGTCCTTACAGCTTATCCCACTGGAAAACATCTCTTCAATTTAACAGTTAGGCAATTAGATTACCATTTTCAATGTGTAGTATTCATACATAGGAGTGCCCTTTAGAGTTGGACATGGGAAACAGTATATAATTTCCCACTCATTAAAAGTTTTTGTAAACAGACTCAAAATGATATAAAGTTGTCATGACAACGGCACGTGCGCAAGATGGCGTAGGGAATATGCGGTCTTATATCGTGCATTATCTCAAAAAATGGTAGGTTTTTAAGCTTTAAAACGCTGGACCAATACGCTCCACGGGAGCGTATGTGAACTTGATGCCCGCGTCAAAATATTTAAAACCCAACTTATCCCGTCTCGATCCGCCGACTCTCAGTCGTCAAAGTTTTGAAACCTTCCAGTTTTTTCATCATTTTCATTTAAGCCCTTGTAAGATTTTAACAAACAAAATTGGAATTCGTCACATCTCCGTGAAATTCCCTTTCTTTTGATACCTCACTCGTCAAAATCCATCGCTCCTGAGAGCCGGAAAAGGGATCTATACTACCGTAATAATATATAGTAGTGATACTAGATGTAACAATCGGCAGCTTTTCCGCTAATATCAAAGTCAACCCTTCCTCAGACAGAAATAATTTTCAAGGTTATTTCAGCATTTAAAGCTGTTCCGCTATTTAAACCTGATTTTCAGCACACGAAACCCATCCTCTCGGCTATAGAGATGGCTCCACCGACAACATAATGTTGAAATTGTCAGCGGAGCAACGGCACATGGCAAGTTTGGGCATCTGGCAACAATATAACCATAAATACTAGTGGCTTTATGTTAGCAGTACGTATTTTTTTTTTCGTTCGAAAATGTCTAGTTTTGTTCGGAATAAGTGTAATTTGCGGGAAGTTTCAAAAGTTACAAACAAACGGTGAGTTAGATATGGAGGACAAAGAACGTAGTGGTCGGCCAAAAGTGTATGAGGACACAGAATTGGAAGCATTATTGTTGGAAGATTCTTGCCAAACGCAAGAAGAACTTGCACTTACACTAGGAGTGAGTCAACAAGTAATTTCACATCATTTAAAATCAATGGGAATGATAAAACATGAAGGAAATGTATCCAAGAGACAACGCCGATTGTGCACATCTAAAATGCCGCTTGCCAGGCATAATGTATCCAAGAGACAACGCCGATTGTGCACATCTAAAATACCGCTTGCCAGGCATAAAATAAAATGTTTATCGCACCGTATAGTCCCTGGCCATTGTAATGGAAAGTCCTACCCTACCCGCCGTATTCCCCAGACCTTGCGCCTAGTGATTACCACTTGTCCCGGTCGATACATGGTCCGTCAGAGCAGCGCTTCTCATTATATGAAGATACGAAAAATTGGATCGATTCATGGATAGCCTCAAAAAAAGAAGTGATTTTTCGACGTGGTATCCGAATGCTTCCAGAAAGATGGGAAAAAGTAGTAGCTAGCGGTAGACAGACAATATTTTAAATAAATATAAATAAACAGACAGACAATATATTAAATAAATATATATTGTCAATATATTAAATATATATTAAATAAATTGACAATATATTAAATAAAGCCTTCAAAACTAAATTATATTGACATTATATTATTCATGGAAGAGATAAATTACCTTGAAAGGATATTCTTCCTGGAGCTGCTCTGGAAAGGTTTGCCGGAAGGCCTGGCACTGATCGGCCGCTCCGGATTCATCGCTTCCTTTTCAAAAAGTCCCGAACTTTTCCGAGCTCGTAGGAGGGGTAACAATCTTTTAGAGTTTATTTCTGGTGATTATTGCAATTTTAGAATGAATATAAATAAAAATTATATTCATAACTAAAATAAAATGAAAATATAAAACTGGTGGTACAAATAACGAACAATACAAACAATTTAAGTGTTGGATTCTATCTGTACTTGTTTATTTAAATGAAATTCGGTTGTAATCACAATATTAAGTAATTTAAATGTAAATGTACTCTAATTTGTTTTTCGAATATGGATAAGTTGTTTACCATTAAAATGTTCTATTGCCGATAATCTAGCCCAAAAAGTCATTCTAACTACTATATTACACATGCCATATGTTTTAGTACATCCTTGTAACAACATGTTAATAGAAGTTAATAGAAGTGCTCTACAAATTTTCAGCTTGACAACCCTGGATTTCATCGAAAATGATAATTTGCTTCAAAATAGCTGCCAATAATGGGCCTAAAAAAACAGATGCTAAAACTTCCGTAGATACTTCTTTACTCCCTTGTACGAAGTAAAGGAAATATTGTAATCGCGAAAACTTTCGGTTTTTAGATTTAAACGGAAATATCCATTTTGACCATCCCTGAATCAATTTTGACTAGTTTCGTCGTGACGTCAGTACGCATGTTCGTGACTCAAAAACGGTTAGTCGCAGAAAGTTGAAGTTTTGTATTTAAGATTATTGTAAAATCTAGTTGTGAACCTCGCTTTTTTGTCACTGCATGATTACCGAAATTGGTACTTTACTTGAAGGTCATTATTGATTTTCATCAAAAATTATATTAAAATATAATTTAAGATTTACATATTAATATAAATAATATAATAAATTTTAGTTAACGTTGGCGGACCGGAAGCGGTACTTTGCTCGAAGGTCATAGACTTTCATCAAAAATTATATTAAAATATAATGTAAAACATCTCAAATTTGGTAAATAGGACTTTTATATCAATATGAATGTATTTACTTGATTTTGGTTAAAATTGGTGAGCAAAAAGTGTACTTACTTGAAGGTCATAATAAAGTAAATATCAAAAATTATATTAAAATTAAAAACATAAATCATACGTTTCGGTAATAAAGCTTACAAACGCAATTTTGTTTCCACTCTTATTAAATATTTTTATTACTTGTTTTAAGTGTTAAAATTGAGTGTAAAATACTGGTTTTCCTCCCCATTTGTGAGCTGAACAAGTCTGCAGCATGAGAATAAGATATAAGTTAAGTGGGTTCTTCCACATTTGTGAGCTGAACAAGTCTGCAGCAGGAGAATAAGATATAAGTTAAGTGGGTTCTTCCACATTTGTGAGCTGAACAAGTCTGCAGCAGGAGAATAAGATATAAGTTAAGTGGGTTCCTCCACATTTGTGAGTTGAACATATCTGCAGCAGGAGAATAAGATATAAGTTAAGTGGGTTCTTCCACATTTGTGAGCTGAACAAGTCTGCAGCAGGAGAATAAGATATAAGTTAAGTGGGTTCTTCCACATTTGTGAGCTGAACAAGTCTGCAGCAGGAGAATAAGATATAAGTTAAGAATAAGATATAAGTTGAGTGGGTTCCTCCACATTTGTGAGTTGAACATGTCTGCAGCAGGAGAATAAGATATAAGTTAAGAATAAGATATAAGTTGAGTGGGTTCCCCCGCTTAAAATGTCGAAACCGTCAATCCAATGCTTTATCCAGTGACATTGACAGTTTTAATGTTGTAAGGGAGCACGACGAAATCTCTTGGGAGCTTGTTACCTACTAAAAGAAAACGACATTTAATAACGGAATGAAACCTCTAGAAACAAGAGCTTGTGTGTGTATTAATAGATGACTGTAGTGACGCCGAGTATCGTTTTTACTGCAATCTTCGGAAACTAGTAACCAAATTCAGGATCACTTTTTGAGCCCCCCAATTTATAGTTTAATAGGCGTAAAAGAAATCCATGTGTTAATGTGCGTGTGAATCCATGTGTCCACATCAGATATTTTTTTGTAGATATAATCCTATTAAACAATTACACATAGGGGTGTTGACAAATTTTCCAGTTATCAACTTTTTTCGTATTACAAAAAATATTTAGTATATATTTTCTGACACAGTGTTACCATGCCAAAGAAACTGGTGATAGATAAAACTAGTAACTTTTCGTAGTTCCACATGGTGTTGCTCAGGATTCATTGTATTTTTTTCCATCCTTGAAAAACCAAAACTATTTATCTAAGCTGCTGTAGGCTGATTATGATTTTTTTTTTTTTAACGCGTGTTACTTTTATTCATAAACAGATTATAATTTTACTCTTGATGAGGTTTTTGTTAATGATACAAATTTATATCAGTATAACTCCTATTATATTATTATATGATTTTCGTATAAATAGATATGTTATAATCTTCTGATTTAATAAATTGAATTAAATTTAAATAGGTACTCTTGTGTAAAATAAATATTGTTTGCGAAAATATCAATCTTCACAACAACAAACAAAATAACTCTACAAATATCCATTGTAATTTTTTTTTGTTTATATGAATTGTGAAATCGATTATTTATTCATATTGGAATTTATTAATTGCGTAGTATGAATAAATTTATTTTAACCAGTGTTGTACGCAAATCATTTTTGACCATTTTTATCTATCCATAACATTAATTGTTTTGTAAATCATTTGAAATCGGTGACTGGCGACACGTAAGATTTTAATATGTATGTTATAACCTTCCGATTTAAGAAATTTCAAATTTCCAGATGAAAATTTTTAGAGGAGGTATTTTATATTAACATGTCGCGTTACAAGGAAATATTAATACATCTGACCCATCGAACATACTATTAAGGAACCACAGTTTTTCGAAATCACCATTTTACAAATTTTAAATGATAATATGAGTTAGAACATAGAACATTTTAATGGTAAATAACTATATTTAAACAACAAATTAGAGCATATTTACATTTAAATTACTTAATATTGAGATTACAATCGAGTTTTGTTAAAATAAACAAGTACACATAAAGGCATATGAAATCTCTTAAAGAATTAATATTTATATTAGAAAAAAATAAATAAAAATAGAACAAGTATTTAATGGCATGATGATTTAATATAACTATCACAAAGTAATATTGTAAAGTAATGTATGTCACAATAAGACATTAGGAAGATTAAAAAAATAAATATTTAAGTATATATTTTTTAAAGTTAAAGTATGATATCTTCGGTGCTATGCCAAAATTTGTGGAACTGAGAACATTGGGTTTGAAATATGGTTGCAGAATAAGGTACCTGATTTCCAAATTAAATTCGTCGTATTTAGCATCCTTATTTGTTGAAAGGAGCGGGATAGCTCAGTGGGTAGGGCACGGTGTTACTAATCTCAAGGTCTTGGGTTCGAGGCCGGCTGTGGCAGGTAATTATTTATTCGGTTTTCAAACATGGATCGGTCCTTTGGAATCGGGAGACGCTCCTAGGGCTGACCCAGCCTCTATAAAGTGGGTACTCTTAATTGGGGGAAAATTCTGGTGGTTGAGCGTGATCTCCTAGAAACGATTCGGTCCTTACCGATTACTGAACCCAAGACCCTTCACGGTTATAGTCGTACACGTTTTTATTTTTATTTTTTTTTGGTAAACCTTTGGAATCGCTACTAACGACCTTGAAGAGGTATAGATTCTCAGACCAGACTATACTTTCACCCACTGCGCATGCCCAATTAAATACTCAAACCGATGGATCCTTTTCACTTGAAATATTCATGTAGGGTTAGGTCAGACTTCCCGCCTTTCACCGAACAGATCTCTTGTTCCCATCTGCTTTTTTCCTACACCATCTTTAAGTTTAAATATCATGGCAAATCTCTTCAACGTTCTATTAGCTTCGGATCAGGGAAGTTTAGTCCAAGTGGTGAAAAAAATTTATCAATTATGTGTAAAACTAAGGATCAATAGATTTTCGTCCATGAAGTTTTAGAAAATTGCATTCATTTTCTAATGAAAAGACGGCGTTGAGCTTCAACGAATCCACATGTGCCACTTGTTGTCAGCAATCGTTTATCATTACTACACCTCTGGCTTACCATTCTTCCGCTCCCAGGCGTATGATGGTTCGCAGTTCCTGACTTGGTGCTTGGATTGAAATTGTTAATAGCATAACCCGAATTAGTTGATCATGGATCAAATTAACCTTCTTCCTCTGTAGAGAGTCTTCTTAGCATTGCAATACTCCTTCGTAAAAATGCGGGAAGTCTGACCTAACCCTACACCAGCGTTCCAACTGAGAAGGATCCGTCGGTTTGAGGATTGCGCATGCGCAGTGGATGAAAGTATAGTCTGGTCTGAAAATCTAGATCTCTTAACGGTCTTTAGTAGCAATTCCAAAGATTTACCTTTTTTTTTATTTGTTGAAATCTCATATTTAGTTCAATTTTCGGCATCACAAATTTCGGAAATAGAAAACCACACGTTAAAATGAAACATAACCCCAAAATTTGCTGTTATGCTACTTTGGCATTGCACCGACAATATAATATTGTTGAGGTAACTGGAATCGATTTTGATGATATTTATATCGATTATAAGATTCAAGTATTCGTCATATAACGGAAAGGTTATTGTTACCTAAATAATTATTTATTGTAGATTATAACTGACTACATTATTACTGAATTCAATAATAACTATACTTATAAATATTTTAAGAGAAGTATCTCTTGAGTCTCGATTTAGCTGCCACCTTCACACGAATTCGACAAAGCACGATCTCAAATGATCTTTTACTATCATTTTTTTTGTATCAGTAAAGTTGATCCTCATAAACTTTTAGTATATCGCAGTCGTTTTTTGAAAATTAGGTTTGAATTGATTTTGGGACGTAAACACCACTTCTACCGTTTTCCGCTCACGATATATACAACAAAAATTGGAAAGTACCTACAAATCGAATATTGATGACGTAAGCACCAAAGACTGATGACTCTCAGCCACATACAATCACATATATTGTAATTATGAAGGTTTTGCCAGGTTAGTAAATTCCTACTCTATACAATAAAGAATAAAATTTAAAAAAATATATCGTTATTTGGGGAAAAATCGTTTCATGTGTTTCCTACAAAGTTTGCCAAACGGCGGTAACGCCTTTTTAAAAAAACGACTTCGAATGAAACATTTGCAAGAGACGCAAAACATTTTTTTAACTATTTCTGGGATCTTCACGAATTAATTTTAATGTTTTAAGTAGTAAAAAACATTGTGTGCCAACACCCGCAATTTTTGCTCCTGTTCCATAGAGCGTTCGAAATCCGGATGAAACTTTTTTTTTTTTAGGATTACATCGATTGACCTTTTTAGAGTCGATATGTAGAAAGGAATGAGGATCTACTATTAATTCCATATGATTAGATATTCCCGTTTTTTTTTTTTATTTATGATCTAGCAATCTTGCATTTTTTTCAATCGAAGGTAATGATCTAATTTTAGAGAATCTAATTGTGCTTGTTGATTCGTTTAGGTCTAATGCTCTATGAATTTAAGAAAATCTTTTTTTTTTGGAAGAAATATAGTTTGTTGATTGTGATTTAATTGATAAAATTAACAATCTATACCAACACCCGCGGTAGTATTACATACGTGGGCCTGTAAATGGTTTTTAGTTTATAATTGTTTTTTGTAATATTAATTTTAAAAGCTTTTATAGGTAATGGATGGAGTGATGAGGAGCAAATTAATTATTACTCGCCTTCCACAATTCCATGGTTCTATAATCTTAATTAATTATCAATGAGAATCCGTTCGCTCTTATCACTCTATAAAACTTGTATTAATGATAGCTTAAAATAAAATTCTCGTTCTCTAATGTATATTTGGTCTCATGAATGATAAACACTCTAACAATCACTCTATTATCAATTTATTTAAACCAGCTTAAAGCCGCCTGCCCGATCAATTTATTTAAAAAATATTAACATTGATACCTTGCCATAATAACGTCGAACACTGTGGCAGCTCCTAGAATAAAGGGCAAATAGTACGAACCCAAAGAATCCTTCTCAATCTTCGAATGGGATCTGTCTTCGCTTTCGCTGAACTCACGTTTCTTAGGGGCTAGATCTTCGTGCATTAATTTTCGCATAGTGGTGCAAAGCGCTCATAATAAACGATCGTTCATTTCATATTGCAAAAACGAATGTTTATTTTTTTGTGACGAGTTTATCTGTGTACTATTTAATTAATTACAATTTGGAAATAGATATAATGATTGTTTTGTATGAGATGGAATTGTATGAATGGAACATGAAAACATGTGTCTACAACAACCCGTACAGATGCTCGATATCCGACAGATATTGAATTCGTAATGGCTAACCTTGAACCATGATAGTACACATATCTGTTGGAACAGGTTGGTAGTTTTGATTCAATTTATGTACTTCATTTTAGTATTTTTAAATTTATATGTTGATTTAAAATGACACTGATTATGGGCTAGCTAGCTTGGCAGATTAATAGGACGTATTTATATATAAATCAGGTGTTTTGAACTAATAACCAAGCCAAGTTGGTAACTCGTGTTGATAGCTTTTTGAATTGATCGAACATATGCCAGATCCTGCTTCAAATCGACCTTTTGGTATTTCGCCTTTCCGTCTGTTTGTTAGGCGATTACGACCTTATGCGTCTTTTGATCTTTTTCCAATTTGGCACAAATGTTCATTGATGCCAGAAATAATGGCGCGTGAGTAGGGATTTTTCAAGAATTCCGATCCAAGATGGCGGTCGTAATAATGGCCCTTATCATCAAAAATCTGTTTGAACACACACATTCTCAAAAACTTTGTGCAATCGAGCAATTATTTAAAAAAAAAATTAAAAAAATGAAACAGTGTTGAGCAAAAGTGTTTCAACTCGACTTTTCGCAATTTCGTGCTGCAATAAACAGCATATTTTAGATTTTTTTTCTCGAGGTCTACTGTTCAAAGAACTATTAGTAAAGTTAACCCTAAACAAACTGAGCATGGTTGTGTAGTTATTTTGTCCTGGACACAAAGCCTATAGTTTAGTAATACTATTATGTGACAAGGCTCTTATTTATAAACACCGTGAAAGAATCATTAAAGAAGAAGTGGTTTGTGTTTAGAAGATCGTTCACGGGGCTCCGACGAACCGGATTCCGGATATAATCTCTATCCAGGCAAGAGTTAGCGTTTTGAAAAACATATACTGGAATCTCCCAACAACGGATAGCCATAGATAGGGTCCAACGGCATTGTCTGTTGCAGAGGGGTATCCGCTGAGAAAGGGTGTACAATTGCTTATTAAAAAATGAATACGTAAATGCATTTATCAAAAATTATGGATATTATTATGGATAAATGAAGTGTATTAATACAAATTTTTGTCGTCTTTGTATACTTCGATAATTTTTGCTTTGTGTACATCAACACGATAATACCTATCATCAAAAATCGCCACGGCAAGCCCTTTTTCCAGAAATGCTTGTCATGTTTCAATGTTAATATCACAAAATTTCATTTCAATATCTTGACGCCAGAGTTAAGGGCAGTAACATTTCAAACACATTATCAGAACTTTTTGTGTTTGAAGTTATAAAGTGATGAATAGTTGTGCTATTTAATTTTATTACAATGTGGAAGTACTTCACCATTTTCCTGTTCGTGGTCATAGTTTTGGACAATGTGACCGGAGCTTTAGTCTAATTAGAAAAAAAATTAAAAAGATAGAAACTATGACTATAGCAAAATCTTATTTAACTGCTATGGTGGAATGCAGAGAGCGCCCTTCTCCATTTAACTGCTATGGTGGAATGCAGAGAGCGCTTCTCCATTTAACTGCTATGGTGGAATGCAGAGAGCGCCCTTCTCCATTTAACTGCTATGGCGGAATGAAGAGAGTACCCTTCTCCATTTTTTGTTCTGATGGATAGAAATATTATTAAAGACTGGAAAGAAGCACTTAAGTATTTAATAAACATAAGCCTTTAATAAAACATTTTTAAATTATACGTTTCTGTTATTACAAAACCCCCATTTTCTCGTCAGTTAGGATCCTTGCTACCGCTAAACCTTCGTCAAAATAGGCGAAAAGGTAGGCCGGATCCTCGATGCTATCAAAGAGTTGCATCACTACTTCCTTGCGTTAAATGTCTTTAATCGTTTAATTATGGCCGTTTAGAGACTGCAGTTCAGAGGTTGTGTTTGGAACAAAAACTTCAAAGAAACGATTCCTCCCTCACTCACTCTCCTCTCCTCTTAAAAAGATTAAGAACTAATCAGATTTTTTATTTGGAAATTCGAAGCATAAGACGTTTACAATCTTGGGAGACGAAAATTAATATTAATCATCGAGGGGACTGGATTGCATTGTTTCATAAAGATTAAATGGAGATTTTCAAAAGACCAGAGAATTCATAAGAATAATCCGGATAAACGAATTACTGAGATATGAATTATCGAGATTCTACTGTAATATTCTTTAAAATGTCGGTATCATCGAAATATCGTTGTAAAATATCGATATCACCGAGATATCGAGATAACCCAACCCTAGCTAAGGCTGACCTATCGATGGAAAGTTTTGAGAATTGGCAGACAGAGAAAACTCTTTCAAATAATAGGTAGTTAGGAGGATGTATAGGATTTATTTATCTAAAATAAAAGAAAATTTAATTTATAGTGTCGTGGAATACAGTAATTCTGATTTATTTTTTTTATTATTTTTATTTTGCTGTGCCCAATAAAGTGTTCTAATAAATAATAGTGTTAATATCATCAGCTATTATTCATATCATCAATAAGAATGAATCGGCTAATCCATTTTGTCCCTTCTTGTTAGTTCACAGCAAGCATAAGGTTGAAATATGAAAACGCTGTGCTGCATATCTGAAACAAATATAGAAATCAAAATTATATGATTTAAAAAACGGAAAAAACTTGTCATATGAATAAGACCTTAGAATACTTCTGTTTATTTTGTCAAGTTTTGCCCATTATGACTTATCTATCTGTGAAGGGGGTTTAAGTTATTTGCATTGGCTGATATATATACTTCATTTAGAATATACCAACGGCGTAGTGTAGTGGCGCCCCCGTCGCCCAGCCGCTATGCTGCAGACAGCCACTGATCCTCCAGTGTGTAGTGGCGCCCCCGTCGCCCAGCCGCTATGCTGCAGACAGCCACTGATCCTCCAGTGTGTAGTGGCGCCCCCGTCGCCCAGCCGCTATGCTGCAGACAGCCACTGATCCTCCAGTGTGTAGTGGCGCCCCCGTCGCCCAGCCGCTATGCTGCAGACAGCCACTGATCCTCCAGTGTGTAGTGGCGCCCCCGTCGCCCAGCCGCTATGCTGCAGACAGCCACTGATCCTCCAGTGTGTAGTGGCGCCCCCGTCGCCCAGCCGCTATGCTGCAGACAGCCACTGATCCTCCAGTGTGTAGTGGCGCCCCCGTCGCCCAGCCGCTATGCTGCAGACAGCCACTGATCCTCCAGGTTGGGGGAACATTTACACTTACACACACCAAGAGCACACCATGCACAGCACACTACAGACAAAGGTCACTAACAGTAAACATTCTAGGATTACCTCCCCTAGGAAGCCGCCACGGAAGGGGGAGTATTACCAGTTACTCTAGGAGGCAGTCCCGCCTCCTGGCTAGGAGGCAGCGTGCTAATAACCCACTACTCTTAAATTCTAACTATTACGCAACACAACACAGCTGAAGCCGGACTGTCACATCGGATTCGACACAGGAACCGTCATAAGGACCTAAGTAGCTTTCTGGAATGTTTTATCATTAAATAGACAAGAAGCCCTTCGTGTGCTTCTTACAGAACTGGACCACCTTGAAGTTGACATCGCTGCCGTCCAAGTAGTTCGGTGGACCGTCAACGGTATAAGTGAGAGAAGATTCCATACAATATCTTATAGTTCCCACCAACCCCAGCATGTTTTTGGCACAGGGTTTATTCTCATGGCAGTCTTCTCAAGGGCTCATGCAAGAAGATTGGTCCTGGATTTCGTCCTTATCAACCACGGATTATCTAAAATTAGGATTAAGGGCAGATTCTGCAACTATTCCTTTATTAACGGACATGCTCCAACTGAAACATCTGAAGAGGAGAATAAAGAAAAGTTCTATAGGATTTTACTAAACGCACGAGATACCTGTCCAAGGCACGATACATGTATCATATTAGGGGGCATTAATGCCCAAGATGGAAGAGAAGAGGCCTATCGCACCATCACTGGAAGTCACAGTTTACACACCGAATCCTACGACAATGACCACAGAATGATAAGCATCGCAGCATGTAATGGATTGATAATTGGAAGTGCTTTCTTCTCGAGAAAGAATATCCATAAAATGACATAGAGGTCACCTAATGGTGTAGTAAATAACCAGATTGACCACCTGCCTACAGATGAACGCCATAGATCAAGCTTGCTAGGTGTAAGATCTCATCGAGACCCAAATATTGCTCTGACCACTACCTCGTGCTAGCAAGAATTAGATCCAGAATTACCTTAAAAGGATTTGTGAGCGTCAAATACAGGGGAGGTACGAAGTCAGGAAACTGAAGAATGAGCAAACATTGAGATCATATCAGCGAGAACTTGATTGCAGGGTGAAGGCTGAACTGCAGAAGGATCCTCCAACGAGTGGAGAGATTTGTCTACCTGGGATATGAAGTTATTTCAAGGATTTACAGCCCTCTCCTTGAGGGAGACGCTTGCCGAAGGAGCTTGCCGAAGGAACAAGGAGCTCCAAGAGCGCTATCAAAGCATGGACCTGGCAAAGTTTGTCAAGCTTGGGAGACTTCGTTGGGCCGGTCATGTAGCAAGGATGAACGATACTGAGGTCCCTAACTCATGGCAGAGGTGCTAGATCGGACACGCAGAGTGGGAAGGCCAAAAACAAGATGGTTGGATGGAGGCAGCGGATGCTGGACTGCTTCTCAAAAAATGGAACTGGACAGCTGTAGTACAACAAGATAGAGCCTACTGGCGGATGGATGAGGCCTAGATTCAGCAATGGTTTGTTGCGCCAGAGAAGAAGACGAGAAGAGTATGCCAAGATAACAGTAATGTGTTTATATATATATATATATATATATATATATATATATATATATATATATATATATATATATATATATATATATATATATCGCTGGCTTGGAAGAAGATTGCAACAATACCAACATTTTGGTTATTCCTTTATTATTCCTTATTCCTTTTTTTGCTTAAAAAGAGAGTTCAGAAGCTAATCTTTGAGAAAAAAATATTAGATTTTTATTTTCAATACTACGTTGTTAAAAAAGTCCTTGTGCATGAACACAACCCTTAATGCCAACTCTCATAATTAATCCTATAAGAATGTTTTTGTTCCTACTATTGAAATAAATGTTTTTACTTTGACCAATCCTTTAATACCTTTTGTCTTGAGTTGGCTGTATGGGGTCATTTACATTTTTAAATCGCACGTAAAATGTCAGAAGAAAATATTGTGATTCGCGGTCTTTTGACACATTACTGGAAAAAAAGGTAAAGGCGCAAAGACAGCCGCCGAAGAAATTTGTGCCGTAGAAGGAGAGTCAATTATCCATCGAAATACTGCCGCCCTTTGGGTCAGGCGTTTCAGACGTTCTTCTTGAATGTGTGAACTAGGACCCAAATGCAACTACTCGTGATTTATCGGCCGTAGTAAGGGGCTTCTATTGCCACAGTGGCTTGCCATCTTAAAAACCTGGGCGAAAGGAATTTAAGGCCAAGTTCTGACCCACATGACTTGACAGAGGCCCAAGCCCATAGCGGGTTGATATGTGCAAAATTTTGCTTAAAAATCCGAAAGATGGCGGGTTCTGGAAAAAAAATATCACGGATTACGAAAAGTGGATATTTTTAAATAGTGTATCAAACATAAGCAGTGGGTACGGCTGGTAAAGCTGCACAATCGGAGTTTCACTAAGATCGGTTTGGGAAAAAAGTGATGCTTTTTGTTTGGTGGAACTTCGAAGGCGTTTTGCATTTTAAGCTTGTTCCTGATGGTCGGGCAGTGGACTCAAGCCTTTATTGTGAACCGCTGGACAGATTTTATGCAGTTTTGAGTGCAATATACCCCGCTTTGGTCAACAGAAACCAAGCCATTTTGCAACACGACAATGCCCCTGCACATCGTTCTCGTTCGACCAAGGAAAAATTATCGGAACTGCAAGGAGTAAACGATTTGCCTCATCCTGCGAAAACTCCAGATATTGCACCATCAGATTATAGTTTTGAGTATGGTAGATCAATGGCTCATGTTTTACGAGGTCAGATCTTTAATAATTACGAGGGCATAGAAATTAGATGTGAAGAACTCTTTGCCTCATAACCAAAAGAGTGGTACCGGTATCAAATCCAATAACTGGGAGAAAGATGGGTGAAAGTAGTTGAAAACAATGGACTTTACTTTGAAGAGTAGTATTCAATAATGTTTAAAATATGTAATCTGAAATAAAGCTTTACTAATGAACAAGGACTTTTGTAACAACCTTATATATAATATATATGTCAATCAAGATGATCAAGCTGCAGAATTCATTTCACGCCTCCAATTGCTTTTTCCATTTATCATTAAAAAATATTAATAATAATGGGCACCCTCTAGGTAATGCTTCTTCCGGTGACATTTTTTCTTTTTTCTTGCCGATCATCTAACTAGAATTCATTTAGGTCAACGTCCCGTTTCTATTCTAATTATACATAGGAAAGGGACTAATAATAAATAATACAAACCAAATTTCACTTTAAAATAAAATGTGTAAATTTATTTTTTCTATGTTAAGGGCAGTTGTGGTAACTATAGAACCTAAATTTAAAAAATATTTAATTGATTATTTAGTATCGTGATGATTGAAAAAACAAACAAGTTATTATTACTTTATAAAATACAATAATATGGTTGTTGATTTTTTTTTCTAAATTGTTATACACTTACATCGGAATAAGTTTCCAGTGAAGCATCCATAATTCCTCCAAAACTAATCTTTACGGGCCTCATAGCCCTAATTTGAATAATGAGAACATAGCTCTTCATTGATTTCATGTTATCTGCCCACTCGCTGGCATATACCATATCTAAAATTTGAGCGCTCTAAAAAAAAGTAAAATAAATCTTAATAAAAGACAGTTTTATGAAATAATTATTTCAATGATTCAACTGTCACTCACAGTTTTTTGGATG
This sequence comes from Rhaphigaster nebulosa, assembly GCA_948150685.1. Classification (NCBI taxonomy): domain Eukaryota; kingdom Metazoa; phylum Arthropoda; class Insecta; order Hemiptera; family Pentatomidae; genus Rhaphigaster; species Rhaphigaster nebulosa. The sequence goes on along the minus strand of OX411309.1, from coordinate 159,093,799 downwards.
TTTTCTCCGCACCAACAAATTAAAAAAATCATAAATAACTCGGAGAGAAGGAACATCCCAAAGACGAGTTTCGAAACTAAAGCTACTTCTTTCTGAAAAAAAAATATTCACTATTGTTCGTTTTTATTATTTTAATTTTAATTTTATATTTATGTATATTCTTCCAGGAAAGTTTGAAAAATATATTTTATGAAGAATTTTCTCAGGAATTCGAAAAAATAGTCCCGTCTCGACCTGACAGTGGATTTTTTCTTTATTTAACGATTAATGTAAAAAATGAATTTTTTAATTCATATTTTCGCGTATATCAGAGATCAGAAAGAGCTATAAGAAACGTTATATTGTTTGTCATACAATATCATATACCTATCATATCATATACCTTCAACATAAAACAATATTCAAAGTGAAATTAAATTGTTTACAGCAGCAATTGTAATTGTAATTGCAAAGAACTGCGAAAACAAACTGTCTTGATTCCAATGTTTAATTTACAGTAGAGAAAAATGATTTTCCATTTATAGTGGCAAAGCTATGAAAAATTATAGCTCTTTTAAAGCCTAATAAAATGAATCTTGTTTCATTGCAAATTTATAATAACTTTTTTAAATATTAATTAAAAAAAAAATCGAAACTTTATTTTAAAATTTGAAATATTTTCAGGACGATTTGATTTCTGTATCAAAAGTAATTTATATTTCTAAAAATTATATACAAAAAAAATAAATTTTCAACATGTTTTACCGATAAAAAGTTGTTTGCAACTTAATTAAATGGGCAAGGTTCCAAGGTTCATATGCTGAAAAGTGATGTTTTTAAAAACTCACTTATTACACAAAATAAGATTTCTAACTAGTAAAGGTCAATCAAATTTTTGTGAGCACTTGCACAAATACAATATCAATAAATATTGTAATTTTCCGTCACTTAATTTACCACACTTTTGTTACACTTAATTTGTAATTATTCTTTGTATATTTCATATATTATTGAATAGTATATTATTTTTATAAAACTGAATGAATATTGAAGATAATGATGACACTTTCAAGTTATCTACATTATTTAATTAGAAAACTCACTGAGACAAATATGAATCCACTCATGCACATCAAAATTGTAGATCCACCAAGTAATCCCAACCCGGGGAAGTATAAGATATTCTCCAAGGCTTTTATGCACCTGAAAGTTGAATAGCCAATGATTAGTTGAACAGGCAACGTTTAAGTTAATATATATATATATATATATATATATATATATATATATATATATATATATTTAAATTATTAATTATATATATTATAAATTATTATACTGTTCAAAAATTATAATAGCGAGACACCCACTTTTTTGATTGTTAGCAATTGAACTTAAACTTGTTTTTTTTTTTTAAATCCTACAAATATTTTGTATTTGAATTTACTAAACTGATTGTTGACGAAACCAAGGGTTACCGTAAACTCAAGAGGGATAGATTATTTATTATTTTATAAAAGTAATATTTTTTATATCCGTCCAGGATCGGATCAGAATAATTCTGGAGTAACTCCTGCCTGTGGTAAAAAACGACAAAAAGGGACACAGTGTAGTGCCGGCGATCCAACCTGTGTAAATTATATTGCTAAAAAACTTCAAAAAAGCCTCGGATATGGAAGGGTAAATGGCAATCGACCCGGCATGAAAATTACTGAACATTTGATGATGATTGGAACATGGAACGTTCTTAAAATTATCTTGAGGAATATGGAATTGATGCCTTACAAGAGATTAGATGGGGATAGGATCCTACAATGGTCGATTTGAATAAATATATACTTATCAATAGCGGTCATTCTTGGAATATTGTAGGTACAGGTTTAATGGTGAAAAAGCAACTGAAACAAGTAATATTAAACTGCGAGGCAATAAATGAAAGAATATGCTACATAAGACTTAAAGGGAAATTCTTCAATATGTCCCTGATGAGTGTGCTTGCACCAACAGAAGAAAAAGCGGATGAAGAGAAGGAAGAGTTTATGAATAGCTAGAAAGAACATACGACAAGATTCCTAAATATGATGTTTCTAATCATCTAAAAAGATGATTTCAATTGACAAATTGGGAAAGAGACAAATCTTGGGAGATCAGCGAGAAAGTATAATTGCCACAATACTATAATTGACAATGGATAAGGAATAGTAGATTTCGCAGCCAGTAAGAACATGAAAATATCAAGTACCATCTTTCAACATAAGTCTATTCACTTAGAAACCTGGACATCTCCGGTTGGAAAGACCAAAACCCAAATAGATCATGTAATGATAGAAAGCACCAAAGTAACGCTGAAGATGTGAGAAGTCGCAGAGCGGCGGGTGTAGGCAGCGATCATTTCTTAGTGAGGGTGAAGTATAGGCAGAGCGGCGGGTGTAGGCAGCGATCATTTCTTAGTGAGGGTGAAGTATAGGCAGAGCGGCGGGTGTAGGCAGCGATCATTTCTTAGTGAGGTTGAAGTATAGGCAGAGCGGCGGGTGTAGGCAGCGATCATTTCTTAGTGAGGGTGAAGTATAGGCAGAGCGGCGGGTGTAGGCAGCGATCATTTCTTAGTGAGGTTGAAGTATAGGCAGAGCGGCGGGTGTAGGCAGCGATCATTTCTTAGTGAGGGTGAAGTATAGGCAGAGCGGCGGGTGTAGGCAGCGATCATTTCTTAGTGAGGTTGAAGTATAGGCAGAGCGGCGGGTGTAGGCAGCGATCATTTCTTAGTGAGGGTGAAGTATAGGCAGAGCGGCGGGTGTAGGCAGCGATCATTTCTTAGTGAGGGTGAAGTATAGGCAGAGCGGCGGGTGTAGGCAGCGATCATTTCTTAGTGAGGGTGAAATATAGGTTGAAGCCGATACGCCTCTTGAGTCTCCAGACCCAGAAGAAGTGGAGGACATTTTAGTAAACTGAAAAAATAACAAAGCGCCGGGATTCGAAGGGATTCCAACTGAGATGCTTAAATATGGAGGAGATATGCTTATCGTGAGATTTACGAGCTCATCCTGGAATATGGGACAAGGAGCAAATGCCCAAGGAATAGTATAAGACAATTATTGTGCCGATACATAAAAAGGACGATAAATTGGAGTGGCAAAATTAAAGAGGGATAACACTACTACGTACAATTTCCAAAGTGGTATCAATTCGGTTATTGAAAAGATTAATTATAACGGCAGAAGAAGTCATTGGCGATTATCAATTCGGGTTCCGTCCTGAAAGATCTACGATTGACCATATAATCACCATCGTTATGCTTGAGTAATGTAATGTATGGAACGTAAATCTACATAGATTATAAACAAGCCTATGATAGCTTAGCAAGAAATGAACTCTATAAAACCTAAGCTCCACAAAACTTATAAGGCTGATAAGGCTGGCCTTACAAAACAGTAGAGGTTTAGTCCAAGTCCAGGGAGAAATGTCCAGAGACTTCGCCATTCAAAACAGTAGAGGTTTAGTCCAAGTCCAGGGAGAAATGTCCAGAGACTTCGCCATTCAAAACAGTAGAGGTTTAGTCCAAGTCCAGGGAGAAATGTCCAGAGACTTCGCCATTCAAAAAGGAGTTAAACAGTAGAGGTTTAATCCAAGTCCAGGGAGAAATGTCCAGAGACTTCGCCATTCAAAAAGGAGTTAAACAGTAGAGGTTTAATCCAAGTCCAGGGAGAAATGTCCAGAGACTTCGCCATTCAAAAAGGAGTTAAACAGTAGAGGTTTAGTCCAAGTCCAGGGAGAAATGTCCAGAGACTTCGCCATTCAAAAAGGAGTTAAACAGTAGAGGTTTAGTCCAAGTCCAGGGAGAAATGTCCAGAGACTTCGCCATTCAAAAAGGAGTTAAACAGTGAGACCCACTATCTCCAGTATTGTTCAATATGGTGCTTTAAATGATTATGAGGGCAACCAAAGCTAAGTTCGATGGATGTATCTATAAAAATATGATCCAAAACCTCTCATATGCTGATGATGTGGTCATCACAGGAAGAAGTAAAAATTCACTCTTTGAGCCTTTTTCGGAATTAGAAACGCAACAATCATAATAAATGAAAATAAAACTAAGTACATGCTCTCATCTAGGAAAGGCTCAAGCAGTAGACATCTTATAGGGGGAGGGTGTAGCTTTGACGTTGTTGACAAATTTAAGTATCTTGGTAAAATTGTAATCGAAGATAACAAAATGAAAGAAGAGATAAAGGCGAGAATTGAGAATGGAAACAAATGTTATTGGTCGATCAGGAAAGTCTTTAAAATCGAGATATACCCCGAAACCTCAAAATAAGGGTCATAGGACGGTCTTCTTTCGTCCAGTTGTAATGTACGGAATAGACTCATGGACCCTAACCAAGCAGCACGAGAGGCTACTAAGTACAGAGGAGAAAAAGATCCAAAGAACAATATATCTCTCGACCAAAGAAGGAAATCATTTCCGCATCACAGTACTTAGGGACCTATATAGGGACCCAGATCACAGTACTTTGGGACCTATATAGGGACCCAGATCACAGTACTTAGGGACCTATATAGGGACCCAGATCACAGTACTTAGGGACCTATATAGGGAACCAGATCACAGTACTTAGGGACCTATATAGGGACCCAGATCACAGTACTTAGGGACCTATATAGGGAACCAGATCACAGTACTTAGGGACCTATATAGGGAACCAGATATAGTGCTGGGTCTAGTGCATCGTATGAATCAAAAAAGACTCCCAAAGCAGATTATGGAAGAGCGTCCAGATGGAGAATGAGGATGAGGCAGGCCTAAACTACGATGCCATCTAAGGCTGACCTTAGATATTTGGGTGTGCGTACATGGAGAAGATCTGCAAAACATCAGTCTGAATGGAGGAGAATTGTTGAGGAGCCCAAGGTCCTGCATGGACTATAGCGCCGGAAGAATTAGTTAGTTAGTTAATATTTTTTATGCATTTACTTTTTATCAGATTTTTTTTAAATTTTATCTTTAATTTACGATAAAGAACTAATGACCACGCGAGGTACGAGTAAGAAGAGATTTATAGCAGAAATACCAAGTCGACTAAGTAACAGAAAGGACCCAATCCCTTTCTCCAAGTGTGATATTTTTCCATTTTATAATGTTGAGAATTTATTATTAACTTTCCCAAATACTCGAGATAATTAATTAGTAATTGATCTACACCTCCACAAAAACCAAATACATGGTCCCTGGACAAAACTGCAGAATAAAGCGAGGAGGTCAAGATAGGCTAATTCACTCAAAAGTAGCGAAAAATGTTACTTCTTACTTACTTACTCAAGCCCAAGGTTTGAGGCTTTCGACAAATCCGTATTTTTACAAATTTATTTTCGGGCTCCTTTTACAAATACTGATTAACAAAATTAAGACTGGAGTATAATTATATTTTAAGGCATGCACTAACCGAGAACCGAAACTCACGTCAATAGGGTCTCATGGTGCCTCACGGAGTGACTGAAGCACAGCTTGAGGGCCTCCTCTCTTGGCATATTGAGACTCTTCGCTCTTCGTGCCACTGACTTCAGCGTGTATCCAAGGATGATGAACTGTGTTCCGACATCTTCGCAGGTATGGATGATGATCAGAGTAGTACCGAAAACTAGTCCTGGTGTCACGAAAGATATTATATCTTCGAGTATAAACATAATTAGCATGGGGTACCAGGAATTTTTGTTGAACGGTGTCCATATTGTTACGGGCACCAGTCGCAGGAGGCCTGTTGGAACATTTATTAACAGATTAGAATAGTGTAGAAGTATTATAAACTAGTTTTATCTTCCTTTCTTAAATTATACCAAATAGGTACTACGGATGGTTAACCACATATTGCTCTGTGGTGGTTTCTACATTAAAGTAAAAATTCTGGTACGGTGCGCTTATCACAACTTTCCCTTACCACCCTATAATAATAATCTTTTTAACCTAATTATAAATAATTCACATAAACACTACCTGGAATAAACTCAGCAGCGTTCACTTCTTTACGACTTCTCTTACGTCGCTTACAACTTTAAAACAATTTTAGTACGTCAAATCTATACTACTAGCGCTGCACGCCGTTGCACGTGAAAAGAATTACAATATAAATACACTCCCAAATTTCAAGTATCTTTTTTTTTTTTATGTTTAACTTTTAAAAAATAATGTGAATCAGAGAAGAAAAAACTGTTGTTATCATTCCTAATAATCATTCATTATCATATTGTAGTTTGTTCAAAACTTTTATTCAACGAACTTAAAAAAAATATTTGTTTTACTTTGATTTTTATTTTATTTTCAACACATTAATTATATATTGCATATTTCATCATACTTATGAAATATGCTATATGAATGGAAAAATCAATAAAAATATTATAGCGGAAATAGATTCACCGAGGAAACATATCATTCAGTTCAATACCCTTGCTTTGCCCTGGCTATGTTAATTGAAAGGAAAGGAAGAAAAAAGATGTTTTTAACAAAAATATATTTTTTTTATTGTAAAGCTAGCACTATTATAAATGTGACTTGTTAATTTACAACTATTTCTTATTAGGAAAAAATCTGTTTGTTTTTTTAAAATTAAATATTTAAATTAAATATTTCTTTATTATTTTTTAAATTGAATTCTGAGAAAGTTTTCTACATGCAAGTTAGACCCTTTTGCCTTTCTATGCTTCAATTATTAGAACTGTTAAGGGAGGGGAGGGGGGTACCAGAACTTTCAACGAAACAACCGGTTACCAAAACAAATTTTGACTGTAAATATTCCAAGGACAAACTGGTGAAAATGTTTCTTGGTATTCGACTGCATTGTTTAGAATTCGTCTTATTTCATTTAGACGCTTTCTAGGAACATCATCAAAATGATATTAAATTTGCAATGAAGTTTCACGTTTTTTTTTCTTAATCTCTGATTTTATTAACAAATGATGCTTTCACAGAATAATTTCACTCTTGTTAAAATGTTTGTGTAGTGAACTTACTTCCACGTGTATGACGTTGCCATGATTACGATTCCAAAATTACCTATTTAAAATAAAAAATTCTGTGAGGAGCAGAACTCCGTCACTAAAGTCGTATTTTAACTAAAATAAAAATGTTATAAAATCGGGGAAGTGAGAAAAAAATTGACACCTACAAAAGACAGTTCGCTATCATACCGAAATCTACCCAAGAAAGCCTGGAAGAAAGTCCTACATACCGAATTTCAGCCCAGGGGACCGCTGGAGGTGCCCATATATAGCGGGAAAAAATATATATCAGACATCTCCAAAATATTCATAATCTGGCTCTAGGGATTATGAAACGGATAGAAAACGCAGTCCAGCCTCCCGCCGCCGACCTTCGACGCACTGCAATACTATATTTTTTTCGAGGGAAAATACCACTAAAAATTTCTCATTTCTCCCATTTAGGGGAGCATTCCGAAAAATGTAATGCATATAAACCTTCTCGAAGAAATTCTCTAAATGATAGTGAAAACCGCATCAAAATCGACTGACATTGCGATCACAAACACACACAGGCTGAATTTTTATATTTATAGATATACTAGCAGTTGCCAGCGTCTTCGCACGCGAATATTTCATTTATGCCATGCATAATTTACATTAGTCATTTGGTATCCGCATGATGGTATAGAATGATCAATCTAATTAGGGATTGATAAATTATTTGACACTTCTATAATTTTGTTTTATTGAAAACTAGTTTCAAATGTTATAAATTCATCTTCAGTTCTATAAACACACAACAAATTCAAAAATAAGCAATTCAAGATGAATGTATAGCATTCGAAACAAAACTATAGAAGTGGCAAATAACTTATCAATCCCTAATTAATTTACATTAAGTTTAATAGGAGCATAATATTGTACAGAGGCAAAATTATTTCAATTTATGAAATTTTTGAACTATTGAGAAACTTGTTCAGGTTTGTCCCTGGGCCGAAACGTTAAATACCATCATCAGCTTTTCCTAGGAGATGCTCCTCAAGGACGAACTTCATGATCGGCCTCAAAATCGTGATGGAAAAGCAGGCTCCCATCACTACTCCGATGAATATTTTAGCTATAAGTTTCTTCTTCCTCTTGGTTTCATCCAACGTCTTAGCGATAAATGCAAGGCATTTCTGATCCAAAGTGTTCTGGTAGTCATAGAAACCTTTTCCCATGAGCCTTTATACAGATATGAAAAAAACAAAACAAGATGAATAGGTAATCACATTATAAATTATAAAATTATAATTATAAAATAAACAATGAAGTTTAATAATAATGAAGAATTTATCACAATAAATTATTTGTTATTATCTCGACATTAAATATTAAATAGAAAACCGTATAAATTGAAACACTTTTTATCAGTTTTCAAAAATCCATAAATTATACATTCTCTGTAAGATTTCAGTTACTATTTGAAGGATAATTGAATCGTCTACAAAGGTAAATTAAAAAGTATTTGATGTGTACACCCCATGACTTCCTTGTACGCCTATTAAACTATAAATCGGTGGATCCTGAATTTGGTGACTAGTTTCCGAAGATTGCAGTATCTCAAAAACGATACTAGGCGTCTCGACATCCAATTATTGACACACACCCACTCTTGGCGGCCCATCGGAAACAAAGTGACCTGACTAAAACATGTGAGAGGATCATAGGCCAGAATGCGTCATGGGTCACATGACTCTGAATCACGTGACTAAAAATATGTGGACGGAGCATGGACAAGAAGGCATCGTGGGCCACGTGACTAAATCATGGGGGCGGAGCATAAACCAGAAGGCACCATGGGTCACGTGAATGAAGAACGTGACTAAAACATGTGAGTGGACTATAGACAAAAAGATGTTATAGGTCACGTGACTAAAACATATGGGCGGAGTATTGACCGGAAGGCGTCAAGTGGCTGGATCACATGACTAAACAGGAGCGTGGCCCTTGTTTTCGGAGCATAGGCTAGAGGCGCCATGGATAACGTGATTAAAAGGGACAGAGCCTAATGTACAGGTGACTAAATAGGAGCGTGTTCCAATGGTTAAGGTTAGGTCGTGGTGAGAACACGTGGTGGTTAAGGTTACGCCGAGGTGAGATCCCGTGGTGGTTAAGGTTAGGTCGAGGTGAGACCCCGTGGTGGTTAAGGTTAGGTCGAGGTGAGATCCCGTGGTGGTTAACGTTAGGTCGAGGTGAGACCGCGTGGTGGTTAAGGTTAGGTCGAGGTGAGACCACGTGGTGGTTAAGGTTAGGACGAGGTGAGACCACGTGGTCGAGGTTTAAATTCAAATTCAAATTCCCACTATGGGTCACGTGGCTAAATGCAGGGTTCCGATTGGCTGTTCAAAATCGTGGTCCAGCTCCTCCAATCTGCCTTTACTCATGGACGCAAGTTTTTCTCTCAGCAACTTATTAATTTTTTTTCTTAAATAATATTTCCAAATTATAAATCGACAGATTTTATTATTGCTAAACCGTTGAGGGATCGTGAGGATGCTGTAGTTAAAATTTGGTAAAGATCGGTTCAATTCTTTTCGCACTTCGCGGTCACAAACGCAAAACGAGCTGTTATTTTATATAGTAGTATGATGATAAACAATATGTAACATGCAACATATATTAGATAATAATTTAAAATAGAAAAAATTAACTCACGTAAATATTTGCTCTAGAACTCTATTCTTCATCTTGAATGAAACCAAAAACACCATCTCTAATATTAGAAATATAGTGAAGTGTATGGCCTCACAGAATATTTCTACATCTTTTCCTGTGGCTGTTTTGTATATAGTTAAAAAGATGAGGGGTAATGAAGGAATCCACGCTGCTCCATAAAGTCCAGAAATGAGATACACAAAACGACCTGAAATCCAAAAGTCTTTTAACTTCTTGGAAAATATTTTTTTTAAATAGTAATAAAAATGTTAACATTTGTAATAATAATATCAAACATTTGGGAAACGGGAAGGCTATCATCAGAATGGAAAGGATCGCTCATAGTCAATTTTTAAGATGAAAGGAGATGGAGGTGATTGCAGAAATTATAGAGGCATCAGGTTACTTAATTCTGCGTCTATGTTTTTCTCTATTGTTCTGTGTAATCTCATAGTGCCATGTGTGGAGAGACAGCTCGGAGACTACTGAGGCGATGTTAGGAAAAATCGATCTACGATTGATCAAATATTTGCCCTTAGACAGGCTGTGGAAAAAAGGAAAGAGTATAATAACTCGATGTCGATGCTCTTCATTGATTTTAAGGCGGCATTCGATAAAGTGATTAGGAATGAACTTCATAATGCCATGCAAGAGCTGGGCATACCAGCGAAGTTAATACGTTTGACGATGGCTACAATAGAGGGCACTATCAGTAGATTGAAGCATTTACGATTCCTTCGAACTTTGCTCGGGCCTGAGACAGGGCTCAATAGCCTCACTCCTGTTTAATATTGTCCTAGAGACCATCGCCAGAAGGACAGGATTAAATAATGCAGGAATAATATTTCACAGAATGGTTCGACTACTTGCATACTTGCAGACGCGTGATGTGGTCATTGCAGGGCGATCACTTCAAGTAGTGAAGGAAGCATTATGTAGGTTGGAAAATGAAGCCAAGAAAATGGGACTCTGTGTCATTGAACGCAAAACGCTGGTGTTGAGGAAGAAGAAGCTCGTCCATCCACCTCAGCACTATGCCGTGGGAAACCAGACATTCCAAGCAGTCTCGAGCTTTACCTACCTTGGGTCAATAATTAATGATACCCATAGATGTGAAGATATCGTCGAGAATAGTGGCTGCCAATAGAGCATATTATTCTCTAGCGAGCCTCCTGAAAAGTAGATAGTTGAGTCGTGCAACCAAGTTTAGGCTATACAAGACTCTCAATCGACCGCTTGCTTCATAAGCTTATGTCTAGCTTACCGTCTAATCTGCAGAACGAATAGACGGTTTCGAAAGTAAAATCCTTAGACAAATAGTATAGCCTGAACCCGAGGAAGGAGTTCCACGCCTAAGAACAAACAAGAAAATCTACTCAATGTACGTCGACCTATCTATCTCCCAGTTCGCTCCAGTTCAACGTATGAAATGGTTGGGGCATGTCCTGAGAATGGCTGAAACGAGAACTGCAAGAAGGCTTTATCATGGGAATCCGGAAGGAGTTAGGTCTAGAGGAAGACCGAAGTCTAGATGTATGAATAATGTAAACGAAAATTTAAGAAATAACTGAATATCCATCAGGTGCGCTGCCAACAGGGACGACTAGTCAAAGGCTACGCAGCAAGCCGAGGACCGCTGCATGTGTCTGTCGATCTAGTAATGAATGAATAACAATTTTAACATAAGTAACAAAAACACTCAATATCAAATAATACACACTGCTTATTATTTTATGTTTACCGACCGATGTTTCAGTCTTCTACGTAGACATTCTTCATAAACAAAGAAACCTTTATGATGGGCGATTTGAATTCGGTCTTGATTGTAATAGTTCGTAAATGAAAATATTCTATTAAAATATTTAAAAGCCTTAAAAGGGATGGCACTTGAAATCATATAACTTTTGCAGATCTTAATAAAGTATGGTTTATCTGAAAAACTATCAGAGGAATTCTTCGGGAGGCTATTATAAGGCGTATAAAAGACCATTTTATTGTTTCGATGGCTGTATTTCTTCTTCTTCTTCCATTGGCTCAACAGACCTTTACTGGTCCCTGCCCTCCTCTAATAATTTCCGCCAGTCAACATCCATCCGTTTTCCTCAACGCCTGGTACAATGGCCTCGCTCATTATTTTTCTCGGGATCTCACCATCTGACATGGCCAGCCCACCTCAATTTCCCCAGCCTCATATAATTCACAATGCCAGTTAGACCAAGGAGGTTATATATTTCTTGATTACCTCTCCTGAGGTATGTTTGACCGACTCTCCTAGGTCCATAAATGCGCCGCAGAATTCTCCTCTCAAAAACCTCTCTAGGTAGATAGCCTCGCTCATCCGACAGTTATATTGCCTATTACTCCGAACCGTACGCCAGAACCGGTCTGATCAATGTCTCATACAGGTGTAATTTTGTTGTCCTTTCCAGAAATTTACTCCTCAAACGTCTTCCTAGCCCAATATCTTTTAGCACTAACTTTTCTCCTCTCAATTTCCTTTGTGATACCATTGCCTACCCTAGGTAGACGAATTCATCCATTTTTTCAAACTTATAGGAGCAAAACTGCACAGTATCCGCCAACGTGGCAGACTCGGAGTTCCTCGGGCAAGTTATCAATTCCAGATGCCTAATGGTTTCTAATCTTCTCAATTGCATTACACACCTCATCCTCATCAGGGATCCTCATCCTCATTCAATCTCGTCGCCTTGAATTCTTTAAGATTAAGGATCTATTTGATCCATACCATCCATCCCATCCCTACTTGCAGTGGTTCATGGGTTAAACAGCTTTCGCTCATTATTAATTTATCTGTAGAAATTCCGAAAATCATTTGTATGTCTGAACTGCTCAACCTCTTCAAGCTGCTTGTTCTACCAAGTCCGTTTCCTCCTCTGCACTAGCTTTTCCTCTTTTCTTTTTTTGCGTTAGAGATCAACCGATGATCTTGTGTGTCATATGCTTGATTCTTGATATCTGTGACTCTATGACTGTATTTAGCAAACAAAATAAAAAATTGGCAAATAAAAATAATATTTGATTATTACATACATTTTTTGTCTTAATTTGTTTTCACGTTCCAAAATTTATGAATATATACAGTGGACAAAAAAATATTCGTACACTTACTTTTTCGGATAAAAATATGTTTTATAATTTATTAAACATAAATTAATTAATGGGTAAGATAAAAAACCACATTCCGCATTAATTTTTATAGGTGGAGGAAGTAATAAATTCGTACAATCCAATTGACAAGAAAAATTGAAAGAGAACTTTTTAATCATTACTTGCGGATCTCATTATCGCATAGGAGAACGTCCCACGGGTGGCGGATATGGGGAAGGTCGGTAGAAACTCCTTGGATATTCCTACCGGCTAAGTCCGAGGGACTCGCAGACCAACAATGAGAGCGCTTGCTGGATTTGTGACGTAGGTTTGGTCGTCCTACTCACATATTTTTAGTACACAAAATACCACACAAAAGTCATGCAGGTCTGCTGATTATCCAGAGGTAAAATAGTCCCCCGTTTGGGTTTCCTGGTGGGGACTGCTTCAGGAGATTCATGGCGCACGTTGAAAATTAGAGATTTAGGTATAAGGACGTGGAACGTAAGAAGTTTGAATACAGCGGGTGGGTTAAAATCGGTGGCAAACGAGGTTAAGGTATGTAATGTAGATATCGTGCCACTGCAAGAGGTTCGCTGGCCAGGGGAGTTTTCGTTAACAGAAGAGAATTATTCTATTTGGTACGGTGGGAGCGGTAATTATTGGTTAGGTACTGGATTTCGAATTAGGAATAGATTGCTCCCCGCATTGAGGGTTCTACAATTTTTTAGTGATAGGGTATCGGTGGCCATATTTCAGGTGCGGTGGTTTAAAATCGCGTTGATTAACGCGACTTTACTTTCTCGTACGCGATTCTCCTACCGAAGACAGTGATGATGAAATAAGATGCGAATTTTATGATAAGCTAAAGTGGATTTACGATAAACTTCCGCGAAACTGCATGAAAATAATGTTAGGAGACGCAAACGGAAAGATGGGAAGGGAAGAAGAATATTATCCGACGATCGGTAAACAAAGTTTGCACGAACATAGTAATGATAATGGGATCCGATTAAGAAACTTTGCTATATCGAAAAACCTAACAATCGGAAGTACTACGTTTAAACATAAGGATATTCATAAGTATACATGGACATCGCCGGATTCACTAACACGAAATCAAATTGATCATGTCTTGATACAACAGAGATGGCAAAATAGTATAATTAACGTGATGTCTTATCGTGGGGCAGAATGTTGGTCAGATCATGAATTAGTAATCGCGAAACTTCGACAAATACTTAATATAAAAAACAGAAAAGAAAGCCGTATTTGTATACCAAGAGCAATCAATTGAGAGCAATAACTCTATTACCACCAGAACTATTAATAATAATAATTATTCATTTTGGTTACAACAGCAGAAAAGGAAACTTTTTGTTTCCGTTTTATTTGATAATTTATCTTTCTCTATTTGCTCACTTTATAGAGCGTCTATTAGGTGAAACGCCATGTGGTATAATTGTTATTCCCAATTATCAAGAAAAATTTTGTCGATAGTTATCGCTTTATTGACACAAGTTTAGCAGTAATGGTGTCTCCAGTAATCCACCCGATTCAAAGTTTAAAACAATTTCGCAACATTTTCCATCTTTCTTAATCCATTTGATTAAACGAAAAGCTGTATTTCTCTACGAATTCGTCGATGATTGGAATAAACTCGAGGCAAAATGCCTTCCTGATAAAGAAGCATTTTACAGTAAATTAACCTGTAGCAATATAATAACCATAAAAATGGTTTGGAATCAATTTCAATATTCAATGCTAGGTGATTACAGTGATCTCTATTAAAAAATTGATATATTACTTTAATGCGATTCTTATGAAGCCTTCAGAGATATAACTTTAAGTAATTATTCAATAAATCCAGTATATTTTTCACTACGGTTTGGGATATTATGTTGAAGTTTACCGGAATCCGATTTCGATTGCTCACCGATTATAATCAAATTTTATTTATCGAAAGGAGTATTCGAGGAAGTCTGTACCAAGTGAATAAGAAGTTTGCTCAAGCTAACAATAAAAATATGAAAGGTGATGGAGGGACATGTTTCGATTCGAATAAACCTACGCTCTATATTGAACATCTCGACGCTAACGGGTTATATGCCACTGCAATGTCGATGCCTCTACCGTATGGTTATATGCCACTGCAATGTCGATGCCTCTACCGTATGGTTATATGCCACTGCAATGTCGATGCCTCTACCGTATGGTTATATGCCACTGCAATGTCGATGCCTCTACCGTATGGAAACATCCAAAGGCTTGCTAGGTCTGACAAAATGAATCGGCTCATCATTATGAGTTTATTAGAGACTTATGATATCAGTTACATATTAGAGATGGACCTTAATTATCCTAGACGTTGTGATGGGAGATTCTTTTGCTATACAAAAGCGGGTGGGGACATGGACATTCCCAATTTAGAGTTAAATAGAATGGCTGGATTCTGGCGCAATGGGAGGCGCAGCCAGTTCATATGTGTCAGCTAATTTATGTCCAATAAATTATTAAACATATTTTTACCCGAAAAACTAAGTGTACGAATAATTTTTTTGGTCCACTGTATATATTTAACACGCCATGTTTTTATTCCGTAAGTTCAAAATAATCAATTTATATTAATATATTTATAAAGATAGCGTTTTCGTATAACGTTAATTCATATAATTTATAGCTTTTGTATACTTACCCTTATGAGGAACACTGTACATTCCTCCAGCCTTGAGCCAAAATTCTAGGCCATAATTGTCTTTCAAACATTTTTGAATATAATATTCATCTACTGTAAACTCGTCATCTGGAACACAATTAGTGATATTTGGTATGATTAAACCGGAATGGAAGTGGTTTTCAGTAAACGGAAATATTACCAGTGGTTAATGCCATGTTCCTTTCCTTGCCGTGTATGAAAACTAAGTACTTCAGAGAATATACCTTGTCTTCACTCCTGCACTTTGTATTATTAAGGAGGTAAGAGAAGTGAATATTTCATATAAATGACCCACGTTTCTTAGGTGTCGAAATTATACCTTTGCCTATCAAGGTCAAGGCTTTGTCAAAAACTGAGATACGTTATTATATATGAGTCTGCAGCTTGGAAAAAAGCACACAAATGCACTACACCTATGTATATATATATATATATATATATATATATATATATATATATATATATATATATATATATATATATATATTGAATACTGCATAAAAAGTTGCTATATCCTATTCCTCAACCTCGATCCATTTTCCTGCTATTCCACTTCTCCACAGCCACAGTTTTGACTAATATCCTAAATTCCTGTCACGTTAATGCACAATCCCTAATTGCCCACTATGATGAACTTCAACAATATTTCCTTGATAATTTTTATCAAATAATAGCTGCATCAGAAACCTGGCTAAAACCTTATACCCCTTCCTTCCAAGTATCCCTTCCTAATTACTCTTTCCTATGACCTGATCGCATGGGAGGTGTCGATTCATGTTCATGACAGCCTTAAGACCAAAATCCTACTTCTATCCACTTCTCCTTTCCTCACCTAGAATACATGTTTGTTGATATTTCAAGCATCTCTTCTCCTCTGTTATATGCCATTCTCTACCGACCTCCTCGTGTCCCATTCGACAACACCTTCGAATTCTCCCTTGTGCTACTGGTTTCTACCTATTCCAATATCATTAGCTCTGGTGATTTTAACATTAATATGATATCTAAATCCAGTGATGAATCCTTTCTTACGGATCTAATGGTTTCCCTCAATCTTTACCTCGTTCCCTATTCTCCTACCCACCACACACAATTTTCTGATATCTGGTTAGACCTCCACATTTCTGATTCACCCATGAAAATCCTCTCTTCTTCCCAGCACCCTGTTCCTTTTCTTTCATCACACGATCTTATCCAGATTTCATACGACCTACCCGTCAAATCCTTTATTCCAAAAGTTGTTTCATATCGTGGTTTAGACCTTCTTTTATATGAATGCCTTCAACCTGACCTGGATACTTTTCGCTGGGGCATCAAATATTCCTATAATTCTATAGATCCCATGGTTTCCACCCTTACCTCAAACCTACAATCCGTATTAGACATTCATGCTCCCCTTAAAACATTACGCCGTCCCACTGCTCCTTGGTTAACCCCTGAAATAAAGCAAATGATAAGAAGAAGAGAAGCAGCAAAGACGCAAATTTCGTCGCACTCGTTTTTTAGCTGATTTTGCGTCTTTCAAAGAGCTGCGCAATGAAACCCAATCCGCAGTCCGACGTGCCAAATTCCTCTTTATCCATTCTGCCCTTTCCAATTCCAAATCCAGATGGAAAATCCTTCGAAAACTATCCGTACCAGAATCCAATAACCTGAGTTCTTTCCCAGTTACTCCATATGATCTCAATGACCATTTCTTATCCTCTGCTTCTAGTCCTTCACCTCCTGCTGGTATTGAACATCATAGTTTCAACCCAGAAAACTTCTTTTTCTCCCACATGTCGTATGACGAATTACTTTCCACTATCCTAAAATCCCACACCAATGATTATGGTCCCGACGAGATCCCAGTAAAGTTAATAAAATCCTGTCTCCCAATCCTTATGCCCCATCTCTATCATATTTACAAGTTTTCTCTACAAAATTCCATATTCCCCTCTTCTTGGAAAACTGCCGTAGTTCCGACCATTAAATAAAATTACAAATCCCGCCTCACACCATGATTTCCGTCCTATTTCTCTCTTCTCTAACCTCTCAAAACCACTGGAACGCCTTGTATAAATTCAACTTTCAAACTTCCTAGAGGAATGTTTCCTCATTAACCCTCTCCAATCTGGCTTTCGACCTAGTTACTCAACACAGTCCGCTCTCCTGAAAATAACTCACGATCTCCAAACAGCCATTGAACACCAAAACCTAACTATCCTCATCCTTTTAGATTTCTCCAAAGCTTTTGACACAGTTGACCATAACATCCTCCTTAACAAATTACAAAATCCAACCATAAAAAACCTTGGAACCACATTTGACCAAACTCTTTCTTGGAAAAATCACGTTTCCGATATTTTCCGTCGTACCTTTTACACTTTAAAGCGACTAAATTACCCCCGTCACCTATTTCCACTCGAGACCCGTAGACTCCTAGTTACTTCCTTAATATTCCCCCATTTTGATTACTGTTGAGCGGTGTACGGAGGCGTCTCTGGGGACCTCGAGGCAAAAATAAAACGTTTGATAAATTGCTTTGTACGATTCATCTTCGGGATCCCTAGGGACGCCTCTGTCTCCCGATATTACGAAGAGTTGAAGTGGCTTTATCCTTCCTACCGTCGTAAGTATATCCTTGCATCTTTCCTCTACCAAGTTATCCAATCCCGCCGTCCATCCTATATTTTCGACCTCCTTCAATTCAAATCCTCTGTTCATTCTCGTCATACCCGTTTTCGGCCTTCAGATTTATATACAGCGGCCCACCGATCCGCAGCTTTCGACAGATCTTTTCTAGTCCGATCCTCATCCTTATGGAATTCCATTCCTCCTTCCATTCGTCGCTCCAATACTCTTATCACCTTCAAATCCTGCTTATTCAATCATATTTTCATCCAGTTCCAAAAAACATTGTAAATAGATTTTCTCTTATTTCAATCAATATTTGTAAATATGTTCCTTCATTTATAATTTTGTCATATCTTATTAACATACGAATTTTGTGTGGTATTTGTTTTAAGACGTAATCAATTAGACTATTAATACCTCTTTCATATACTAGAAGTTATTGCATTATGACTTGTTATAATTCTCATTTGTATTTATTTATTGACTTTTCTTTTTTTCTTTTTAATTATGTGTTAACGCTATATCATCTACTCTAAGGCTCTGAAGCCGACCTATCATTGCCTGTTATTCTAATACATAATAAATTTTGGTAAACATTGGAAAACAGAAAGATGTCCTAAAGAAAGATGTACTTGAAGGTCATATTAGACATTCATTAAAAAGTACATTAAAATATAATGTAAAACATCTCAAATATGGTAAATTAGACTTTTAAATCAATATAAGAAATATATTAGATTTTGATTGAAATTGAAGGTCCGAAAGAGGTACTTTACTTGAAGGTCGTAAGAAACTTACATAAAAAGGTATCATTTATTACAGAGATCATATAGCTCGGTGATAAAGATTATAAACGCGATTTTTTTCCCACTCTAATTAAACAATTTTATTACTAGTTTTAAGCGTTAAATTTGAGTGTAAAATACTTTTTTCCTCCCCGTTTGTGAGCTAAACGGCTTAAACGGCTTCCGCTTAAAATGTCGAAACCATCGATTTTCAATGTCTTATCTAGTGATATTGACAGTTCTAATGTTGTCAAGGAACACGTAAAAATCTCTGAGGAACTTGTTGCCAACTGAAAGAAAACGATATTGCCACTTTTTGCAATTTGATATCTCAGGACTGGTTTTTCATTTACTACCGTGTGGTCTGTAATTTTAGAACGATCCCAATATATTTTTGTTTTCACCAGACAGTATGTGTTTCAGATCTTACCGATAATTAGGAACTTGGTCAGCTATCATACTTAATAATAAGTTTTGTGCTTGCTGAATAACCTTGGTCAGGTCATTGTGTCTAATAAGGTATTATTTACCTGCTAATAACCTTGGCCAGGTCATTGTGTCTAATAAGGTATTATTTGCCTGCTAATAACCTTGGCCAGGTCATTGTGTCTAATAAGGTATTATTTACCTGCTAATAACCTTGGCCAGGCCATTGTGTCTAATAAGGTATTATTTGCCTGCTAATAACCTTGGCCAGGTCATTGTGTCTAATAAGGTATTATTTGCCTGCTAATAACCTTGGCCAGGTCATTGTGTCTAATAAGGTATTATTTGCCTGCTAATAACCTTGGCCAGGTCATTGTGTCTAATAAGGTATTATTTGCCTGCTAATAACCTTGGCCAGGTCATTGTGTCTAATAAGGTATTATTTACCTGCTAATAACCTTGGCCAGGTCATTGTGTCTAATAAGGTATTATTTGCCTGCTAATAACCTTGGCCAGGTCATTGTGTCTAATAAGGTATTATTTACCTGCTAATAACCTTGGCCAGGCCATTGTGTCTAATAAGGTATTATTTACCTGCTAATAAACTTGGCCAGGCCATTGTGTCTAATAAGGTATTATTTACCTGCTAATAACCTTGGCCAGGTCATTGTGTCTAATAAGGTATTATTTGCCTGCTAATAACCTTGGCCAGGTCATTGTGTCTAATAAGGTATTATTTACCTGCTAATAACCTTGGCCAGGTCATTGTGTCTAATAAGGTATTATTTACCTGCTAATAACCTTGGCCAGATCATTGTGTCTAATAAGGTATTATTTACCTGCTAATAACCTTGGCCAGGTCATTGTGTCTAATAAGGTATTATTTACCTGCTAATAATCTTGGCCAGGTCATTGTGTCTAATAAGGTATTATTTACCTGCTAATAACCTTGGCCAGGTCATTGTGTCTAATAAGGTATTATTTCCCTGCTAATAACCTTGGCCAGGTCATTGTGTCTAATAAGGTATTATTTGCCTGCTAATAACCTTGGCCAGGTCATTGTGTCTAATAAGGTATTATTTGCCTGCTAATAACCTTGGCCAGGTCATTGTGTCTAATAAGGTATTATTTGCCTGCTAATAACCTTGGCCAGGTCATTGTGTCTAATAAGGTATTATTTGCCTGCTAATAACCTTGGCCAGGTCATTGTGTCTAATAAGGTATTATTTACCTGCTAATAACCTTGGCCAGGTCATTGTGTCTAATAAGGTATTATTTACCTGCTAATAACCTTGGCCAGGTCATTGTGTCTAATAAGGTATTATTTACCTGCTAATAATCTTGGCTAGGTCATTGTGTCTAATAAGGTATTATTTACCTGCTAATAACCTTGGCCAGGTCATTGTGTCTAATAAGGTATTATTTACCTGCTAATAACCTTGGCCAGGTCATTGTGTCTAATAAGGTATTATTTGCCTGCTAATAACCTTGGCCAGGTCATTGTGTCTAATAAGGTATTATTTGCCTGCTAATAACCTTGGCCAGGTCATTGTGTCTAATAAGGTATTATTTGCCTGCTAATAACCTTGGCCAGGTCATTGTGTCTAATAAGGTATTATTTGCCTGCTAATAACCTTGGCCAGGTCATTGTGTCTAATAAGGTATTATTTGCCTGCTAATAACCTTGGCCAGGTCATTGTGTCTAATAAGGTATTATTTACCTTTAAAAACGGACTGGCCTGCAGTTGGTGTGGCAAAGAAGGTATATCGCCAAGGACTGCCCGACGAAGTGCAGCGGTGGGGAAAAAAGAAGAGGAAAGGAGGCACAGCGCGGGCAGTCGGGACTGGCGAAGAGGGCCGGTTATGGCTAGACTGAGGGTTCTGCAGGTCAACATGTAAACACTCTGGAGGAGACGGCGATAATGTATGTGGATTACACATACCCCAGGGACACAGAGGAGGATAGAATGGTAAGTCGTACCACCGAATATCCGAGGGAACGGACTTGTGTCCGCCATGGGACATTTGGGAACTTCCCATGACGTAAGACAAACAGAGGACTGGACGAGCCCCAGGACTTGATGGTTTCGACACGGCAATCTTGAAAAATAGTGCCTACCATGTCTATTAGGAGTTCCTTAGCATTTTCAATCAATGCTTGGACAGGGGGGCAGTTCCTGAGACAGTGGAAGATCGCTGACCTGCGACTTATATACTGGGCTTATATGCGACTTATACTGAGGATAGGGCAGAGAAGCACGTGTTGAGGATATTATTCGACATATCCTCTTCCTTCGATAGTTTATGGTGGCCTTTCGTACTCTAGCTGCTGCAGGAGTTTGATGCCGCCAGGAACCTGTACTGCCTCGTTAGTAGTTATCTCAGTGATAAGAGGGTCAAGGTGCGTGGTTGCTTCTACGAGGTTGAGAGAAGGATTGGATTGAGAGGGGCTGTCTGCAGGGCTACGTCCTCGGACCAGCTCTGTGGAAACTAGCGTTTGATCAAATATTGGAAGAACTGGAGGGGGAAAGATTTCTAGGGACGGCTTATGTCGACGACCTAGCGGTTAAAATTTCCGCTGACAGCAGAGCCAGGCTAATCCGAGATGTACCAGTAAGGTAGCGGAGTAGTGTGAAAGGCAAAAGGTAAGCATGGCCACTCGACAGATCTGGCTCACCCTATCAGCCTGAACATAGGAGGAGAACGGATCCGCCTCGAGGTGACGAGGCGACATACCTTGGGGTAAAATTTAAGAAGAGATTTGACGTAACCCCACACCTCGGATAGCTCCGATATAGGAGAAACTGCTCCCAGATATGCCCTTGGAGCTCATACAGAGAGAGGACAACATACAATTCGATCTTAAGAGGCAAGGGCTTGATGCCATTCCGGAGGGACTGCAGAATGGGATAGGTGAGGAGCCTAGGAGGTGGAAGAAGGTGTTGAGGGAGGACTCACTGGATGAGTGGAACAGACGGTGGGTCACTTCTGAAAAGAGTGCAACTCTTGAGAAGTTCTTTCCTACCGCCTACTCCAGACTAGAGGCGAAATGGGTCCATCTCGATTACTGGTCCTCACAGATTCTGACAGGACATGGGGATTTCCGGAAGAAGCTATGGAAGCATGACAAGAATATCGATCCCAGGTGCCCCACTTGCGGTGTGCCTGATACAGGCGAGCACGCTTTTTTTTTTTTTTTTTTTATTCCCCCTACCTGACCTTTCGGTCATACGGGGTTCTCACAGCCGATCACAGCCGAGCACGCTATAATATCCTGTGCCACCATGGACATCGAGCTTGGCCATTCAGGAAAGACGAGGGGAATTACCACTTCTTCATAGAATATATGGGAAGGTGAAGAAAGATTCAACCGAAGAAGAGATGGCTGCCACCGCGAAGACAGTCTGAGGAGGATCCGCAGGAGGAAGCTGAATTCTAGTGGCAGCACTGGGCAGTGCAGGGAGGAGGCTCAGGGAGGCAAGTCAAAGACTACACGAATCAGGAAGGAAGGTGCAGCCCCGGGGTGCACTGGCCTGCCTCATAGAATAACAAAATATTGTTCCTATAATTAACGATACCCTTAAATTATGAATGACAATAAGAAATAAATAGTTTTAAATAAAAATAAATAAATAAAACAGAGTTTTAGTGGCGATAGTGACATACGCCTATGGTCTGGTACGACAAGACAAATAAATAATTCTTTAAAGGAAAAAAACGAAATTCATCCCTTGATTAAATTCGCAGTAGAACTGGAAAAAAACAATAAACTTTTTAGATTTAGAAATCTCAGTAAAATAGAATCATCATGAATTTGGAAACAGAATATCCCCGGATAGCACATAAACTCGTAGCCTTTGATAGCATGATTTACTTTCTTTTGAAAGTACCATTTAATGAAAAGAACTATAATACAGAAATTTAAATAATATATTTCATAGCAAAAAATAACTGGTACAATAAAACCACTATCAATCATATTTAAAAAAAAAAACACACAAAAAAACATGACAACTAAGGATATCTGTTCAACAACCGCCGAAGATAGGTAAAATTGGAAGATCGCTAAATCAGAGATTAAAGGAACATATACGTGCATATAATAATAAGACAGAGAATTCCAACTTTGCTATTCACTTAAATGAAAAAAATAAATAAATAAAACTTAAATTCATCAAAGATTCAGGAGTTAAATTAATGCATCACGTTGAAAACAGCCTCAAATTAAATATATATGGTATGAAGCACTTGAAATAATAAACTCCAATCCATATTGTTGCTTAAATGAACAAATAAATATCTTGAATAGGCCAAACTTAAATTTATTCCCATCTATAACGGAAAAACCAATTAATCACCGGCATTACTGGAAAAATGCCGATCCTTAAACCGTTTGCCTAAAAACATCCAACCTTGTTCCATTGTTAGTTCAGTGCCAGAAGAAAGCAGTATAAACTTTTTAAAGTATAAACTTTTCTGTTTGTTATAATCCATTTAAACCTTGGTGAGTACCAACATGTATTTGATTTCTTGACTTAATTAAATTCATAATTCATAAATGTTTTATAATACTGATTTATATTACATCTAATTTAATATGTATAATAATACCAAACTATATTTTGAATTGCTTATTTTTGAATTTTTTATGAGTTTTTAGAACTGAAGATGAATGTATAACATTCGAAGCTAGTTTTCAGTAAAACGAAACTATAGAAACAGCAAATAATTTATCAATCCCTAATTAGATTGATCCTTCAATACCATCATGCGGATGTCAACTGATCGTAGTCCTGCCTCATCCTCTTTCTCCATCTGGCCGCCCCTCCATAATCTGCTTTGGGAGCCTTTTTTGATTCATACGCTGTACATGACCTAACTATCTTATTCTTCCCTTTTTAATACAAGGAATTATGTTTGGCTCCCCATTAAGTTCTCTGTTAGTTTTAATGCGGAAACGATACGTAAGGTAATAGAATGATTTATTTATTATTTTTAGTTCTTTAATATTTTTCAAATAGAGTACGAACCCCAACACCTGGTGAGTTGTAATTATCTTATAAGTTCTAAAACTATATTCTTGCATAAGAACAGAAAGAATGAAATATGATAACAATAGAAGACAAAAGAAATGAGCATTATAAGAAGTATAACAAAAGAAGAGAATATCGTGTTCATATCGTATATGATGTACAGTAGCGTAGCAAGTACTGACCCCTCAGGTACTCCTGTTAAGGCTAGGGTTGGAACATCGAAAGAAAAATATCGATATTCGATATTTTGCCATATCACAAGACCATATATCGATATCCGCCAATAATCGCTGGAAAGGTCGATAGGAATAGAATGAAAAAACAAAGACAAGCGCAGATAATGTTTAGCTGCGAAGAAGGTTATGAAATAATATAATAATTTTTTATTCAAATATATTAGGAAGTCCAATAGTTAGTAAAAGTAGAAGCAATTATGGCTATCCAAATATGTTTATTTCGTGTTCACTTCACAAATCCAATTCAACATTTCGAAGATGTCCTACCATCATCAGAACATTTTTCATTCTGCTTGTATAAATATTAGCTGATGCGCAGCTCGAAGTATAGACAGGTCTTAAAAATCTGTACCTCCAACATCTTGGGGGTTACGATTCCGGAGTTTTACCGAATAAAGGAAGTTGTTAATTAAAATTAAGACGCTCCTTGTAGATGTATTAATTCTCCATTTAAGAACTAATCGACAGCACATTAATTTCTTCTTTATCTCCTTTTCAGACGGAGTCAAAATTTTCTCGTCAGTTAGGATCGCTAAATGTTAGTCAAAATAGGTGAAAAGGTAGGTGATTCACATCCTCGATGCTGTCAAAGAATTGCATCACTACTTCCTTGCGTTAAATGTCTTAAATCGTTTAATTATGACCGTTTAGAGACCGCAGTTCAGAGGTTGTGTTGGGTTACAAAAACAGAACCTTAACATCGCTGAGTGTTCGATACTGTTGTGGGCCGTATAATTATCAATTAACAGTTAAATATGTTTGCTGTTTTTTATTTCATATCTGATTGTACACATTCGTTGAATATTTCGCTTGTTTGTTTTTGCACGATAGGTTATCGGTGACATTTTTTTTTTTAAACACGTTGGTTTCGCAGACTTGCAAGTCATAAGCGAACTTTAATTTTCTGATCAATCCATATTGGCGGCTAACAATATGGTTACAGATTTTATACAATTCTTTTTAATGAGAGATGAATAGAAAATAAAAGCGTAAACCGACCGAAATTCATAGAAACGATTCCTCTCTCACTCATTCTCCTCTACTCTTAAACAGATTAATAGTTAACCAGATTTTTTATTTATAAATTCCAATTATAAGACCTTTACAATCTTGTAAGACGAAAATATATGCGAACCATCGAGAGGACCAGATTGCATTGTTTTTATAAGAATTAAAGGGAGATCATCAGAAGACCAGAGAATTCATAAGAATTATCCGGATAAGAAAATTATTGAGATATGAATTATCGTGATTCTACTGTAATATTGTTTAAAATGTCGGTACCATCGATATATCGTTGTAAAATATCGATATCATCGAGATATTGGATGTTAACATATCGATATATCGCGTTTCGATATCCCAACCCTAGTTAAGGCTCACCTAGCGATGGAAAGTTTTGAGCCTTGGCAGACAGAGAAAACTATTTCAGAAATAAATTCTGAAGAATAAGATAATAAGATAGTAGGGTTTATATGAGGATATATATATATATATATATATATATATATATATATATATATATATATATATATATATATATATATATATATATATATATAATAAAATAAAATGGAATTCTGATTTTTTTTTTTTTTATTTAGTTTGCAGTGCCCAATAAAGTGTTCTAATAAATAATAGTGTCAATATCATCAGCTATTATTCTTATCATCAATAAGAATGAATCGACTAATCCATTTTGTCCCTTCTTGTTAGTTCACAGCAAGCATAAGGTTGAAATATGAAAACGCTGTGCTGCATATCTGAAACCATCAAAATTATATGATTTAAAATACAGAAAAAAAATTGTCATATGAATAGGACTTTAGAATATATCTATTTATTTTGTCAGATACTGCCCATTGTGACCTATCTATCTATGAAGGGGGTTTCAGCTCTTTTCATTGGCTGATATATACTTCATTTAGAGTATACCAAGACAGCAGTATTGTGTACTCCATTGCTCGTGGCCTAGGTCTCAGATTATATATATATATATATATATATATATATATATATACACACACACACACACACACACACACAAACACACACACATAAAACGTTGTCTTGGAAGAAGAGTGCAACAATACCAACATTTTTTGTCATTCCTTTTATTTTTTGCATAAAAAGTTGTCGTTCAGAAGCTCATCTTTGAGATGTCATTTTCTTCATTCATCTTTGACATGAAAAATGTTAGATTTTTATTTTCAATACTGCGTTGTTACAAAAGTCCTTGTGCACGAACACAACCCTTAAGTCCAACTCTCATAATTATTGCTATAAGAATTTTTTTGTTCCTACTATTAATGTCAATGATTACTTTGACCAATCGTTTAATTTCTTGTTATTTAAGTTGGCTTTATGGGGTCATACACATTTTTAAATCGCACGTAAAATGTCAGAAGAAAATATTGTGATTCGCAGTCTTTTGAGATATCATTGGGAAAAAATTTATTAGCTCAAAGACACAAATTTGTACCACAGAAGGAAGTCAATTATGAAGGATAAGTCAATTATCCATCGAAATACTGCCGCACTTTGGTTCAGGCGTTTCAGATGTTCTTCTTGAATGTGTGAACCAGGACCCAAATGCAACTACTCGTGATTTATCGGCCGTAGTAAGGGGCTTCTAATGCCACAGTGGCTCGCCATCTTAAAAACCTGGGCGAAAGGAATTTAAGGCCAAGTTCTGACCCACATGACTTGACAGAGGCCCAAACCCAGTAGCGAGTTGATATGTGCAAAATTTTGGTTAAAAATACGAAAAATTACGGGTTCTGGAAAAAAATGCTTTTTGTTTGGTGGAATATCGAAGGCGTTTTGCATTTAGATCTTGTTCCTGATGGTCGGGCAGTGGACTCAAATCTTTACTGTGAATAACTAGACAGAATTAATGCAGATATGAGTGCCTCATCCTGCGTATAGCCCAGATATTGCACCATCAGATTTTGGTTTGTTTAGATCAATGGCTCATGTTTTAAAAAGTCGGATCTTTGATAATTATGAGGACGTAAACATTAGATGTGAAAAGCTCTTTGCCTCAAAACCAAAAGAGTGGTCCTGGCATCAAATCCAATTACTGGCAGAAAGATGGGTGAAAGTAGTTGAAGACAATGGACTTTACCTTGAAGAGTGGTATTTATTTTTTTCATCCTACTTCCAACTTCTTAGTTCGGTCTTTGGAGGAAAAACCAGGACTAGGGAAAGATAGATAGGAAAATAGGATAAGCAGGACTAGGGAAAGATAGATAGGAAAATAGGATAAGCAGGACTAGGGAAAGATAGATAGGAAAATAGGATAAGCACTAATCTTTTTATAGAAGCAACTATCCTTCTCTTTAACATCAAACTCCCGATCGGAGACAAAATCAAAGGCGAAACAATCTCCATATTTTCCTCGCATGAGGTCTCAACAAACGACATGATTAAAACCGTATCTTTAATGCTGTTTAACGCCTAGTTACATTTTACCCCGTTAGAGCGCAGCATCTCCCGGGGGATCCCGAAACAATATATTTCCGCGCTAATATTCCCCCTGCCTCTGAAAAGATATTTTCAGATCATAGGAAGATATTAATACACAATCAAACAACCATAAACAAAAAACAAACATTAAAATAAAAATTAAATCAATTAGATACAATATTTACAAAAAGACAAAAAAAAATCTTAAATACTATTGTGTAGGGAAGGGATAGAGTTTATTGGCCGGTCTCTTATACTGAGTCGTCCGAACGAGCGCTACTCTCACTACTCCATCGGTCCCAGGAAATACCTCTTCAATCACTCCAATCGGCCATTGTAAAGGTGGAAGATTGGGCCCATCCACAAATACTAGGGTTCCTACAGTAAGAGAAACAGAATGTTTAGACCATTTATGCCGCGTCTGCAGTTCATGCAAATACTCCTATCTCCACCTTGCCCAAAAGGATTGTATTAGCTGGTCGACTAGTTGGTATCGGGTAAGCCTATTTAGTGCAATATTAATAACGCCGAAAAGCGGTCAAAAACATTGGCGTAAATAGATCCAATTCAACCGCCAATGAACCAATGCTTTGGTTGACATACATACGAATAAACAATTGTAATGCAAATGCCTAGCCATTGTAATGCAAAGTGGGCCAGCATAATCAACTCCACTCTGCTCGAACGGTTTAAATTGGAAAACTCTACATGAAGGAAAGTTGCCCAGCTGAGACCGATCAATTTCGCTAGCAGGCAATTTATCAACAATATTATCGAATACTAGTGATTCGATATTAAATGATATTTCTGGATCAATTTTAGAAGTAAGACTACAAAAAATCTTCCCTATAATGGGATTGATACCTCCTCCAAACCCTCACACATAAGTTAAAGGGAAAATCGGCAACTTAATCTTTCGGCATATTTTAGACGTCACAAAATGACACAGACTACCTGAATCAAAAAACGCGCATCGCGAAATTTCCCTCCGCCATTAAGG
Source organism: Rhaphigaster nebulosa (assembly GCA_948150685.1). Lineage (NCBI taxonomy): Eukaryota > Metazoa > Arthropoda > Insecta > Hemiptera > Pentatomidae > Rhaphigaster > Rhaphigaster nebulosa. The sequence goes on along the minus strand of OX411309.1, from coordinate 159,064,763 downwards.
ATATGCACTACCGCAGTAGACAATAACATCGTAGAAGAACGCTTGGTAGGAGAACGATCTTTATAATTCGCCATCGAACAGCAATTAATCGGTGTATTTTGCTTGCATTCTGCGTTAGAACTTGCACTATCTGGAGGATTTTTTGAAAATTCAAAATGTAATAGTGAGTGATGAGGCATATTACATTGCAAGCAAGATTTCCCTTTTTCGCAGTTAGACGCTAAATGGTTAGAGAAGAAACATTTTAAACAAGGCTTTTGTTTTATAAAAAGAAATCTATCCCAAGGAGACATTTTTAAAAACACTCGACAATCAACTAGTTTGTGAGATCCTTGATTGCATTTCAAACAATTTGAGTTTTTATGCAAATTATCGTCAGAACTTCCTTCCGATTGAGCAAGAAATACCTTAGATTTGGAACTCTTATTATTTTTTCCGATCTGTTCGATGAGGAGTTATGCTCCCAAGGGAGTGTTTTAATTTTTTTTCTCTAGGAACGATACAAAATCCCCATAAGTAGGTATGACCTTTTCGCGAACAGCGGTCTCGAACGCTAGACGGGACACAGGATCTAAATTTCAAACCACGATTTAAAAAAATCAAATCAGCTAAATCTTCGACATTTAATCTATTAAGAGCTGTTATTGGTCCACAAAATTTATCCAATACTGAGGTTAATCCTCCTCTTGACTCTACTTTTAAAGGTTTGAATTAAAAATTTTGCTCTAAATAAGTATCTGTTTGGTTTCTAGGATCGTTATAACGTTTTTGTAACGCGTCCCAGATCACCGCATAGTTTGCAGTTACGGGTGGTAAGTGTTTACAAATATTCGATGCTTCCCCCGCAAGTTTTGACACCAAGTATTGAACCCTATGCTCATCGGTTAACGATTTATTTTCATATACCAATGATTTAAAAACTTGATAAAAAAATGACCATTGCTTGATCCCCTTTAAAAAAGGCAACTCTAATTTAGGAAGGGGTAATTCAGTCCCCCTGTTCGTTGTTGTTGGCAAAGGTCTAGTAATGGTTAATAAGTTGCAATGGTTGGCAAAGGTGTAGTAATGGTTAATAAGTTGCAATGGTTGGCAAAGGTCTAGTAATGGTTAATAAGTTGCAATGGTTGGCAAAGGTCTAGTAATGGTTAATAAGTTGCAATGGTTGGCAAAGGTGTAGTAGAAACCGCGGTAGCAGGGGCTACATTTTTATTAATTCCCAGCTTTTCTGCAGTCGCTTCAATATACTCTATCAGCTCTTGATGGGAATAGTTAAACGTCAGGATATAATCCGAATACAACTCCATTTCTAATTCGTTAAGTTTGAATTCTACCTTGTCATATTCGGTCAAAGTTTTCGGTATTACACGATAAATAGTTTGAAATTAAAGTAAAACTTTCTAACCTTCGAAACTTTTTAATTTTCGATAGATCGTAAATTCTTTGAAGGCGCTGAAAAAGTTTACTTTGCTTTGCTTTATAAATCTTCAAAGTGGTCGCGATTTTTTCACTCATTTTATTAATTAATAACAATAAATATTAAAATAAAATCGTCCTTCAAGCTGTCTGCATTATAAATTAAATGTGTTTTGTATAATTTATAATTCAATAAATTTTATTAATTTGTAATTAAAAAAAATACCGAAAGAACTACAAAAATAAAAACCAATCCGAATCAATTCAAGTTAGATACAAACAACTAAACTAATCAACTAAACTAATCAACTAAACTAATCAACTAAACTAATCAACTAAACTAATCAGCTAAACTAATCAACTAAACTAATCCACTAAACTAATCAGCTAAACATTTCTTTTCATTGAACAACTCTTTTTATTTCAGATTAATATTTCTTTATTAACATTTATTACAACTAAATCAAAATGCTAAGATATATTAATTACTCACAGAAATCACAAACAACAAAATAGCAACAACGAAAAAAAAAAAATGAATCTTCACTTAAATAAACCAAAACCTTCTCTTAAAAGGAAAATTAATAAATTAGCTTACCAATAAATTTCTAAAAATTATATTCGAGATTAGCCAACGAATCAATAAACACTCAAATTTTCATAAAAATCAATAAAACTGTATCAGAGGTTAATAACTAATCAATTATAAATCGGCGGCTCAAAAAGTGGCCCTGAATTGGGTTACTAGTTTCCGAAGATTGCAGTATCTCAAAAACGACACTCGGCATCGCGACGTCCGTCTACTGGCACATAAAGACACACACACACATAAACTCTTGTTTATGAAGATCTTATTCCGTTATTATATGTCGTTTTCTTCCTATTCCATTAGACAAAGCATTGGAAATTGATGGTATTCAACATTTTAAGCGGAAGAATCCGCTTAACTTATATGTTATCCTCCTACAGCAGACTTGTTCAGCTCACAAATGGGGAGGAAAACAAGTATTTTATACTCAATTTTAACACATAAAACAAGTAATAAAATTGTTTGATTAGCGTGGGAAAAAAAATCACGTTTATAACTTTCGTCACCGAACCGTATTATTTCTGTAATAAATGTCGATATACCTTTTGATTTAAGTTTATTATGATCTTCCAGTAAAGTAACCCTTTCGGCTCTTCAATTTCAAACAAAATTTATTATATTACTTGTAATGATATAAAGGTATAGTTTACGAAATTTGAGATGTTTTACATTATATTGTAATATAATGTTTGATGAAAATCAATAATGACCTACAAGAAAAGTTCTACTTTCGGTTTGTCAATTTTAACCAAAATTTATTATGTTATTTATATTACTATGAAAGCTTTAAATACAAAATTTGGGAAGTTTTTCATCATATTTTAATATTATTTTTTATGAAGATCAATAATGACTTTCAAGTAAAGTACTATTTGCGGTAATTGTGGAGTGACCATAAAGGGAGGTTCACAACTAGATTTTACAATAATGATAAAAACAAAGTTTTAACTTTCTGCGGCTAACGGTTTTTGAGTTATACGGGATTCATATGAACGAACGAACGTACGTACAGACGTCACGACGAAACGTGTCAAAATGGATTCCTGGATGTTCGAAATGGATATTTCCGTTGAAATCTGAAAACCGAAAATTTTCGCGATTACAATACTTCATTCACTGTGTACAAGGAAGTTACAAACAAAAACAAAAAAGTTATTATTGCTTTATACAATACAATAATATGGTTGTTGATTTTTTTTCTTAATTGGTATACACTTACATTGGAATAAGTTTCCAGTGAAGCATCCATAATTCCTCCAAAACTAATCTTTACGGGCCTCATAGCCCTCATTTGAATAATGAGAACGTAGCTCTTCATTGATTTCATGTTATCTGCCCACTCGCTGGCGTACACCATATCTAAAATTTGAGCGCTCTAAAAAAAAAGTAAATAAATCTTCATAAAAGACAGTTTTATGAAATAATTATTTTAATGGTTCAACTGTCACTCACTGTTTTTTGGATGTTTTCTCCGCACCAACAAATTAAAAAAATCATAAATAACTCGGAGAGAAGGAACATCCCAAAGACGATTTTCGAAACTAAAGCTACTTCTTTCTGAAAAAAAAAATATTCACTATTGTTCGTTTTTATTATTTTTATTTTTATTTTATATTCATGTATATTCTTCCAGAATTTCCTAGGAAAAGTTGGAAAAATCTGGAAAAATATATTTAATGAAGAATTTTCTCAGGAATTCGGAAAAATAGTCCTGTCTCGATCTGACGGTGGATTTTTTATTTATTTAACGATTTATGTAAAATATATATATATATTTATTTATATATATATATATAAATATATATATTTTTTTAATTCATATTTTCGCGTATATCAGAGATCAGAGAGAGCTATAAGAAACGTTATATTGTTTGTCATTCAATGACCTGCAACATAAAACAAGATTCAAAGTGAAATAAAATTGTTTACAGCAGCAATTAAATTGCAAAAAACTGCGAAAACAAACTGTCTCGATTCCAATGTTTAATTTACAGTAGAGAAAAATGATTTTCCATTTATAGTGGCAAAACTATGAAAAATTATAGCTCTTTTAAAGCCTAAGAAAATGAATCTTGTTTCATTGCAAATTTATAATAACTTTTTTAAATATTAATTTTTAAAAAAATCGAATCTTTATTTTAAAATTTGAAATACTTTCAGGGCAGTTTGATTTCTGTATCAAAGGTAATTTATATTTCTAAAAATTATATAAATATAAAAAAAAATTAAATTTTCAACATGTTTTACCGATAAAAAATTGTTTGCAATTTAATTAAATGGGCATATTTCAGTGAATTTTCCATCAAATTGATTGAAAAATTTCGTGGTGCTTTTTAAATTTAAGTCGATTGGTAAACTCGATACCCTTGGAAAGGATCTCCAATGGTATTTATAATATCCCAACCTAGTGACCATAGCAGGCGGGTCTGTTAGGTTAAAACAGTTTGATTGATCGGTTCGCTTCTGGGACCGATGCAAATACAGAGTATATTAAATAAGTAAATGTGGTTTCTAGAACCCCACCTGCCTTAGAAAAGAAGTTTGCCAGAAACATAGCAGTATATAATAACATCAAAATGAAAAAATAAAAATAAATATAGATTATTCTAACCTTATTAGGGCCGAAATACAAAGAGTTTTCGATTTTTGCAATTACGGGTAAGTTTACAAATAGTTTTGCTTGAAAATTTAACTGCACATACTACATTGTATTAGGAAACAAACTCTTAATACCTCTATCTTGGTAATGATAGTTACAATGGAAAAAAAAGTACGTATTATAATTATTATAATTTTGCAAGGAAACAAGATTAATTTCATTAGGCTTTAGGGATTTTTTTTCATAGTTTCATCATGATTGATGGAGTGAATTTTTTCTACAGGACTTTAAACATTGGAATCAAAACAATTTTTGTTCACTCTTTTTTTTTACTTTCCCTTACCAATCAATATACAAAGTATATAGTAAGGGGAAGTATTGCGATCGTGAAAATTTTCGAATTCGAGTTTTCGAAGGAAATACACGTTTTAAGATCCCCGGAGTCCAAATGACCAAGTCTCGCAAAATGGTCTGTGTGTATATGAACAGTCTAGCTCAAAAACGAAAAGTCGTACGATACTGAAATTGCGTATTTAAGGTTGGCACTTGCATGTTATGTTACAGAAACATTTTCGTCAAAATCGATTAACCGGAAGTGCCACTTTATATAATCGATTTTACACTTTTTTACAATTTTCTCGAAAACGGTTCTAACGATTTTGATGAAACTTGCCTAAATTATTCTCCATAAAGGTCTTTAACTTGTCATTCATGTAGTAAATCACCGAGGAATTGCAGGGAAAAAAGTTATGATGAAAAGAATATTTTATTTGCGCATAGCTTAAAAAGTATGCATTCTTCGATTAATTATTTGTAGTATTGTATGAAAGGTAATTAAATTATCTAAAAAATGATAAAAGAATCACAAAAATCGAACCAGTATTAGCAATGATACAGGGTATTTTATGAGGAGCATAAGACCCTAGATGGGTAAGCAAGCGCATCTGAAAGGAGACGGATGCGACCGAACCTCCTCCCACCAATCCGCCAATCTGTTGTAAACAATACGCTCTGTAATAAAGTAATTTAAGAATACAAAAGTGGAAATTAACTTAATAATTTCTACTTTCACATTATTTAATGGAAAGAAAATGTTTCCATGGAAACTAAACCAAAAACTTTTAAAATATAATTGCAACTTGTCAGTGTTAAAATATATAGGTAGTGTATAGTATTGTTGTACTAAAATTGTTTAAAAAACTTTTTCACTTTACTTAAGTGGGAGAAGATGTGTATGCTGCTGAGTTTATTAGAAGCAGTGTTTATGTGAACTCTTTAAAATTGTATTAAAAAGATTATTATAGGACAGTAAGGGAAAGTTGTGTGATGCGCGCACCGCACCAGATTTTTCATTTTAATTTCGCTATGAAAATGTATTAATTAAAATTATTTTATATTTTAGCTTCTTCGATGACGAACAAAACACGTTTTTCTGAGTTCTTTCTCATTTCTAGAAGCGGAGATATAGATAGGCGAAAATCTGAATAATTTTTTTTTATTTTTTTAACATAAATCGTTAAATAAAAAAAAAATCTGCCATCTGATCTTGGCAAGAATTCCTGAAGAAATTCTGCATAAAATATATTTTTCCAGATATTTCCAACTTTGCCTTTAAAAATTATACTTTCTATACCGGACTAATAGTACAGCATATCCTTAATTTAAAACGTTATTTAATGAAGCAACAGAAGCTTATAGGAACAAATTTATATGACACTTATAAATTAGTTTTACTGTAAAGTTATTGGATTTGAAATATATCTGCACCTTATAACAAAAAGAGCCAATGGGCCATTGACTGTTTAAATGACCATTATACTCATGGGAGTTCCTCAACATGGCCATTATACTCATGGGAGTTCCTCAAAATGACCATTATACTCATGGGAGTTCCTCAAAATGGCCATTATACTCATGGGAGTTCCTCAAAATGGCCATTATACTCATGGGAGTTCCTCAAAATTTCTAAGTTAGGGACATTGGCCTTTTTTGTTCCAAGATTCATATACTGAAAAGTGATGTTTTTAAAAACTCACTTATTACACAAAATAAGATTTCTAACTAGTAAAGGTCAATCAAAATTTTGTGAGCACTTGCGCCAATACAATATCAATAAATATTGTAATTTTCCGTCACTTAATTTACCACTCTTTTGTTACACTTAATTTGTAATTATTCTTTGTATATTTCATATATTATTGAATAGTATATTATTTTTATAAAACTGAATGAATATTGAAGATAATGATGACACTTTCAAGTTATCTACATTATTTAATTAGAAAACTCACTGAGACAAATATGAATCCACTCATGCACATCAAAATTGTAGATCCACCAAGTAACCCCAACCCGGGGAAGTATAAGATATTCTCCAAGGCTTTTATGCACCTGAAAGTTGAATAGCCAATGATTAGTTGAACAGGCAACGTTTAAGTTAATATATATATATATATATATATATATATATATATATATATATATATATTTAAATTATTAATTATATATATTATAAATTATTATACTGTTCAAAAATTATAATAGCGAGACACCCACTTTTTTGATTGTTAGCAATTGAACTTTAACTTGTTTTTTTTTTTAAATCCTACAAATATTTTGTATTTGAATTTACTAAACTGATTGTTGACGAAACCAAGGGTTACCGTAAACTCAAGAGGGATAGATTATTTATTATTTTATAAAAGTAATATTTTTTATATCCATCCAGGATCGGATCAGAATAATTCTGGAGTAACTCCTGCCTGTGGTAAAAGGCGACAAAAAGGGACACAGTGTAGTGCCGGCGATCCAACCTGTGTAAATTATATTGCTAAAAAACTTCAAAAAAGCCTCGGATATGGAAGGGTAAATGGCAATCGACCCGGCATGAAAATTACTGAACATTTGATGATGATTGGAACATGGAACGTTCGTGGACTTCTAGAAGCGGGAGAAAGTCGTATGTTGGAAAATTATCTTGAGGAATATGGAATTGATGCCTTACAAGAGATTAGATGGAGAGAGGATCCTACAATGGTCGATTTGAATAAATATATACTTATCAATAGCGGTCATTCTAGGAATATTGTAGGTACAGGTTTAATGGTGAAAAAGCAACTGGAACAAGTAATATTAAACTGCGAGGCAATAAATGAAAGAATATGCTACATAAGACTTAAAGGGAAATTCTTCAATATGTCCCTGATGAGTGTGCATGCACCAACAGAAGAAAAAGCGGATGAAGAGAAGGAAGAGTTTATGAATAGCTAGAAAGAACATACGACAAGATTCCTAAATATGATGTTTCTAATCATCTAAAAAGATGATTTCAATTGACAAATTGGGAAAGAGACAAATCTTGGGAGATCAGCGAGAAAGTATAATTGCCACAATACTATTAATGACAATGGATAAGGAATAGTAGATTTCGCAGCCAGTAAGAACATGAAAATATCAAGTACGATCTTTCAACATAAGTCTATTCACTTAGAAACCTGGACATCTCCGGTTGGAAAGACTAAATAGATCATGTAATGATAGAAAGCACCAAAGAAACGCTGAAGAAGTCGCAGAGCGGCGGGTGTAGGCAGCGATCATTTCTTATTGAGGGTGAAGTATAGGCAGAGCGGCGGGTGTAGGCAGCGATCATTTCTTAGTGAGGGTGAAGTATAGGCAGAGCGGCGGGTGTAGGCAGCGATCATTTCTTAGTGAGGGTGAAGTATAGGCAGAGCGGCGGGTGTGGCAGCGATCATTTCTTAGTGAGGGTGAAGTATAGGCAGAGCGGCGGGTGTAGGCAGCGATCAGGAGTTAAACAGTAGAGGTTTAGTCCAAGTCCAGGGAGAAATGTCCAGAGACTTCGCCATTCAAAACAGTAGAGGTTTAGTCCAAGTCCAGGGAGAAATGTCCAGAGACTTCGCCATTCAAAACAGTAGAGGTTTAGTCCAAGTCCAGGGAGAAATGTCCAGAGACTTCGCCATTCAAAACAGTAGAGGTTTAGTCCAAGTCCAGGGAGAAATGTCCAGAGACTTCGCCATTCAAAACAGTAGAGGTTTAGTCCAAGTCCAGGGAGAAATGTCCAGAGACTTCGCCATTCAAAAAGGAGTTAAACAGTAGAGGTTTAGTCCAAGTCCAGGGAGAAATGTCCAGAGACTTCGCCATTCAAAACAGTAGAGGTTTAGTCCAAGTCCAGGGAGAAATGTCCAGAGACTTCGCCATTCAAAAAGGAGTTAAACAGTAGAGGTTTAGTCCAAGTCCAGGGAGAAATGTCCAGAGACTTCGCCATTCAAAACAGTAGAGGTTTAGTCCAAGTCCAGGGAGAAATGTCCAGAGACTTCGCCATTCAAAAAGGAGTTAAACAGTAGAGGTTTAGTCCAAGTCCAGGGAGAAATGTCCAGAGACTTCGCCATTCAAACAGTAGAGGTTTAGTCCAAGTCCAGGGAGAAATGTCCAGAGACTTCGCCATTCAAAACAGTAGAGGTTTAGTCCAAGTCCAGGGAGAAATGTCCAGAGACTTCGCCATTCAAAAAGGAGTTAAACAGTAGAGGTTTAGTCCAAGTCCAGGGAGAAATGTCCAGAGACTTCGCCATTCAAAAAGGAGTTAAACAGTAGAGGTTTAGTCCAAGTCCAGGTAGAAATGTCCAGAGACTTCGCCATTCAAAACAGTAGAGGTTTAGTCCAAGTCCAGGGAGAAATGTCCAGAGACTTCGCCATTCAAAAAGGAGTTAAACAGTAGAGGTTTAGTCCAAGTCCAGGGAGAAATGTCCAGAGACTTCGCCATTCAAACAGTAGAGGTTTAGTCCAAGTCCAGGGAGAAATGTCCAGAGACTTCGCCATTCAAAACAGTAGAGGTTTAGTCCAAGTCCAGGGAGAAATGTCCAGAGACTTCGCCATTCAAAAAGGAGTTAAACAGTAGAGGTTTAGTCCAAGTCCAGGGAGAAATGTCCAGAGACTTCGCCATTCAAAACAGTAGAGGTTTAGTCCAAGTCCAGGGAGAAATGTCCAGAGACTTCGCCATTCAAAACAGTAGAGGTTTAGTCCAAGTCCAGGGAGAAATGTCCAGAGACTTCGCCATTCAAAACAGTAGAGGTTTAGTCCAAGTCCAGGGAAAAATGTCCAGAGACTTCGCCATTCAAAACAGTAGAGGTTTAGTCCAAGTCCAGGGAGAAATGTCCAGAGACTTCGCCATTCAAAAAGGAGTTAAACAGTGAGACCCACTATCTCCAGTATTGTTCAATATGGTGCTTTAAATGATTATGAGGGCAACCAAAGCAAAGTTCGAAGGATGTATTTATAAAAATATGATCCAAAACCTCGCTTTTGCTGATGATGTGGTCATCACAGGAAGAAGTAAAAATTCACTCTTTGAGCCTTTTTCGGAATTAGAAACGCAACAATCATAATAAATGAAAATAAAACTAAGTACATGCTCTCATCTAGGAAATGCTCAAGCAGTAGACATCTTATAGGGAGAGGGTGTAGCTTTGACGTTGTTGACAAATTAAAGTATCTTGGTACAATTGTAATCGAAGATAACAAAATGAAAGAGATAAAGGCGAGAATTGAGAATGGAAACAAATGTTATTGGTCGATCAGGAAAGTCTTTAAAATCGAGATATACCCCGAAACCTCAAAATAAGGGTCATAGGACGGTCTTCTTTCGTCCAATTGTAATGTATGGAATAGACTCATGGACCCTAACCAAGCAGCACGAGAGGCTACTAAGTACAGAGGAGGAAAAGATCCAAAGAAGAATATATCTCTCGACCAAAGAAGGAAATCATTTCCTTAGGAAATCATCACAGTACTTAGGGACCTATATAGGGACCCAGATCACAGTACTTTGGGACCTATATAGGGACCCAGATCACAGTACTTAGGGACCTATATAGGGACCCAGATCACAGTACTTAGGGACCTATATAGGGACCCAGATCACAGTACTTAGGGACCTATATAGGGAACCAGATCACAGTACTTAGGGACCTATATAGGGACCCAGATCACAGTACTTAGGGACCTATATAGGGACCCAGATCACAGTACTTAGGGACCTATATAGGGAACCAGATCACAGTACTTAGGGACCTATATCGGGACCCACATCACAGTACTTAGGAACCTATATAGGGAACCAGATCACAGTACTTAGGGACCTATATAGGGACCCAGATCACAGTACTTAGGGACCTATATAGGGAACCAGATCACAGTACTTAGGGACCTATATAGGGACCCAGATCACAGTACTTAGGGACCTGTATAGGGACCCAGATCACAGTACTTAGGGACCTATATAGGGACCCACATCACAGTACTTAGGGACCTATATAGGGAACCAGATCACAGTACTTAGGGACCTATATAGGGACCCAGATCACAGTACTTAGGGACCTATATAGGGAACCAGATCACAGTACTTAGGGGCCTATATAGGGAACCAGATCACAGTACTTAGGGACCTATATAGGGACCCAGATCACAGTACTTAGGGACCTATATAGGGAACCAGATCACAGTACTTAGGGACCTATATAGGGACCCAGATCACAGTACTTAGGGACCTATATAGGGAACCAGATCACAGTACTTAGGGACCTATATAGGGACCCACATCACAGTACTTAGGGACCTATATAGGGAACCAGATCACAGTACTTAGGGACCTATATAGGGACCCAGATCACAGTACTTAGGGACCTATATAGGGACCCAGATCACAGTACTTAGGGACCTATATAGGGACCCAGATCACAGTACTTAGGGGCCTATATAGGGAACCAGATCACAGTACTTAGGGACCTATATAGGGACCCAGATCACAGTACTTAGGGACCTATATAGGGAACCAGATCACAGTACTTAGGGGCCTATATAGGGAACCAGATCACAGTACTTAGGGACCTATATAGGGAACCAGATATAGTGCTGGGTCTAGTGCATCGTATGAATCAAGAAAGACTCCCAAAGCAGATTATGGAAGAGCGTCCAGATGGAGAATGAGGAAGAGGCAGGCCTAAACTACGATGGCTGGATGATGCCATCTAAGGCTGACCTTAGATATTTGGGTGTGCGTACATGGAGAAGATCTGCAAAACATCAGTCTGAATGGAGGAGAATTGTTGAGGAGCCCAAGGTCCTGCATGGACTATAGCGCCGGAAGAATTAGTTAGTTAGTTAATATTTTTTATGCATTTACTTTTTATCAGATTTTTTTTAAATTTTATCTTTAATTTACGAGAAAGAACTAACGACCACGAGAGGTACGAGTAAGAAGAGATTTATAGCAGAAATACCAAGTCGACTAAGTAACAGAAAGGACCCAATCCCTTTCTCCAAGTGTGATATTTTTCCATTTTATAATGTTGAGAATTTTATTATTAACTTTCCCAAATACTCGAGATAATTAATTAGTAATTGATCTACACCTCCACAAAAACCAAATACATGGTCCCTGGACAAAACTGCAGAATAAAGCGAGGAGGTCAAGATAGGCTAATTCACTCAAAAGTAGCGAAAAATGTTACTTCTTACTTACTTACTCAAGCCCAAGGTTTGAGGCTTTCGACAAATCCGTATTTTTATAAATTTATTTTCTGGCTCCTTTTACAAATACTGATTAACAAAATAAAGACTGGACTATAATTTTATTTTATTACATGCACTAACCGAGAACCGAAACTCACGTCAATAGGGTCTCATGGTGCCTCACGGAGTGACTGAAGCACAGCTTGAGGACCTCCTCTCTTGGCATATTGAGACTCTTCGCTCTTCGTGCCACTGACTTCAGCGTGTATCCAAGGATGATGAACTGTGTTCCGACATCTTCGCAGGTATAGATGATGACCAGAGTAATACCGAAAACTATTCCTGGTGTCACGAAAGATATTATATTTTCGAGTATGAACATAATTAGCATGGGGTACCAGGAATTTTTGTTGAACGGTGTCCATATTGTTACGGGCACCAGTCGCAGGAGGCCTGTTGGAACATTTATTAATAGATTAGAGTAGTGTAGAAGTATTATAAACTCGTTTTATCTTCCTTTCTTAAATTATACCAAATAGGTACTACGGATGGTTAACCACATATTGCTCTGTGGTGGTTTCTACATTAAAGTAAAAATTCTTTACAAAAGAAAAAAGAACAATATCATAAAAGTATGGGTAGATTTCGGTATGTTAGCGAACTGTCTTTTGTAGGTGTCAATTTTTTTCTCACTTCCCCGATTTTATAACATTTTTATTTTAGTTAAAATACGACTTTAGTGACGGAGTTCTGCTGCTCACAGAATTTTTTATTTTAAATAGGTAATTTTTGAATCGTTGTCATGGCAACTTCATGCACATGGAAGTAAGTTCACTAAACAAACGTTTTAACAAGAGTGAAATTATTCTGTAAAAGCATCATTTGTTAATAAAATCGGTAATTAAGACAAAAGAAACTTCATTGCAAATTTATTATCATTTTGATGATGTTCCTAGAAAGCGTCTAAACGAAATAAGACGAATTCTAAACAATGCAGTCGAATACCGAGACAAATTTTCAACAGTTTGTCCTTGGAATATTTACAGTCAAAATTTTTATTGGTAACCGGTTGTTTCGTTGAAAGTTTTTTTTTTTTAGCCTCCTCCCCTCCCTTAAGAGTTCTAATAATTGAAGCATAGAAAGGCAAAAGGGTCTAACTTGCATGTAGAAAACTTTCTCAGAATTCAATTTAAAAAATAATAAAGAAATATTTAATTTAAATATTTAATTTAAAAAAAACAAACAGATTTTTTCCTAATAAGAAATGGTTGTAAATTAACAAGTCACATTTATAATAGTGCTAGCTTTACAATAAAAAAAATATATTTTTGTTAAAAACATCTTTTTTCTTCCTTTCCTTTCAATTAACATAGCCAGGGCAAAGCAAGGGTATTGAACTGAATGATATGTTTCCTCGGTGAATCTATTTCCGCTATAATATTTTTATTGATTTTTCCATTCATATAGCATATTTCATAAGTATGATGAAATATGCAATATATAATTAATGTGTTGAAAATAAAATAAAAATCAAAGTAAAACAAATATTTTTTTTAAGTTCGTTGAATAAAAGTTTTGAACAAACTACAATTTGATAATGAATGATTATTAGGAATGATAACAACAGTTTTTTCTTCTCTTATTCACATTATTTTTTAAAAGTTAAACATAAAAAAAAAAAACTTGAAATTTGGGAGTGTATTTATATTGTAATTCTTTTCACGTGCAACGGCGTGCAGCGCTAGTAGTATAGAATTGACGTACTAAAATTGTTTTAAAGTTGTAAGCGACGTAAGAGAAGTCGTAAAGAAGTAAACGCTGCTGAGTTTATTCCAGGTAGTGTTTATGTGAATTATTTATAATTAGGTTAAAAAGATTATTATTATAGGGTGGTAAGGGAAAGTTGTGATAAGCGCATATGTATATATATATATATATATATATATATATATATATATATATATATATATATATATATATATATATACATATATCAGATATATACATATACCAGACATATCCATTTATTAACTTCCCCTAAATCGTGCTCTAAGGGTTATGAAACGGATAGAAAACGCAATCCGGCCGCTCAAGATACTTCCCTAACAGCAACTCAATTCACATACAAATTTTCAGCCCTGTAAACTATTTTGATGGAGCTGCTGAGATAGCCGACCATCAACCAACTATAAACAATAAACAGCAATATTCTATTTTTTTCGGGAAAAATACGTCTAAAAAGGCATTATAGCAGTTGAAATAGCCATATCTTTGCTAATACCGATTTCGATAAAACTTCATTTGTTTTATAGGTAGTTTAATTTACGTTCAAATGCACCCGGTTTTGGACCCCCTAACGCAATTTGGAGGTTTTAAAGGTCCGTAAATATTTTAAAAAATCGAAAAACCCGGTGGGATGGGGGAGCCAAGTTGAGACTCCCAAAAGATACTTCTGTAATACCAACTCAATTTACATACAAATTTTCAGCCCTTTAAACGAATATGGTGGAGCTGTAGAGATGCGCAAAACCTTATAAACGCCGAAATTTCAGGTAAACCTGCCGAAAATTTTACTGGAATTTACCCATTATTTAATGGTGTCGTTCAGCCTGGAAGAATGTCCTACGTAACGAATTTCCGCCCAGAGGGCCGCTGGAGGTGCCCAAATATAGCGGGAAACGGATAGAAAACGCAGTCCCGCCGACCTTCGACGCACTACAATAGTATATTTTTTTCGAGGGAAAACACCACTAAAAATTTCTCATTTCTCCCATTTAGAGGAGCATTCCGAAAAATGTAATGCATATAAACCATATCGAAGAAATTCTCTAAATGATAGTGAAAACCGCATCAAAATCGGCTGACATTGCGATCACAAACACACACAGGCTGAATGTTTATATTTATAGATATACTAGCAGTTGCCCGCGTCTTCGCACGCGAATATTTCATTTATGCTATGCATAATTTATATTAATTAGTTGACATCCGCATGATGGTATAGAAGGGTCAATCTAATTGGGAATTGGTAAATTATTTGCCACTTCTATAATTTTAAAATGTTTTATAATAGTGATTTATATTACATCTAATTTAATATGTATAATAATACCAAACTATATTTTGAATTGCTTAGTTTTGAATTTTTTGTACGTTTTTAGAACTGAAGATGAATGTATAACATTCGAAATTAGTTTGCAATAAAACAAAATTATAGAAGTGGCCAATAATTTATCAATCCCTAATTAATTTACATTAAGTTTACTAGGAGCATAATCCAGTACAGAGGCACAATTATTTCAATTGATGAAATTTTTCAACTATTGAGAAACTTCAGTTGACATCCGCATGATGGTATAGAGGGATCAATCTAATTAGGGATTGATAAATTATTAGCCACTTCTATAATTTTGTTTTATTGAAAACTAGTTTCGAATGTTATACATTCATCCTCAGTTCTCAGTTCTACATTCATCCTTTGCTTATTTTTGAATTTTTTTTGTGTTTTTAGAACTGAGAATGAATGTGTAACATTCGAAACTGGTTTTCAATAAAACAAATTTATAGAAGTGGCAAATAATTTATCAATCCCTAATTAGATTGAGAAACTTGTTCAGGTTTGTCCCTGGGCCGAAACGTTAAATACCATCATCAGCTTTTCCTAGGAGATGCTCCTCAAGGACGAACTTCATGATCGGCCTCAAAATCGTGATGGAAAAGCAGGCTCCCATCACTACTCCGATGAATATTTTAGCTATAAGTTTCTTCTTCCTCTTGGTTTCATCTAACTTCTTAGCGATGAATGCAAGGCATTTCTGATCCAAAGTGTTTTGGTAGTCATAGAAACCTTTTCCCATGAGCCTTTATACGGATATGAAAAAAACAAAACAAGATGAATAGGTAATCACATTATAAATTATAAAATAAATAATGAAGTTTAATAATTGTCACAATAAATTATTTGTTATTATCTCGGCATTAAATATTAAATAGAAACCCGTTCACTTTTTATCAGTTTTTCAAATAATCCATAAATTATACATTCACTATAAGATTTCAGTTACTAGTTTGAAGGATAATTGAATCGTCCACAAAGATAAATTAAAAAATATTTGATGTGGACACCCCATGACTTCCTTGTACGCCTATTAAACTATAAATCGGTGCCTCAAAAAGTGATCCTGAATTTGGTTACTAGTTTCCGAATATTGCAGTATCTCAAAAACGAGACTCGGCGTCGCGACATCCAATTATTGACACACACTCACTCTTGGCTCACACACACTCACATGACGTGGGTCACGTGACTAAAACATGTGAGCAGATCAGAGGCCAGAATGCGTCATAGATCACATGACTGAATCTCGTGGCTAAACATATGTGAACGGAGCATGAACCAGAAGGCGTCGTGGGCCATGTGACTAAATTATGGGGGCGGAGCATAAACCAGAAGCGCCATGGGTCACATGAATGGAGCACGTGACTAAAGCATGTGAGCGGACCACAGACAAGAAGGCGTCATAGGTCACGTGACTAAAACATATGGGTGGAGCATTATCAGAAGCCGGCATGGGTCAAGTGACTGGATCACATGACTAAACAGGGGCGTGGCCCTTAGCATTGGCTAGAAGGCGCCATGGATAACGTGATCAAAAGGTTCAGAGCCTAATGTACAGTTGACTAAGGAGCGTGTCCCAATGGTTAAGGTTAGTTCGTGGTAAGACCACGTGGTGGTTAAGTTTAAGTCGAGGTGAGACCACGTGGACGTTCAGGTTATGTCGAGGTGAGACCCCGTGGTGGTTAAGGTTAGGTCGAGGTGAGACCACGTGGTGGTTAAGGTTAGATCGAGGTGAGACCACGTGGTGGTTAAGGTTAGGTCGATGTGAGACCACGTGGTGGTTAAGGTTAGGTCGAGAAGAGACCACGTGGTCGAGGTGTAAATTCAAATACAAATTTCCCACTATGGGTCACGTGGCAAAATGCTGGGTTCTGATTGGCTGTTCAAAATCGTGGTCCAGCTCTTCCAATCTGCCTTTACTCATGGACGCAAGTTTTTCTCTCAGCAACTTATTAATTTTTTTTCTTAAATAATGTTTCCAAATCATAAATCGGCAGATTTTATTGTTGCTAAACCGTTGAGGAACCATGAGGATGCTGTAGTGAAAATTTGGTAAAGATCGGTTCAGTTCTTTTCGCACTTCGCGGTCACAAATGCAGAACGAGCTGTTATTTTATATAGTAGTATGATGATAAACAATATGTAATATGCAACATATATTAGATAATAATTTAAAATAGAAAAATTTAACTCACGTAAATATTTGCCCTAGAACT
This sequence comes from Rhaphigaster nebulosa, assembly GCA_948150685.1. Taxonomy (NCBI): domain Eukaryota; kingdom Metazoa; phylum Arthropoda; class Insecta; order Hemiptera; family Pentatomidae; genus Rhaphigaster; species Rhaphigaster nebulosa. Next base: position 159,047,304 of record OX411309.1, on the reverse strand, counting down.
TTATTCTTCATCCTGAATGAAACCAAAAACATCATCTCTAATATTATAAATATAGTGAAGTGTATGGCCTCACAGAATATTTCTACATCTTTTCCTGTGGCTGTTTTGTATATAGTTATAATGATGAGGGGAAATGAAGGAATCCACGCTGCTCCATAAAGTCCAGAAATGAGATACACAAAACGACCTGAAATCCAAAAATCTTTTAACTTCTTGGAAAATATTTTTTTTAAATAGTAATAAAAATGTTAACATTTGTAATATTAATATCAAACATTTGGGAAACGGGAAGGCTATCATCAGAATGGAAAGGATCGCTCATAGTCAATTTTTAAGATGAAAGGAGATGCAGGTGATTGCAGAAATTATAGAGGCATCAGGTTACTTAATTCTGCGTCTATGTTTTTCTCTATTGTTCTGTATAATCTCATAGTGCCATGTGTGGAGAGACAGCTCGGAGACTACTGAGGCGATTTTAGGAAAAATCGATCTACGATTGATCAAATATTTGCCCTTAGACAGACTGTGGAAAAACTGAATGAGCATAATAACTCGATGTGCATGCTCTTCGTTGATTTTAAGGCGGCATACGATACAGTGATTAAGAAAGAACTTCATAATGCCATGCAAGAACTGGGCATACCACTGAAGTTAATACTTTTAACGGTGGTTACAATAGAGGGCACCATCAGTAGATTGAAGGTGATAGGAAGCTTGAACTTATCAGCCTCATTCCTGTTTAATATTGTCTTAGAGACCATCGCCAGAAGGACAGGATTAAATAATGCAGGAATAATATTCCTGAATCACAGAATGACTCGACTACTTGCATACACAGACGACGGACAGTGAGGCCGATAGCCGATCCAGTTCAAAAATAACTTTTAATATATAATAAATGTAATAAAGTATCCTTTATATCAATAGTTGGTGACTTAAAAAGTGCCCCAGTATAATCTCGAAACTTGCTTATGCTCTCGTTGTAGGGTACGGATTAGTCAGGCATGACCAAGCAGGCTCACAATTAGTCAGGCATGACCAAGCAGGCTCACAATTAATCAGGCATGACCAAGCAGGCTCACAATTAGTCAGGCATGACCAAGCAGGCTCACAATTAGTCAGGCATGACCAAGCAGACTCACAATCATTTATAGTTGTAACTAATGTCAATGTGTTATCATTCAAGATGGCTTCTGTTAAATCAGGTAATTATGTTTCTTTCTTACCAGATTAACATAGATTCAACCAATTTCGTATTGATTACAATTGGTTTTCAAAAACGGTTATTATCAATGCTTTGAAATAGATAAACAATACTTCTATAATCTGTGATTTACCCTTCCCGGTATACCAACGCAAAATTTGTTTTTTCATTTTGTAGTATTTTTTGCATTCTTTCAAGAAATGTTCATCAAATTTTGCGCTAAGTACTTTTTTTTTTAATTGAACACAATTTCTGGGCTCACCTTTTTTGAACTACGGGAAAATATGTCTTCTCATGAACAGTCCTTTGAAATTTTAAATGGAATTATTAATGCTCACAAAATTGACATCTAAGATTATAAAACTTAAACAGATTTGAAAGACAATGTAGCCGAATTAACATATAAAATTAATGAGCGTTTGAAAAACACTGAGAGAAATAAATCGGCTTTTATGAGATAGATAAAATAATATAATAAAATACCTTCTTGAAGCTAATTTTCTGGACCTTCCGGTAAGGAGCCATGGTTTTTATCGATGTTTCGCGGGACATAGAAGACCGAAAAAAAACAAAAACGTTCGCATGCTCCAAAAAAATTAAGAAGCGGAATATACTGCAGTCAACTTCCGAAGGAATAGCTGTTGCAGCACAGGTTGCATTTCACAACTTCGATCGACGTGAAGCGAAAATAGTTAATCTTGTGGTGGACCCAATATCACCATTCACCATCAACAGTTACTAACATGAAAATTTGAAATGATCAAAGATCAAAAAATCGAAGATAGTACAGTTGTTTAGAATCCTTGCGGCAAATGTTGATTGTAAGTTAAGCTTAAAAAACGTCAATAAAAGTGAACAGTTTTTTAAGCAATATTTTTCGAAATAAACATCATCATCCCATAACATTAACTCATTTTATTGTCAGAAAGCAGTTTATTTAAAACCAAGCTCAAAAACAATTTAATCAAAAAACAGTAACAAATATTTTTTTCTTGATATAAAAAAAAGTCTTGACATTTGCTGCCATCTAAATTCTGTCACCCGGGAAATGACCCCTTTACCCACCCGTCTAATTCTGGTCCTGCGGATTCGGTTTTCAGAGGCACTTGTTCCATCACTTTCTGCTAGGCGATTATGGCGAACTTTTGTCAGAGAATAACGTTTCTATGGATGTCGACCCTGAGGATGAGGAAATAGATTAAATCAATTTGGATATGCCCACATTGTTTTTCTATTTAATAAAGTTTTTTCAGGCTATTTCTTTAAAATTCTATGAAATTATAAATGTAAAATTCATTTTTCGCCATGAAATAATTTTATCAATTAATTAAAAACCATCAAAGGTTTATTTCTATTTGTGACAAAAATTATGGTCATTGAATTTTGTCCTCATAGATCGGCTAATGGCCCCACTGTGCGACTTGGTCATTGTAGGGCGATCAATTCAAGTAGTGAAGGAAGCATTCTGTAGGTTGGAAAATGAAGCACAGAAAATAGGGGCTCTGTATCATTGAAGACAAAACCTAAATCCTAATATTAAGGATGAAAAACCTCATCAATCCACCTCAGCACTATGCCGTGGGAAACCAGACATTCCAAGCAGTCTCGAGCTTTACCTACCTTGGGTCAATAATTAATGATACCCATAGCAAAGGTGTGGAGGTATCAACTATAATAATGGCTGCTAATAGAGCTTACTATTCTTATCTCTAGCGAGCCTTCTGAAAAGTAGATTGTTGTTTAGTGAAACCAAGTTTAGGTTATAGAAGACTCTTATTCGGCCAGTTGCTACAAAAGCGTGAGAGATATAGACGCTCACAAAGGCATCTGCAGAACGAAAATCCTTAGACAAATAGTATAGCCTGAACCCGAGGAAGGAGTTCCACGCCTAAGAACAAACAAGGAAATCTACTCAATGTACGGCGACCTATCTATCTCCCAGTTGGCTCGAGTTCAACGTATGAAATGGTCGGGGCATGTCCTGAGAATGGTTGAAGCGAGAATTGCAAGAAGGATTTATCATGGAAAGCCGGAAGGAGTTAGGTCTAGAGGAAGACCGAAGTCTAGATGTATGGATAATGTAAAAGAAAATTTAAGGGAGAACGGAATATCCATCAGGTGCGCTGCCAACAGGGACGACTAGTCGAAGGCTACGCAGCAAGCCGGGGACCGCTGCATGTGTCTGTCGATCTAGTAATGAATGAATACAAATTTTAACAGATATTACAAAAAAACACTCAATATCAAATAACACACAATTAATTATTTTATGTTTACTGGCCGAGGTTTCAGTCTTCTTCATAGACTTTCTTCATAAACATAGAACCATTACGATAGACGATTTGAATATGGTTTTGATTCTAATAGTTAGAAAACGAAAATATTCAATTAATATTTCTAAAAGACTTGTGGTTGTAATAAACCATATAACTTTTGCAGATCTAAATGAAGTATGGTTTATCTGAAAAACTATCAGAGGAATTCATCGGGAGGCTATTATCAAGCGTATATAAGACCATTTCATTCTTTCGATGACTGTATTTAGCAAAAAAAAAAAAAAAAAAAAAAAAAATTGCCAAATATAAATAATATTTTATTATTTAATACATTTTTTGTCTTAATTTGTTTTTACGTTCCAAAATTTATGAATATACAGTAGACAAAAAAAATATTCGTAAACTTACTATTTCGGATATGTTTTATAGTTTATTAAACATAAATTAACTAATGAATAAGATAAAACACATTCCACATTAATTTTTACAGGTGAAGGAAAATATAAATCCATACAACCTAATTAACAACAAAAATTATCACAATGGTTGTTAATTAGGTTAATAACCCATTCCCCCCAAAATGGGTCGTAAATCGAAATGAAAGTTCTATCTGAAAAAATTAATTGTTCAAATTTTGTTGTTAATTAGGTTTTACTAGTTTCAATTCCTTTCACCAGTAAAGATTTATGCGGAATATGGTTTCATATGCATCAGCTAATTTACGTTCAATAAATTATTAAACTAAGTGTACGAATACTTTTTTTGGTCCACTGTGTATATTTAGCACGCCATCGTTTTATTCCTAAATTTTATTTATAAAGGTAGCGTTTTTGTATAACGTTAATTATACTTTTGTATACTTACCCTTATTAGGAACACCGTACATTCCTCCAGCCTTGAGCCAAAATTCTAGGCCATAATTGTCTTTCATACATTTTTGAATATAATATTCATCTACTGTAAACTCGTCGCCTGGAACACAATTAGCGATATTTAGTATGATTAAACCGGAATGGAAGTGGTTTTGAGTAAACGGAAATATTACCGCTGGTTAATGCCATGTTCCTTTCCTTGCCGTGTATGAAAACTAAGTACTTGAGAGAATATAGCTAGCTGTCTTGACTCCCACACTTTGTATTATTCAACAAAGTAAGGAGGTAAGAGAAGTGAATATCTCATGTAAATGGCCCTCTTTTCTTAGGTGTCGAAATTATACCTTTGTCTCAAGCAAGGCCGTTCAGTAGATATGTTGTATGATGCAAAAGGTGTGATAGAAGCTTTTATTTTTTTTAACTTGTTTATATGAGTTATATACCTATAAACTGTATAATTAGTTGATATCTTTCAAGTTATATTTATTTATATATATATATATATATATATATATATATATATATATATATATATATATATATATATATATAAAACTGATCAATTAATTTACTCTAATGTTTTGTTTTTCTTTATTATTTACTTTTTCTGTTTAATAACGACAAATGAAATTTAACTTTGAATCTATTTTTGAATAATTTTAATATTTTACTCGAGTATTTTGCCAAAGGATATAGAATTTGTATATGTTTAAATAAATTGTCCTTTCGATAATTAACAGCAGAAGACTAAGAAGTAATATATAGACTAATAGAAGACTATAATAGAAGAAGACTAATAGTAAGATATAATGGAATAGATTACTCCTTTACAGAATAGTTGATTTATTACAAATTTCTATGTCTTATCTAGATTTAGTTGACCTATATTAATCTGTAAATAGGAATGCAATTGGACAATCATTGAGGATGATTATGCCATAATCAGGATTATAAGTCAATATGAATTACTTATTTTGTTCTCTAAATTGGAAAACTTTCCAAGGGCCTGATTTGTGATTAACATTGTTTAGTAATTAACCGAGATCATGTTCCTATTTCTAGGTTAAATAATAATTTTTATAACCATAATGCTAATCAAGTTTATTGCTATCATACTTAATGAAACATATTCAAATTAATAATGGGCGTGGTTACTAAAGAACAACCTCCTTCCTAACATTTATCTTTATTCATCCAAATTAAAGTAATAAACTGTTACAAGAGTTTAACCATGGAATGTCTCAGCCTAGACCTAGCCATCAACCGTTCCAACATAAATACCTTATCAGTAATAATTGATGTTGATGGTCCCTCAGCATCTCTCCATCGGGTTCCCCTGCATATCTTAAGTCATGGAGTATGAAGAAGCCAGAGCATCTGTCATCTTCCGGAGGCGTTGGTAGAGGTAGTCCTTGTCCTCGGAGTTCGGCCCCTAAGCGAGAAGTGTCCTTTCGTTGCTTCCTCGGCTTCGGTCCCCCTTTTCTTCCTTGTTGAAAAGCCCGTCTCTCGTCTCTTCATTTTTACAGGTGAGGAGGAACAATACCGCGTCCGCCTGATGCCCAGAGTTATAAATTCAAGATTTCTTCTCCTGGGGCGCGATTCATTCGCCCTCATTTCAATTTTGGAGAGGAGCCTACGTATGAGTTGAGCTTCCTCCTGAATGATCGAAGCGCCCTCCTGACTCCCAATGATGACAACCTGCAGGGCTCTTGATGTTGATGCAACCTCCCTGATAGATGCTGGGTACTTTGATGGGAAGAAGGTCCATAGATTCGCTGGACCTCCTAGAGGATGGTTTGCATCTTTTAGAGTCTTACCGACGCGTGTCGGTCGGTGGAGACTCTTCCACAGGCCTATGTTTTTTGGAATATTTAGTAGAAGGACCTGCTCTAGGTGCGTGCGCCAAGTCCCTTCCAAGTCGGGAATGAGGGGTGGACGGACTACATAATAAACAATACCTGCAGGGTGCCATGAAGTACGATCGCTTGGCATGTGGCGCACGGTTGGCAAATCAACTACGAGCTAACACTTACCCTTGGCAAAATTTGTTGGCTAAAAATTTTTATTTCTAGATTCGCTTGAAAATTTGAATAAATGTTTTTTCAATGTGCTAAAACCAAATCTGACACGTTTTGAATAAAAAAATTCTGTTAATATACTTCACTCCGTAAAGCACCGTTTTCATAACATTTATGTCAATATACCCTTCACATCGCTCTAAAATTCAATTATTTGGTTTTAAAATTTTATCATTCTAAATATTACTATTTCTGGATCGCGTATAATGTTTTTATATTATGCATAAATACTGCCTTAATGGCTAGGTTCTATTATATTATATTATATTGTAATATTATAATATAAATACATTATTTGTGATTTGAAAAAAAAAATATCATTTATATTTAATATTTGAGAGACCAAATTATTTTAAATGAAATAATCAAATGTTGAGCTTTCTGACAGGTCTATTTAGTTGTATGTAAAATATAACAGTATTAGTATAAGATAAAATATATTATTTTACTATAATCATATTTATAGCGGTGGTGTTAATGTGTAATATTTACTAATATTTCTTGATCACAAATAATCTTTTTATGATATGTATATGCCTAGGAAGCCAGTCTTAATTTGAATATTCAAGGCCGTTTTAAAAATGTTGTAAGTAATATAAAAACATAATATACAAAAGTGCAATATTTACTATTTCATAATCACAAATAATGTATTTATATTATAATATGTACATGGATAAGAACCTAGCCATTAAGGCCGTATTTATGCATAATATAAAAACATTATATCCGATCCAGAAATAGTAATGTTTAGAGTGATCCAATTTTTTAAAACAAAATAATTGAATTCTAGAGCGATGTGAAGGGTATATTGACTTATATGTTATGAAAATGGTGCTTTACGGAATGAAGTATATTAACAAAAATGTTTTATTCAAAACGTGTCAGATTTGGTTTTAGCACATTGAAAAAATCCTATATTCAAATTTTCAAGTGAATCTAAAAATAAAAATTTTTAGCTAACAAATTTAACCCTTCAACAAATTTAACAAAGCTAACCCTTCAAATTTTATTAAAGATTCAAATAATCGATTAAAAGGAAGAAACCTTCGAAGGATACGAACCAAATTTGGCGCATCGGTAAAAATCCTCTTAAATATAAGCTTTAGTCGTGGTGTTTCTACGTGTTTTAGAACCAACGTTATCCACAAAAAACTTCAATTTTGATTTTAAATGGTAATCTCCTTTTTTTACACTGACCTTCTAAGATAATGCAATAGTTTTTATATTTTGGAAAGAAAAAACTTCCCTCTTTTGAACGAGTTCAAGAATGTTGATATCGGGTAAATTGAGACGAAATCTTCAAACTTAAACATTATTTTGGCGCTTTCAAAATTTGAGAACCTTCGGAGCTGAAAAAACAATACATTTATTTTTCAATGATTATTTCAAAATTAAGGTTTTTTGATGTGCTGAATATAAATCTGCCATCATTTTTGGTGAGAAAAATCTAAAAAGCTTCTAGGGCCCATTTGATAAAACGGATATCTCAGGTTGAATTTTTTTCAATGTAGAATCATGCAAAAAATGTTGATCAAAATAGGCGATGAACACATGGTGCGGTTTTCTATATATTTTATTTTTATATATTCACTTTCATTAATATCTTAATTTATATTTGTAGTATTTTTTAAATTATATTGTTGTATATGGTTGATTTTTGTTACAAAGATACTTTGATGGCTACACTAATATTATTGTTTTGAATCTTATTTGCTCAATATGGTTATCCCTCTTCCTTTTTGTTCTATATATATTATCCTCTTACTATGTAGTTTTTTATATTTACTGTAGTGTTCTTAACTTTATTATTAATTTAATTTTCAATAAATGGTATTGTATACTTAATTTCATTATATTGTGCAGTTAAATAAAATGATACATATCTCAAAAACTACAACAAAACATTTTATCTATTTAATTTTTGTTTATAATTTTAGCTCGACATTTTTAGTGTTACTTGAGGGAGAAAAAAATAAATAAAAAATAGAAAGAGGACTTTATTCTCGGACACAAGAACAACAATTCAGTATAGAAGCATGATTATCTCTAGTCAAAGGCATAATATTATGGTGCATTTTATTTAGTTTAATATAATATATTTTGTTGTGATTCATATCATATAATTAATTCATTCTATATCATCATAATAGAATATCTAGGATATGTTTCTATCTACAACAATCAGAATGATTCAACTACTTCATCTATTTCTTCATATTAATTCACTGCAAGCATAAGGTTAAAATATGAAAATGCTGAGCTGCATATCTGAAACAATCATAGACTAGAATATGTAAGGTATTATTATAAACAATACGCTAAAACTTATTGGTAACTTATATATACTTATATAATAGTATATTACAATAATTATAATTGGCCTAATATTTAAAAGCACAATAGGAGGTACAGATGATCTTGACCTTGACATGCAGGGCTTAATATTGGCTCAAAAGAAGTTCTTTCTGTTGGTCCCTTCCAGGATTGTGAGAATATTTTTAAATAGATGAAATAGAACAATATTATCTATATTCTCTTGAATTGTTGAAGAAGATGTTCCAGAATTCTGAGAAGAATAAATGATAAACAATAATGGGTGATTCTCAATAAACCGTTGATTGAAATTACCTCAGAATATCATTTTTTCCCTCATATACTTACTTAGCCTATTTTCAATTTAAGTTAGAATAAAATGGGCTTTAACGTTTTTTTAATTCCATATTTCATTCGAAATTTTTGATTTCTTAACACCATGAATGTATCTAATCTCGTTTCGATCTAGTTAAATATTTTTAAACGATGATAATTTAATGCAAAAGTCTAGTAACCTTATAAGAATAGGATGTTTACTCTATTTTATTGACTCTCATAATTTTAATAGTATTTTGGAATAGTAAATTTAAGATATAGTAGATTGAGTAAAGAGTAGATTTAAGAGTTTTATACTTTGGAAAAAACTTCAGTCCCATGGGTGAAATATAAGCCCTCCGGATTCTGATGTATGGATAACCTGTGTGCGAAAGTTTTTGTAGTTAAGTGGCATGCTTGTATACGTGTAACCTAAGTAAGAAAGTGAAGCAGTAAATTGATGGTATCTATCAAAATCATTCTCAGTCCCATGCCACTATTATTTTTAGGTTTTACTTTGTCCCAAAATTTGTTTATTTTGTTAAAATTTGTTGATTTTGTGATATTCAAATTTGAAATGATTTTTTTTTTTTTCAGTTTTAAGTTTACGGATACTTTAAGATAGAGCTTCAAAATATAATTTCTCAGTTCCATGTGCCGATTCATCACAGTTACATGGATAAATCGAAAATCTAATCAGAGTTGTTGGAATCTTAATTATGAGAACTGCTGGGAATTACATTTTGAATGAATTCTTGTGTTAATGCCAGATGTAATGATGCAATGGTATATATATTGCTACTAGTTTCAGTAGTTAATTGCATTCAATTTCGTTTAATGTGTTTAATTTTTTCTTTTTAGAAGTACGTCTATCCATTTTTAGAAGAAATTTTTCAAGTTAAGTCTGAAATTTGACTTTGAAGTGCACTATTTGAACTCATTGAACGTGGTAAGACGGGCAACACTTAGCACTTATTACTATTCTCAGTACCATGTATTGATAAAAAATTTAAATTCCTAAATTTGCTTCAAAAGTTATTGTTGATCTCAAAATAGTATCGAAAGATCTTCTCTAAATATCCAAAAGTATGATATTTAAAAACTGTTTACCGAATTTTTTTTCATACATGTATATATTTTTTAAAGTAAGCTTGTTGAAAAATTAATATTTTTTATAGAATCACCCATGTAATGTTTGATTAAGCTGCAATAGTGAGATTAATACTATGATTAATATATTGTTTATATAATAGTTGTATTTATAATAAGAAATTTTAAAATATTTAACTGAACATTTGTTTTTGAGATGGTGTTTAAGAAAAAAACAATGTTCATTAGTTTATATTTTTTTTATAAGTGTGTAAGTGTGGCACATGACCAGCATGAAAATAATGATTTATTGATATTTTTTGTTTTTATAAACGTACGTTTCCAAAGGTATCTAGAGAAGCAACCATAAATCCTCCTAAATTAAGTTTTATAGACTTGATACTTCTCAGTTGTATAATGAGAATGTAGCTCTTCATTGATTCCATGTTGTCTGGCCACTCGCTGGAGTACACCAAATCGCATATCTGGGTGCTCTATAACAAATCAGAATCTATAAAAAACAGCCATCTTGATTTGAATATGCGATTCAATACTCACTTACAGTTTTTTGGATGAATTCTCCACACCAACAAATCAAAAAAATTATTGTCATCTCAGAGAGAAGAAATAAAAAAAATTCAATTTTTGAAATAAAAGGCACTTCTTTCTGAAATAAAAATATTTTAATATACTATTGTATTTTTAACATTTTTTGTGCTTATATATTTATTTTTTTTTTTTTTATGAAGGCATAAGATAATTTATAGTGAGATGGAACAAGAAAAAAAATTATCTCTTTCTTAAGGTAGACTTTCGCTGGTACTGCCAGCGGTTGCGATTGGGAAAGCTTGCCAATCGTAGCCGCTAACTGTTACTGCTTCTATATTTTGCTGAAACTGCCCACCGCAGCGGCTCACTCTTGCATAACCTATAACGCTATAACCTCTCCTATATTTATAATCAGCCATATCGTTATAATATATCATTATAACTATATAGTATATCCTTAAAACATTTAAAATTATATGTTTTTAGATACATACAAATTATAGATAAATGAATACGTTTATTTACAAGTATTTACAGATATGAAACTATATATGTACAACATATATATTGTTATGTTATTTACAACTAGATATTTGTTAGGTATTTTAGACAATGAATAAAGTTCGTCTGTCGAGATTTCTTTATTGTTTTTTTTTCTTCATTCTTTCAGACTGTATTCTTTATTGTTTATTAATAAAATTATAATAATAATGTGTGAATATAAAAATAAAATAATATGTTTTTCAACACATTATTTTTTACTATCGCATTCCTATCGTCCTTATGTTTGTGGTCATAAAGTACCTGAAACTGGTTAACGAACTCTAATAGACGTTCGTCGTCATAATCGCTAAATCCTTTTTTACTAAACGACATTGTTTTAAATGGCAAGCGGGAACCGTCGCGTCAGTCTAGAACAGTCAGGGACGCGGCAGTCTAGACTGCCGGGCAGTGCCAGCGAAAAATGTCCCTACCTATTCAGTCAAAGTAGTAGTAAACTGCCCGCAAACTTTGCCAGCCGCAACCGCGGGCAGTTCCAGCGAAAGTCTACCTTTACGTATTGGTTTTATAAGGATTCGGTAAGTTATTGTAATGAAAATAAAACAAATAATAAACTATGTCTAATTTATCAATAAATATAGTTATAAATAGCCGATTCTTTATCAGAGACTTCAGTATCATTCGTTTAAGCACTCTTACAAATTTTAATAAATCTATACCATTTTTATTTTCTTTATTTCTATTTTCATCAAATTGGTTTTTACGAACTTTTTTATATCAAATTATTTATCTGTTAATAGTCATATTAACGGATAAATTATTTGGTTGATTTAAGTTCAAATGAGAATTGACTTACATTTTAAGACAATTGACTTGGCTTTTATAAGTTAGACAACTTACTTAGACAAGTACTTTATGGCGTCTAAGCATATTTTATAATCTTCAGTGTTAATTTTAAATAGCAAACTTACTGAGACGAATATGAATCCACTCATGCACATCAAAATTGTGGATCCAAAGAGTAATACGAACCCTGGGATGTTTAAGATCATTTCCAAGGATTTGATGAACCTAGAAGTTTCAAAAATACTTAGTTAATTAAGAGGTATGTAATTTTCAATTTTCATTTTCAATTAAATAATTTTTGTTATTTTATACTATTTTTGCCACTGCGTTGCAAGAAATCAAGCAAATTCCAAAGACATCGAATTTATTTTTTATTTTCCTCGCCTTGTCTTAATTTTTTAATTTTGAATTATTAGGGATTGATAAACTATTTACCACTTTTATAATTTTGTTTTATTAAAAACTAGTTTCGAATAATACATTCATCTTCAGTTCTAAAAACACACAAAAATTCAAAAATAAGCAATTCAAAATACAGTTTGGCATTATTATACATATTAAATTAGATGTAATATAAATCAGTATTATAAAACATTTATGAATTATGAATTTAATTAAGACAAGAAATCAAATACATGTTGGTATTCACCAAGGTTTACATGGATTATATCAAAAAGAAAAGTTTGTACTGGTTTCTTCTCGCACTGAACTAACAATGAAAAAAAAGCTGGAGTGTTTAGAGGTAAAAGGTTTAAGGGTCGGGGTTTTTCGAGTAATTCTGGTGAGTAATTGTTTTTTCTGTTATAGATGGGAATAAATTTAAGTTTGGACTATTGGAGATATTTATTTGCTCATTTAAGCAAAAATCTGGATTGTAGTTGAAGGATTTTATTATTTCAAGTGCTTCATATATATTTAATTTGAGGCTGTTTTCAACGTTAAATTAATACATATTTAATTCCTGAGTCTTTGATGAATTTTTGGATTTTTTTCATTTAAATGAATTGCAAAGTTGGAATTCTCTGTCTTTAATTGGCTGCACAATCATTATAATTTAGTTCGTATTTAGAATATAAATTATAGAAGTGGCAAATAATTTATCAATCCCTAATTAGATTGATCCTTCTATGTCATTATGCGGATATCAACTGATTTTGAATTATTGGTGAACCAGGAGGTCTTTAATCCATTGTCTTTTTAGTCTCCGTTGTGGTAGACCAAGGAACAGGGAGGGAAAAGGGAAGAGACAGAACCAGTGGATGAGGTTGATTCCGAGTTGAGGAGAGAAACGTTGTCTATTTGCCGTCAATGTAAGATATTATTGTTGGAATGTTTATGTTGCTGCGCATGGTGTGATTCGAAATAAACTTTTGTGCACTAACACCTGTTTTGTGCACTAACACCTGTTTTGTGCACTAACACCTGTTTTGTGCACTAACACCTGTTTTGTGCACTAACACCTGTTTTGTGCACTAACACCTGTTTTGCTGAACCTTCTGAAATTTCTAGTCCGTTTGTCCAAATAGATCTTACTATATTGGTGTAGATTAGTCGTTTGTTTCGTAAGTTTAGTGAGGATATGTTGTCCAGAAGATATGATAGTCAGTTCTTGTCTTTTTAATTTTGTATGTTCCATCTGAGTCTTTGATCCAAGTGTAATTCGAGAGCTTCTTCTTCTATAGCCAATTTTTGAAATGAAACAGTTTTAAAAAAAATTTAATATCAATAGACATAAATATTTAATTAGTAAAGCACAATGCTGCTAACTTTGCACTTTACGAAACAATGAAAAGTTTACGGTAATAAATGAGCAAATATTGAAGATTTATATTTATTTATTTATATACTATATACCCGAGCGAGAACTCTCGCATTAGATATCTTCTAATCCCTAATTCCAAGTATAAGCGATACTAGGGAAACATATTTATTCGTATAAACAATATAATATTATCAAGAAAGTTTATTTAACACACACATTAGGTGAAGCGATATAGTTTGTAATGACTATGTTGAAGTTACAGTTCATATTTATTAAGTCCTTAGAGCTTATCCCTTTGGAAAACATCTCTTCTATTTAGCAGTTAGGCAATTAGATTCAGATATACCGTTTTCTATATGTAGTATTCACACATGATCTTTAGAGTTGGACAGATGAAACAATATATAATTTCCCACTCATTAAAAGTGTTTGTAAACAGACTCCAATTGATATAAAGTTGCCATGACACCGACACGTGCGTAAGATGACATAGGGCCGTTATCTCGAAAACGGAAGATTATAGGGCTTTAAAATGCTGGACCAATGCGTTCCAATGGAACATGTATGATCTTGATGCCCGCGTCAAAATAATTAAAACCCAACTTATCCCGTCACGATCCGCCAACTCTCAGTCGTCGAATCTTTGAAACCTACCAGTTTTTTCATCATTTTTATTTAAGCCCTAGTAAGAATTTAAGAAAAAAAATCAAGATTTGTCACTTCTCCGTGAAATTCCCTTTCTTTTGATCCTCATTCGTCTAAATCCATCGCTCCTGAGAGCCGGAAAAGGGATCTATATTACCGTAATAATATATAGTGGTGATAATTTATTTATTATACATATATATATATATATATATATATATATATATATATATATATATATACACCCATATTTTTTTTCCTGTTGGCACTATAGACCATAGAGATCTTTGGCCGCGCGATGTGGTGTTCTTACAGACATTTATTGCTTTTACGTCCTGGAAAACCACACCGCGATTCGCAATTTAGGTACACGGGATAGGATCATCACTCCTATGGTCATATTTTATATATATATATGTATATCTATATCTATACATATATATATATATATATATATATATATATATATATATATATATATATATATATATATATATATATGTATATTACGGTAATATAGATCCCTTATATATGGCATATGATATATAGATATATGATATTTAAAGAGAATAATGCACAACTCACTTTAAAAGCATCTGATGATGCTTGATTGAATGATAAAAACACAACTTAAGGGCGTCCTCCCTCGGCATGTTGAGACCCTCCGCTCTTCGTACCACCGATTTCAAAGTGTGTCCAAGGATAATGAGTTGAGCTCCGGCGTCCTCGCTGGCACAGACGATGAACAAAATACAGCCAAAGACTATTCCTGGTGTCACGTAAGCAATTATGTCTTCAATCAAGTAAAAAATTAGTGTGGCGTACCATGACTTGGTTTTGAACGGCGTCCACAGCGGTACGGGTAACATGCGCAGGATGCCTATTGGAGCATTCATTAACAGATTATAGTAACGAGAAAGTAAATAATTACAATTATCTAGCTCCTATATAGGAACTATGGTAGGTATAATAAAGTAGCAAAGTCATAATAACATTTCATGAAATATTATTATGTCTATAATAATAATTATACCAAACAAATAGAAGAAATAAAATTGAAGGACAAATATGAAGGGTAATATCAAAGGGCAAGAATTCATTAGAATAATAATAGAATAGAATAAAATAATTATTATGTATAAATAATTTCAATTACAATTCCAAACATTATTAGGGCTTTATCTACTTGACCATTAGACCGGAATTAGCCTTAATCCCATTTCCTAGTTATTAATCTTAAATAACTAATGAAAAATAATAAAATATTCATCTTTTTCTATTATAATGATCAAAATAAATATAAATATAATAAAATAAATACAATCTTCCATGTTATAATAAGTATACCTCTTAATATACATTAAAAAAAATAGGGATTGATAAATTATTTGCCACTACTCTAATTTTATTTTTATTGAAAACTAGTTTCGAATGTTTTACATTATTATACATATTAAATTAAATGTTGTATAAATTAGTATTATAAAACATTTATGAATTATGAATCTAATTAAGACAAGAAATCAAATACATGTTCGTACTCACCATGGTTTAAATAGATTATATCAAGCATAAACCTTGGTGAGTACCAACATGTATTTGATTTCTTGCCTTAATTAAATTCATAATTCATAAATGTTTTATAATACTAATTTATATTGCATTTAATTTAATATGTATATTTAATATGTACCAATCTGTACTCTAATTTGCTTATTTTTGTGTTTTTGGAACTGAAGATGAATGTATAACATTTGAAAATAGTTTTCAATGAAAACAAAATTATAGAAGTGGCAAATAATTTATCAATCTCTAATTAGATTGATTCTTCTATACCATCATGGGGATGTCAACTGAAAATAAAAAAATTAAATGTAAATATAACAAATGCACCTTTACATAATTCAATAACTAAATTCCTTAATAAGTTCAGATATATATTCCTTAATAAGTTCAGATATATATTCCTTAATAAGTTCAGATATATATTCCTTAATAAGTTCAGATATATATTCCTTAATAAGTTCAGATATATATTCCTTAATAAGTTCAGATATATATTCCTTAATAAGTTCAGATATATATTCCTTAATAAGTTCAGATATATATTCCTTAATAAGTTCAGATATATATTCCTTAATAAGTTCAGATATATATTCCTTAATAAGTTCAGATATATATTCCTTAATAAGTTCAGATATATATTCCTTAATAAGTTCAGATATATATTCCTTAATAAGTTCAGATATATATTCCTTAATAAGTTCAGATATATATTCCTTAATAAGTTCAGATATATATTCCTTAATAAGTTCAGATATATATTCCTTAATAAGTTCAGATATATATTCCTTAATAAGTTCAGATATATATTCCTTAATAAGTTCAGATATATATTCCTTAATAAGTTCAGATATATATTCCTTAATAAGTTCAGATATATATTCCTTAATAAGTTCAGATATATATTCCTTAATAAGTTCAGATATATATTCCTTAATAAGTTCAGATATATATTCCTTAATAAGTTCAGATATATATTCCTAAATAAGTTCAGATATATATTCCTTAATAAGTTCAGATATATATTCCTTAATAAGTTCAGATATATATTCCTTAATAAGTTCAGATATATATTCCTTAATAAGTTCAGATATATATTCCTTAATAAGTTCAGATATATATTCCTTAATAAGTTCAGATATATATTCCTTAATAAGTTCAGATATATATTCCTTAATAAGTTCAGATATATATTCCTTAATAAGTTCAGATATATATTCCTTAATAAGTTCAGATATATATTCCTTAATAAGTTCAGATATATATTCCTTAATAAGTTCAGATATATATTCCTTAATAAGTTCAGATATATATTCCTTAATAAGTTCAGATATATATTCCTTAATAAGTTCAGATATATATTCCTTAATAAGTTCAGATATATATTCCTTAATAAGTTCAGATATATATTCCTTAATAAGTTCAGATATATATTCCTTAATAAGTTCAGATATATATTCCTTAATAAGTTCAGATATATATTCCTTAATAAGTTCAGATATATATTCCTTAATAAGTTCAGATATATATTCCTTAATAAGTTCAGATATATATTCCTTAATAAGTTCAGATATATATTCCTTAATAAGTTCAGATATATATTCCTTAATAAGTTCAGATATATATTCCTTAATAAGTTCAGATATATATTCCTTAATAAGTTCAGATATATATTCCTTAATAAGTTCAGATATATATTCCTTAATAAGTTCAGATATATATTCCTTAATAAGTTCAGATATATATTCCTTAATAAGTTCAGATATATATTCCTTAATAAGTTCAGATATATATTCCTTAATAAGTTCAGATATATATTCCTAAATAAGTTCAGATATATATTCCTTAATAAGTTCAGATATATATTCCTTAATAAGTTCAGATATATATTCCTTAATAAGTTCAGATATATATTCCTAAATAAGTTCAGATATATATTCCTTAATAAGTTCAGATATATATTCCTTAATAAGTTCAGATATATATTCCTTAATAAGTTCAGATATATATTCCTTAATAAGTTCAGATATATATTCCTAAATAAGTTCAGATATATATTCCTAAATAAGTTCAGATATATATTCCTAAATAAGTTCAGATATATATTCCTTATTAAGTTCAGATATATATTCCTTAATAAGTTCAGATATATATTCCTTAATAAGTTCAGATATATATTCCTTAATAAGTTCAGATATATATTCCTTAATAAGTTCAGATATATATTCCTAAATAAGTTCAGATATATATTCCTAAAGAAGTTCAGATATATATTCCTTAATAAGTTCAGATATATATTCCTTAATAAGTTCAGATTTATATTCCTTAATAAGTTCAGATATATATTCCTTAATAAGTTCAGATATATATTCCTTAATAAGTTCAGATATATATTCCTTAATAAGTTCAGATATATATTCCTTAATAAGTTCAGATATATATTCCTAAATAAGTTCAGATATATATTCCTTAATAAGTTCAGATATATATTCCTTAATAAGTTCAGATATATATTCCTTAATAAGTTCAGATATATATTTCCATCCGATTTTGCAGTACTTAATTAAACTTAACCAGTTTTTACTATTTAAATATTCTATTAATTGGTCATCCTTTAATTGATCTTTTTTAAAACAACCTCTGCGAACCTCTGATAATATTGGACACGAGGCTATGAAGTGCCGTGTATTTTCTATTTCATTGTTATTACATAGAGAGCGCCTTGTTTATATGTTTCGCAATTTAAATTTAGGAGTTCTCTTCTGGCTTTGAAAATCCATTTAATATCAGTTATACTTTTAATACAAGAAAAATAACTCAATAATTCATTATTACATTCGCTTCAATCAACCAAGTATAATGTACAGTTATGAATCGGACATAATTAGATAACCATTGCAGACTCACTCAGGCTAGATGTAGAGAAACACGATTGTCCCAGGAAGAGCTGAAGATAAATTTGAAAAAAAAAATGACTTAAACTTATCATCCAAAATTCCTTAAATGGAACCTTAATTAATGAGATAAAAGGCAATCATATCCTAATTTGCAGCGACTCATATCCAGCCCCAAATCTTACAACCCTATTTTATTTTAATTATTCAACTAATCCGAAGCAAACAAAACAAATAACTTTCTCTGGATCCTTAGTCATATAGGAATAACGGCTAACGAACTTAGTCATATAGGAATAACGGCTAACGAACTTAGTCATATAGGAATAACGGCTAACGAACTTACTGGCACAGCTGCCAAAGAAGCAAATGCGACACTTCCTGTACCGAATATCACCATGGTGTTTCATGAATTGCAATGCGATAGTATTGAACTAATGCAAAGAAGCCTGGTTCTACTTTTGGTTCAAGGTCCCAAATACCAACAAAATGAAGAATATCTTTGAAGACATGAAGGCCTTTGCAACAGTAGTAGGAAACCGCTGAAAGCTACAATTCGCTTGAGGATAGAATGAACCCATGGGCATCTCCTCGAAGGGAACCCACCGATTTTTCGCAGTTGCAACATTATTTCTTACAACAGTACTTCAGCACATTGAGCACATCTTAGAATACTTCGCGGTTACACTTTTCGAGAATCTCACTGTGCCTCCGGGGAAATCGTCAAGCCCTATTTTGCCTGAAAATTTGAAGAATTTATTCCAGTTTTAAAAGCAGAACAATCAATATAGCCTCATATAACGTAAATCCAAATAAGTGCTTCTAATATATGCTGTACGGCACCTAAAAATGTCAACGGCACACTAAACTAATAGTAATAATTAATTAATCGAATCTTCTTTCGTTTTTAAAGTATTTGAGTCGAATTTACCATCATTTGGGTCGGGATCACCTTTGAAGTAGCTTAATAGAGGGCGCACTATGACGGCTGTCAACAAGGTGCTCATCGAGCAACTTACAAACACGTCGTGGAATATCTTCTTCCGTGATCGTCCCGCTTTGTAGGCATTGGCGATGACCTCGTAGCACTCTTCATCTAGAGTATTCTCGTAGTCGTAGAATTTTTGTCCCATTGCTCTGTAAATCATTTATAGGTCATTTATATCCAGCATTTTCATTAAAACGTAATACAAACCAAAAGAGGTAGATAACCCTAAGATAAGGCATTCACTTGCCAAACTCTACAGGTTTTTCAAATATAACTTGAGGAGATAAGTGCAAGAAGGACTGTTATGCAACACTGAAAAGTATAACCACCTTATCTCAATATCTTCATATTCTCTAATAGTCATTGTGCTTTACAGTTATGTTATGTGTTTGTTTAAGGTAGACTTTCGCTGGTACTGACCGTGGTTGCGGCCGGCAATGTTTGCAGGCAGTTTAATACTACTTTTACGTTAATCAAGAAAAAAACAAGTATTTGCGAACAGGAGCTGTGGCAGATACAGCAGATCGGGAACCAGTAGTGATGGAGTCATTCACCTTCCTTCACGTTGACCAGTTCAAGTATGTGGGTCATTGATCAGCATAGGAATCAGCCAATGGCTCATCAATGCCGATAGGTGTTATTTATTATAGTCTCAACAGACACCTAAAAAGCTCATTATTAATCCGCTCTACGGTGTGTCAGTTATATAGGACCCTCATCAGGCCTGGCCTAACCTACGGCTCGGTTACTCACAAGTTCAGAAAAAAAGTCTCTTCTTATTTTTGAGAGGAAAATCCTTCGCTGCATATTTGGACCTTTGAAAGACGGCAATAATTGGAGAAGGAGAACAGATACAGACTTTACGGGCTGTATGGAGGGGAAGAGGTAATGCGGTTCAGAAAGTTAGGCTTATGATTGTGCTACGATGTGCTGAACACATCGCACGAGCCACCAGAGGAGAATTTGCTGGACGGGAGGTTGCATGGGACCAGAGGAAGAGACAGACCGCAATTAAGACTGCACAAGACAGATTTACCTGAGGAAGACTCATTGAGGTGGCCAAGGACCACAGAGGTCTATAGTGCTACAGAGTGCTAGCAATATCATAAGATTCACGTAAGTTCTGGAAGAATTTTTTTGTTTTAATAATAATTTATTTTTAAATTATATATTATTTTAATATTGTGGTAATCAGTTCTGTTTTTTTTTAAATTTTGTATATAAGAATCAACAATTTATTTATTGTTGTATATTTATATAATATAAATATATTTATATTCATAAATATTTTATATATTTATAAAATTAAATATATAACATATTTAAATTATTAAATAGACAGAAATACTCTATTTACAGCAATGCTGACCAAATACTTTGGGTTGCTACATAAATAGCAAACTTATCAATCTATTGCTAGACATAATATATATAACATTTTTATAATATATATTATATATTTATATTGTATGAATATATTAAAATGTATAAATTGGGAGATTTTCTTCTCGCTTGTGTTATACAGACAGACGTTATTACTTATTTATTTTTGTTGCTTTGGTTTTAATACATTATATGATTTATAATTTATTTTGGTTTATTATTTTCAATCGACCTTTGTAATCGACTTAGGAAAACATTTTTGTAACCCTTCCTCCCCTCCCCTCCCCCTCAAAATTTGAGATTTTACGTTTCAAAATATGTTGAATCCAAATATCGAATAAAAAAAATCTGTCCGTCCGTCGTCCGCGGCTTTTCTCCGAGACTACTGGACCGATTTTCTTGAGATTCGGCACCAATGTCACAGGTCACTCCGGATTTTCCTCGGAACTCGACATTACCTTCCGTCTGTTTGTTTCAAAATGGCGGACGATTAAAGATCTTATAATGCCATAACTCGGCCATTTATAAAGATAGAGAGGAAATTTAAGGTGTTTTAGAATTAGCATGATAAGGCATTTAAAAAACATCTATATTATGGCCGATTAGAGATCTTATAAGCCAATAATTCGGCCATTTATAATGATAGAGGGGAAATGTAAGGTGTTTTGGAATCAGCATAATAAGGCATTAAAAAAAAAAAAAAAATCTACATCTATAAATGCTTTTGGTTTATTATTTTCAATTTTTTATTGTATTCCCAGTTGGGACCTCTCACGGCGATCATCTTGGGACAAGCTTCAAATTTCTTTTCCTTTGATGCCTACTACTTAATTTCTTTAACTTGGACAGACCAGATATTTGTGAAATATTACTGTTTGGCAATAACAAACCGTTGTGTAATAATTTGCAGAGTTTTTTAAATTATTAATATTATTATGAACAGGCTTAATTCATAACAGAAAACAAAATTTGGAGGTTCTAGGCCGCTCCGTTTCGAAGTTAAAGAATTATGACCGGTTTTTGTCATTTTCGTCCCACGTTTTGAACAATAAGTTTAAATGATGGGGGGCGCTGAATTTTGCATTCTCCTCAAGAAGGGTCATGGATTTAAGAGGCCTTCTTGCATCCACTTCCTCAATTGTATTGTTTTCATTGTTATATATTTGTAAAGAAATATCTCTTAGTAATATAATACACATCAGTCGTTAAATAATATTGAAAGATGAATATATAGCTAACAGTGTTTACTTTCTTTCAGAAACTTACCGGTAGATTTCATCAATTGTTTTCCTATGATACATAAATACTATCATAGCTGTTAGCTCTATCGCGACAAATACAACAAAATGTACACCTTCACTTTTGATAGCGATTTCGCTGAAGCTGACGAAAATAGCAGTCATTGAGAACATGACGGATAAAAACAATGCTGCGGGTATGTACAGACATGCTTCTATTCCCGTTTCTGAAAGTAAATACAAGACGATTTATAAATACCATGGAAAAAAATAAAAATAAAGATTCACTCCTAATCTTAACTAGAATAATAACTAGGGCATAAAAGTACCAAATAAACGCTCCATTCATTAAGTTACCATTGAAAGAAAATAATCAAATATTTAATTAAAAATAAAATTCTGTTTCTGATAGTATTGAGTCTATTTCAGACCGGAAATAACTTACCTGGATAGAATCCTCCAAAAGTCATCCAAAAACCATAGTTTTCTTCAAAAGCTTTTTTGATGTAATATTTTTCACTGTTTTCATCACAACTTTCTAAAAAAATAACACGATAACAAAAATAAGGATTAGGCTGTACATTTATTAAACATTTATGTTCCTCAAATGATATATTTTAATAGATGAATATCTACTATCTTAGCATAAATTATATGAAATGAAGATCAACACAAAGTTTTTTAATTAAATATAGATCAGATTCAAAGTTAAATGAAAATTTTTTTATTAAGTTCATAGTCCATGTTTTAAAAAAAATATCCAGAAATATTTATGTATATCTGTATGGAAAACAGTAAAAAGTCTTGTATTTGTAAAGCTTTTTTTTTAAAGAATAATTAGTATCTTGACTGAAAATTTCACTAAATTTTGCCGAAAAATGTAGCATTAGCATGTTACTCACGATTCAATAATAATTTTGCATTAGTTTCTATTCTAGAGATTACTTCAATGTAGCATCCCCTTGTATATAACTGCAAAATACAATATTACTTCAATGTAGCACCCCCTTGTATATAACTGCAAAATACAATATTTTGCATTAGTTTCTATTCTAGAGATTACTTCAATGTAGCACCCCCTTGTATATAACTGCAAAATACAATATTACTTCAATGTAGCACCCCCTTGTATATAACTGCAAAATACAATATTACTTCAATGTAGCACCCCGTTGTATATAACTGCAAAATACAATATTTTTTCATTAATTCATTCAATGTCTTTTCTAGACTTAGGTAACTAAAGAGCTATTTTTCATTCCGAGGTAATAGAAAATCGAAATTAATATGCCTTCAGAAAATTTATTAATAATTGAAAATAGCTTTTCATCTATATTACCATTTAAAAATTAGTCGCGTTTCTTATCAGGCAACTTTTATATACTTTATACTATATAAGGGTTGTTTTGTTATATGTAATATGTAATTTTTAAATGTAATTATAGATAAAAAGTTTAAGACTTGGAAATAAACAGTGTGGTCCAAAACGTTGCCAAATTTTAGGTTTATATTTTCATCTATTCGAATTCTAAGCAAATTAATTCTTTCTAATGTTCAAATATCTTTTCTCGAATAACAATAGTCATTAATATCACCATTTAAAAACACTGATTAATCACGTAGGTAACGTATGTGCTTTTTTAGTTCCATTAATTATTCATTTTACTTTATTTATTCGGATTTAAAAAAAAAAGTTTTATATTAGAAAAAAAATATATGTTTAAATATTTTAAGTTAAATAAATGTATATATATATATATATATATATATATATATATATATATATATAATTAAAATTAATCTGCATATAGTAAGTAACTAGTAACTATAACCGAATCAATCAATTACCATGCAGTGTTGTATTTTTTCTTGAAAACCAAGAAAACATTTTAATCGTCAAAGACCTTCGAAAGAATGTTAGAGATGTCTCGCAAAAAATGGGTGGTGGCAAAAATACATATTTTACGAGCCGCAGTTATAAATTCCTTTTCTTATTTATAGCTTCTGATTTGATAGCTAAGGAAAATAATACGTTGAAGTAGTCGATTCTATTGATTTTGAAGATTTAATATTAAAGATAGATTTTTTCTGTTTTGGAATGATCCCCTATGTAGGATGTTATCAGTAGATGTTAAATATTTTAGATTTTAATCCTTAGCTGAATTATAATGTTTTTTTTGTTTTTTTGAGGAAGTTTTTTGTTGACCGTAGATGTATATTTAAAGAGAGAAGTTGTTAAATGTCGGGGGGGAGGAGGGGGGTGCGATCAAAGAGTTACACTTTTATAAGTAAAATTAAATAATTTGTGCCGACCGTTCGGCCTAAGTTTTAGGACATCTTCAGAGCTAAAAGGAAAACAAAATAACTACAATGAACAAAGACAGAGGCAGTACCAGTAACAGTAAAAAATGATAAAAACAGAAATTACAGGTAAGATAAAAAAGTATGAAGAATAAAAAGAAAAAGATAACACTAAATTACATAATATAAGAGACAAATGAAAAAGTAAAATAAAATAACAATGTAAAAAAAAATTTAAATTAAAATAATACTTTATTTACACAGGGAATAATAAATAAAATATAAAATTAAATTAAATAAAAAACAATTAAATTGTTTTTTGAACGTAAAGATCCATTTCTCGACATTTTTCAAACATGATCTATAAAAAAAGCATTATAAGCATGTTTTATTGATTTATTTTTCTCAGATACTAGGTTACATTCGGCAAAATGGTAGGATATGGGCCGTCTTTTTTTTTAATGTAGAATTATAAAAAAAAATGTTGATCAATATCAGCGGCGAACATATCGTGCACTCCTCTTAAGGTAGCCTTTCGCTGATACTGCCCGCGGTTGCGGCCGGCAAAGTTTGCTGCTACTAGTTTGACTGAAAAGGTAGGGACATATTTCGCTGGCACTGCCCGGCATTCTAGGTATGACGTCATACCTAGACTGCCGCGTCCATGACCGTTCTAGAAGGAGCCATACTGCCTCAGACGCGACGGTTCCCGCTTGTCATTTGAAACTATGTCATAGTGATTATGACGACGAACGTCTCGTAGAGTTCGTCAACCAGTTTCAGGTACTTTATGATCGCAAACATAAGGACTATAGGAATGTGATAGTGAAAAATAATGTGTGAAAAAACATATTATTTTATTTTTATATTCACACATTGTTATTATTATTTTATTAATAAACAATAAAGAAACTTCGACAGACGAACTTTGTTCATTGTCTAAAATACCTAACAAATGTATAGTTGTAAATAACATAACAATATATATATGTTGTACATAAACAGTTGCATATCTGTAAATTCTTGTAAATAAACGTATTCATTTATCTATAATTTGTATGTATCTAAATTAGTTTCGCCTTTTGTCTTTTCATTGTCACTTTCCGGGTTCAGTAGTTCCTGAAATGGTTCATCTACCGTTCCTGAATTCCGTCATATGAGATCAGAGAGATGTTTTCCAGCTTCGTCACTTATCGTACCATCGTACCATACTTCTGCTTTAAGCTATTCATCCGCTCATTCACATCCTTATAAAACTTTTTGGTTTCATTTCGGCATCTTTCGAGCTCTATATTCTTTATCTTTTTGTTCATTTTATTCCTCTTCTTTCTTCTGACGGTCTTCTGTGCATGTTTTCTCGCATCGTGATTCTCCTTCCGAATCTGTCTTATGTCTCTATTTAGCCATTTCATTCTCTTACAGCTTCGGGCCTTCATGTCCACGTCACATTCCGTGTCATACCAAGAATTGTGGCTTTTTTGGTCTGCCTTACAATATTCATCTACAGCCTCTGTTATTATTCGTTTGATGTTATTCCACTTGGTTTCTTTTTCTTCATTCCATTTATGGCTTGAGACATCCTTGCACCGTCCTGCAATTTTTTAATTGTTCATCTTTTAAATTTTCCACATTCCATTTTTAGTCTTTTCTTGGTGTGTATATACTTTATATTTCGTTCTGTAATCAAAAGTCACTATCACCAGGAAATGATCAGAATTAATATCTGCCCCCCGATAAGATCTCACATCATTTTTCTCATTAAAATGCTCACTAGATACTAACATATGGTCAATCTGAGTAGTTACTCCATTGGGCGAGCACCAGGTATGTTTATATTTCTCATTATGAGGTCATACTCGTACTGTCACTACAAATCTCAGTTACAAATCAGTTACTCCATTGGGCGAGCACCAGGTATGTTTATATTTCTCATTATGAGGTCATACTCGTACTGTCACTACAAATCTCCGGGAGGTGGCAAAATTAATCATCCGCTCTCTATTATCGTTTGTTTCACTGTGAAGGCTGTTCTTTCCTATCGTTAGCATAAATATTTCTTCTTTCCCTACCTGGGCATTAAAATCAACCAGTACTACTTTTATATCAGCTGCAGGGCAGGCTTGAAAAATCCAGTGCAGTTCATCATAAAATCCATCCTTTTCTTTCTCACTCTTTTCCTCTGTTGGCGGATGAATATTTATGAAGGTCATATTCCTTGTTTGCGTTCTTATCCTCAGCATACAGATTCTCTCATTGATCGGTTTAAAGTCCAATAATGCTGATTTCAGTATTTTGTATACTATAAGAGCTGTCCCAAAAGTATGTTTATCTTGGCTACCATTATAGAACATGATAGACTCTCGACTTTGGATAGTGCCACTTCCTTTCCACCTGACTTCTTAGATGGCTACTACTATAGAACATGATAGACTCTCGACTTTGGATAGTGCCACTTCCTTTCCACCTGACTTCTTGTATGGCTGCCATGTCCATCTTCATTCTGTTTAATTGGTCCATCAGTTCTCGGAGTGCGCCAGCTCTATACATTGTCCTAACATTCCATGTTTCAAATCTGCTAAACCTTTTTCAGTTAGCATCCGCATGATGGTATAGAAGGATCAATCCTTAATTAAACCTTTTCGTTTGCCGGGCCTTTTCCTACATCAGTCCGATATCCGACTTGTTTGTTGGTTTCTTTTAACGTTTGAAGTTGTCAGCGCTCCCTCCAACCCTTCTGTTTTATCCCGGCTTGGGACCGGCAATCAGGTCTACCAAGTTAACCCCACAGGCACAGTAGAAGTTTTGAAACACTCATGTAAAAATAATTTCAAGCTTTCTGCTTGAAACTTCTTAATTTCATTTCCTGAGTTCTCATAGTCGATTTAGAATATTTATTGCTATCCAATTAACCTTTACATCAATCCAGAGTCCAGATTGCTATTTATTATTGCTTTTTTAATTGCATATGTGGTTATTTACATTTATGCTGTATTCAATACATAGTATATAACAATGATGCTGTCTTCTCCTTCACTTTTAGATTAGGGATGTGAATATATATATAGTATCGATAGTCTTTGAATATATCGAAATAGTGGTTCGATATATCGAAAAAATATCCATATTTCGATAGATCGGGCCCTCGATATTTTTAATCTCTTAAAGCTAAACTTTCGCTGGTATTGCCTGGGTTGCGGCTAGCAGTTTACTACTACTTTGACCGAATAGATAGGGACATTTTTCGTTGGTACTGCCCAGCAGTCTAGGTATGACGTCATACCTATACTACTGTTACCCTGACTGAGAAGGAGTCATACTGCCATGGTTGCGACGTTTCCCGCTTGTTTTCGTTTAACAAATTGTAAATGGGATTTAATGAAAATTCCGATGAATGTCTTATTTAATGAATATCTGGTTCTTTATATAATAGTATAACAAAAAAGAATAAAAATAAAATAAATAAACTTCTTTATTTGTTAAATTTTATATAAAAATAATTCTTTATTTACTATTTTTTTAAAAAAAATTTTGACACAATTGTACAAGTACAGAATCGCCTCTCGACCATTTTAAATAAATTTATCTCCGCCACTACGTATAACTAGCGGATTTGAAAAATCAAATTTTTGGAATTACTTACTTTTATTAATTTACCAGAAGTATTATTTTTTCAAAATAAAATTTTATAAACACAAATCTAGGACTAAGAGAAGTTAATTGGCCGAGAGGAAGAAAAAGTATTGGCAAAGAGTAAGTTACAAGTAAAACGTAAAGCTCTTTTTTTATTTCGTTAAAAGTACCTAATGCACATTCGTTGGTTATACTTGGTGGTGACGATAAATTGTTTGATTTTCCTATTTATCGAAAAGTTACTGCCAGTTTTTCTACAGCTTCGATTTGAGCTTACACTGCATTAGTAGTTTTTCTCACTATATCTCCTTTGACATTGCTTAGCACAAAATTAAACTGCGAGATATTTAGTGAAAAAAATTTTCTGAATCTCTCCTCATCACTCCACAAATGGGCAGTAATTAACTTTGCATAAAACCGTTCACTTTTCTGGATTTGGAATATGATGTTAGCATTAGATTTTGTTAATAAGAAATTTTCTCTTCTAATATAAACGCTAAAATTACATCCATGTTGTAAACTTGCACGTATGTATGCCTTTCACGAAGGTTATAACGCTTAGTTTTAAGGATTTTAACGATATAATATATAGCTATAACGATGAAATATATATATATATATATATATATATATATATATATATATATATATATATATATATATATATATATATATACGATATATTATACGTATAGGACCGCTGCTGCGGTGAGCAGTTTCAACGAAATATACAAACAGTAAAGGTAGACTTTCGCTGGTACTGCCCGCGGTTGCGACTGGTAGAGCTTGCCAATCGTAGCCGCTAACTGTTACTGCTTCTATATTTCGCTGAAACTGCACGCTGCAGCTGCCCACTCTTACATAAACTATAACGTTATAATCTCTCCTATATTTATAATCAAACCAAATCGTTATAACTTTATAGTTTTAATTTAAGATATCCTTAAAACCTTTAAAATTATATGTTATTTGGATACATACAAATTATAGATAAATGAATACGTTTATTTACAAGTATTTAAAGATATGCAACTAGTAAACTGCCCGCGGTTGCGGCCGGCAAAGTTTGCGGGCAGTTTACTACTACTTTGACTGAATAGGTAGGGACATATTTCGCTCGTACTGCCCGGCAGTCTAGATATGACGTAATACGATTGGCAAGCTCTGCCAGTCACAGTGCCAGCGAAAGTCTATCTTTAACAGTTAAAGGTTGTCTAACGCTACCAACCGCAGCCGTGGGCAGTACCAGC
Source organism: Rhaphigaster nebulosa (assembly GCA_948150685.1). NCBI lineage: Eukaryota > Metazoa > Arthropoda > Insecta > Hemiptera > Pentatomidae > Rhaphigaster > Rhaphigaster nebulosa. Next base: position 159,017,604 of record OX411309.1, on the reverse strand, counting down.
AAAAGTCTACCTTAACCGATCTTTTAAATGCACACACTCACATATCGATATTTCTGTGTCGATATAATTAAGATATTATTTTTATAACATCGAGAAAAAAAATGGCCAAGGCTAGGAAATTGAGAGCTAAACTAATAATGTTGGATTAATTATTTCAAAGAGGAAAGAAAATGCATGAATGAGGTAACATAATAAAGATGTCAGAAATAGAATGACTAATTTAAAATAAAAGATGATCATATCTTTATTATATACTTTCACAGCCAAGTTTTGAACATAACTTGTGAATATATACATATTTTTTATGTATCTACACTTAGTAACAAAACTGATGGCAGTAATAATATAATCACTTATTGGTAACAACATTTTTATAATTTTTTTGTTTCATGTTTTTAAACGTGTTCTACAAATGTTATTCATGAGATAGTTTTATAATTTATTGAAATACTTCCTAAGATAAATATATTTTTTACTTACTTTCTGATATTACTACTTATGCTTTTATTATTTTAATTACACTAATATTTAATCAAGCAGCAATAAAATTGCTGGTAATTAATTACAATGTTCATTGAATTTTAAAGCTTTTTTTTACTAAGTGCACTCACTACATTGTCTATAACTCATTAAACAGTCAGGTGATGAATTAATTTTATATTTTTCTCCAAAAGTCGCTAAGCGATCAGTACCTAAAGAAATGTAGTTTTTCTACTTCATTTTTCATAGGCAATAAATGCATTAGTTGTTTTCATACATTTTAAATCTAATAATATTACAGAAAAATTATAGATAGTGATTCGTTACAATATTTCATGCTAAATATCAAAATGAGAATTTGAAATATAACAATTGCCCTTTTTAAAAACTAGTTCAAACATATTCAATTCTGGGCCAAAATAATTCTTTGGTTAAGATATTCAAATATATCAGTTAACCACAGAAATTAAATAATCAAATTATAAAATATGTGTTAATCCAGATTAAAAACTAAAGTAAATTATTGACAAGTTTCAAGATAAAATATGATCATTCTGTATATTCCTATGCATATTAAATTTCCAGAATGTTAATAATTTTTTAAAAAGTTGAAATGCTTTAACAATTTTTTACATTGTAAAGTAGCATTTGTCGGTCTTTTTATCAAAATGGTATTTATTCTGTAAATCTCATAAAATAAAACATTTATTTGCATCAGTATAATTAATAAATCTAGCATGTAACCAAATCAAAATATGATAAATAAATTGTTCAATCAATTAAAGCCATCACAATCCTAATGGCTACTAGGTTATTACAACTGAGGTGTTCTCGGAGAGAAAAAAAGTAATTTTCAATATGCAACATACTTAATTTTAGATAATAATAATCCAAGAAGCATTAGTAGAAAATTTTTATCTGGTACCGATTTATTTCAAATACATACATAATAAATTATATTTTCAGAAAAATTAAATTAATGTTTAAGTACTAACAATACAGTACCTCCTTGTTGACAAAGTCTGCAGATTTTGAAAAAAAAAAAATATATACAATAATCACTTATTTAGATGTTTATTTTTGTATTACATTCAACCAAATCTTCCGTAGTGGTTTTCAAATAACTGTAATAAAAAAAATCTTTGGTTGGAACTTACAAGGTCTCCGTTTAAAAAAAGTTTTTTTTTTTATGATTATCATCTGCAAAAAATTAAAAAAAAAATCTGGTTGCACCACATGAAATACCAGTTAAAAGAGAATATAATAACAATTCATTAATTATTGAATTAGTTATCTATTAGTAATTAGATTTATTTTTTTAATTAAAAAATAAAATAAAATACTTTTTCATTAGAAAAATTATCTGAAAGCTTGGCCGCTTATTTTGATTAACCAGTAAATGCATCCATGTGATAAAACCAGATACTTCCTGGAACATCAATTCCTTAAATGATGAATAGAGAATTAGTTTAATTATCATTTTTTTTTCAAAATCTGTAAATATTTAATAATGTGTGAAATAGTTGAACGTGGTAATCTTGAAGATGGTCAGAGTGGTAATTAAAATTTAAACAAAAAATAGTGTAAAACTATTAAATTAAGTAGCTTTGCATTATTTTTTTGGTTTGTTTTGACCACCATATATGACCATCTTCTTCTATAAATATTTAATTTTTAAAAAATTACTAAATTAATTTTCATAATAATAAAATTTGGAACTATCATCTGATGATAAAAATTCTTAACAAAAACTCATATTCAATTAAATAGTAATAAATCTGGTGTTGCTGTTAGTTTTTTGTTTTTGTTTTATTACTTTTATTTAATTAGATATCACTTGGAAATATATATATACATATCATTTAATTATCTACCCAGTTAATCATATGCATTACTTAATGTCTACCCAATAAGTAAAATATTGTTTCTCCAGAACAAACACTATACTATATGATCAAATTGACTTGTAATTGAATACTTAACTTTTATTATCAAGTGATTACCATTAATGCTAAAAAACCTAAATAATATAAAAATGTGTTAAAAACTATACTAATAAATTTTTATGATCTTTTACAGCAAAATGAAACAATGGTAACAGCCCATTATCTTAATCTAAAAAATAAATTTAAATAATGGATATTTAAATATATCTTGGATGGAAATAATGGTCAAGTATTTATGATACACAATAAACAAATGTGAGAAAATAAAAAGGAAAAGGTTTTTACTTTGTAAAATTGTTGATATATTTCCTTCCTAAATTTCTTTAAGATGAGTTTTCATTCCAAAAACCCCTCAGTTATAAATGCTAATATACAGGTTAAAAAATTAATGTTATATGACAGCCAAAAAAAAATAATATTAAATTGCCTCTGTTTTAAAACAAAAGAACATTTTAATTTTTTTTTAATATTAATTTTCATTAATAGATAATAATTAGTATTATGAATTAATTAATTCATTACACAATTCCAAGTTCAATAAAATATATTATAATTAAATTGCAAATGCAGTCTAGCTTAATAAAGAAAATAGTAATAAATCAAATGTTCAAAGATGAGAAAGCCCTTAAAAAAATTATTAAAACCAGCAATCCAAATATACCCTCTAATGTTATCCTTAGCACCAGGAAAACACCTCTCCGTTAAAATATCAAAGATTATACTCCTTATCAAAAGAAAATTTAATGCATTAAGTATTGATCCCTAAACTTTTAGGTACTACTTCTCTGTTTTTGAGACCAGAGCATATTTTATCAAGGCATAATAAATTTTCATGTAATTATTTGATTTCACAAGACATTTGACACCGTACTAATTATACAAATGATATTTTATCTTCAAAATGTAGCAAAATATATTTATAGAATAAAATTATCACAACACAAATTAGAGAAATCTTATTATAATGAAATTTTTGGTTTGTTAATTTTTTTTTTTTTTGTTTCTATCTTCTTGCTTTTTACAAGGAAAAAAGTTGTATTTGTTCATAGTTAAACAATATATAAACACTATTTCACTGGAAAATATATAACCAGATATTGTTTTCATACAAGTAAATGAATTATAATGAACTATTAAGAAAGCTTATTGTTAAATAATAATCATTCCTGAACTAAATGTTGATCAAATCTGAAGAATTGGACACTTTTTCTATGAAAATGGTAACTTAAATTGCATTCATCTAATACTATTTTATTCCTAATATGTATAAACAATCATATATATGTTTGTAACTCTATTTGTAATAATTGATTTGTCTAGAACATTGGACAAATGGTGCCTCTGATTAAAAAGGCTTTATACACAGGCAGTAATATAGAAAAGGCCACAGGAATTTTGTGATGCATCTAAGCAATGGGAAAAATCATTAAAAAAAAAATATATATTTAATATATGTCTGTACAAACATTATACCTGGCGAATAATTAACTCCGTAACCCTGATATGTTTTATATTTTGAATCTATTTTTTGGTGTTTTTGTTGTATTAATTTCACAAATTGGTGTCCATCTACCCATACATTAAAAAAAATATATTTTCCATTTAATTATCAGCATTTAGTTTTTTTCAGTTTGTTTATTTTATTTATATCTAATATTATAATTCATAGTTGATTATTTGGGTTTAAATATATTTATACTATTTTTGAATAATATTAATTATTTATTTCATATAAATCAATAATCAAAAGATATATTTTAGTAACAAAATTATTTTCTGCTATAAAAAATTTAAAATTCTAGTTCAATATATTTCGAAGGAACATTGGCCAATTTAAATTAGGACAGTTTTTCTGTGACATATTAACAAAATTACGAGAAATTATTTTCCTTATGTTTCCTTTATTGAATATATATAGAATTTATATATATTTTTGAGGATTTATCAGGCATACTGCATTTATTGGCAGTCCTTGATATACCTTGACAGATTGTATTTCTTGAACACTTACATGGGGCATGAAATATGCTGTAATACTTTTTTTTTTTAAGAAGAAGTTGGTCGGGAGATGTAGAGGATAGATTTTATTGTGTGCCAACGTAATAATTAGTTGATATCCGCATGATGGTATAGAAGGATCAATCCCTAACGTAATACTTGTTAATTTACATTATTGTATTGTGGGATAAAAAAGGTGGGGTATGGAGGGTGACAATCATCAATTTTAGTAAATGTGCATATTTTCAGGCATTGAATATTTGATTTAAAATTCTCTAAGTAGGTTTTCCATTATGTACTCCAATTTGTTTTTAAAAACTGAGAATAGTTAGTAGTTCTCAATTTTATTTTCCCTATGTAAAAATATTCCTCGCTAAAAAAAAAAAAGGTTTAAAATTTGACTAGCTGTTACTAGCTGTGAAGAACTAAAATGTATTACCTCTTTTTTATTCAGGACTCAACACACAGCAAAATTTCTGGGGTGGGCATTTTTTATCTCAATTGCTTCCCTTCCTCTATCAGTTCACTGAATTATCGCTCTTTTTTCCCAAGTCATTGATTTCACAATCAGTAAAGAGAGTTTGAATCAGTCCATGAGCGTTTGTCCATCTCTAGTAGTGAGAGAAACTCACTCAAGCTAAATGCTGTTTTACCCTCCATAACCGTGTGGTTTTGTTTTGTTTTTTTATAATTTTTTTAAAATTAAATTTTACTACTAATAATTTTTTCTAACAATCATGACACATTCATATATATTACTGGCTTGATTCTACTTTCTACCTGTATATATTGCAAAAATTAAATCACTAACAAAATCGAATGATTTATAATTTAATTCTTGATATTAAAATATCAATCTGTCTCAGTCAATAGCCAATTGTTTAGATCAACATAGTTCTATTTCAACAGTAGTTTAGAATCAAATAATCACATTTTCCACACAATTTTAATTTTTTTATTTTTTAATATTGCAATGATTTAATTTTTAAAATTGAGGATTTCTTCAAATTACATTTCAGTTACTTTGAATGTGTCATCAGCAAAAAAACATGATAGAATCAGTAAATTTATCATTTGCTTGGAAGTTTCAAAGTGATAACTTATTGTTCATTGCTTAGATGCATCAAACGAACCCAACAAAAGTTATATACCTGAATAAGCTTAATAAAAAATGGGATCGTATTTCGTAATGATAAAATTTCCTTCTTATGAAATTGTAAATAAGGTTTGAATTTTCATCTAAACAAATGGAGAAAAATAAAATGTGAGCTTGTAAGCTCAGAAATCACAGCTTTCAACAACAAATTTTGGACAGGCGCCATAAGAAAAAAAGCGCATATAAATCTGAAGAACAGACATTAGTTGCCATTATTTACTAGAATCACCTACTGAATACTTGCCTAGTAGTTGTGCAACGCTTCATTAATTATTTACAGAGTAAAAAAAAAATATATACAGAATAATTATTTATAATTATCGCATAGTGCTACAGTAGAAAAATGAAAATTGTTCCTAACTTATTGTTCTATTATAAAATTGAAAATTTTGCAAGTTGGGGAGTTATTTTATTTTATGCCTCTATTGAACTAATATACTTATCTCTTGACACAACAAAACCTAGAGTAAAAAAATCATTTGATAAAAAAAAAAAAACTATTAATTAAAAGAGAAAAATGTACAAATTAGATTAAGTTATTTAAAACTCACTAAAAAAAAAAATTAGCAAATTATATAAATAATAAAGAAAAATTCTTAAGTGAAGTTAATTTAATTTAACTGTTTTATGGTCTTAAGGACACATTCTATTCTGTTTTAAGAAATTAAGTTTATGTTATGACCAATAAAATCACACATGTATTCAATAGATTTTATCAAAGCAATAATACATCCTCCTTCCACAATTACCTATGATAAAGAACTTAGATCTGTTAGATTTCAATTTATTGAAATTAAGATAATATATAAATAAAAGAATATATAACTAATTTAATATTCATTTGATGATTTTGTTTAAATTTAAATAATTTTGTTTTTGAGAAGGTTAATACTGATATCAATAACGTGTAAAATGTAATTTAATAAAGATTAAAATTTGTCCGATACTCCTCACTTCATTTTTGAGTCATATATTTCATGTTCATTATAATTTTTTATAGACTTTGAAAAATGAAATTAATTGCATAATTTTTATTTCCTTTACTTAAATATTTAAATTTTAATAACTGAGTGACATTATGTAGATTAAAGATTGGTTAAATATGATCGTGATATGTCAGATAGACTTTCGTTCTGTTTCAATCTAAATAAAGTTTATTGTATTGTTCAAATTATTGATGAATTGTTTTTTAAACATTCAGTAGATACAAGAACCATGAGAAAGGCAATTTTACTTATAGCTGGCTCTTAAAAACTAGTTACTTACTGCTTGAAAACTAATTAAAACTACTAATTAATTAGTTGACATCCGCATGATGGTATATAAGGATCAATCTAATTAGGGATTGATAAATTATTTGCCACTTATATAAATTTGTTTTAATGGAAACTAGTTTTGAATGTTATACATTCATCTTCAGTTCTAAAAACACAGAAAAAATTCAAAAATAAGCAATTCAAAATATAGTTTGGTATTATTATACATATTAAATTAGATGTAATATAAATCAGTATTATAAAAAATTTAAGAATTATGAATTTAATTAAGACAAGAAATCAAATACAGGAAGGAATCAAATTGTATTTGATTTCTTGTCTTAATTAAATTCATAATTCATAAATTTTTTATAATACTGATTTATATTACATCTAATTTAATATGTATAATAATACAAAACTATATTTTGAATTGCTTATTTTTGAATTTTTTGTATGTTTTTAGATCTGAAGATGAATGTATAACATTTGAAACTAGTCTTTAATAACAAAAAAAATTATAGAAGTGGCAAATAATTTATCAATCCCTAATTTGAAAAAAGATTTAATGCATAAGTAAATATGATAAAATTAGGAAAACTAGGATAATTCGTATAATGAAATGGATAAGGATTATCACTTCTCCATAAGAAAAGCCCTCCAGGGTATAGTTTGGTAGTCTATTGTAATAGAATTTACAGCACGGACATTAAGAAGTGGCAAATAATTTATAAATCCCTAATTACTAATTAATTATTCCTTATAAGCAAATAAACAAACAAATTCAAAATTTATGTATCATCTGCTTTCATTTTATATTTTATTTATTGGGAAGCAACAAAATTAGTCACTCTTAACGTTTTAGCTACCTGGAAAGCTCTCCAATCTGATAAAGTGGCCATGTTATGATCAAGATCCAAACCACATTGACTCAGTATGGGAAGAATTATCGAGACAAATATATAGATGACCAATTTTACCAGATCGCTTCAAGAATAAAGAATTGATCTGACGGAAGAATGAAAAAACGCCCTTAAAACATAAATTACAATATTCAAATATGTTTTTTGTTTTTTTTAATAGTTTTTATCAAAGTACATTCTATCTGTGCAAACTTAGTCTTATCACTGACACCAACCCCTATTAGTTTTTATTTCAAGGGCTTTAAAGGTAGAGGGAGGGTCTATACATGCTTATGTAGGATCACTAAACATTAATAGCACAATCTCGTGGCAGATCTAACAAAAAAAGTCCACAACTACATAACCCCTATTACTTTTTTCAAACATTATTAAACCTTTAGGTAGATCATAGGATAAACAAATCCCCAACGGATTCTTGACTTGTGAGCTAGTAGTGGATTTACCAAGTAAGGATAGTTGTCAGTGAGAGATTGGTAGGAAAGATGTAAACTGTCATTTAAGGTCTAGCGATAACACATATTAGATAACAGTTGATAGCAGCCATGGATGAGAGAATTAAGATGACAAGAAGGAAGTAGTCTACACTGTTGGTAACAGCTCAGACTTTATCAAGTACCTATCAGTAATGGGCTGTTATTTCAAAATAACTTGTTTGTTTTTCGTAGCACGAAAATAACTGGAAAAATTCTTTCAAAATAACTAATTAACTGATTATTTCTCCTTGTTTTTGGCAGAGACAGTTTCAACTCAGAAGAATAAGAACATAGGGTAGGTCATACTTTCTTGACTGATTAAAATGAGGTGAATTCCCCATTTGTTTAAAAAACATTCAGATACTTTAAAGTGAGGGGTACATAGAAATAGCAGATCTTTTTTAATATGGTTTATTGCAGTACAGCCATTACCTACTTCTAGTTTTTCTGTACTCAATAGAACTTTACCCAGTTTGATTCAGCAACTGAGGATGTCATATTTCATGGCGGACCTAAGGAATAAAACTTGATCTCCCTATTTTTACTAGATTAGGTTCAAGAGGTACAAGATTTATGGTTTTTTCTGTCCTACTTACAAGTATATAAGATTATATTTAAACCAACCATAAACAACGACTTAGGCAAGGTTCCTCCAAATTAGTAAATTTAAACTTTATTAAAAATACCAGTTTAATGCTTGCACTGAAATTATCATATATTTAAAATCAATTCACTAGTATTTAGCTTATATTCAAAATATTAATTGAAGAAATATGTTACAGAAATCTGAGCCATTCTAAAACAAAATTGTATATTCCAAATTAATTGTATCGCAAATTTATATTTTGAAGATTTAAAAAATTATAAATATTTTTATGTGATTGGTGTAATTACATTAATTGAAGAATTGAGAAATAGATATCAGTTCTAATTATTGAATTGACTAAAAAAAAAAATATGTGCTAGTGTATCAGTGAATATAAGTTCTTTATCCTAGTAGAATAGAAGAATGTTTTTTTTACTTCATCTATGGATATTATTCAATAGTATTATTAGTTAGAAGGTCTAATTTCCTAGATTCTTTTGTACATTTATTTATTTTAATTCTAGAAATTTTTAGATTTCTTAAGGATATAAAATAGAGGCATAATAATATAGTATTATTCCTAAAAATATAGGTTGTATTGCTTTCTAGATTAGGGAGTGTTTCCTTGATTATCAGGCAACAAAACTATTCTGAGAAATTCCCAGTATAATTATCATAGTTAAAATTACAATGATTCATGTTCTACTGTGCAGGAAAAAAAAATGTACAAAAATAGAGTAGCTGTTATTCATCTTCTTTCTTTTTTTTTAACATCTTATATTGATCTGAAATTGTTATAATTCTTCATTATATAATGTAAGTTATTACAACCCAGAAGAATTACTAAGATGTGCTCAAAGAGAAACCTTTTCATGTTATTTGTGGATGATCAACATCCACTTTAATAAATGGTCCGAATTGAATTTAAATAAATTACTACAGCTAGTAAGGCAAAAATTGGTTACAAAAAACAATTTCACAGTATCATTGGTTAATAGTGTTAAAACTAAATTTTTTTATAAAGTTCCAAATAACCATTTAAATCTAGTTTTGTTTTGTGAAAAACATTAGGAAGATATAATTTGTGAAATGCCCTATCGGACATTATGTCACTTGGCACTATAAAAAAAATCCCTAGTTGACAAAGGCAGCATTCAGGATTCAAGGCTTTTATACAGTCGTCTCTCGGTCGGTTTCAATGACTTCGACCGAGGGCTTTGGTCAGGAAGGTTTCAAGGCAGTGGGGTGTGGCCTACGTTGTCGGCATGCTACAAAGAGGCACAGAAGAGTGACAAATGCTATAAGTGCGCCAGCGGCTGTAATAACCACCATACGTCGGTCAGTGAGAGCGGAGAGTAGTTTGGTTGTCACTCCTAAATGAATATATCAAATGGGAATTTCATGAGATTACTAGAAATAACAATTATTTTAATAAGAAAAGATGAGAAAAAATAATTATTTAAAATGTGATTTTACATAAAACAATATTTAAAAGGATCATGATTGGTTGCAATAATTATAAGAAATAAATGATATATTTAAAATAATTATATTTACCACAATCAGGATTGTCTTCATCAAAACCTGAAGGGCAATTAATTTGTCCATCGCAGTACAATGCTGGACTGATGCAGGCATCTAATTCAGGGCATCTGAAATTATTAAATTTGTAATTATCACTTGAAGATATATTTTTGTCTACTAGCTCCAGGAAATGAATTGGAATTTATAGTGATTAAATCAGGTTAAAAAATCCTTAATCAGTAGGGATTCACTGATGATATCAGCATTATTGGAGAAATGTTTAAATCTTTGATGAATACATTTATTGATTTATTCATCTACAGAGAGAACAGAAATAGTTATAAATGAAGGAAAAACAAAATACTTGCAAGTTGATCCAAGATAAGTACTTCTTAGAGAATCACCAATTAAAATTGGATACTTCGCATATAGAAGTTTGTGAATTTATATATTTGGGTTCTGTGATCCAGAAAAAAATATTAATAGAAAAAAACATTATGGCTTGATCATTTCGTCAAAATATCAGACCATTCTTGCCCTATGGATCAGAAGGCTAATCTTTCCCAAAACCTCAGGAAAACACACTGCTTTGGTTCAAATGTGAACATTTCGGCCCATTTGTGCTACAGAGTATAGAGACAGGTCCAAAAATATAGTTGATGGAACTCTATTGAAGCACTGATATTCTCCAAGAAGGAAAGATTGGTTTGCAAGGAAATATACACAGAAAGTAGGACGGGTAGGCTATCAATGTAGGATGGGTAGGCGATCAGAGTAGGATGGGTCGGCTATCAGAGTAGGATGGGTAGGCTATCAGTCCTAGATTGACCATGAAGTCAGGAGAATTTAAATTATATCTATTTGCATTAATGACATTTATTCATAGTTGATTTAAATATTATTCATTTAAGCTTGGTCTATAGTTTTCTTATTAACATAAGTTCTCTTTTGTTGTTGTTCTTTTATTTTTAGGAGACAATATGTCCCAGAATAAAAGTTACTTTTCATTTTATTTAATTATTTCGATTTTTTACTTATTTTGGGTCTTTTCCATTTCGAGTACCGCAGTTATTAACCGGTGATTTCTGTGATAATATCTATTATTTCGCATGCTTAATTTTAAACATCTGTTGTTATTATCAACTAACCTCGTTACAAGTTTTGTTTACACTCCAAAGTTCTAAATTCGGGTAAAATGAATTTCTCTATACTTGTTACTGATTTTAATACCAAGGATAGGTGTGTTTGTTATTATATGGATCACATATATGTTATATAGCGCATATACTAATCGTGTTAAGGGTTTGTGGGCGCTTGCCAAAAGAAAAAAAATTAATGTGTGCTACCTCAAGAAAACTACTCGGCTTTTGCTTGTGTTAAGTTCATGTGGAGGCAAAGATACAGAATGTGGACTGTTTTCAGAAAATCATTGAGGATATGAGGCATTTAAACCTGAAGATTTGAATCTATAAAGCTTTTTATATTGCATATTTATGTTATGGTTTATCAATGAATATTGATAAACCATAACATAAATTTATTTTTGTTGGTTATTGAGTACATTATTAATAACCTAAAATTTAGCATCATATGTTGAACTAATGATCACATAAATCACCGGTTAGTAACTGCGGTACTCGAAACGGAAAAGACGCCTTATTTTTTATGAGCCAGAGCATCTTATTATAATATGCTTATAATGCAGGTTATATATAGTATGCTTGAGTCTTAATAAAAAATGAAAAATAATGTTCTTTTTTATTTAAAATAAAAATTTACCTGTGTTTGCATTCCCAAGTGGAAACATTGCCATTTGTTCCTGTGAGGCTCGCAGAAAAAGAGCGGGAACGAGATATTTCAAGCCAGTTCAGATGAGCTGTGCCTTGTTCACTTCCAATCAGACGTACAAGAAACGATGGAGGTCCAGGTGACCATCCGCTTGTCCAATCCTCTGAAAAAACATGGACAGCAAACTCCTTTTCCTTTTCTGTAGCTGGGCATACGACCCGGAGAAGCCTTCAAGACAAAAGATATTACAAAATGTTAAAATAAATTTATCTTATACGTAAAGTTATAGTTGATTTCGATTTGTAAATTATTCTTCAAAAGTTATGAATACAAATGGAAAAAATCGGGTGCCATGCATGCACCACAACTTTTGCTTACCATGCTAATTATAATAGAAATTAATTTCTGCTCAAGTAGAACTAATGAAATTCTAAAGTTTCCTCGGAAATTCCATTTAGTTTCCATTAAATAATAAAAAAGTAGAAATTATTAACTACAACAATCACTTCAGTTTAAGCTTTTTCGGTCACTCTCCATTATCCTCTACTACTTTATATGTTAGACATTAATTTTTCTAAGATCTTTAGCTTTCTAATGGTATACTACATATCTATATTACTACTCTTATTTCCAAAAATTTGTTTTCAACCTGGTAAAATAGTTATCCTTCAGTTAATTATCAAATTTTTTGATAGATATTTTTTTAATTTTTATTATTACTAATAATGGTTAATTACTTCAAATTGACATAATTAAAGGAACTTTAAAGGAAACCATTTTGTGAAAATTCAACATTTAAGTCTTGTCAGACAATTTCAATGAGGATAAGACCAGGCTGATATTAAAGACCATTTAGTTATGCATTGATATTACGACTTTAATGAAAAATTGTAAAAATTTGTAAACTCTATGATATAAAGTGGCACTTCCAGTTAGTCTAATTTACGGAAAAAGATGCTGTAACATCCCTTGCATATACCCCAGGTGGCCTATACCTACCTTAAATACGTAATTTTAGTTTTGTATAAATTTTCATTTTTGAGCTAGGCTGTTCACATAAAACACACACACACACCATTTTACGAGACTTGGTTATTTGAAATCAGAGGACCTTAAAATGTGTATTTTCATTGATAACTCAGATTAAAAATTATTCACGATTGCAATATTTTCCCTTACTAAATATTTCATATATAGGTAAGAGAAAGTGAAAAAGTTTTTTTCTATCTCTAAGCAGTATAATTACAGGAAGAAATGGATTGCTGGCGATGTACTGATGTTCGGATTGATGGAATTTATTGAAAGATTTAATATGACAGATCAAAGTGATTATTGTGTCTCAGGAGGATATTATCTCAAAAGTGTAAAGCCATGTGTTCTGCATGACTTTATCCTCGGTTCATATATCAACATTACAATTTATGGCTAAGCAAATAAAAAAAAAAAATACAACACTAAAGAGAGATAATTAAAAAGTGATTTATCATTTATTAGTAATGTAAAAATAATAGATTAAATAATCAATGGTTGACCACATAATTTATGAAGGAATGAGATGGTCCGGGAGGCGGTCAAAAAGTGGAACACTAATAGTAAAAACTATTTATTAAGGAACCGACGTTTCGACCCACTTTGCAGGTTTTCTTCAGGACTGAATAAATAAGATACAAAAATAAGAATAAAAAAAGTAAAGTAATAAAGGAGTGGTATAGGGGTAGTAATGAAGGTTATAAGAGAAGGGAGTGGGTGGGAGTTGTCAAAATGATTAGGGTTAATCCTAAAAAGAAGTATTGAAAATAGAAGAAAAAGATAAATCTAAACTAACAAACGTAAATAATAAATTAAAATCAAAGTCAATATATAAGATGGTCAAGGAGAAAATAATATTTAATTTGATCAGTATTCATGAACAAAGAGATTGAGGTAAAATGCCTTCTGTAAGACTTTATTGAACAAAATGTATGTATATAAAAAAGAATGAATAAGTAATACGGATCGAAAATTGTCTACAATGCTCTCACAAAACCGATTATCTTAAAGCTATAATTATAGCTATAATCAAAGGAGGAAATTTGTCTACAATGCTCTCACAAAACCGATTATCTTAAAGCTATAATTATAGCTATAATCAAAGGAGGAAATTTGTCTACAATGCTCTCACAAAACCGATTATCTTAAAGCTATAATTATAGCTATAATCAAAGGAGGAAATTTTTTAACAATAACCTTTTTTAAAAATATGAAAAATATTCATATTCATCACTGTTTTCATTTTTTCTCACTAAGTATTTTTAATTATTAATTCATTCACTGTATACACCATTGTTTTATTCTTATTTTTGTATCTTGTTTATTCAGTCCTGAAGAAGGCATGAAAAGTGGTTCGAAACATCGGTTCCTTAATAAATAGTTTTTACTATTTGTGTTGCACTTTTGACTGCCTCCCGTAACATCTCACTCCTACTTAAAAATAATAGAGCTCAAATATAATTACTTCAATGGTAGTCCTGTGTAAATAAGCACTTATTTCAATGGTAGTCCTGTGTAAATAAGCACTTACTTCAATGGTAGTCCTGTGTAAATAAGCACTCTGTTAGTTGTATGGCATGAATCTGCAGCATCAGTTGGTGAAAGGAAGTGGCCCCATGTGAGAAGAAAAAGTGATCTATTTCGATTAGCTTCGACAAGCCAAGGTAGCCTTAGGCAGTGGAGGTCATCTCTGTCAGTTGGTCTCGCTGTCATTCTGATCTCACCACCAGAACCACTTACTCTCTGACGTCGTGGACAAGCATCAAACTTGACAAATCTAAAATTATTTAATCAATATAATGATTAACTTCTTTTTCCCTGGTGTTGCAAAATGTCATTAACAGGAATTATTTGGAAACACAATCCATATTTAAAAAAAAAAAAAAAAGATAAATACTAGACCATTGCTAGGAAATTTAAATGGTTATATTAATAATTTTATGAAGATCAGGAACTGAAAAAAAAAGAGAGTCAAAACGTTGAAAAATTTGATTTATTTGTTATCTGATTGAAACCAAAGTGTGGAAATATTTATAGTATTGCATATAAATATAATAGAATCAAAGTACATTTTCTTATGCTTATTATGTTTACATTATTGTACGCAGTACATCATACCATACTTTAGTAGCAAATACTCAAATCATTTATCAAACTATTGTAAAGAGTTTTATAAAGATATAAAATGTAAGTGAAGGAAGACTTATTGGAATTAGCAGTAATCTATAAAAAATATGTATCTAGTAAAGGTCTAAGTCGTTGTATTTTCATAATGTTCTGTATCAATTTCTCTGTCTCTGTACAGGAATACAAGTTGTTCCAATTCTGTAAGAGATCTTAAACTGTTAGGGTACAAACACCTTGTCTGTAGGTTCCTTGGTCATCGCTCAAGAGTTCATTAAACTTTATAGTGCTTTGAGGAGACAGTTTCACACTCTAGATCTGGCATGATAAACTAAAAGGCTCTAATTCCAAATAATTTTTTTTAAATAGATCTTTGTATTGGTTAGATTCTAATCATTGGTTAGGGCTTTCTAATGTTACTTATGACATACTTTTTAGTGCATTTTAGGTACAATACAAAAGCCTATTTTAAAAAATGATTTGGATTAGGGCCTTTTAACTTCATGACGGCAAAGAAGGCAAGATTAAAAGTGACTGAGGTACCAATGGAAGACAGGTTTATTTGGATTCAGACCTCAAGGATCATACTTTAACCGGAAAATCAAAACTGAGGTCTAGTTAGTAAAATTTGAAATGTATCTATTTTCATTTTGAGAGTGAGGGGAGATAGGCTGAAGTAAAATTAAGTGCCATATACCTTGTGTGTGGGCCAGTTCTTATCAGAACTCCCAAAAGAAACCGCCTTGAATTTGCTCATAACACATCAAAATAAGAACTTAGAGGAATAGAAGTGAGTTCTTTTTACTGATGATATGAGAGTGAGTCTTAGGGCATCTGGTGGACCTATATTTCATTTGGGGACACCATCGTGAACGACATGTTCAGTGGAGTATAACACTACAGATTGCATTCAAAGGAGGCTCAAGCATGTTCTGGGATGGTATTTCTTCTGACCATACAGAATTAGTGTTTGTGCAAGGTATGTTCTAAAATACTCAGAGATGATTGGAGAATATTTTAGTTGTTGCCATGTGTCATGTGGCTCGTTACTTCTAGGAATTGGGAATTATATTTGAGTGGCTACTGAAAAAATCTATCCAATAGAGGATGTTTAGGTACTGTTCAAGAACATTTGAAAAGTTGGAAACAGATGAATAGTCAGGCAAGGTACCGCGAGAGTTCATTAATAACTTCTTTGAGAACATAGGAAGACTTGTGATTCATGATTCATGCTTGAGGCAGTGGCATGAGCCAATAAGTTAATTTTAATTGAAATTAAAGCATATATTGTATATATAAATTTTGAAACTTTTATTTTATTTTAAATTAAATACTAAATGATATTTTCCATTAATAAATATAACGCTAATAATGCTGATTTATTCGCTAAAATCTTAAATTAAATAAACTATAAATCGCTTAAAAAAACAAATTTCGATGTGATGAGTTGTGTCCACCAGTGAAGATAATGCAAAACAATACTTTAGAGTGAGACAATATTTTTACATGATAATCATCATGAATGTTTTGAAAACAGGAGGTGGGGGAGGAAGATTCTCAACAGTAATGTAATCAAAATGTCTAACAAAATTTTATTCCTCCTTGAACTACGGCCTTTTAAGAGGGGATTGAAAAGTTTGCTACATGTTATGGAATGCTTATAAAAGCCAATCAATATTTTAATTATATAAAACATTGCTATTTCATTCAAATTTTAAAAAATTTAAAATGTAATTAATAATTTACTCATTCTATGATATAACAAGATATTTTCTGAAATAAAACTAGTTAGAAAAAATATGAACCAATAGAGGAATTCAATATCTCCTTGAAGAGGATATTGTTGTAATGTTCCTCAGAAAAGTTGAGTTCATATTTTTTGCAATTTTGTATTTCTTTACAATTTTTTCTGGCTATAATATTTTTTTTCACAAGTGTACCAGTTATCATTTCAAGGCACTGAGCAATGTTTGCACTACATTTTATGGTATATTGCAACATGCATGCATTACTAATATCTAACGTATTAAATATGCTTACCTGTATGTTCCTTCAAAATAAATATCCTGAAAGTCTTCTGTAACATTAAAAGATGACACAATGAACGTTAGTTCCAAAATCTGTCCGGAAGAAGTAAAACTGACATGACCATCAGTTGTTTTTGATATCACAGTATTGTCGCAATGGCAGCCTTTTTCAAGACGAATATCATTCCATGGTAAATCATATACAGTTAGCTGTACAGAGCGATGTCCGGTTGCAACACAGATAGGCTGTCTCGTATTAGAATCTATTACAGTCTTACACCTGCAAAACAATGCATATAATTTAGCTATATCAGAACAGAGGAAGTTTTTCTCTAAATTTTTACAAATGGTACTCATTTGGGGAGTGTGATTAAATCACAACTAATAGGAGCATACGAAATTCACACCTCAGTGAGGTACTTGTCCACCTGTTTACTTCATCCAACCATAAAATTCACTACGTACATTACCTTGGGCTTAACTTATGACTTGGGAATCACACATCAAAATGAAATAAAGGACTCTAAACAAATTACTGAAATTACCGTACACTCTTTTTTTATAAATAGTCAAAACTAAAAACTATAAAGAAATTAGGTATATGCACATACCTAATTAAACATGGATGGACATAGCCTCAAAGATGTATGCTTCAGAAAAAAAAATATGCTTTTATATAAACTATAATCTTTCCAATTCAAAATTTGTTAATAATAGCAGAGGTTCCTTGGTGCATAAATATCAAAACTCTACATCCCGACTAAAACCAACCTATATAATTATTAATTAAAATCTAAATTCAGAAGTCCGGGAGAGGAAGGGCGAATGTATGAAATACATTTTTACAGATTCATTTAAGTTTATAAATAAACAATAATGCCCATTCTTTTTTATAAATTATGAATTTTTAAAATTGCATATCCACCATTAACGTTCTTTGCTTCTCAAGCATCAAATGCAATTTCCTTAAACTACAGTTATCAGGTTTTCCCATCCTTGCCCGAGCTCCTAAATTATCGAATATATCCAAATTTCAAACCGACAGGATAATGATGACTTATATTGATCGAGATAAAATATCAAGTCAAAGTATATTTTTTTCACATTGAAATGTGCTTAGTCTCTATGAGAAATAAATGGTAAGTTATATCTTGAGAGATATAAGAACTAGTGACTAAGCCATACCTAATTAGTATTTGTATCATCACTTTCAAAATACTCACCCATTATTTCCGAATGATGCTCCTTTTATTATAAGTTCAATCCTTTCACCAGGAGCACATTCCAATCTATACAGGCATGTCAGATTAGCAGCACCACCACGTCCGAACATAAAAACATTTCTCGGAGATCTTATTTGACCTGTTTTAGCCCTCCTGCAATGAAATTAAATATCAAAACTGTTCATTGATTGGTAAATATGACTTTTACATTTTTTTACATTTCAAATATATTAAAAAAAAAAACTGATAAATTCTTTAGACTGTATGTAAGTAGTAATTCTGAAGAAAGGGATAAGATCATCCATTGGTTTTGTTTTATTGTGATTGGTAATATTATTATAATAGTTTGTTTTTAGTTTGTTAAATTTATATTTTTCATAATTTATAACCTCAACATTCACCTGAATATTCTAGCGCAGGGACCTGCTCCCTTCATCCCCTCTCCACCAAGCCTGGTATCAACAAATTCGTAGTAAAACTTGAAATTTGCTGGAGTTACAGCAGTACCTTCTACAGACCTTAAACAGAACAAGATAATACATAAAATCATTAAAAATTATATTAGAGTTTTTTTTTTTTTTTTTTTTTGTAAGTGATATTTGTGTTAAAAGCTTAAAAGCCTGAGCTCGGCATAATATATATTTTAAAAAACACTGTTTATTTATCTATTCTACCTATTAATTCCAATTATACTACAATTACAATTATTGTTTTGTTTTTTAAAATCTATTTTCTTATTATTTAATGTTTTAGCTCTATTATTGTGGAAAATTTAGTTTTGAACAAGTTTGCCTGTAAAAAAAAAAAGAGAATTATAAAAAACAACTCTATTCTGCCTTTCTTAAGGCGATAACTACAAGCATAGACACTTACTACATTTTCTGATTGATATTTAATTATATAGCGTTTTATGGAATAATTTAATTCAATATAATTGAATATAATTCAATGATAAAATTGTGTTTATTAGGCAAAGTAGAGATCAAACCAAATATATATTATATTAAAATTGATTGATACAATGCTTATAAGTAATTTTTACTAATCAGTAAACAATTTTTATCAATATTGATAAATTACTACTCACTTATAATCAAAATTCAGTTTGCTCATTCTTGACAGATATGATTCCTGCTGTAAACTACAAGGTCGTGTTTCCCGGCTCGAGTTTCGGAGAGCAGAATGGTCACAAAGCCTCGGGGTTCCACAAGTGTCTTCCAGCAGATTTCCTCCCACTTCGTTCAACTTCATTCGCACGCTGCAATTAGCCGCAGCCTAATTAAAATCACAGAAAATTATAGAATGTTTTTAAAAATTTGCAGTTAAACTGATTTTTTTATTAGGATGCTTTAAAATGAGTATATTTTGTATTTATATTTTAAAAAGTATAAGGAGTAGGCTCATGATTAAACGAACTTTCATGATTGGATCAAATAATAACCTTACTAGCTCAGGGAGGTACCATTATTATTTAATTAATGTATCAATGAGGCCGGGGCTGGCAGCACCTCTTCCTGGGCTTAATATTTTTACCAACATAATTGACTTTTAAAATATAATTTTTATACTGTTAATCAACTATTTTTAATTATATATATATATATATATATATATATATATATATATATATATATATATATATATATATATATATACTAAAAATATATTATATATATTAAAAAGTTATATAAAATATATAGATTATGAAAGAAAACAACTTGCAATTAAATTGAATAAAATTGCTACATATTCTATTCTTCATACTAAGTTTCACTTTAGGTTTCAATGAAATAAATCAACTAAAACAATCATAACAATCGTTAATTGAAGTATTAGTAATTATTGGTCATTTATTTTGTGTTTGTTTAGTTATTATTATTATTTTACCTTTCAATTCTTTATTTGCACATATCACAGAAAAGCAACTATCAGTATAAATATGGTGGTGACAAGAGATAGGCATGGCATGTTTGGCACGGAGAATTACTATTCACCCAGAAACACCTCTTTCCTGTCTTGAATCAGAAAAGTAGATTTCTCATCCAGCTCCTCTTCACTGTTTTCCTTATGGTCATGTCAGCATGTCAGCCGTAGCCATATCATCTGTCAGTCTATTCTTATGTCCCTGTCGGTTATTATGAAAACGGAAATAAAGAGTACATATTTGCTGGTCGCTAGTTGCTTGTTGTTAGACAGTATTGTATTTAGTACAATGTAATGTAAGACAGTAAGTGTTTATGTATTATTAGTCATAAAATTTTGGATTGAAAATATTGTAGATTGTGTAAGTCTTTTTTGATGAACCGTAACTCTGTGGTGCGTATGTCCATATTTAAGAAGGTTTGTGTGTGTATTTAGTTTCTTCCAAATTTTAAATTCTGACGATTTGAAAATAGAGTGTTTAACTTTTGACACACTTTTCATCTTCTACGTCCTGTATTATAAAATATTATACCAAAGCATATTATACAAAAGCTTATAGAGAGTATACTAATAGTGCTGTGAGAAGTAATATCATGTAGTAATGGCATTTTTTGTTGTTGAAGTGGTTTTTTATTATTTGTTTTTTTAATAAATTAATGTTTTACTTAGGGAGACTTATCCTACAATTTTTTTTGTAATTCTAATTCCAATACATTAATTAGCTTAAAATTAATCATGAAAGGACGTAGTCAAATGATTAAAATTAAAAAAATGGGGAAGGACGATTCAAGCTTATGTGCCAGTTAATACGGAGTACTAACTATACATGACCCACAAGACAGAACCGTATTGCTGGCAGTAATGTGCGTGTCGATGAAGGGGCTAGTTCCAGTATAGCTCTTATTATTACAGCTATACACTAAATATTTTGATGATGCCTATATAAAACTAATGTCATATAAAAATTTCTAACTATAAAATTATAATAGTTTGAATGTTGAATTTTATTGGAGCTAATCACGTATTACTATAATACAATATGATAGTATGATTTTTATTTTTGTGCTCTTCTACAAAAATGGACCAAAAAAACATAAAAGGTAGTTTCATAAATGCTTTAGAGTCTCCGATATGGATAATGAAATCTTGATCATAATTTAATGCAAGACATATCGAAGTGTGATCTAAAATAAAAAAAACCTTAAATAAAATAAAATTTAATCATAGATTAAGTCAATCACAATTACCTGGGGAAGGGTATAAGCAGCAAAGTAAATCCAAACTCTGTGATATGAAGCTCCCCAAAGTCGATAGTTGCACGTTATATTTGGTGGAAGACTATGCCTAGGGCTCACAACCTGCCCACGGCTACTTTTTGTTCCATTTACAAAAAATTCACACCTAAAAATAAATGGTAAAAATAACTAAATAAAACAATCAGTAATCTTAAAGTACTTTTATTATAATTATACATAATTATAATTTTGGAATCTTTTTATAAACATATTTTATCTCAGTTGACATCCGCATGATGGTATAGAAGGATCAATCTAATTAGGGATTGATAAATTATTTGCCACTTTTATAAATTTGTTTTATTGGAAACTAGTTTCGAATGTTACACATTCATCCTCAGTTCTAAAAACACACGAAAAATTCAAAAATAAGCAATTCAAAATATAATTTGGGATTAATATATATCAGTATTATTTAATATAAATCAGTATTCATAAATGTTTTATAATACTGATTTATATTAATCTAATTTAATATGTATAATAATACCAAACTATATTTTGAATTGCTCATTTTTCAATTTTTTGTGTGTTTTTAGAACTGAGGATGAATGTACAACATTCAAAACTAATTTTCAATAAAACAAATTTATAGAAGTGGCAAATAATTTATCAATCCCTAATATTTTATCTCAATGGCATAGCAGCTTAAATGTTTTACATCGGGAACCATCGTAATTACATTTTACTTCATCCACTATGAAAGTATTCACCAGTAAGTTGTTTTATATTAATACTTCGCGACCTCCGTGTTTCCCTCAATAACAGGAATAAGGAAGGATATCGAGGGATATCAATAAGGAGGGATATCGATTGATTTTTTGGAAAAATTTAAATATCTCTATAACAGTAAATCCTCTATGAATAAAACGAGAAAACCCAATATCTGAGTTTTCACACTTTCTTATAATTTGTATAATTATTTATATTAAAATAATTGAATTTTTAAAGACGTACCAGCAGGTATAGAACTCACACACCTGACGATTATACTTCATGGCACTGCTATAATTGAATTCATTGTTAAATCTCACTCAATCACACAGTATAAGAAGATCATCAAGTTGAAATCAGAGAAAAGTAAATTCAATATTTCATTTTAGCTAGCTGATAAACTTAAAACGAAAATCCATTATTAATTATAGCACATCGTACTTCAAATTAAATTATTTTTATTTAATACTAGAAAAAATATAAATGTTTCATTTTATATTAATAATATTTTGTTTCATATTAAATTTATAAATACATTCTATAAAATTTGATACCAACTTGCTCCCTCTTGCGAAATCGAGCGAGTCCGAGTCAGCGAATATGACATCAATCGAAAGTGAAAAACCGTGTTCTGGCCCAGGTTGAGGAGAGGCAAAGGGGGAAGAAGAGAAAACGACGGTCAAGGAAGGTCCGCGAGATATTACGTGAGGTAAAAGTCCTCCTCCACAATATTCAGCTAATGGCAGTGAATCTCCCGTGTTGAAGAATAACAAGCGATCTTCCGTCGAAGAACACGGACGCTTTGTATAAGCAGCAGTCTTATTCAGTCCAGCTACAGACCTGAAAAAAAAATTAAAAATCATGAAACTATAATCAATATGTTGAGGACAATCAATCAATAAATAAATTGTTAATTTAATATTCGAAATGGAAATCACCTTAAAATTGTTTAATACATAATTTTTCTTGGCACAAACGCATATACCAATGCTGAAAAATCATTGGTGATTGTTTTTAATTATTTTCAATATTTGACCTTCCATATTATACGATTATCTTCACAAATTTGCCTTAAGGTCAATTAAAACTCATTAGTATTAATGCATACATTTTAAGACGTTTCGGGGACGCTTGTTTCCCTCTTCAGCATCTAAATAATAACCCAAAATTGCTGGGTTAGTCAATTAGTTTCTACTCTAATGAGACAAAGTTTCTATTTTTCTTTGACCATATCTCATTATATTAAAAAATAATTGACTAATCCAAAAATTTTGTGATATTATTTAGATTCTGAAGAGAGGTACAAAGCATCCTCGAAACGTCTAAAAAAATATATTAGGTTAAAACTATGATTTTTAATTGATTTTAAGGCAAATTTGTGAAGCTCGTCGTATTTTTAATTACTTACATAACAAACGAAAAGGTATTTGTTAAATAAAGTTGTATTATTAAAATAAAGTTAAAATAATGCTTACCTTCTTAGCCTTAAAACGTTATTTCTCACGGCAATCATTGCATGCTTACAGGTAGGTACAGTCTTCTGCTTAATAGTGTACTCGCAGGTAACGTTCCTTGGATATAAGCCAGGATAGTTTGGACTTTGGACTTGGCATTTCTTCCTATAGAAAAGATAAGAAACGAGTTAAATTTTATTCAAACTTATGGTTAAGGTTATCTTTTTATTTTTTTATTTTTACACAAAATAACTAAAAACAATCTTTAAATATTCGGCTGATAGACTGTTTAATTTTTTTTCTTTTACTAAGTTCTGGAAGGAGAAGGTCAGTTGGGGTTCTGGAAAATTATCTTTTACAAAATTTGGAAAAGATAAAAAATTAGACGATGAACACAGGTTATAACAAACAACCATCCTTACGACGGAGTAGTCAATTGAATGAAATGAATATGGTGCTCGACACCGAAAGCTTCTCTTGTTACTCAAAATAAATAAATTGATACTGTCATTGCTATCTGTCATTACTGTCTTACCTTAATTAAAAGAATTATCTACAAATTAATGCAATTAATTAATACAAAAAAGGGAAGCGGAGTAGCTCTGTGGTAAGGAACTGTCTTACCATGCTCCCGGTCCGAGTTCGGTTCGAGACCGGCTGAGGTAGATAATTATTTATTCTGTTATCAGCCGCGGATCGACCCTGTGGGATAGGGAGACCATTCTGTGGCTCACCCAGCCTCTATAAAGTGGATACCCTTAATTTTTTAAAAAACCTGGCGTGATCTCGGCCAAATCACCTTATGCACAAACGTTGGCTTAGAAACAGTACAGTCCTTATCTAGTACTGATCCCAAGGCTCTTCATGGGTTGTAGTGTACAGGTTTTTTTTTTTTTTTTTATCTGTAAATTAATATTGATACACACTTATATCATATACACTTAATTTCAGAGAGTTTAAAATTCAGATAAACGTTGGGCACCCAACGTAAATTAGTTTGTAAAACAAAAGCTAAATAAGATTAAACTATACCGATATTTCAATATAGCAGAAGCTAACCTATAGCACTCGTCATAAGTTGTGCTGCAATGCGAACCAGGTACGTGTACCCCTCGTTCGACCGGAGCTTGCAGACTCCCGAGTCTTGAAACAGCTTCTGGTGATCGCAGGAACTTGTACCTGTAAATGGCATAGCAATATCAGTTGATATCAGTCTCTATTTGTTTCGGAAAAAAACACTTCTATTAAATTAACTACCTCAAGGCAAACTTAAACGGTGAATGATGCAGAACCCTGAGCGTTATTGTTAGAGTGGTGCTCTCGGAATAGTAAAGCACCGGCTCAGCCGCTTCGCCGCACCATCCGCCCTCCGCGAACGGCCGCCCGAGCTCGGTCACAGACATGTATCCGTCTTGACAATCCCCGTTTAGCCGACCCAGAGCGAATTTGTCCAATACAAGCTGTAATTAAAGTTTATATCATACAGTAACAAGGATTATATCATAAACATTAATTTATTATTATACTATAAATACAAAAACAATTAACAGTAATTTTTGACAACGATTTGGTTTCAACTCATGAATTTGTTTGAATAGAAGAACTTGAGTCGGGTGTCTTCTGGCTGACAAGAGGGCACCTTCAACGTGTCACTGATTGCAACAAAATTAATGTTGGTGATTCTGCATCCAAAAATTATTGGGCACGTTTCCCGGTGTTGGTTCAAATAAGTCCTAGGAGCGTACGAAAAATTATAAAAGTGTAAAATGACGTGTTTTTTCCACATTTTTACTTCCTTGAACGCAGTAAAGGAAGTATTGTAATCGCAAAAATTTTCGATTTTCAGATTTCACCGGAAATATCCATTTTGAACATCCCTGAATCCATTTTGACTAGTTTCGTCGTGACGTCTGTACGTACGTTCGTACGTGCGTGCGTATCTCGCATAACTCAAAAACGATTAGCCCTAGAAAGTCCAAACTTTTTATTTAGAATTATTGTAAAATCCAGTTGGGAACATCCCTTTTTAATCAGTACATGATTACCAGAAGTGGTACTTTACTTGAAGTTCATTGTTGATTTTGATTAAAAATTATATTAAAATATAATGAAAAACATCTCAGATTTGGTAAATTAGACTTTCATGTCAATATAAATAATACAGCAGATTTTTTTTGAAATTAAAGAACCGAAAGGGGTACTTTACATGAAGGTCATAATAAAGTTATATCAAAAGGTATATCGACATTTAATACAGAGATCATATGGTTCGGTGATAAAGGTTATAAAGGCGACTTTCTTTCCACTCTAATTGGTTTAAATATTAAAATTTAGTGTAAAATACTTTTTTTCCCTTCCCATTTGTGAAATGAACAAGTCTGCAGCAGGAGAATAAGATATAAGTTAAGCAGGTTCATGCGCTTAAAATGTTGAAGCCGTCGTTTTCAATGGTTTATCTAGTGACATAGACAGTTCTAATGTTGTCAAGGAAGACGAAGAAATCTCTTGGGAACTGTTACCAATTGAAAAAAAAACGACTTATAATAACGGAATAAGACCTCCGGAAACAATAGCTCTTGTGTGTGGGTGTGTGTGTGTGTGTGTGTCAATAGATGGACGTTGCGACGTCGAGTGATGTTTTTAAGGTACTGCTATCTTCGGAAACTAGTAACCAAATTCAAGGTCTCTTTTTGATCCACCGACTTATAGTTTAATTGGCGTACAAGGAAATCATGGGGTGTCCACATCAGATATTTTTACTCATGTTATTCTGTATCTACAAAAAAATAAATAAAGTTTTTGTTATTTTTTTAATAAAATAAAAATACACTCGAAAGAATTTTAATGATCTTAGGCTACTGAAAAGTCCAAATATGTCCACTCATACGACTTTGCTTACTGCTTTGGGTTTTAAACTGGATTTTGGTCCAATACAAAACATCTAAATATTCCGGAAAATGTATAATTTTCGAGTTATCACAAAACTAAGATGAACCGGATTCCACGGGAATGTTGTGCAGAATACCTTATAAAACAAATGTAAAAAGTTCGAAACGCTATATCTCTGCTGATACTCGTTCTGGTCAGATTTCGAAGATTTTTATTGTGTTTTTTTTTTTTGCAGGAAATGTAATTTCCTTTCGAATGATAACTGCGCAGCCGCTATTGTGCACAGAGTGCCCGATATGGAACAGAGGCACCGGGAGACAAAACCCAAAAAATCAGTCCACTCGTTTAAATGAATCGTGGCATAGACAGACATGCTGACCAATGACTAAAAATGCCTTTTTTTGGACTCAGGGGCATAGATCCGCTGATAACTGAATTTCGAAAATTGGACCTTCGTTTGCCTATACTATGAAGAAAGAAAAGTAAAAACATGTAGTCGCTTCAAGTAAAGTAGATCAATAAATTTTTTTAAGTATAAAAAAAGTTCATATTTGTTTTCATAATCTCGAAGAAACCATAAATACCAGTTTTCAAAGAAATCATAAAAGAAATTTTTTTTAGTCCAAAAATGTTCCCTAGCATTCGATCAACTTCAATTTTTTATGATACTAAAAGGACGTAAAAATTAACCAAGTAGGTTTTGCTTCCAATAATAATCCAAGGTTAGCTTGGATTTGATATTTCTGATTATTTAAATATTTTCACTTGGTTTTTTATTGCCTTCAAATCTAGCTAATGTATAGTTACTTTATTTTTATCATCAGAAAGAGAGAAAACTATAAATTAAACGGTTAATTTGAATTGTTTCCAACTTCATTCCCGTGTAAGCGAATTCACTAGAAAAATATTCCATATCATCTTCATCACATAATAGGAGTAAAAAATTATGAAAAAATAGATCATTTTCAAAACTTTGAGATTTTTTTCCTAGGCTGCGAGGGCCCATTGGAGCGAACTCCGTGACACCTGTCCAATATTTTTCCTGGGCTGCTAGGGCCCATTAGAGCGAACTCCGTGACACCTGTCCAATATTTCCTAGGCTGCTAGGGCCCATTGGAACGAACTCCGTGACACCTGTCCAATATTTTTTGATGTAGAAGCTTAAAAAAAAATTAGTTAAAATTGGTGAACCATTGGCTGTTCCCTCTACTTGTGAGTGCAAATATTGTAAAGTCTATGGTTCAGTAAATTGATCTTTTTAATATTTTCTTTTTTCTGCTTCTTCTTAATCTTATCCTCTTCTACCGTAGTTGAGTGTTGAGGATCCCGTTAGATAGCCCGATCTGTGCATCTCGGTCCTGGACCAGCTGACGTCGCCTACTCCAGGGTTTCTGTGCCTTCCTCTTGCTCGTCTTCCTTCCAGCCTTGCCTCGTGCACTACTCTGGCTGATATTCCTTCCTGCATTCTTTTGACATGGGCAAACCAGCGTAACCTATTTTCTTCTATTAAATCTTTAGCTGATTTCATTCCGATATTGCTTCTTATTGTGATGTTTCTAATTCTGTCCCTCCTTGTTTTCTCCTCTATTCTCCGCATCTCCATTGCTTGGAGTTGGCTTCCATGCTTTGAGGTAATAATCCAGTATTCACTGGTGTAGCACACGATGGGGATAAATGTGTTTTTGAACGCCACTTTCTTCACCTTTTTGGGCAATTCTCTCTTTCTCTGAAAGCCTGTCCTACGTGAGTGGAAGGACTTGCAGGCCGGTTTTACTCTCTCCCTGATTTCTCCATCTATCAAGCCGTTCGCGTTCAGATGGGTCCCTTTATTTTGTTTTTATATTCTGAATATGAGCATACACCATTATTATTAATGGCCCTTGAGCAAGGTTAATTTAAAAAAAAAAAAAAATTAAATAGTAAGTAAACAACTTTATCTCTACTTGATCAACTCTCTTTTAAACATTACATTTCATATATGTTTGTTGATGCTTAGGTGAATGCTTTTATATATAAAAATAAATGCAGGCTGTTGCTATTATACTCATAGCCTTGAAAACAGGCATAATTTTGATTTTAATAATACAAAGATTATCGCAACATAAAATAATAATCATAAAAGAAAAATACTTGAATCCATATGCATAACAAAAAATTTGAATAGAGTGTGCAATTTTAAATCTTATACTAATGGTTTAAATAGCACATATGCTAATATAATTATTAAATTGAAATTTTAATTTATTTAAATTAATATGAATATTTATAAAATAATAGATTGTATTTTGGGGTTTCAATGTATGTAGATTAATTGTTGCATAATTATTAATGATTGCTTAGTAAATTATTTTAGTTATCATAATTAATTGTAGTATTGCATTGCCTTCTTCTTTGGAGTTTCACCTGTGATGGCTGAGATGTCTGTGATGGCTCCCTTATTCATATTTTATTTTTAAAATAGTAAATGTTTATTCATATTAACTTAATAGGATTTTTGCATTTTAAACTGCAATGAAATTTGATCCAACCTCAATTTTGTTATTGTGTTTTTATTATAATTATTTATTTTTTAGTGATGCTGTATATTTGGGCTTGGTCCGGATTGGACTTAAATGTGGCATTATATTCATTTTAAATATTGTTTAATATGTATACGGTTATTTATTAGAATATTTAAATATATTTAACTCTGTGATGTGTTGTAAATTAAACTAAATAAGGGCCTTTTACAGAGATGCCTGAGGATGGCTTCTAGGCCGAAAATTTGCACCGAAATAAATAAAATTGGTGAAATAGCAACAGCCTGCATTTATTATTGCATTTCATTATAAAAATCATAATTAAAAACTATGTACTTTATTACCTGTATTATATCTCCATATTCGTTTCCGTTGGCAGTGAATGTGATATGGCAAAGGAAGGGAAGCCTGTCCTGGCGCGGTGGCTTCAAACCCATTGAATATGTTCGCCCACTTTCTCCATAGTATGTTCGATTGCACACTACAATTAAACTTACTTATAAGCTTAAACTATAAACTATATAAGTTTTCTCAAAACTATTTTTAAATGGTTTAAAAACATTCTAGTTGTTAAAAACTTTTTTTTGTATACATACACACACACACACACACACACATACACACACACACACACACACACATATATATATATATATATATATATATATATATATATATATATATATATATATATATATATATATATGTATAATATATATGTACAATATATATGTGTTTTTCTCATGGTTAGATTAGAGAACAGGTATGCCTTTTTTAATTGTAATTACGTTTTGTATTAATAAAGAATCATTATTTCAGTGAAACTTGATTTGAAGTTCTCTAACCTAACCATAAGAAAAACTTACAAATCGATTTTTAAAGTCTCCAATTAGCAATAAAATATTTAATGAATATTCCCTAGTAGCTGACTCTCAATAAATAAACACCTAGGTTATAACATCTTTAATAATTATCAACCATTGAGAGAGGGTCCCAATAGGTTGATAATTTCAGCTATTACCTACTACACAAATTTACACACACACACACACACACACTATATACAGTTAGTGACAGTCATATTCGTACAGTATGTTTCTAATTATTGCACCTTTGTTTTCCTCCTTATTATAAATACATATAGTTTATATTATATATGAAATTAAAGATCTAAAAGGGATTGTTAATTGTTGATTAGAAACAGAAATAATCAATGAAGAGAAGAAGTAAAATAATCCATATATGAAAATAAAGTAACTAACTGATGCGACCTTCGTATTCGAACACTCATAATAATTGTTTATTTACCTATCTTTAAAGATGTTCATGGGTCAAATTGTATTCAGTTTAACATTTCTTTCAATATTAAAGCGTCGTACTGCAAGTTTTTAAAAAAATGGGAAGAAGTAAAGACACCATAAATGAAGTTCGGGAAATAATAATAAAAAACTGGCAATGCGGTAAAAGTTATCGAGAAATAGGAAAAATAGTAAATAGAAGTCATACTACGGTGCAAAGCATCATTAAAAGGTTCACAAGTGAAAAACGAATCGTTAATAAGGCCAGAAATTCGAATAGAAGGTTGCCAAGTGAAAGTGATGAAAGATTTTAATAAGAAAACTGAGGGATAATCCAAAAATTAGTCCACCAAAATTAGCAATAGAGATGACTTCTATAATAGGGAAGAATATTATAGCAGCCACTATTTGTAAAGCACTACAAAGAAACTTGTATTACTCCAGAACTGCAAAGAAGAAACCATTTCTGAGTATAAAAAATAGAAAAAAGCGACTTGAATTTGTCAATTTATACAAAAATAGACAATTTGATTTCTGGAAAAATGTTTTATTCACAGACGAGACGAAAATAAATATTTATCAATCAGATGGCAATTGCAAAATATGGAAAAAAAGAAATGAAAACCTTTCCGTATATAACTTGCAACCAACTGTAAAATTTGGAGGTGGTTCTGTGATGCTGTGGGGGTGTTTCTCAACTGGAGGAGTTGGGAAAATTTAATTTATTGGTGGTATAATGAATTCTGAAGCATATTTGAATATTCTAAAAGAAAATTTAAAAGAATCTGTTACAAAATTAGGTACTGAAAGAACGTTTACATTTTATCAAGATAATGATCCGAAGCACAAAGCACTGAAATCAAGAGAGTGGCTTCTATATAATTGCCCAAAAGTTGTGGAAACACCCCCACAGTCTCCAGACATTAATCCTATCGAGAATTTATGGGCAACTTTAAAACAACATTTTAAAAAACATAAAATAAAAGCTACTGAGCTTAAAGAAAAAATACAAGAGGGATGGAGCAAGATCACACCAGAAACAACCACAATACTTGTTCAATCAATGCCGAAGAGACTTCTTGAGGAAATTAAGAGAAAAGGATATCCAACAAAATATTAGACAATTTTTTTTCTGTTAAAAATGTTAAATTATGAAGTGTACGAAAATGAAAGTTGCATAAATTAATAGTTTTGTGAACATATTATTTATTAATAGTTAATATATGTAATTTATAAATATTTATAATGTTGTCAATCGAAATAAAAACGTTTTTCTAAAATACGCTTGTTTTCATTTTCGCCTTAACTTAATAAAATAATTGTGGAGGGGAGAACTAAATACTAAAATCATGGTGTATGAATATGACTCACTAACTGTATATATATATATATATATATATATATATATATATATATATATATATATATATATATATAAGTCTTACCAGTGCAGTACTTGGGCTCATCTGATCCATCCTCGCAGTCGTTGACACCATTGCAGTAGAGATCTGACGGAACACACTTTCCATTCCTGCACATGAGCTCAGAGATTCTGCAGCCCGCCACCATACTAGCCAGGAGGATAACCACCAACATTCCTGTTTAAAATATGTAAAATTATACTCACTTAATAAATACTATAAAAAAAAGTCCAGGTTGTCACTCATACATTGATTTTGTGTGAGTAGATAAATAAATGACAGGAGTTAAAAGTGCTGAACTCCAAGAGCACTTAGGGATTGATAAATTATTTGCCATTTCTATAATTTTGGTTTTATTGAAAACTAGTTTCCAATGTTATACATTCATCTTTACTTCTAAAAGCAATTCAAAATACAGTTTGATATTATTATACATATTAAATTAGATGTAATATAAATCAGTATTATAAAACATTTAAGAGTTATGAATTTAATTAAGACAAGAAATCGAATACATGTCGGTACTCACCAAGGTTAAAATGGATTATATCAACCAGAAAAGTTTGTACTGGTTTGTTCTCGCACTGAACTAACAATGAAAGAAATGTGGGATCTTCATAGGAAAACGGTTTAAGGATCGGGCTTTTTCCAGTAATTCCCGTGAGTAATTGTTTCTTTTTTTATAAATGAGTATAAATTTAAAATTGGACTATTGTAGTTATTACTTTCATTGTTAATTCAATGCGAGAAGAAACCAGTACAAACTTTTCTGTTTGATATAATCCATTTAAACTTTGGTGAGTACCAACATGTATTTGATTTTTTGTCTTAATTAAATTCATTCAATTTATAAATGTTTTATAATACTGATTTATATTACATCTAATTTAATATGTATAATAATACCAAACTGTATTTTGAATTTTTGTGTGTTTTTAGAGCTGAAGATAAATCTATAACATTCGAAACTAGTTTTCAATAAAAATAAAATTATAATAGAAGTGGCAAATAATTTATCAATTCCTAATTAGATTGATCCTTCTGTACCAACATGCGGATGTCATGGACTTCAATCGAATAAGTCACTAGGCCGTAGCTAACAAGCTCAAGTCGAATGCTGAGAAGACAAATGTCATAAAGGTTACGAAGGTTAATAGGCTTCAATCATCTCCTTAAAATTGTTCCTAAATAATAATCCCTTAAAATTTCACCCAATCCTTAAATTAGTATGATAAAACATTTATGAATTATGAATTTAATTAAGACAAGAAATCAGCGTACCAAAATGTATTTGATTTCTAGTTTTAATTAAATTCATAATTCATAAATGTTTTATAATACCGATTAATATTACATTTAATTTAATATGTTTAATAGTACCAAACTGTATTTTGAATTGCTTATTTTAATGTGACTCAAGTCACATTGAATTAAAGCATTAGTCAATGTAAACGTTGACAAAAATAGTAGGAACAAAAACATTCTTATAGGATAATTATGAGAGTTGGGATTAAGGGTTGTGTTCATGCACAAGGACTTTTGTAACAACCTAGTATAACTAAATAATTGCACTAAATTAAAAAAGCAGTATTATTTTATCCCAGGTCCGGTCTCAGCTGACATTAGCCATACGTACATATTGCTATTTATATCGCTGGGTATTTTGCGTACTAAAAAAAAACATTATTCATTAAAACATCTTTATTTGTTTTGCATTAAAAATGGAAAACTAGATCTATTATAGTTGTTATATTCCTCATTCAATTTTTTTTTCACAAACGCATTTCAAAAACAAGCGCCTCGAAGATTACAATCGAAGGTCAACAATGCGAAATGAAAACAATTAACTGAATGGATACTAAAAGAAGATTAGCTTCAATCTGAAATAGCAGATATAAGAAAATCAGCAGAGCTGTAACATCTATTTGTCTTTATTAGGCGTCAACAGGCACTTCAGTAAAAGTTTTTTATTAATTTTATTGCTTAATGGAAGAATAACCAATATCAAAATTTATCATTTTTGGTACGGCGTGATTTAAATTAAGAAGAAAACTTTGAATGTATATAATTGCAAAACTGACAAGGGTTTTGTGAAAACCAGTGCCATTGAGTTCAAATGCCTTTGGTCGTTTTTTTACCGAAGCTACATTGTAATTTTATGTTAAGTAAAAAATATTTTTTTCTGCTCTTTAATTGTTTTAACCTAAATTAAGTCAATAAAATGAGTTAATGTTATGATATCAGGATATTTATTTCGAATTATATCACCTAAAATACTGTTATAAAACAATTAACTTTTATTTCGGTAGGAGTGAAAGAAGTTGCGGGGAAATTAAGCTTGCTCCTCCGGGAAAAAATCCCGGATAACCGATCCAGCCGTGGATAACCGATTTATCGAGGGGCGTCAGAATATAGGAAATGTAGGATCCGGAACTGATAATTTTCGGACCATGAGAAAGGAACGCGTTCTTTCTGCGTAAACTAAATCGTATTCGGGTCCTACTTCGATATTTATCGGACCGTCGTTAGCGCCCTATTTCAAATTGATTTGCTTTACAATCACAGTTATACTAAACGTGTGATATATTTCACTCAAAGCTGGCGAAACAAGGACCGAAATTATTTAAAAGGAAATACTCACTTCCTGCATGGCATGGCTCAACCTCCCTGGTAACTAATTCATCAAATCCGTCCGCTACTCAACAGGCTACTTCTATCCCTCCCCATATGTGATGGAAGTCACACAGAGCCTGGAATTGCGCAAAACTAGATAATTTAATAATGAGAGGAGCAGTTGAGAAATCATAAGAGTAATTTAACAGATTATTCTTTTGATTACTAAATATATGGATTGTTCAGAATGACATTGTTATGCATGGAACTTCATAATATTTAAGATTTTCTGGATTTATATGCTATATTTTACGCTTTATGATTGCTTTTTCTTTAAATAAATTATTAGTATTGTTAATTCATTAGGATTATGATATAATAACTGCCTAAGCACTACAACAGGTGCCTAGGAAAGTCTTAATGTTTCTGAAAACGATTTACAACTATATACATATATATATATATATATATATATATATATATATATATATATATATATATATATATATATTATACACAAACCAGGGAAGGACATATAGAGTTCTTGTTGACTGACGAAAATATAATACTTGCCCGTCAGTTCGGCTTTCATACATAATATTCAATGACAGACACATCATTTGACTGCTCCTAACGCTGACGATACAACAGTTCTCACAAAACATCAATTCTACAAAACATCATCAGATTCACTAACTTTACAAGATCTCTTAATTAAATTATACGACTGATACAAACTATGGAAAATTCGGCTCTAATGAAAAATCGGAACGCATAACATTTACCATTAGAATTAAAACCTTCCCTCCAGTTTATATCGAAAACAACCAAATTACTCAGACGGCTACACTTCACTACCTTAGACTTACTTTTGAAAGGAGGATGACATGGGATCACGTGTTATAATGAAATCTAAGATTCTTAATTACGTGACTCAAACTACTTCACTCACTTCTTTCAAAATCTTCCAAAATGAAACTGAGACAAAAACTAAATACATACATTTGCTTAATTAAACCCATATGGACATATTCCTCGCAGATATGCAGTATATAAAAATGTACAGGAGTAAAGGAGACTGAAAAGATACTGGATAAGAGATCTCCTTGCTTAGCTAACGGAAGCGGACCAATAACTGTAGCGGACCAAGATCAGGGAAGAGATGCTACCCTGTACTATTCTTCTCCATGTCATCATTTCCGAGTATTGTTGTACCATTTGCTGATTGTCAACAAACTGTTTAGAGGTGCAACTTTATAATTGAAGCAAAAAATAAAATAAAGCTTTCTTCTTTTTGGCTTAAAAAAATGGTTTAGTACTTATTAACTTTCATCGGCTTTTTCATTACAATATTTTGTAATATGAAAAAAAAATCATTTACCGAAGATTCGATATATATTCCTTATTCTATAGAACATTCTTTTATTAGCGCTCAATTCATCAGTCAAATGTGATACGTGAGTAAAACAATGTTGTTTATTTTGTATATAACACTTCATATTGAGAGAAATAAAATGATGTAAGTAAAAATAATTGAAACAAACTTTCCAGTCAAATCAGAAAAAATAAAAATGTAAATTCAATTTCAACCGAGGGAATGAAAGCCCTAAATTATTCAATGCGTCAGCTCATTGAAATATTTCATATAAATGTCGGTTATATAAACGATTTAATTTAAGCAATACAACTAAAATCAAAATTAATATTGTGTCACCGTATAACTGTGTACATGTCACCTTTCATACGCTTTATGTTTATTCATACGCAGTCCTGTACATTGGGAACTAGTTAATTGCTAGCGCATATGTATTATCTACATACATAACACCCCTCAGATTTGTATACCACTGTTATGAGATTTCTACATACTGTAGGTATCGTTTAACTATTTTAATTTATAAACTAATAAACAATTCCTATATCATGAAAAAACTTCAGCAGTAACGGAATAGCGAAATGAGCAAGCGCAATAGAGAATCAAATTCAAAAAATTCAATCAGAACCCTCGAAAACCTAATAAACGATCCCTAAAGGATATAAAACTTCAACATTAATGAAAACGCATAATTCGCATGCGCAATAATAAATCCAATTAAAAAATTGGAATAAGAACCGTCTAAAATCATAGGATCATAAAAAACTTCAACAGCAATGGAAAATGAAAATGCGCATGCGCGATCGAAAATCCGATGGTAAATTCGAAAATAGCGCCCTTGAAAACCTAATAAACGATATCTATACCGATGAATTTTGAAAACTAATAATTTAGTAGAAATGCTCATGGCTGAACAAAATCTTGGTAGTAAATTTGACATTAGTATCTTCGCAAATCGATGAAATCTATCTCTCCCCCATCGAAATAAATAAAAAATAATAAATATTTACAAATAAATAAACAACAATTTCATTTAAAAAATTTAAACTACTTGAATAT
Source organism: Rhaphigaster nebulosa (assembly GCA_948150685.1). Taxonomy (NCBI): domain Eukaryota; kingdom Metazoa; phylum Arthropoda; class Insecta; order Hemiptera; family Pentatomidae; genus Rhaphigaster; species Rhaphigaster nebulosa. Next base: position 158,980,511 of record OX411309.1, on the reverse strand, counting down.
CAACCATCTAATAAACGAAAAAAATCCACAAAGAATATGCCAAAATGATTTCAAGAGTCATTATTGTAATTATTTATCACTAATAAAATATAATTAATTCATGTCCGGTTAGGTTACAATTGAAATGGAAAAAGTTACAATTGAAATGGAAAAGGTGACAATTAAAATGGAAAAGGTGACAATTGATTTGGAAAGGGTTACAATTGACATGGAATGCTATAAATACAGGACCCAAGGCTATTTTCCATGAACGTGAATTTTTCGTTTTCTTTTTTTTCCAGATTTCGAATGTGACTGCTTATTTGACAATGACCCTATATTTTTTTCTTATTCTAGGTATGAAGAATTAAAAATAAAATACTATAATATAGTATTTTCAAAAATCAAATATTTTAATACATTATATTATAATGTATTAAAATATTTGATTTTTACTTTATGTTATGAAAACAAGTTTTTATATTAAAACAATAATGGTGAACTGTTGGGATAACGGCGCTACTGGATCTACACTATCCGCATGACGTATCAGTGTAGCGGGTGGTGTATACACAAAGGGTTATGGGGATGGAAGAACCTCTGCACCTGTATCAAACTTTTTTATTTTGCGACACACAGAAATTGTTAAACTAAATTCACGACACCTCTGTTATTTTAGAATTTCAGAAATTCAAGGCTATCCGCTACCTTGGCATTACAAGGTCCTAACTGCTCTAACCATAATTTTAAGAAAAACTAGTTTGAAAATATAATGTGATAGATCGTTTTTCGTTATAAATAAAATTGATCAATTTTCTCCTCATTGCACTACATGGTTTTAATTTAACATTTGAAATTGATTAAATAAAAAAAATACCATACCTCTGATTTTATATAACATATGTCGAAATATAGTCTTTCAAAAAAAAAAAAAAATAGTAGTACGGCTATTTCTTAACAGATAGAGTTAGTCCCTCTTGTGCGTTAGACAAAACAGAGTCAGAATCACCAATAAGCTCATTTTAGCCAAAAATGCCAATTACAACATTGTCAAACGAAGATATTTAAAAATTTCTTGGCGATTCTTGTACTGAGAACTGCTTTCTGCCCTTCTTTCAATACTTTTTCAGGCAATTTCAAATTCTCTACTGAGTATCTTCTGGGATGAGGCCAGTATCTTCTGGGATGAGGCCAGTTTTACCCACCTATTATTATTTTATTTTTTTGTTGCTTTTTTTACAATTAGTAAAGTTATGAAGAATATAAAGTATTTGAAAAAAATTCAAATAATTAATTTTATTTCCTAGCAACATTAAGCACTCAAAACAAAAGTTATTATAATGGTATCTATATGACATTAATGTGAACTTAATGTCATTTGTGTGCCTGAAGGTGTTTCTATATTTTTTTTATATCAGGTAGCGTTTTTGAATGACATTCTCTCATCTCATTTTCAAGGGGATTTAGCCGTTCTCTCTTTCTTTTGATATTTACAAGTGCAGAGCATCCCAGTTCACAGAGATACGATGGAGAACTGCAATTAAATTTTAAGTGCTTTGCGTCCTACTAGATTGTTACAAAAGTCTTTGTGCATTAATTCATTGCTGACATTAAAGTCTCCATTTGAATCCTTATTCAGCACTAAATATAAACAATGCATAAATCGTTGTTTACTTTGCCGAATCCTTTATTTAATTATGTATACCAACTTTCTCTACCTTTCATTCCATTTTATAAATAAGTTTCAATACTAGCGCTTCCACTATACATTTTATATACTCACGATATACGCGTTAACAATAAAACATTGACGGTAAAACAATACTCACAAAACATCAAGATTCTACACAGACCTCATTAATTTTACATCATTACTTACTAAAAATTACTAAATTACACGGCTGGTACAAACTGGTCATGAAAAATCGAAACACATAAACTGTGTCAATGCAAGTAGGCTGAGATGTAAAATGATAATGAGGAAATATTTGATGTGCACTTCGGTAGGAAAAAAAAAAAGGATAGCCTAAGGAAACTGAAGGAAGTGCAGAAATAATCCTAGGAAGGATAAAGCAAAGAGATACGAGGAAATCAGAAGCCCAATAGATAAGTCAGGAGGACTAGGACCACGATGACTAGCCGCCCGGAAAATCATAAAGGTAAAACCTCAAATTTTAAGGGGGGAGGGGGAGTTACAACAATTTTTTCTAATGGCCTATTATTGAAAATAATAAACCAAAAGCATTTACATATAGAGATTTTTTCTTTTTCGTTTTTTTTCTTTTTTCATATTTGAATGCCTTGGCATGCTGATTCCAAACACCTTACATTTCTCCTCAAAGTTTATAAATGGCCGAGTTATGGCCGAGTTATATAACATCTTTAATCGGCAATTATTAGAGATTTTTTTTTTTTTAATGCCTTGTTACGCTGATTCCACCTTACATTTCCTCTCTATCTTTATAAATGGCCGAGTTATGGGCTTATAAGATCTCTAATCGGTCCCCATTTTGAAACAAACAGACGGATAGTAATGTCTAGTTCCGAGGATCATCCCGGGGTGACCTGTGACATTGGTACCGAATCTCAAGAAAATGGGTCCAGTAGTCTCGGAGAAAAGCTGCGGACAGCATACGGCGGACGGACGGATTTTTTTTTATTCGATATTTGGATTCTACGTATCTTGAAAGGTAAAACCTCAAATTTTGAGGGGGGTTACAAAAATTTTTTCCTTGGTCGATTCCAAAGGTCTATTATTGAAAATAATAAACCAAAATATAAATTTTTTTATTATTATATTTTTCTTTGAAAACATGAATACTTACTCATTTCAAAATTATTCGCGTTTACATTTATCTTTCACGTTATCATTTTATCTTTAAGGCGTTAAATATAAAGCTTTATTTATTAACACTTAGCAATGGTGACATTCCATACATTTTTTTCTTCTTTTCTTACATACACTTCATTTTTCTAACTGTATCCACGGTTCATTATCATGTAATATGAACTAATCATCCTTTTAGTAGCTCTTGGACATATACAGTATTCTTGTACACATAATAATGAAGACTAAAAGAAAGTAATCCTGAAGATGGAGAAACAACCTCGAAACGTGGATATAGTTAGAAAATGAAGTGTATGTAAGAAAAGAAAAAAAAAGTATGGAATGTCACCATTGCTAACTGTTAATAAATAATTTTTTAGACTTCCTAAGTGCTATAATAGAAAAATAATGAAGCTTTAATTTTATCTGATGATGTTAACAAATATTTTCACTTCTTTCTTGAATGCTGCAGTTCAACTTGTTCGGGTGATCAAAAAATGTCTGTTAAATAAGCAAGTTAGGAAGACCAAAAATCATTTTGTGTTAATAAGCAAAATCTGTTTGGATTTTATGTTGGAACAATATTAATATTTCTTCTTTAAGTTCAAAAACAGGATTTAATACGCGACCTTTAGAAAGCCATTCCGAAATAATGAAGTTGGTAATTATTTAACTAATTGAATATATAACTTTAATATTTAATTTAATTATTTAAACAATTCGCGCTAGAAGATAACATTATTTTCTTTTAATTTTTTCTATTCCTACCTGTCAATAACTAGTGAAAATACGTGTAAATACTAGTTAGTAAAAGGCACTAGCAAATAGTAGTGCACTTAAAAATCATTTCAAACTTAATTTCATTAAATTAAAATAACCTGCGTACAATTATAATGTGCTTACGACCATTGCAGAACAGATGTAAATGCTTTATTGATATGATTATTATTATTGTGCTTATAAAGAACTGCAAATAATTCCTGAAAAACTGCTAATAAAATTTGTTTGCAGAAACCATTTTAATGATGATAAATGTGGAAGGATCCTGTAGGTGACGGTTTACTGGTAGAATTGCGTGGAGAATGTAATTTTTTTTTTCTCCATAAATACCAGTTCGGGTTAAATGATACGGGTTAAACAGGTCATCAGGTCAAGATCTTGTACCGAAGAAGCGGATTATTCTTATTTTAAAGATAGCACATTCAATAGTTGTAATTATTTTATTGATAATTTTAAATAAAGCAATAAATGCATTAAATAAATCATTTTGAAGTATATGACGTATTGAAATGTTCCTATGTAAGTTGTCTATTTATACTTTTTCATATTTGAAAATATCATATTCTTTGTTTTATTGATTTGTTATTTATATGTTATTAAAAATGCTCTCAAAACGAAATATTTAAAAGTACTTTTATAATTCCATAAGAAGTTGGCTATGGTGCTCGACAATTAAGCATATTGAAAAAGATAGGTATTGAATATAAATGAGGGAAAATGATGGAATAGATGATTCACCGTCTGTATTCACCGTCTGTATTCTTAAACTTAATAGATGATTCACCGTCTGTATTCTTCAACTTAATAGATGATTCACCGTCTGTATTCTTCAACTTAATAGATGATTCACCGTCTGTATTCTTCAACTTAATAGATGATTCACCGTCTGTATTCTTCAACTTAATAGATGATTCACCGTCTGTATTCTTCAACTTAATAGATGATTCACCGTCTGTATTCTTCAACTTAATAGATGATTCACCGTCTGTATTCTTCAACTTAATACTTTATCAAAAAAATTCATTAGCAATCTCAGGTTTTAAAGTTAACATTAAATATTGGAAAAATGTAGTCCCACCTAAAACAGACGAGCGGGTGGTCGATCAAATATGAAAAAATTTTCATATTTTATTTTGGCCATAAAAATTAGTTTTTAGGTTGGTCCGATACTCACTGGTATGTAGAAAAATGCTTATATAAATACTTTGCAACCTCAGTGACTTACAATTAGCTGATAAACCTTTTCTTAAATCATTAGCAACTTTTCCTTCAAGATAATTAAATATCCCAACGTATTTCTCTGCCAGTATATTCAGGTTGTGCGAAAGATTTCTTTCGTTTTCAATCCTAAAGAGGTTTTCTTTGTGAAAGCGAAAAAAGCTATATCCTGTCGCCAAAAGGGTCCTGTATCCGGGTGAAAGAGGTTTCATTCCCATTATGCCTCTTCTAATCACCTCAGCCATAAACGAGATGAACAAGAACTTCGCTATAGCGCAGAGCCCAGTTGAGAAAGGACAAGTCTTCTTTAGAACCTGAATGGGTGCGTTTCGCGGAATTGGAGTACCATCTCAGGCCAGCAGATGACTTTTAACAAGCTAGCAGCGAAGTAGTCGAAAGATCAACTTTTATGAGCCAATCCCTTCATTAGTAAATAACTTCTATTGTCAAAAGAAATAGTCCACTTTTCAGTTTCTAAATAAATGATGTACTTTAGTTAAAATGAATTCCCATCCAATTAAGATCTATTTCAAAAATTAAAAATATTTCTCGTGAAAAATACTTTCTGTATGTTTATGATTATTGAATTTAAAGTAAAAAAAAAAAGTTAACGGTATAATAGTTCGTTCGTTCATTCGTTCGTATTTTGTGGCGTAAAACTGCTTTGGTCATCAACGCCATTTATTAATTTATATACATATATATATATATATATATATATATATATATATATATATATATATATATATATATATATATATATATATATGTATATTTTTATTATAACTTTTTATTTTATTTATATCTTTTTTTTAAACATATGCACACACACACACACACACACACACACACACTAAAGGATTTGGTAACTAAGGTTTTTGTTCTAGTCATCTACTATCTATCTAATTCTCTGTCAAAAGTTTTTGTGATTTTAAAAACTTGAAGACTGATTCTGTTGTTATATGGTCATCTCAGAGAGTTGTTGACAGATCCGGATTTAAACCAAAACTATTATAATAGTGTTTATACATTCTTAAAATATTATTAGAGTTCATAGCAAATATTTATACTTCCCTTACCTATAAATAAAATATATAGTAAAAGGAAGTATTGCGATCGTGAATTCGAATTTTCAACGGAAATACACGTATTAAGGTCCTCTGAGTGAGGCTGTGGCAAATTTATTTCTTGACGGACCCACGGAAAGAATCTCTTCCTTTCTACACTGGTTGGAATGGGTTGGTGATCTGTAGAAATAACCCGCCTTGTTTGCCTTAATAGGAAAAGACACCACTAAGAACCACAAAAACCAATTAAATAAACAACAAATAAACACCAATTAAAAAAATAAACAGAAGAAGAAAGTCCCTGAGTCCAAATAACCAAGTCTCGCAAAATGGTGTATGAGTGTGCCTGTATGCATGTGAACAGACTAGCTACAATGAAAAGTGAAATTGAATAACATATTTAAGGTAGGTGTATGTCTGGAATGTTACAGCAACGTTTCCGCTGTTAATTAATTCGACTTAGCGAAAATGCTACTTCATATTATGGATTTTACGATATTTTTTACAATTTTATCGAAAACGAAAACGGCTGTAATGATTTTGATTCAACGCCTAAAGTCTTCGACTTAAAACCCTTTAATTTTTGATATATCAAGTACGTCACCGAGAAAATGAAAGGAAAAAATGCTATGTCGAAGAGAAAAGTTGATTTGCGCGTAACTCAAAAAGTATGAATTTTATGGTAATTATGAACGTAAATTCTGTAATAAACAAAAAAATATATCTGACCAGTATTTGCAAAGATACAGCGTATCTTATAAGAACTATAAGACTAGGCCGTAGATGGAATACCGAGTGTGTCTGAAACACTGAACATGTAATGGAGTATGTAATTCTATTCAATATTCTGTAGTCCGAAAGCAGACGGATGCGACAAAACCTCCTCCCATAACGCTCCCCAACTTGTAATAAGCTCTGTAATAATGTAATGTAATAATATAAAAATAGAAATTAATGACTTAATTTTAATTTATTTTCAGCAAGGCAAACCAAAAATATAAAGTTTTACTCCAATTGATAAAAAAACTATTTTATTGTATCGTAGTTTTGTGTGAGAAGAAGCGCAAGCGACTGAGAATATTTCAAGTAGCATTTATGTGAATTCTTTAAAATTATTTTAAAGCGTGGATTATAATTATATTGTGGTAAAGCAAAGTTGTGCGATGTGCGCACCGCACCAGACTTTTTACCTTCAACTCTTAATTTATATCTGTCGCGGAATATTGGTGACGATTAACAAATAGTCTGTCCACCTTGAAAATAAGAACATCTTAGGATGGGGAACTTTAAATATGGCTGAGATTTCTATCCTCAGTAAAAGCTTTGAAAGAAGTTTCCGATTGATTCCCAAAGCATTTGCCAAAGACAGAGAAACATGCGAATTCCTTTCTCTTTTTTCGTCTAAATTTAGTTGAATCGTGAATTTTAGACATTTTCGCAGTAGAATGTTTGGGTCATTTGTCCAAAAGACATGCCAGTTATATTTTATAACTGATACAGGTTAAAGAAATTACACATTACTTTAAAAGAAAACACATGTATTTTACCTCAAAAATTAAACAATAAATACATCTAAATCTGAAGACAAAATTCCACAATATATTGAAACAAGCAATCCTTCTCATACCTCCTCCTCCATATAAATTCGCAGAGATAGACCTCTAACATGTCCCTCTTGGAGATAGGACTCTAGCATGTCCATCCTAGTCCCGCATTCTTTCTTGTCTCTTAGATTTTTTTCGTTGAGTCGTACCTTCATTTGATGTCCTCTTGCATATACCTTAGTACTGGCAATGATATTTTGGCTCTGTAGAAACTTAAGAGCAGCAGTATGTTCCGGTTGAATGTCACAATTAAAACAATATCTCAGTTAATATATGGTTAAATTAGATTATAATTAACTACTTGGATAATAGCTATATTGTTATAACTACTTAAATAACGTGTATCAGTTATAAAATATAACTGACATGTCTTTTGGACAAAAGACCCGAATGTTTGCTTTGTTTTTTAAAATTATACTATTCAAATTTATATATTCATCTTTTGGGTCTTTTCCGTTTCGAAAAAAACGTACAGAATAAATAAGTAACCACAGTTACTAACCGGTGATTTCTGTGATAATATCTATTATTTCGCAGGATTAATTTTAAACATCTGTTGTTATCAACTAACCTCGTTCCCTGCTTTGTTTGCACTACAAAGTTTCAAATTCGGGTATAATAAATTTCTCTACACTTGTTACTTATTTTAATACCGAGGATAGTTGTGTTCGTTATTATATGGATCATAACCTCATAGAAAACTGGGTCCAAATGTTCCCGATATGGAGCCTCTCCATCAAGGGAGTTTCTGTAATTTGGAGGTATAGAAGAACATGTTATACTACTATACCTCTATAAACTGGAACGTGGTTTTAAGGCTATAAGTTACCATTTAAGTCGTCACTATGGTCTATATATTCTTGGACATACAAGTATTCTACAATTAAATGGTGCGAAAAGGAGTTACAAATGAAACCTGAAGATTTGGATCTATAAATCTTTTTATATTGCATATTTATTTTATGGCTTGACAATGTAAACGAATGTTTATTTTTGTTGGTCGCTGCATTATTAATAAGCTAAACTTTATCATCTTAAATTAGTGATCACATAAATCAACGGTTAGTAACTGGGGTACTCGAACGGAAAAGACACCATCTATTATTTTAGGATAAAGTTTCGCCTGTACATAATTGTACAGATTTAAGTTAATTTTGTAGATCTGTTACTCTTAAATAAATATTATTTATTAGGGGATTGGTTTCACGGGTAGAAAGGGATAAGTAATCCGAAAAGAAAATAGTACAAATAATAAAGGACATTCAAAAGTAAGAAATTCAATGCCAAGGTGTGAGTTGGAATATTCATCTGAATTAATTGGGCATCCAATAAGAAACGTGAGAGTGCCTAAGGGGCTCCATTCAAGAGTCTTATTAAACAATCATGCAGCCCCTCATACACGAGGGAGGACACCAGCCCTGTATTTACAGAAAAGGAATCATGGAGCCTCTGTTAAATTTTAAAGTAACCATTTCCTCTATCCAATGCTTACTTGATTTTCAGTCTATCATATTTTTTTCTGCGTAGCTGTTAATGTTATAACTGTCATATCCAGCTTATTTGAATAGAGAGATAAGTGGTGTTTAATGGATGGAGAAGATTAATAAATGGTGTCATGAGTGATTAATAAATTTATAAGCACCAATTTTGCATGACGGCCGATTTTTTTGAAAGTTGGTACACATGCAGTACAATTTTTTTTTTTTTTAAAGAGAGAATTTGTTTATACGAGTATACATAAGGGGAAGACCATGGAAAACAAATATTTAATAATAGTTCTTGTACAGAAGTAGCATAACAATAACAAATTAAATAGTTTTGTTATTTTTGTGAACAAACACACTTCACTTAAATTATCTTTACTAATTTTCTACATTAATATTTTTTTACCCACACACAACAAACGCTTCGAATTCTCTTTCATTTTCTGGGTTTTCCTTTCTTTTTTCGTAATTATGCTATTTTTTCTAATATAAAATAATTAACAGTACTTCTCTAAGGCCCGATTTTTCCACAATACATTATTTCGTCTGTTTGTCCATTATTAATTTTTTTTTTAAAGCATTATCGCACTAGAGAGTGTCTGCTTCATAATGTAACTGGACAAACAGACGAAATAATGAATTATCGAAAAAACGGACCTCAGAGAAGTACTGATCATTATTTTATATTAGAAAAAATAGCATAATTCAGAAGAAAGGAAAATCCAGAAGATGAAAGAGAATTTCGAAACGTTGGTTGTTTGTGGGTAAAAAAATATTAATGTTAGAAAAATAATAAAGATAATTTAAAGGAAGTGTGTTTGTTCACAAAAATAACAAAACTGTTTAATTCAGTAATGAAAACTTCCGTAAAGTAGTAGGAATCTTATAATAACAAATTATGATTGAAGAAAAAAAATGATTATTTTGAAAACTACTTCAAATTAAACATATTTTAAGGTTCAAATTACAAAAATTAACACATCAGAAAATAAATTTGGCGATACTGCACATGCATAGAATAGTAGTTATTAGTTCAAAAATAAATTATCTAATTTTTAATGAATTTATGACAAAAATACAAAGCTTTTTCAAATGATATTTGTTTTTTATGGTAAAAGGCCTTTTGAATACCATCCTTTATCAGGTCATTGTGGAGGAAGAGGGAGAGACGTGAACAATGGGCTTTTAAAGGATATCTTCGGCGCTGCTTGCATCGGACATTTAAATAAAAAATATGTGATGTCCCCTTTTTTGTGGAGATTGCAGAGTACATGTTTCTTCAAGGAAACAAGCCTGAGCCTTGCCAATAAATTCTAATTTTGCTTCCAGCGCTCAGTCGCAACTGGGAAATAATTCTTAAAAGTCTTATGTTTGATTTCATAGACAAATGCGATTCGACGCATTAATGAGGTTTTATTAATGGGTAGAAGGTTTAAGATGAAAAGAAAACATCAAATTATGGCTGTTCAGTTTTAAGATATAGTTAAAAATAAATAATTATGTGGTAAAATACAAATTTATCGAATTGCGGAATTTCAGAAATAATAAGGATATTTTAAAGGATATCAAAATTTTTTTTAACTCTTATTAATTAATCCGCAACTGTTAATTACGATGATTAACAATCAGCAGATGGGCTGGCATAGTAATAGATACAAGAACAACAAAAATAATAATTAATAAAGTAAATCAATTTTTTTTTAAAACAATGACTTGATAGACATGATGAGAGGTTTGGTTTTATTTTCTTACATAATTATCCAAGTAGGTCTCTCATCCAGACACTTTTCAATAGTCTTCTGGTAACCCCCGGCATGAAAGTTGTGGCCAGCTCATTTATTAATTGGTTACTGTGTCCGTACAACTTATCGTGAAATCGTTTGTATTACGTTCATTGGCCGTCGGCATGTGTAAGTCAGTGTGTGAAGTGATGTTATTTACGTACCATGGCTCTTGGATAATTATTCGTTGTATCTTAGATGGAAAAGACTGAAGTCGTTTTATGATTGTCTAAAATGGAATGACGTCTAAAAAGTGAGTACAATAATTTCAGTCTGAGATTTAATGATGCGTGATTTTTACTTCCTTGTACGAGGTAAAGGAAGTATTGTAATCGCGAAAATTTTCGGTTTTCAGATTTCAACGGAAACATCCGTTTTGACCATCCCTGAATCCATTTTGGCTAGTTTCGTCGTGGCGTCTGTACGTACGTTCGTATCTCGCATAACTCAAAAACGGTTAGCCGTAGAAAGTTAAAATTTTGTATTAAGGATTGTTGAAGAATCTAGTTGTGAACCTCCCTTTTTGGTCACTGCTTGATCACCGGAAGTGGTACTTTACTTGAAGGTCATAATTGATTTCCATCAAAAATTATATTAAAATACTATGCAAAACTTCTCAAATTTAGTATTTATGACTTATATATTTGATTTAAATAATATAATAAATTTTGGTTAACATTGGCAGACCGGAAGTGGTACTTTACTTAAAGGTCATATCAGACTTTCATCAAAAATTATATTAAAATATAATGTAAAATATCTCAAATTTGGTAAATAGAACTTTTATATCGATATGAATGTATTTACTAGATTTTTGTTAAAATTGGTGAGCCGAAAAGGGTACTTTACTTGAAAGTCATAATAAACACATCAAAAATTATATTAAAATTAAATACAGAAATCATATGTTTCGGTAATAAAGGTCACAAACACAATTTAGTTTCCAATCCAATTAAACATTTTTATTACTTGTTTTAAGTGTTAAAATTGAGTATAAAATATTGGTTTTCCTCCCCATTTGTGAGATGAACAAGTCTGCAGCAAGAGAATAAGATATAAGTTAAGTGGGTTTTCCGCTTAAAATCTCGAAACTGTCGATTTTCAATGCTTCATCAAGTGACATAGACAGTTCTAATGTAGGAACTCGTTACCTACTGAAAGAAAACGACGTATAATAACGGAATGAGGCCTCCTGAAACAAGAATATCTCTGTGTGTGCGTCAATAGTTGGACGTCGCGACGCCGAGCGAGATAGATCTTCGGAAACTAGTTACCAAATTGTGGATCACTTTTTGAGCCACTGATTTATAGTTTAATAGGCGTACAAGGAAATCATGTGTTGTCCACATCAGATATTTTTTTTTATATGTGGACCCCAAGTCATTCTCCTATCAAAGATTAGTCCTACCTATTGTACTCTGTCCGTTTGTGGAATCGGTATGTTGTCTAAGTAAACAGGAGGACATGTTTCTAGTCTGAGAGTAAATGTGATGTGTGATATCAAAATAAATTAATGATTTTGAAGTACCTATTCCTACCGCTAGGATTAGCCTGCCATATATGTATAGAGAGAGAGGAATGGGGAAACAGAATAAACTAGAAATATAAATTATATAAGTAAGAAGAAAAATGAAACAAATGGTTTCGATGGAACGTCATCTGTAGGATCAGATGAAAAATGAACCACCAAAGGAAATAGCCTCTCTTTGGATGGGTATAGCCCGCTTCGAAATATATCTTCTTCAAGTCAGCGAGTCTCTATACTAGTAGTATATTACTATAGCCCGCTTCGAAATATATCTTCTTCAAGTCAGCGAGTATCTATACTAGTAGTATATTACTATAGCCCGCTTCGAAATATATCTACTTCAAGTCAGCCAGTCTCTATACTAGTAGTATATTACTATAGCCCGCTTCGAAATATATCTTCTTCAAGTCAGCGAGTCTCTATACTAGTAGTATATTACTATAGCCCGCTTCGAAATATATCTTCTTCAAGTCAGCCAGTCTCTATACTAGTAGTATATTACTATAGCCCGCTTCGAAATATATCTACTTCAAGTCAGCGAGTCTCTATACTAGTAGTATATTACTATAGCCCGCTTCGAAATATATCTACTTCAAGTCAGCGAGTCTCTATACTAGTAGTATATTACTATAGCCCGCTTCGAAATATATCTTCTTCAAGTCAGCCAGTCTCTATACTAGTAGTATATTACTACAGCCCGCTTCGAAATATATCTACTTCAAGTCAGCGAGTCTCTATACTAGTAGTATATTACTATAGCCCGCTTCGAAATATATCTACTTCAAGTCAGCGAGTCTCTATACTAGTAGTATATTACTATAGCCCGCTTCGAAATATATCTTCTTCAAGTCAGCGAGTCTCTATACTAGTAGTATATTACTATAGCCCGCTTCGAAATATATCTTCTTCAAGTCAGCGAGTCTCTATACTAGTAGTATATTACTATAGCCCGCTTCGAAATATATCTTCTTCAAGTCAGCGAGTCTCTATACTAGTAGTATATTACTATAGCCCGCTTCGAAATATATCTACTTCAAGTCAGCGAGTCTCTATACTAGTAGTATATTACTATAGCCCGCTTCGAAATATATCTACTTCAAGTCAGCGAGTCTCTATACTAGTAGTATATTACTATAGCCCGCTTCGAAATATATCTTCTTCAAGTCAGCGAGTCTCTATACTAGTAGTATATTACTATAGCCCGCTTCGAAATATATCTTCTTCAAGTCAACGAGTCTCTATACTAGTAGTATATTACTATAGCCCGCTTCGAAATATATCTTCTTCAAGTCAGCCAGTCTCTATACTAGTAGTACATTTTCCAGTATTTAATTATACATTTGGGTCAGTTTTATTTTTACAATCATTAGTGTGTTGATAAATTATGTATTTTATTTATTGGTCACTTTCTTCATAATAAATTATAGGAAGATTAGAGCAGCTAATTTCATATACCACACTTGCAGTTTAATTTCCAACTCACAACTTTAATTACGATTTTATTGAGCGGGCCGCTGCTTACTTTCTAGATATCATTCATTAATCCTAACAAAGGTGGCTCAACCAAAATTCACACCAGGAGACTTTTCGAAGATTTTTAGTAGAGGCGCTATAACACCGCAAAAACGGTCCTTTGCTAGAATTATATTTATTTAAATATTAAAAATAACTTATCAAATTCATAGAATTTGGACTACTTGCTACTATATAGGATTTAAGTCATATTGAAAGAAATAATAAATTTTTAAAACTATGTACATTCTAACGTTTATTAATATATTTTTAAAAACCACTAACAATCTGTGTCTGCAAGTCATAGTGTTCGATCCCATTTCAAAGCTCTCAAAATATGATAAATAATTTTATAAATGATATTCTATTTTTTTTAAAAATCGCAATTTTTTCTTTTAGGGGTCTACATTTTATCATTATGAAGGGTTCTCCGTTGGAACTTATCTTAATTTGCACAGTTATTACTCTTGAGCTATTATATTACTTTTTTAATTACTATTTTTTACTATTTTAGTTGTTTACTATTTACCTAGTTTTATAATCCTACGAAAACAAGATAAAGTCAAAATATATTTTATAAGGAAAATGTTCAATGCATCATGAAAAAACTGCCAAGATCAGTCAGTATATTTGGGAATATTTACTCCAAAGCTTCACGGTGATAAACAACTGACCTTCCTCAATCATTTCGCGGCAAATTGGATCATTTTTATAGCTTGCTATTTAACATTTATGAAATAATAATTTTTTAGACAATTTTTATAATTATACAAATTAAAAACTTTTTTGAGGAATCCTATTTCATCCCTTTACATTATACAGTTATCACAAATTTTGAAATTTCATCAAATTAATTATGATAATTAATTTATGAATCTAAAATTGTTTTGACTAAAATGATGATACATTCGACATCACGTAAATAATAATTTTGAAATTGTGAATAAAACTTTTATTATTATTATTATCATGAATACAAGAACTGGCAGTTCAATAATGTAGGGATAAATATTTAATTTTCAATTCGCAATATTCAATTAGTAAAGTGGTCATGAAAGTTTGAGAAAATGTTGACGCTCAAAAAGTAAGTGATTGCATAGTGATCTCAAGATATAAATAGCTGGGACATAAAATTTCCTATAACATAAAGTGCAGGATACTTGGATATGGGAAAGAGGATGTTTATGTTTAGCTGTTCCTTTGGATCATAAGGAAGTGAGAGAGGGAAGGAGATACATAGTTTGACGGCTTGGGCACCGAGGTGCTAAAAACTCTGTTCTAACTTTGTTATATATTGATAATGTGCCTTGTTCAGTTCTTTTAATCAAGAACCTTCTTTTAATCAAGGAAGAAAGCTTATAATTCTTTTTGCCCACGATGTTCCTGCAACTTATCATGCTAAAGGATATATTTATCCAGTTGACGTACGCATGATGGTACAGAAGAATCTAATTAGGGATTGATAACTTATTTGCTACTTCTAGAAATTTGTTTTTATTGAATTACTGGAATTATCGGGGAAACTCCGATCCTTCCCACTAAAGCGTACCTTTCTTCCACTACAGTCATTTCCATTACTAGTTCAGTGCCAGAACAAACCAATGTAACCTGTTCTGTTTGATATAATCTACTTAAACCTTGGTAAGTACCAATATGTATTTGATCTCTTGTCTGAATTAAATTCTTAATTCATAAATGTTGTATAACATTAATTTATATTACATTTAATTTAATATGTATAAGTATATCTATTTGACGAAATTTAATTTAATATGCATAAGAAATAATCCCAAAACTTTTAATTTCTTTAGAGACCTTAAAAATTCACTGAGATTCTTAAAATTACTTCTTTAATTAGATCACAACTTTGCGACTACCTCTCGCTACGCTCACTCAAGAGATAAATAAACTCCCAAAGGATTCTGTAATTTTAGAGAATTATTTCAGGTAGTTAATGAGCCTTAAAATTACTAAACATAAATAGAACATTCCAAACAAGAAGAGTCTCAAAAACAAACCTTTGGATTTCGCCAATTCAGGCATTATCAAAATAGAAGGCGAGGGAAGAAAATAATAAAAAATATAAACATAAAAAAAAATAAAGAAAAAACAAGTATAAAGAACAAAATACAGCACATCTCTCATCCGCAGTCAAAAGAGACAATAACCGAAGACAGCACCCTACACCAAAACATCCAGACACATACTGAGGTAAAAGAAAGGTGGCATGGCAACAGCTGTTATCAATTTCAAAAAGCGCTTTATTATTTTCCTAAATAACACTTTTAACACATTAATAATTCTAATTAAAACATATGATTTTTCATTTTACCCAATAACTTTAACAAATAATCATTGTTGCCATTAATCATCCCAACAGATCCGTTTTAGATGAGGTTTGGACCTAACCCTCATTTAAATTTGATTATTTGTGTAATGAAAATACCGTGCCCATTCTCATAGACCTTCTTTGATAGAATAATCCCAAAACTTTACTGTATTTACTTTCATTGACGGTAATTCTCAAATTATTTTAACACTTTAATAGAAAAAAACAGAAGAAAAATAACTTATTAATACACAAATTATATTAATAAACAAAACATTGAACAGATAGCAAAGGTTAGAATGCAGGTTATAATCAGAACAAATATAACATATGGTAGTTCGATAAATGCGTAAATACCCATTTAAGTAATTAAATGAAATTATATTGGCAAAAACTAGATACAATTTATGTTGGATTCACCATTTTTTTTTTAAGTAACTCCGTTTCTTAATTGCTTATCTAGTGTCGCACCGTTGAGCAAATGCCTGTTTTATTTATTAAAAAAAAAATAAAGACGAAACAAATACAGTAGTCAAAATAAGTATTCGACTTAGTTTTTCGAGTAAAAATATGTTTAATAATTTATTGAACATAAATTAATTGATAGATATGATAAAAAACAACATTCCACATTATTTTTTTATAGGTGAAGGGAATTAGAAACCCGTACAAACTAATTAACAACAAATATCAAACAATTCATATTTTCAGGCAGAACTGTATCTTTACGATTTAGGACCCATTTTAGGGGGAATGGATTGCTAGCCTAATTAAAAACTAAAATTAAAAATTCATAATGCAAAAAAAAGTGAATTAACTTAGTTTCTTAAAAATAAAATAATTTGTTAATTTGTTCTTTAATATAGTTATCACTTCAATGCATATTCTCTTATTAAAATACAAACCCAAAATGAGCCAATTGATCCGAATTGAACGATAATTTCTCCTAAATGGGTCGACAATGAATCCTAAGTTCTACCTGTAAAGACATATTGTTTAATTTTTGTCGTTTATTAGGTTGTACGGGTTTCTAATTTCCTTCACCTGTAAA
Source organism: Rhaphigaster nebulosa (assembly GCA_948150685.1). NCBI lineage: Eukaryota > Metazoa > Arthropoda > Insecta > Hemiptera > Pentatomidae > Rhaphigaster > Rhaphigaster nebulosa. Next base: position 158,963,351 of record OX411309.1, on the reverse strand, counting down.
AATTAATATGGAATGTTGTTTTTTATCATATCCATCAGTTAATTTATGTTCAATAAATTACTAAAACATATTATCACAACTAAGTGTACGAATGCTTATTTTAACCACTGTATATTTCGGAATGTATACTGTAAACTAAAATATTGTAATCATCACAAATGATTAGCTGTTGTTCATTGAGGAGTTCCTTTTTCTGTCTCGTAAAAGCATTCATTGAATCATGATGAAATGTATATGGTACTCTTTTGATTAAAAAAAGAATCGCAGAAATCGGACATCAAAAAAAAAAAAAAAGTGAGATTGGAGTCGGTTAAAAATGTGATTACTTCAACGATTAGCTATGCCTTCTAAAATATAATAATTAGTTTTTTTAATTATTTTATAAATAAAAAGGAATTAGTTGACATCCGCATGATGGAAAAGAAGGATCAATCTAATTACGGATTGAGAAATTATTTGCCACTTCTATAATTTTATTTTATTAAAAACTAGTTTCGAATGTTACACATTCATCTTTAGTTCAAAAAGCAACACAAAAATTCAAAATACAGTTTGGTATTACTATGCATATTAAATTAAATTAAGTGTAATATAAATAATGTAATGTAATATCAATTTATATTACATTTAATTTAATATAACAATAATACCAAACTGTATTTTGAATTGTTTTTTTTTTTTCAATTCTTGTGTGTTTTTAGAATTGAAGATGAATGTATAACATTCGAAACTAGTTTTCAATAAAAACAAAATTATAGAAATGGCAAATAATTTATCAATCTCTAATTAAAAATGAATTATAACAATTAAATAATAAAACTAATAATTATATAATCACTCTCAGGAATAGAGAACTTCAAAGAGCGTATATTAGAGTTTAAATATAGAACACTCCACAGAAACAGGAAACTCTCAATGAATTACAACTTAGCGTACAATTTACGTCGTTCGATGAACTACAAACACTTCACGAACATGACACATTTTTTTTAGTTTATGATTTTCAAGTTTTTTATTAAAAATATTCTCCTCGAAATACAAAAAAAAAAAAATACTATTCTGGTAAAAACTTCATTAATTGCGAACAAATAACTTTCTTTCAATATTAAATTATTTTAAAATTTGTTCAACAATTATGAGACATGATTGAAGATACCATATACATTTTTGTTAAATACGTCAATTAAAATATTAAAAAATTACACTTTATAAAATTACTCGAACTAAAAATGCTAATTTTAAACGTAGGAAATGAAAAATTAATTCAGTAATAATAAAAATCCAGGCAGAATTCAGAGATAATAAAATTCATTTGTACAATAGTCTATCAATAGCCTGGAAGTGTGTACAACACATACGGAATTGTGTCAGGATTTCAACCAGCACTCCAACTGTCTTTTATGAAATTCAATTTATTTACAGACAAAGAACAGTTATTATAGTTTTCCAACACAAAATCGAGAGGTCACCTGGGAAGTTAAAACGTTCCATGGCAGGACAAAAATGCATATGGAACATAACATTAAAAATTATATTTAAAAATATACTGCTCATCTAAAAATAAAAAATATAAAAAACACAATAAAATTAGGATCCTATGTAAAGAGCGTGAAGTATATTTTAAAAGTAAAATTCTTTGGCAAATCATCTTTATAGGCTAATGAGCTACATAAAATAATATACTACATTATTTTAAAAATTAATCATGCAAGGCAATAACTTATTCATATTATAACAACATTAATAGAGTAATTACCATTATTTTATTCACATATTTGGAGTGATGAATAAATCTTCATTTAATATTAAGTACATACACATTTCACCTGACTAGAGATTTTATTAAAAAATTCGTTTAAATAAAATTTATATTTTTTCCGGTTTATTGCAGTCGTAATTTAATTCTATTTGCTTTATCTTAAATTTTATTTATATTTGTTTCCAATAAAGAACCCTCCAAAAGTCTATTATCAGATGCATTAGCATTTATAGTTTATTTAATTTATATTTTTAATTTATTTTCAGATTTTTATTATAGTGCTTATTGTTAATACAAAAACAAATTAATAATAACAAATAATATCATCTAAAAAATATATTATTAAAAAATGAAATGTTAAATTAAAAAAATATATGTATACATAACTTAAATATTTACATTTTAAATTATATTTTCATAAGGTTGCTTATTGTCAATAAATCTTAAAAATCTGGTTAAATCCTTTCGTGATTTAGGAACATAGAAACTTAATTTTTATGTAAACGTATAAATTGAAAAATAAATAGTTATATTTTTTTTCTTATTGTTTATCATGGAATTACCTGTGCCTTGGGGTGTCTCATAGTCCCCGGGTTGATGGAGGGCACATCGCCCGGACGACTGTAGGCCGACGGGGAGCGGTCCTGATCGATATACCCACCCCAACACCCCCACCGCCACTACTGCACCAAATCCTCGGGTCAGTGTCACACCCCCAGTGCCCTTTTTTATAACCATTTCCCGCGGATCTCGTATCTGGGTCGCCCTCTCAACAACACTATACAACAGCATGAGGAAAATCCAGTCCCTGTAGTATTACAGTCGATGAGGAAAACTCTTTCATCGCGGGGTAGTACAAGCGTCTACAGAGCGAATACTCACTTTTTCATCTCTTTTTAACTCATCAGGAACTACAATTTTTTTTTTTTTTTTTAACACACCTATTATTGTTCATTTGTTAGCTCTATTAACAAAAGATTTATATTTTTAAACCTCATTTCATAAAACGAGCATGAATTGAGATAAAGAAAAAAATATCTTTATTTTTCTATTACAGCACATTAGGAAGTCTAAAACAATTATTTGTTAACTCTTAGCAATGATGGCTAAGAGTTAGCTTCTTACATCCACTTCATTTTTCTAACCGTATCTATGTTTTGGGGTTGTTTCCCCATCTTCAGGATAAATTTCTGTAAATTTAACAAACAAAAAAAAAAAAAAAACATATTGTATCAACATTGATAATCACATCTTTACCTACAATATACAATACTTCACATCACATTAATAATTATTTTACCTCTTAGTCTTCATTACAATATGTACAGGAATACTGTGTATGTCCAAAAAGCTACCAAAAGGATATTAGCTCATAGTTGCTAAAAGTTATGAACTGATTTAAACGGACTATGAACTGATAAGCCCACTGTTCTATTTAAATACCCACCATATAAATAATAACCTACCACACTTTATGTCCAAATTTACTAATTAGTGTATTAAAATATTTTTTAAAACTATTAATCGATATAATCGCTCCATTCCAACCAGTTATCATTATTAATTTAATTTCACTTTTATGACATAATATTTTTGTTTTATTGTCATCCTATTGACTATATCTGCATAATGGGTGCCTAGTTTTTTTGTATCTATTTTATAATTGACTGCTATTTTATCGTTTTTAGTAATGTATATAGATTCCAATATTTTTGTATTTCTTTTTTTTTATTTTAAATATCTAATATTTTTGGTTCTTTAAATTTGAATTTATGTTGCAGTCTAATGGTATGATTAGCTAAAGCCGAAGCATTAATATTTTTAGTATTTTTGCAATTGGAAATGTGTTATGATATTCTTGTTATTAATTTTTTTGAAGTTTCTCCAATATAAAAACTCTTTCACAATCTCCACAGTCCAATTGGTAAATTTCATTTTGTTTGTCTAACTGGTTTATGCTGTCTTTCATGTTACTAATATAAAATTCCAATTTATTACTATTATATAGACCTAATCCTAAATTGAAGTGGTCATATTCCTTAAAAATCTTTTTTATGTTACCTGTCAATCCAGGAACATGATATTCCTAATTTGTTAAATGTCTTTATATCATTGTTTCTATTTTGTTTCTTACATTTACATTAAAAAAATATCGGATGTGGACAACACATGACTTCCTTGTACGCCAATTAAACTATTAATCGGTGGTCAAAAGGTGATCCTGAAATTGATAACTAGTTTCCGAAGATTGCGGTATCTTAAAACGACACTCGGCTTCGCGACATCCATCTATTGATAAACACACACACACTCTTGTTTCTGGAGGTCTCATTCCGTTATTATTTGTCGTTTTCTTTCAGCAGATAACTAGTTTCCAAGAGATTTCTTCGTGTTCCGTGACAACATTAGAATTGTCAATATCACTAGATAAAGCATTGGAAATGGACAGTTTCGAAATTTTAGTCGGAAGAGCCCACTTAACTTATATCTTATTCTCTTGCTTATCTCACAAATGGGGAGGAAAACCAGTATTTTACACTCAATTCTAAATCTTAAAACAATTATTAAAAATGTTTAATTGGAGTGGAAACAAAATCGCGTTTGTAACCTTTATTACCGAACCATATGATTTCTGTATTTAATTTTAATATAATTTTTGATGAAAGTCTAACATGACTTTCAGGTAAAGTACCACTTCCTGTCTGCCAGTGTTAACCAAAATTTATCATATTATTTATATTAATATTCAAGTCTTATGTACCTAATTTGAGAAGTTTTGCATTATATTTTAATATAATTTTTGGGGAAAACAATAATGACCTTCAAGTAAAGCACCACTTCCGGTAATCATGTAGTGGTCAAAAATGGAGGTTTACTACTAAATTTTTCAGCAATCGTGAATACAAAATTATAACTTCCTACGGCTAACCGTTTTTGAGTTATGTGAGATACATACGTACAGACGTCAGGACGAAACTAGTCAAAAAGGATGCAGGGATCGTCAAAAAGGATATTTCCGTTGAAAACCGAAAATTTTCGCGATTACAATACTTCCTTTACTTCGTAAAATGAAGTAAAAATGATTTTAAACATGAACTCTAAAGGAACTTATTAGAAGGAATAGATTTTTACTTCCTTGTACGAGGTAAAAATCTATTCCATTGTTTGCAATAAGAATCCATGCTCCATATCACTGGCAGGACTATTATTACATATATATATTTTTTTTTTGTGGAAAGTCTGTATGGCTTAATTAAAGAAGACGATTAAATCGGCGGTTACAGAGAATAACTTGGTAAGTCGAAAAATAGTCGTCATGAGTTGTTTGTATTGTGATCGTCTTCTATACACTGTGAAGAACGCCTGAGAGATGATCAGAATTCACATAAGTGATGAGTCTATTTTTCGACTTATCAACATATTCCCTTTGTGCGAATATTATTTAATGACAGTGGTTGTGTAATAACTATCCTTTTTAAATTATAATGAAATGAGAATAATTTTATTCTGATACAAATTTCCCCTAAGAATATGTACATTCGTCTGACAAAGCATTTATAAAAGGTTACTATATTAAATAATTTTCAATTATTAGGGAAGATTAATATATTATGATTTAATTAATTGTTATAATTGTTTTATGTTGTATTGTAGAAAATAAAGATCCTGAAGACGAATAAGGACTACGAAACGTCGATTACAATATCATAAAACTGCTCTTTTAAATGTATAGTTAAATTTCAATGGGAAGGTATCTTTCACCAATTAATTAAATCATTATAAAAGATTATTTGTTAATTATTGATAAATAATATTTATTATCAATAGCTAATTGACATAAATAGATATTGTTTACATCTATACAGTAGTTTGATTAGTAAGCAAGTGCAGGAATAAGTGGTGTTTAAAGGAAAATGTAGCGACAGATTGATGTATGGAAATAGGTAAAGTGTTCAGGAAGGACGGAGCTCGAATAATGAAGGAATTGCAGGAATAATGTAACTAGGTCTTTGAGTCAAAGGACTTGGATAAGGAAGACATCAAGGAAGTGTTTCTGAAAATAGGTTAAAGCCACATCAACTCGGTAATGAACCGATTAATTAATTAATGAATCAACAAGAGACGAGAGTGTCTGGGAAGGCGAAAGTGAATCTAATGAAACAATTCCTAAGACCTGTCAGTCTCACCTCAAGCCCACGAGAAAGCACTTCGTACATCGAATCTAAAAAATCTCCAGGCTTCTTTTAAGAAGTCTTGGAGGACTATTGGAAAAGCGTTTTAGAAACTAATGGGTCTTAATGGATTTATGACGAATTAGTATTTAATAGCAAATATGCAACATAGAGGACATTGAGATCTTTATAGATAATTTTTGCTTGTGTCATGCTAAGGAGTATTGAAGATTTTGAGAGGTAATTTAGATTGTGAGAATTAGATATGAGAGAAACAGGATGATTTTCTTTTCAGTGGAACCTCCAAAATCAACCTATGTTTAGTTATAGCCAAGAAGATGAACTTTAGATAATTCAGAGCGTTAGTCTAGAGACTAGCAGTTTCAATCTTGTGTAAGGATTTCAAGTTAGTCATGTGTTCATATTAGGTCTTAGACAGCGGATTTGTTCCACGGGGATGAGTGAACTGGATCTTGTAGGATGACGAAAAAGATAAAGGTGATTCGATAAGGTGAACGATATATCGGCATTAATCAAATTTGAACTTATGAAAAAAAAGTCAAACAAAGGTGAGAAACTTTGCTTAACATAAATCAAAGATAAGATACACCTTGTGCCACCAACTCATTCCGAAACTATTAGTGAAGTATAAAAAGGAATAAAAATACAAAGGTATAGGAATAATACAAAGGTATAGGAATAATACAAAGGTATAGGAATAATATAGAACATAACTGGCTGCTACAACTTAATATAGAACATAACTGGCTGCTACAACTTAATATAGAACATAACTGGCTGCTACAACTTAATATAGAACATAACTGGCTGCTACAACTTAATATAGAACATAACTGGCTGCTACAACTTAATATAGAACATAACTGGCTGCTACAACTTAATATAGAACATAACTGGCTGCTACAACTTAATATAGAACATAACTGGCTGCTACAACTTAAGCATGGCTCAATCCCATTTCAACGAAAACTATAACTTTAATAGGAACCCAATCCAAAACTTAGGCACACTGGTATCATTAAAATTCATTCAATCATTCTAGTATCAATCACGAACAGTGACATGGAACGTATGAATAAATTAAATTACTGTATCAACTATAAATTGTTTTTATTTTTAAAGAAATCTGAGCAGCATCTCACTTTAAATCTCCTATATCTTTGCTTCCTGCTAACACCAGCTTACAGATTCATATTCCAATAGCCAACATAAATCATCTTTCCAAAATAATACTCTTAGAAAAACACCTGCACAACTTTATGTTATCTCCATTAGGAAATAAGAAAAAAGCCTACTTCATGTTTTTGTTTCTTGCTCTACGAACCAACCATAGAAGTGCGATCCTAAGAATTCTGACAGGACTATGTACTGGTCAATCCTGACTCAAATATTTATTTAAATTAAAATTAATTATATCATAGATCTGTAGACTCGCAGATCATATTTATATTTTGCAGACCATATAGAGGCTGCATACCATATAGAGACTGCATACCATATAGAGGCTGCAGACCATATAGAGGCTGCATACCATATAGAGGCTGCATACCATATAGAGGCTGCATACCATATAGAGGCTGCATACCATATAGAGGCTGCATACCATATAGAGGCTGCATACCATATAGAGGCTGCAGACCATATAGAGGCTGCATACCATATAGAGGCTGCATACCATATAGAGGCTGCATACCATATAGAGGCTGCATACCATATAGAGGCTGCATACCATATAGAGGCTGCATACCATATAGAGGCTGCATACCATATAGAGGCTGCATACCATATAGAGGCTGCATACCATATAGAGGCTGCATACCATATAGAGGCTGCATACCATATAGAGGCTGCATACCATATAGAGGCTGCATACCATATAGAGGCTGCATACCATATAGAGGCTGCAGACCATATAGAGGCTGCATACCATATAGAGGCTGCATACCATATAGAGGCTGCATACCATATAGAGGCTGCATACCATATAGAGGCTGCATACCATATAGAGGCTGCATACCATATAGAGGCTGCATACCATATAGAGGCTGCATACCATATAGAGGCTGCATACCATATAGAGGCTGCATACCATATAGAGGCTGCATACCATATAGAGGCTGCATACCATATAGAGGCTGCATACCATATAGAGGCTGCATACCATATAGAGGCTGCATACCATATAGAGGCTGCATACCATATAGAGGCTGCATACCATATAGAGGCTGCATACCATATAGAGGCTGCATACCATATAGAGGCTGCATACCATATAGAGGCTGCATACCATATAGAGGCTGCATACCATATAGAGGCTGCATACCATATAGAGGCTGCATACCATATAGAGGCTGCATACCATATAGAGGCTGCATACCATATAGAGGCTGCATACCATATAGAGGCTGCATACCATATAGAGGCTGCATACCATATAGAGGCTGCATACCATATAGAGGCTGCATACCATATAGAGGCTGCATACCATATAGAGGCTGCATACCATATAGAGGCTGCATACCATATAGAGGCTGCATACCATATAGAGGCTGCATACCATATAGAGGCTGCATACCATATAGAGGCTGCATACCATATAGAGGCTGCATACCATATAGAGGCTGCATACCATATAGAGGCTGCATACCATATAGAGGCTGCATACCATATAGAGGCTGCATACCATATAGAGGCTGCATACCATATAGAGGCTGCATACCATATAGAGGCTGCATACCATATAGAGGCTGCATACCATATAGAGGCTGCATACCAAGTAGAGGCTGCATACCATATTATATGTTGATGTGACGATTCATATAACTCTACTTTTGGTATGAATATATCCTGGATTATCTGTTAGGTATTTGGAGATTTGCTTAGGCTATTAGTCTACTTTGAGACCTTAGAGTATCCGGCGACACGAAATAAGCCCTCCCCTTCTCTCCTCACTCCCCAAGGCTGTTATAATATACAGAAAATAAAATAAATTAAGTTAAATCTGTTATGGACTAAATCTTTCTCTCTTTAAAACTTGCTATTTTTTTGTTTATTTTTTAATGATTAAGGTTTTGTCTTCACAAATACAATCATGGTCAATAGTTTCATGAACAATTAAAAAGACTTATTGACAATAATAAACATAGTAGAATAAGCAGTGAGGTGTATAAACTATGAAATATTTATTCTTGAGATACAACTGTCTATGTTTTTAAGAGGAGCGTATTAATATATTTGTATATAATTATAAGTATCATTTAGATCAGAATTTTTTAGTTTGTGTATTTTTCCTTTTCTATTATAATTTAAAGGGAAAAAAAAGGAAATGTGTTTCTATCAAAATACGTAGCAATTAAAAAAACCGAAACTATTTTGATGGTACCTGTAAAAAATAATCAAAATTACAATTATATATACATATAAACGCATTATAATAATTTTTAAAACGAATAATGGAAAATATTTCGTAAATGCTCAAGATGGAAGAAATTCTGGTGGTAATTACAACATTCCATTGGACCACCTTTCATGAATTACGACCGAGCTAATCCATACTTCAGTCCGAATTATTCTTCCATATTTAATATATTATATATATTAATAATATATTATAATATATAATATATAATAATAATATATTTATTTGTTTTTGCAGCAATACCCCTCCCTACAAATAGAGTTAGCCTGTACAGTATAGGTACATGCATGTATAGGTACAGTGTATAGATACTAATATAAAACAAATATTATCATATAAAAAAATCAAATATAAATTAATAATGACAATAAAACTGGGCATGTTATAACGTATATATTTTTTAAAATTAGAAACATTATGGCATATTTAAAAAAGGCTAGATTGTATTAATCATTGCATTATAATACTTATTCACTTTGGATACTAATATTTAAGTTAACAACTACTCAGTTAAAACTATGCAGATGACAGGTATTCAGACCTAATTTTAAGGTTCTGGGTAATATATACAAATAACAATGTAAGGTCTAGTTCAGTGCTGCCAGGATGTCATACAAATAATTTAGTATAATATTAGACAATTTGGGCATATATCAGATTCAGTTATCGTAGTACGCAGGACAGTTTGATAAAAAATGATAGCAATCCTCCAATGCCATCTCAAGCAGGACTGGTATCCAACCTACATTTGTGTCAATAGGTATTTATATTTCAATTATTATAAACTATACCATAGTATTACTGTAAACAAAAATAGCTGTTCCAAATTTTCATAGACCAATAAAGTTTTTGATAAGGTCCAAGGTAAAAGATTAACTCAAAATATTAATTCCTTCAACTTATTACCTTTATCGCTATTAGCCAATGGGACAAAACTCAAAAAAACTTATTATTTCTATCATTCCACTTAAAGTTATTCGGTTATTATTTCTATCATTCCAGTTAAAGTTATTCGGTTATTATTTCTATCATTCCACTTAAAGTTATTCGGTTATTATTTCTATCATTCCAGTTAAAGTTATTCGGTTATTATTTCTATCATTCCAGTTAAAGTTATTCGGTTATTATTTCTATCATTCCACTTAAAGTTATTCGGTTATTATTTCTATCATTCCAGTTAAAGTTATTCGGTTATTATTTCTATCATTCCAGTTAAAGTTATTCGGTTATTATTTCTATCATTCCACTTAAAGTTATTCGGTTATTATTTCTATCATTCCAGTTAAAGTTATTCGGTTATTATTTCTATCATTCCAGTTAAAGTTATTCGGTTATTATTTCTATCATTCCACTTAAAGTTATTCGGTTATTATTTCTATCATTCCAGTTAAAGTTATTCGGTTATTATTTCTATCATTCCAGTTAAAGTTATTCGGTTATTATTTCTATCATTCCAGTTAAAGTTATTCGGTTATACCTAAATCCTCTGCTTATTTTACGCCTTTTCACAACTTCAACAAGAACTATGGACTGAATTTTTATGATACTCTCAAACTCCAGGCGACGGAGAAAAGTCTTTCGTCCGGAGTTAGTTGAAACATTTTCCCAAGCGAAACAAACTTCTTTAAACTTCTCTTATTAAGAACGCTTAGTAAATGAATAAAAAAACAGAAGTGGCCTAATTATTCGTTCGGTCCAATAAGCAAAGGGATAAAATTCAACTGTGAAATTAGATTGAGATTTCATTAAACGCCTGTTAGCCCACGCATCCTCCCATTTTATTTCTAATAATAAAATTTTGTGATCTACAAAAATATTGTGATTGCTCATTATGTAACGGGATTCTAACTTATTTTATGGAATTAATCAATTTAGATTAAGAGAAAATATACCATATTAATCCCACAAACATTTATTAATAAAAACTTATTTACAAAATCACAAATTACAAAAGAATTGTAACAAAAAATATAATAATATATATTTTTTGTTACAATTCGGCCTTATTTAATACATTTATTGTCCATTTTCAAACAATACACTATTGTCCTACCTACGTCCGATATAAAAATATTTCAAACCTAAAACTAAAAGAAATAATTATTTTTATATTATAGATGTGCTGAGCTTTCACACATTCTTTGTTGGTCCATTGATCTCGTATACATTTTTTGGCTATTTTCAAACTATATACTATTATATCACCTACATGGTTTTAGTTAATGTGAATATAATAAATTTTGTCCAAAGTATAATATTAAATTTTAGAGAGGGAGAGAGAGAGAGTGAGAGAGAGAGTGACGGTGAGGGAGAAGGAGAGAGAGATATAATATGGGTTTTCAATTTGTTTTAGGCATTATTAAGACTGCAAGAATTTAGAATTTTCCAAGACCATCCTTCTTCCTATTGTGCTATACAGATGCAAAACTTGTCCGCTTATCATTTATTAAAAGAAGAACAACGCCTAAACGTCTTAGAAAATTATTTCAAGTCGGCTCGCTCAGGTGATATATATATATATATATATATATATATATATATATATATATATATATATATATATATATATATATGAACAGTAAAAATATAAAAAACATTCTTTTTCTCTTTTTTTTACCAGCAAAAAAAAGATAAAGTAATTTAGATTATTGAATTCACAGGGATGGGGAGGAGGGTAGGTAATGTATTTCAGTTTTTCCTCTTATTTCACTCAAAGTATTAATTTTTGTTTACTATTCTGAGATAATAAATTAATCCAATTTGCCGCCATATTTTTATGATTTTATTTTCTATTATAGCTTATTTCGCGGTGGAGTTTTAGTTAATGAAGTTCTGTTCCAAGTAAATGAGTAGCCAAGTCTAAGCTCTCCCTCGAGAGGACTTCTATAAATAACAATACCACAGAAACAGAATTAATTTCACTATACGCCTTTCTGAACCTCAAAAACACGGAAAATGGCCCACTCTAATATTTTATTGCATTAACTATTTACCTTTGTTGCATATGGTGATTATAAAAACATGATAATCTATTTTTTGAAACCAGAATGCGATCTCGAAATTATTTTAATAAATTTAAGAGCAGCTGTTGAAATTAAAAACACGTTGCTTACGTTAAGAGCGGGCTTCCTCAACCACCTTTTCTCAACCACCTCAATGAGCATTCAATTTACTATATTTTTTTAGACGCTTTTATTTTCAAATTATACATTTAAATGTTCAATAGCACAATGGATAGATAATATAAAAGATCAGCAATATATTAGCATCCAAAACTAATAATTAAAACAAAATTTTCGAGTATTAATTTCTTTTTATCGCAAACATTTTATAATTTTGATAAAAGTTGTATTACAAATGAATTTAAAATTAAAAATCGAAACGTTATTAATAAGCGATATCGTTAGACAAAAGATAATTTTTAATTTAATAGATATCTTTGACCGTAGATGTAATCAAGTCAAAAAAGAAAATACACAGTAAGTGTGGACATATTTTGCAATGTGTGCCGATGTTTTGGACTAAGTTTTAGACCCTCGTCAAGACTAAGAACAAGAAGATGGCTACAACTTTGGCCGAAACGTGGGCACACAAAAAAAAAAGTTTATACTACTTTATGTATTCTTTTTTTATCGCACTTCTCAATCCTAATCAACTTCTTCTTTAACAAATATTTTCATATGATTTTGCGTCAAAATCTTAAAATGTGAGTAGTCCCATATTTCATATTGATTTAAAATTCGGGATACTGTTAAACATTGGGGAGATTCAGTAATGGTTTGGAGTTATTTTACGAAAAATGGAGTGGATATTAATGGGCATAATAATGGAGAAATATAAACATATTGAAATTTTTTGTAGAAATTTACGCTTAGGAAGAATATTTTATTATTATAAAGGAAATGACCCAAAGCAGAAGGCAGTAATAGCGTGTGAGTGGTTTCTTTATAATTGCCGTAAAGTGCTAGAAACATCCCCACCATCAACAGTTCTTAACCTTATATGAATGAATGGGTGTATTTGAAGTTACGAATTCATTAACATGATATTAGAGACTGTAATACGTTGAAGAGAATTTCCCAAAATAGATGGAAACGAATTTCCTTAACTTATACTTGTAAGTTGATTAAATCTATGCTTAATAGACTTAAAACCGTTCTTCACAACAAGAACTAAATAACAAAATATTTAAAATTTGAAATGATAAAATACCTTAAGCATTACAAAAAATAACGAATAATTTTTTGGCTTTAATTTATTTATGAATTTGATAAAATTGTTTCTGTGTCAACTAATGTTGATATAGCAAAAAGTGCTATATCATTTTTTAATACAATTAAACAAAATGAATATAAAAAAATCTTTCATTTTACACTGATTTTTAGGACTCGAAATGAAGTTAAAATAAACAGAGGAAATGAGGAATATATTTATGGGCCACTGAGTCATTGTACATGTACATACTAGCTGACCCGTTCCAGGTTCACCAGAAATAAGATGGTCTAAACGTATATTATATGAGCCACTGTACATGTACATACTAGCTGACCCGTTCCAGGTTCACCAGGTATAAGATGGTCTAAACGTATATTATATGAGCCACTGTACATGTACATACTAGCTGACCCGTTCCGGGTTCACCAGGTATAAGATGGTCTAAACGTATATTATATGAGCCACTGTACATGTACATACTAGCTGACCCGTTCCAGGTTCACCAGGTATAAGATGGTCTAAACGTATATTATATGAGCCACTGTACATGTACATACTAGCTGACCCGTTCCGGGTTCACCAGGTATAAGATGGTCTAAACGTATATTATATGAGCCACTGTACATGTACATACTAGCTGATCCGTTCCGGGTTCACCAGGTATAATAAGATGGTCTAAACGTATATTATATGAGCCACTGTACATGTACATACTAGCTGACCCGTTCCGGGTTCACCAGGTATAAGATGGTCTAAACGTATATTATATGAGCCACTGTACATGTACATACTAGCTGACCCGTTCCGGGTTCACCAGAAATAAGATGGTCTAAACGTATATTATATGAGCCACTGTACATGTACATACTAGCTGATCCGTTCCGGGTTCACCAGGTATAAGATGGTCTAAACGTATATTATATGAGCCACTGTACATGTACATACTAGCTGACCCGTTCCAGGTTCACCAGAAATAAGATGGTCTAAACGTATATTATATGAGCCACTGTACATGTACATACTAGCTGACCCGTTCCGGGTTCACCAGGTATAAGATGGTCTAAACGTATATTATATGAGCCACAGTATATGTACATACTAGCTGACCCGTTCCGGCTTCACCAGGTATAAGATGGTCTAAACGTATATTATATGAGCCACTGTACATGTACATACTAGCTGACCCGTTCCAGGTTCACCAGAAATAAGATGGTCTAAACGTATATTATATGAGCCACTGTACATGTACATACTAGCTGACCCGTTCCGGGTTCACCAGGTATAAGATGGTCTAAACGTATATTATATGAGCCACTGTACATGTACATACTAGCTGACCCGTTCCAGGTTCACCAGAAATAAGATGGTCTAAACGTATATTATATGAGCCACTGTACATGTACATACTAGCTGACCCGTTCCGGGTTCACCAGGTATAAGATGGTCTAAACGTATATTATATGAGCCACAGTATATGTACATACTAGCTGACCCGTTCCGGCTTCACCAGGTATAAGATGGTCTAAACGTATATTATATGAGCCACTGTACATGTACATACTAGCTGACCCGTTCCAGGTTCACCAGGTATAAGATGGTCTAAACGTATATTATATGAGCCACTGTACATGTACATACTAGCTGACCCGTTCCGGGTTCACCAGGTATAAGATGGTCTAAACGTATATTATATGAGCCACTGTACATGTACATACTAGCTGACCCGTTCCGGGTTCACCAGGTATAAGATGGTCTAAACGTATATTATATGAGCCACTGTACATGTACATACTAGCTGACCCGTTCCGGCTTCACCAGGTATAAGATGGTCTAAACGTATATTATATGAGCCACTGTACATGTACATACTAGCTGACCCGTTCCGGGTTCACCAGGTATAAGATGGTCTAAACGTATATTATATGAGCTACTGTACATGTACATACTAGCTGACCCGTTCCGGCTTCACCAGGTATAAGATGGTCTAAACGTATATTATATGAGCCACTGTACATGTACATACTAGCTGACCCGTTCCGGGTTCACCAGGTATAAGATGGTCTAAACGTATATTATATGAGCCACTGTACATGTACATACTAGCTGACCCGTTCCGGGTTCACCAGGTATAAGATGGTCTAAACGTATATTATATGAGCCACTGTACATGTACATACTAGCTGACCCGTTCCGGGTTCACCAGGTATAAGATGGTCTAAACGTATATTATATGAGCCACTGTACATGTACATACTAGCTGACCCGTTCCGGGTTCACCAGGTATAAGATGGTCTAAACGTATATTATATGAGCTACTGTACATGTACATACTAGCTGACCCGTTCCGGCTTCACCAGGTATAAGATGGTCTAAACGTATATTATATGAGCCACTGTACATGTACATACTAGCTGACCCGTTCCGGGTTCACCAGGTATAAGATGGTCTAAACGTATATTATATGAGCCACTGTACATGTACATACTAGCTGACCCGTTCCGGGTTCACCAGGTATAAGATGGTCTAAACGTATATTATATGAGCTACTGTACATGTACATACTAGCTGACCCGTTCCGGGTTCACCAGGTATAAGATGGTCTAAACGTATATTATATAAGCCGCTGTACATGTACATACTAGCTGACCCGTTCCGGGTTCACCAGGTATAAGATGGTCTAAACGTATATTATATGAGCCACTGTACATGTACATACTAGCTGACCCGTTCCAAGTTCACCAGGTATAAGATGGTCTAAACGTATATTATATCGCTGTACATGTACATACTAGCTGACCCGTTCCGGGTTCACCAGGTATAAGATGGTCTAAACGTATATTATATGAGCCACTGTACATGTACATACTAGCTGACCCGTTCCGGGTTCACCAGGTATAAGATGGTCTAAACGTATATTATATGAGCCACTGTACATGTACATACTAGCTGACCCGTTCCGGGTTCACCAGGTATAAGATGGTCTAAACGTATATTATATGAGCCACTGTACATGTACATACTAGCTGACCCGTTCCAGGTTCACCAGGTATTAGATGGTCTAAACGTATATTATATAAGCCGCTGTACATGTACATACTAGCTGACCCGTTCCGGGTTCACCAGGTATAAGATGTTCTAAACCTATATTATATGAGCCACTGTACATGTACATACTAGCTGACCCGTTCCGGGTTCACCAGGTATAAGATGGTCTAAACGTATATTATATGAGCCACTGTACATGTACATACTAGCTGACCCGTTCCGGGTTCACCAGGTATAAGATGGTCTAAACGTATATTATATGAGCCACTGTACATGTACATACTAGCTGACCCGTTCCGGGTTCACCAGGTATAAGATGGTCTAAACGTATATTATATGAGCCACTGTACATGTACATACTAGCTGACCCGTTCCGGGTTCACCAGGTATAAGATGGTCTAAACGTATATTATATGAGCCACTGTACATGTACATACTAGCTGACCCGTTCCGGGTTCACCAGGTATAAGATGGTCTAAACGTATATTATATGAGCCACTGTACATGTACATACTAGCTGACCCGTTCCGGGTTCACCAGGTATAAGATGGTCTAAACGTATATTATATGAGCTACTGTACATGTACATACTAGCTGACCCGTTCCGGCTTCACCAGGTATAAGATGGTCTAAACGTATATTATATGAGCCACTGTACATGTACATACTAGCTGACCCGTTCCGGGTTCACCAGGTATAAGATGGTCTAAACGTATATTATATGAGCCACTGTACATGTACATACTAGCTGACCCGTTCCGGGTTCACCAGGTATAAGATGGTCTAAACGTATATTATATAAGCCACTGTACATGTACATACTAGCTGACCCGTTCCGGGTTCACCAGGTATAAGATGGTCTAAACGTATATTATATGAGCTACTGTACATGTACATACTAGCTGACCCGTTCCGGCTTCACCAGGTATAAGATGGTCTAAACGTATATTATATGAGCCACTGTACATGTACATACTAGCTGACCCGTTCCGGGTTCACCAGGTATAAGATGGTCTAAACGTATATTATATGAGCCACTGTACATGTACATACTAGCTGACCCGTTCCGGGTTCACCAGGTATAAGATGGTCTAAACGTATATTATATGAGCTACTGTACATGTACATACTAGCTGACCCGTTCCGGGTTCACCAGGTATAAGATGGTCTAAACGTATATTATATAAGCCGCTGTACATGTACATACTAGCTGACCCGTTCCGGGTTCACCAGGTATAAGATGGTCTAAACGTATATTATATGAGCCACTGTACATGTACATACTAGCTGACCCGTTCCAGGTTCACCAGGTATAAGATGGTCTAAACGTATATTATATCGCTGTACATGTACATACTAGCTGACCCGTTCCGGGTTCACCAGGTATAAGATGGTCTAAACGTATATTATATGAGCCACTGTACATGTACATACTAGCTGACCCGTTCCGGGTTCACCAGGTATAAGATGGTCTAAACGTATATTATATGAGCCACTGTACATGTACATACTAGCTGACCCGTTCCGGGTTCACCAGGTATAAGATGGTCTAAACGTATATTATATGAGCCACTGTACATGTACATACTAGCTGACCCGTTCCAGGTTCACCAGGTATTAGATGGTCTAAACGTATATTATATAAGCCGCTGTACATGTACATACTAGCTGACCCGTTCCGGGTTCACCAGGTATAAGATGTTCTAAACCTATATTATATGAGCCACTGTACATGTACATACTAGCTGACCCGTTCCGGGTTCACCAGGTATAAGATGGTCTAAACGTATATTATATGAGCCACTGTACATGTACATACTAGTTGACCCGTTCCGGGTTCACCAGGTATAAGATGGTCTAAACGTATATTATATGAGCCACTGTACATGTAAATACTAGCTGACCCGTTCCAGGTTCACCAGGTATTAGATGGTCTAAACGTATATTATATAAGCCGCTGTACATGTACATACTAGCTGACCCGTTCCGGGTTCACCAGGTATAAGATGGTCTAAACCTATATTATATGAGCCACTGTACATGTACATACTAGCTGACCCGTTCCAGGTTCACCAGGTATTAGATGGTCTAAACGTATATTATATAAGCCGCTGTACATGTACATACTAGCTGACCCGTTCCGGGTTCACCAGGTATAAGATGGTCTAAACGTATATTATATGAGCCACTGTACATGTACATACTAGCTGACCCGTTCCAGGTTCACCAGGTATAAGATGGTCTAAACGTATATTATATCGCTGTACATGTACATACTAGCTGACCCGTTCCGGGTTCACCAGGTATAAGATGGTCTAAACGTATATTATATGAGCCACTGTACATGTACATACTAGCTGACCCGTTCCGGGTTCACCAGGTATAAGATGGTCTAAACGTATATTATATGAGCCACTGTACATGTACATACTAGCTGACCCGTTCCGGGTTCACCAGGTATAAGATGGTCTAAACGTATATTATATGAGCCACTGTACATGTACATACTAGCTGACCCGTTCCGGCTTCACCAGGTATAAGATGGTCTAAACGTATATTATATGAGCCACTGTACATGTACATACTAGCTGACCCGTTCCGGGTTCACCAGGTATAAGATGGTCTAAACGTATATTATATGAGCTACTGTACATGTACATACTAGCTGACCCGTTCCGGGTTCACCAGGTATAAGATGGTCTAAACGTATATTATATAAGCCGCTGTACATGTACATACTAGCTGACCCGTTCCGGGTTCACCAGGTATAAGATGGTCTAAACGTATATTATATGAGCCACTGTACATGTACATACTAGCTGACCCGTTCCAGGTTCACCAGGTATAAGATGGTCTAAACGTATATTATATCGCTGTACATGTACATACTAGCTGACCCGTTCCGGGTTCACCAGGTATAAGATGGTCTAAACGTATATTATATGAGCCACTGTACATGTACATACTAGCTGACCCGTTCCGAGTTCACCAGGTATAAGATGGTCTAAACGTATATTATATGAGCCACTGTACATGTACATACTAGCTGACCCGTTCCGGGTTCACCAGGTATAAGATGGTCTAAACGTATATTATATGAGCCACTGTACATGTACATACTAGCTGACCCGTTCCGGGTTCACCAGGTATAAGATGGTCTAAATGAATATTATATGAGCCACTGTACATGTACATACTAGCTGACCCGTTCCGGGTTCACCAGGTATGAGATGGTCTAAACGTATATTATATGAGCCACTGTACATGTACATACTAGCTGACCCGTTCCGGCTTCACCAGGTATAAGATGGTCTAAACGTATATTATATGAGCCACTGTACATGTACATACTAGCTGACCCGTTCCGGCTTCACCAGGTATAAGATGGTCTAAACCTATATTATATGAGCCACTGTACATGTACATACTAGCTGACCCGTTCCGGGTTCACCAGGTATAAGATGGTCTAAACGTAAATTATATGAGCCACTGTACATGTACATACTAGCTGACCCGTTCCAGGTTCACCAGAAATAAGATCGTCTAAACGTATATTATATGAGCCACTGTACATGTACATACTAGCTGACCCGTTCCGGCTTTACCAGGTATAAGATGGTCTAAACGTATATTATATGAGCCACTGTACATGTACATACTAGCTGACCCGTTCCGGGTTCACCAGGTATAAGATGGTCTAAACGTATATTATATGAGTCATTGTACATGTACATACTAGCTGACCCGTTCCAGGTTCACCAGAAATAAGATGGTCTAAACGTATATTATATGAGCCACTGTATATGTACATACTAGCTGACCCGTTCCGGCTTCACCAGGTATAAGATGGTCTAAACGTATATTATATGAGCCACTGTACATGTACATACTAGCTGACCCGTTCCGGCTTCACCAGGTATAAGATGGTCTAAACGTATATTATATGAGTCATTGTACATGTACATACTAGCTGACCCGTTCCAGGTTCACCAGAAATAAGATGGTCTAAACGTATATTATATGAGCCACTGTACATGTACATACTAGCTGACCCGTTCCGGCTTCACCAGGTATAAGATGGTCTAAACCTATATTATATGAGCCACAGTATATGTACATACTAGCTGACCCGTTCCGGCTTCACCAGGTATTAGATGGTCTAAACGTATACTATATGAGCCACTGTACATGTACATACTAGCTGACCCGTTCCGGGTTCACCAGGTATAAGATGGTCTAAACGTATATTATATGAGCTACTGTACATGTACATACTAGCTGACCCGTTCCGGGTTCACCAGGTATAAGATGGTCTAAACGTATATTATATGAGCCACTGTACATGTACATACTAGCTGACCCGTTCCGGGTTCACCTGGTATAAGATGGTCTAAACGTATATTATATAAGCCGCTGTACATGTACATACTAGCTGACCCGTTCCGGCTTCACCAGGTATAAGATGGTCTAAACGTATATTATATGAGTCATTGTACATGTACATACTAGCTGACCCGTTCCAGGTTCACCAGAAATAAGATGGTCTAAACGTATATTATATGAGCCACTGTATATGTACATACTAGCTGACCCGTTCCGGCTTCACCAGGTATAAGATGGTCTAAACGTATATTATATGAGCCACTGTACATGTACATACTAGCTGACCCGTTCCGGCTTCACCAGGTATAAGATGGTCTAAACGTATATTATATGAGTCATTGTACATGTACATACTAGCTGACCCGTTCCAGGTTCACCAGAAATAAGATGGTCTAAACGTATATTATATGAGCCACTGTACATGTACATACTAGCTGACCCGTTCCGGCTTCACCAGGTATAAGATGGTCTAAACCTATATTATATGAGCCACAGTATATGTACATACTAGCTGACCCGTTCCGGCTTCACCAGGTATTAGATGGTCTAAACGTATACTATATGAGCCACTGTACATGTACATACTAGCTGACCCGTTCCGGGTTCACCAGGTATAAGATGGTCTAAACGTATATTATATGAGCTACTGTACATGTACATACTAGCTGACCCGTTCCGGGTTCACCAGGTATAAGATGGTCTAAACGTATATTATATGAGCCACTGTACATGTACATACTAGCTGACCCGTTCCAGGTTCACCAGAAATAAGATGGTCTAAACGTATATTATATGAGCCACTGTACATGTACATACTAGCTGACCCGTTCCGGCTTCACCAGGTATAAGATGGTCTAAACCTATATTATATAAGCCGCTGTACATGTACATACTAGCTGACCCGTTCCGGGTTCACCAGGTATAAGATGGTCTAAACGTATATTATATGAGCCACTGTACATGTACATACTAGCTGACCCGTTCCGGGTTCACCTGGTATAAGATGGTCTAAACGTATATTATATAAGCCGCTGTACATGTACATACTAGCTGACCCGTTCCGGGTTCACCAGGTATAAGATGGTCTAAACGTATATTATATGAGCCACTGTACATGTACATACTAGCTGACCCGTTCCGGGTTCACCTGGTATAAGATGGTCTAAACGTATATTATATAAGCCGCTGTACATGTACATACTAGCTGACCCGTTCCGGCTTCACCAGGTATAAGATGGTCTAAACGTATATTATATGAGTCATTGTACATGTACATACTAGCTGACCCGTTCCAGGTTCACCAGAAATAAGATGGTCTAAACGTATATTATATGAGCCACTGTACATGTACATACTAGCTGACCCGTTCCGGCTTCACCAGGTATAAGATGGTCTAAACCTATATTATATGAGCCACAGTATATGTACATACTAGCTGACCCGTTCCGGCTTCACCAGGTATTAGATGGTCTAAACGTATACTATATGAGCCACTGTACATGTACATACTAGCTGACCCGTTCCGGGTTCACCAGGTATAAGATGGTCTAAACGTATATTATATGAGCCACTGTACATGTACATACTAGCTGACCCGTTCCGGGTTCACCAGGTATAAGATGGTCTAAACGTATATTATATGAGCCACTGTACATGTACATACTAGCTGACCCGTTCCGGGTTCACCTGGTATAAGATGGTCTAAACGTATATTATATAAGCCGCTGTACATGTACATACTAGCTGACCCGTTCCGGGTTCACCAGGTATAAGATAGTCTAAACGTATATTATATGAGCTACTGTACATGTACATACTAGCTGACCCGTTCCGGCTTCACCAGGTATAAGATGGTCTAAACCTATATTATATGAGCCACAGTATATGTACATACTAGCTGACCCGTTCCGGGTTCACCAGGTATAAGATGGTCTAAACGTATATTATATGAGCCACTGTACATGTACATACTAGCTGACCCGTTCCGGGTTCACCAGGTATAAGATGGTCTAAACGTATATTATATGAGCTACTGTACATGTACATACTAGCTGACCCGTTCCGAGTTCACCAGGTATAAAATGGTCTAAACGTATATTATATGAGCCACTGTACATGTACATACTAGCTGACCCGTTCCGGGTTCACCAGGTATAAGATGGTCTAAACCTATATTATATGAGCCACAGTATATGTACATACTAGCTGACCCGTTCCGGGTTCACCAGGTATAAGATGGTCTAAACGTATATTATATGAGCCACTGTACATGTACATACTAGCTGACCCGTTCCGGGTTCACCAGGTATAAGATGGTCTAAACGTATATTATATGAGCCACTGTACATGTACATACTAGCTGACCCGTTCCGGGTTCACCAGGTATAAGATGGTCTAAACGTATATTATATGAGCTACTGTACATGTACATACTAGCTGACCCGTTCCAGGTTCACCAGGTATAAGATGGTCTAAACGTATATTATATGAGCCACTGTACATGTACATACTAGCTGACCCGTTCCGGGTTCACCAGGTATAAGATGGTCTAAACCTATATTATATGAGCCACAGTATATGTACATACTAGCTGACCCGTTCCGGGTTCACCAGGTATAAGATGGTCTAAACGTATATTATATGAGCCACTGTACATGTACATACTAGCTGACCCGTTCCGGGTTCACCAGGTATAAGATGGTCTAAACGTATATTATATGAGCTACTGTACATGTACATACTAGCTGACCCGTTCCGGCTTCACCAGGTATAAGATGGTCTAAACCTATATTATATGAGCCACAGTATATGTACATACTAGCTGACCCGTTCCGGGTTCACCAGGTATAAGATGGTCTAAACGTATATTATATGAGCCACTGTACATGTACATACTAGCTGACCCGTTCCGGGTTCACCAGGTATAAGATGGTCTAAACGTATATTATATGAGCCACTGTACATGTACATACTAGCTGACCCGTTCCGGGTTCACCAGGTATAAGATGGTCTAAACGTATATTATATGAGCTACTGTACATGTACATACTAGCTGACCCGTTCCAGGTTCACCAGGTATAAGATGGTCTAAACGTATATTATATGAGTCACTGTACATGTACATACTAGCTGACCCGTTCCGGCTTCACCAGGTATAATAAGATGGTCTAAACGTATATTATATGAGCCACTGTACATGTACATACTAGCTGACTCGTTCCGGTATCACCAGGTATAAGATGGTCTAAACGTATATTATATGAGCCACTGTACATGTACATACTAGCTGACCCGTTCCGGCTTCACCAGGTATAAGATGGTCTAAACGTATATTATATGAGCCACTGTACATGTACATACTAGCTGACCCGTTCCGGCTTCATCAGGTATAAGATGGTCTAAACCTATATTATATGAGCCACTTTACATGTACATACTAGCTGACCCGTTCCGGCTTCACCAGGTATAAGATGGTCTAAACCTATATTATATGAGCCACTGTACATGTACATACTAGCTGACCCGTTCCGGGTTCACCAGGTATAAGATGGTCTAAACGTATATTATATGAGCCACTGTACATGTACATACTAGCTGACCCGTTCCAGGTTCACCAGGTATAAGATGGTCTAAACGTATATTATATGAGCTACTGTACATGTACATACTAGTTGACTCGTTCCAGGTTCACCAGGTATAAGATGGTCTAAACCTATATTATATGAGCTACTGTACATGTACATACTAGCTGACCCGTTCCGGCTTCACCAGGTATAAGATGGTCTAAACGTATATTATATGAGCCACTGTACATGTACATACTAACTGACCCGTTCCATGTTCACCAGGTATAAGATGGTCTAAACCTATATTATATGAGCCACTGTACATGTACATACTAGCTGACCCGTTCCGGCTTCACCAGGTATAAGATGGTCTAAACCTATATTATATGAGCCACTGTACATGTACATACTAGCTGACCCGTTCCGGCTTCACCAGGTATAAGATGGTCTAAACCTATATTATATGAGCCACTGTACATGTACATATTAGCTGACCCGTTCCGGCTTCACCAGGTATAATATGGTCTAAACCTATATTATATGAGCCACTGTACATGTACATACTAGCTGACCCGTTCCGGGTTCACCAGGTATAAGATGGTCTAAACGTATATTATATGAGCCACTGTACATGTACATACTAGCTGACCCGTTCCGGCTTCACCAGGTATAAGAAGGTCTAAACGTATATTATATGAGCCACTGTACATGTACATACTAGCTGACCCGTTCCAGGTTCACCAGGTATAAGATGGTCTAAACCTATATTATATGAGCCACTGTACATGTACATACTAGCCGACACGTTCCGGGTTCACCAGGTATAAGATGGTCTAAACGTATATTATATGAGCCACTGTACATGTACATACTAGCTGACCCGTTCCGGCTTCACCAGGTATAAGATGGTCTAAACGTATATAATATGAGCCACTGTACATGTACATACTAGCTGTCCCGTTCCGGCTTCACCAGGTATAAGATGTTCTGAACGTATATTATATGAGCCACTGTACATGTACATACCAGCTGACCCGTTCCGGCTTCACCAGGTATTATAAGATGGTCTAAACGTATATTATATGAGCTACTGTACATGTACATACTAGCTGACCCGTTCCGGCTTCACCAGGTATAAGATGGTCTAAACGTATATTATATGAGCCACTGTACATGTACATACTAGCTGACCCATTCCGGTTTCACCAGGTATAAGATGGTCTAAACGTATATTATATGAGCTACTGTACATGTATATACTAGCTGACCTGTTCCGGCTTCACCAGGTATTATAAGATGGTCTAAACGTATATTATATGAGCTACTGTACATGTACATACTAGCTGACCCGTTCCGGGTACACCAGGAATAAGATGGTCTAAACATATATTATATGAGCCACTGTACATGTACATACTAGCTGACCCGTTCCGGCTTCACCAGGTATAATATGGTCTAAACCTATATTATATGAGCCACTGTACATGTACATACTAGCTGACCCGTTCCGGGTTCACCAGGTATAAGATGGTCTAAACGTATATTATATGAGCCACTGTACATGTACATACTAGCTGACCCGTTCCGGCTTCACCAGGTATAAGATGGTCTAAACGTATATTATATGAGCCACTGTACATGTACATACTAGCTGACCCATTCCAGGTTCACCAGGTATAAGATGGTCTAAACCTATATTATATGAGCCACTGTACATGTACATACTAGCCGACACGTTCCGGGTTCACCAGGTATAAGATGGTCTAAACGTATATTATATGAGCCACTGTACATGTACATACTAGCTGACCCGTTCCGGCTTCACCAGGTATAAGATGGTCTAAACGTATATAATATGAGCCACTGTACATGTACATACTAGCTGACCCGTTCCGGCTTCACCAGGTATAAGATGTTCTGAACGTATATTATATGAGCCACTGTACATGTACATACCAGCTGACCCGTTCCGGCTTCACCAGGTATTATAAGATGGTCTAAACGTATATTATATGAGCTACTGTACATGTACATACTAGCTGACCCGTTCCGGCTTCACCAGGTATAAGATGGTCTAAACGTATATTATATGAGCCACTGTACATGTACATACTAGCTGACCCGTTCCGGCTTCACCAGGTATAAGATGGTCTAAACGTATATAATATGAGCCACTGTACATGTACATACTAGCTGTCCCGTTCCGGCTTCACCAGGTATAAGATGTTCTGAACGTATATTATATGAGCCACTGTACATGTACATACCAGCTGACCCGTTCCGGCTTCACCAGGTATTATAAGATGGTCTAAACGTATATTATATGAGCTACTGTACATGTACATACTAGCTGACCCGTTCCGGCTTCACCAGGTATAAGATGGTCTAAACGTATATTATATGAGCCACTGTACATGTACATACTAGCTGACCCATTCCGGTTTCACCAGGTATAAGATGGTCTAAACGTATATTATATGAGCTACTGTACATGTATATACTAGCTGACCCGTTCCGGCTTCACCAGGTATTATAAGATGGTCTAAACGTATATTATATGAGCTACTGTACATGTACATACTAGCTGACCCGTTCCGGGTTCACCAGGAATAAGATGGTCTAAACATATATTATATGAGCCACTGTACATGTACATACTAGCTGACCCGTTCCGGCTTCACCAGGTATAATATGGTCTAAACCTATATTATATGAGCCACTGTACATGTACATACTAGCTGACCCGTTCCGGGTTCACCAGGTATAAGATGGTCTAAACGTATATTATATGAGCCACTGTACATGTACATACTAGCTGACCCGTTCCGGCTTCACCAGGTATAAGATGGTCTAAACGTATATTATATGAGCCACTGTACATGTACATACTAGCTGACCCATTCCAGGTTCACCAGGTATAAGATGGTCTAAACCTATATTATATGAGCCACTGTACATGTACATACTAGCCGACACGTTCCGGGTTCACCAGGTATAAGATGGTCTAAACGTATATTATATGAGCCACTGTACATGTACATACTAGCTGACCCGTTCCGGCTTCACCAGGTATAAGATGGTCTAAACGTATATAATATGAGCCACTGTACATGTACATACTAGCTGACCCGTTCCGGCTTCACCAGGTATAAGATGTTCTGAACGTATATTATATGAGCCACTGTACATGTACATACCAGCTGACCCGTTCCGGCTTCACCAGGTATTATAAGATGGTCTAAACGTATATTATATGAGCTACTGTACATGTACATACTAGCTGACCCGTTCCGGCTTCACCAGGTATAAGATGGTCTAAACGTATATTATATGAGCCACTGTACATGTACATACTAGCTGACCCGTTCCGGCTTCACCAGGTATAAGATGTTCTGAACGTATATTATATGAGCCACTGTACATGTACATACCAGCTGACCCGTTCCGGCTTCACCAGGTATTATAAGATGGTCTAAACGTATATTATATGAGCTACTGTACATGTACATACTAGCTGACCCGTTCCGGCTTCACCAGGTATAAGATGTTCTGAACGTATATTATATGAGCTACTGTACATGTACATACTAGCTGACCCGTTCCGGCTTCACCAGGTATTATAAGATGGTCTAAACGTATATTATATGAGCTACTGTACATGTACATACTAGCTGACCCGTTCCGGCTTCACCAGGTATAAGATGGTCTAAACGTATATAATATGAGCCACTGTACATGTACATACTAGCTGACCCGTTCCGGCTTCACCAGGTATTATAAGATGGTCTAAACGTATATTATATGAGCTACTGTACATGTACATACTAGCTGACCCGTTCCGGCTTCACCAGGTATAAGATGGTCTAAACGTATATTATATGAGCCACTGTACATGTACATACTAGCTGACCCGTTCCGGCTTCACCAGGTATAAGATGTTCTGAACGTATATTATATGAGCCACTGTACATGTACATACCAGCTGACCCGTTCCGGCTTCACCAGGTATTATAAGATGGTCTAAACGTATATTATATGAGCTACTGTACATGTACATACTAGCTGACCCGTTCCGGCTTCACCAGGTATAAGATGGTCTAAACGTATATTATATGAGCCACTGTACATGTACATACTAGCTGACCCGTTCCGGCTTCACCAGGTATAAGATGTTCTGAACGTATATTATATGAGCTACTGTACATGTACATACTAGCTGACCCGTTCCGGCTTCACCAGGTATTATAAGATGGTCTAAACGTATATTATATGAGCTACTGTACATGTACATACTAGCTGACCCGTTCCGGCTTCACCAGGTATAAGATGGTCTAAACGTATATAATATGAGCCACTGTACATGTACATACCAGCTGACCCGTTCCGGCTTCACCAGGTATTATAAGATGGTCTAAACGTATATTATATGAGCTACTGTACATGTACATACTAGCTGACCCGTTCCGGTTTCACCAGAAATAAGATGGTCTAAACGTATATTATATGAGCCACTGTACATGTACATACCAGCTGACCCGTTCCGGCTTCACCAGGTATTATAAGATGGTCTAAACGTATATAATATGAGCCACTGTACATGTACATACTAGCTGACCCGTTCCGGCTTCACCAGGTATTATAAGATGGTCTAAACGTATATTATATGAGCCACTGTACATGTACATACCAGCTGACCCGTTCCGGCTTCACCAGGTATTATAAGATGGTCTAAACGTATATTATATGAGCCACTGTACATGTACATACCAGCTGACCCGTTCCGGCTTCACCAGGTATTATAAGATGTTCTAAACGTATATTATATGAGCCACTGTACATGTACATACCAGCTGACCCGTTCCGGCTTCACCAGGTATTATAAGATGGTCTAAACGTATATTATATGAGCTACTGTACATGTACATACTAGCTGACCCGTTCCGGCTTCACCAGGTATTATAAGATGGTCTAAACGTATATTATATGAGCTACTGTACATGTACATACTAGCTGACCCGTTCCGGCTTCACCAGGTATAAGATGGTCTAAACGTATATAATATGAGCCACTGTACATGTACATACTAGCTGACCCGTTCCGGCTTCACCAGGTACAAGATGTTCTGAACGTATATTATATGAGCCACTGTACATGTACATACCAGCTGACCCGTTCCGGCTTCACCAGGTATTATAAGATGGTCTAAACGTATATTATATGAGCTACTGTACATGTACATACTAGCTGACCCGTTCCGGCTTCACCAGGTATAAGATGGTCTAAACGTATATTATATGAGCCACTGTACATGTACATACTAGCTGACCCGTTCCGGCTTCAACAGGTATAAGATGGTCTAAACGTATATTATATGAGCCACTGTACATGTACATACCAGCTGACCCGTTCCGGCTTCACCAGGTATTATAAGATGGTCTAAACGTATATTATATGAGCCACTGTACATGTACATACTAGCTGACCCGTTCCGGCTTCACCAGGTATAAGATGGTCTAAACGTATATTATATGAGCCACTGTACATGTACATACCAGCTGACCCGTTCCGGCTTCACCAGGTATTATAAGATGGTCTAAACGTATATTATATGAGCTACTGTACATGTACATACTAGCTGACCCGTTCCGGTTTCACCAGGTATAAGATGGTCTAAACGTATATTATATGAGCCACTGTACATGTACATACTAGCTGACCCGTTCCGGTTTCACCAGGTATAAGATGGTCTAAACGTATATTATATGAGCTACTGTACATGTATATACTAGCTGACCCGTTCCGGCTTCACCAGGTATAAGATGGTCTAAACGTATATTATATGAGCCACTGTACATGTACATACTAGCTGACCCATTCCGGTTTCACCAGGTATAAGATGGTCTAAACGTATATTATATGAGCCACTGTACATGTACATACTAGCTGACCCGTTCCGGTTTCACCAGGTATAAGATGGTCTAAACGTATATTATATGAGCCACTGTACATGTACATACTAGCTGACCCGTTCCGGTTTCACCAGGTATAAGATGGTCTAAACGTATATTATATGAGCCACTGTACATGTACATACTAGCTGACCCGTTCCGGTTTCACCAGGTATAAGATGGTCTAAACGTATATTATATGAGCCACTGTACATGTACATACTAGCTGACCCGTTCCGGTTTCACCAGGTATAAGATGGTCTAAACGTATATTATATGAGCCACTGTACATGTACATACTAGCTGACCCGTTCCGGCTTCACCAGGTATAAGATGTTCTGAACGTATATTATATGAGCTACTGTACATGTACATACTAGCTGACCCGTTCCGGCTTCACCAGGTATTATAAGATGGTCTAAACGTATATTATATGAGCTACTGTACATGTACATACTAGCTGACCCGTTCCGGCTTCACCAGGTATAAGATGGTCTAAACGTATATAATATGAGCCACTGTACATGTACATACCAGCTGACCCGTTCCGGCTTCACCAGGTATTATAAGATGGTCTAAACGTATATTATATGAGC
Source organism: Rhaphigaster nebulosa (assembly GCA_948150685.1). NCBI lineage: Eukaryota > Metazoa > Arthropoda > Insecta > Hemiptera > Pentatomidae > Rhaphigaster > Rhaphigaster nebulosa. The sequence goes on along the minus strand of OX411309.1, from coordinate 158,932,228 downwards.
TACTGTACATGTACATACTAGCTGACCCGTTCCGGTTTCACCAGAAATAAGATGGTCTAAACGTATATTATATGAGCCACTGTACATGTACATACCAGCTGACCCGTTCCGGCTTCACCAGGTATTATAAGATGGTCTAAACGTATATAATATGAGCCACTGTACATGTACATACTAGCTGACCCGTTCCGGCTTCACCAGGTATTATAAGATGGTCTAAACGTATATTATATGAGCCACTGTACATGTACATACCAGCTGACCCGTTCCGGCTTCACCAGGTATTATAAGATGGTCTAAACGTATATTATATGAGCCACTGTACATGTACATACCAGCTGACCCGTTCCGGCTTCACCAGGTATTATAAGATGTTCTAAACGTATATTATATGAGCCACTGTACATGTACATACCAGCTGACCCGTTCCGGCTTCACCAGGTATTATAAGATGGTCTAAACGTATATTATATGAGCTACTGTACATGTACATACTAGCTGACCCGTTCCGGCTTCACCAGGTATTATAAGATGGTCTAAACGTATATTATATGAGCTACTGTACATGTACATACTAGCTGACCCGTTCCGGCTTCACCAGGTATAAGATGGTCTAAACGTATATAATATGAGCCACTGTACATGTACATACTAGCTGACCCGTTCCGGCTTCACCAGGTACAAGATGTTCTGAACGTATATTATATGAGCCACTGTACATGTACATACCAGCTGACCCGTTCCGGCTTCACCAGGTATTATAAGATGGTCTAAACGTATATTATATGAGCTACTGTACATGTACATACTAGCTGACCCGTTCCGGCTTCACCAGGTATAAGATGGTCTAAACGTATATTATATGAGCCACTGTACATGTACATACTAGCTGACCCGTTCCGGCTTCACCAGGTATAAGATGGTCTAAACGTATATTATATGAGCCACTGTACATGTACATACCAGCTGACCCGTTCCGGCTTCACCAGGTATTATAAGATGGTCTAAACGTATATTATATGAGCCACTGTACATGTACATACTAGCTGACCCGTTCCGGCTTCACCAGGTATAAGATGGTCTAAACGTATATTATATGAGCCACTGTACATGTACATACCAGCTGACCCGTTCCGGCTTCACCAGGTATTATAAGATGGTCTAAACGTATATTATATGAGCTACTGTACATGTACATACTAGCTGACCCGTTCCGGTTTCACCAGGTATAAGATGGTCTAAACGTATATTATATGAGCCACTGTACATGTACATACTAGCTGACCCGTTCCGGTTTCACCAGGTATAAGATGGTCTAAACGTATATTATATGAGCTACTGTACATGTATATACTAGCTGACCCGTTCCGGCTTCACCAGGTATAAGATGGTCTAAACGTATATTATATGAGCCACTGTACATGTACATACTAGCTGACCCATTCCGGTTTCACCAGGTATAAGATGGTCTAAACGTATATTATATGAGCCACTGTACATGTACATACTAGCTGACCCGTTCCGGTTTCACCAGGTATAAGATGGTCTAAACGTATATTATATGAGCCACTGTACATGTACATACTAGCTGACCCGTTCCGGTTTCACCAGGTATAAGATGGTCTAAACGTATATTATATGAGCCACTGTACATGTACATACTAGCTGACCCGTTCCGGTTTCACCAGGTATAAGATGGTCTAAACGTATATTATATGAGCCACTGTACATGTACATACTAGCTGACCCGTTCCGGTTTCACCAGGTATAAGATGGTCTAAACGTATATTATATGAGCCACTGAACATGTACATACTAGCTGACCCGTTCCGGTTTCACCAGGTATAAGATGGTCTAAACGTATATTATATGAGCTACTGTACATGTATATACTAGCTGACCCGTTCCGGCTTCACCAGGTATAAGATGGTCTAAACGTATATTATATGAGCCACTGTACATGTACATACTAGCTGACCCATTCCGGTTTCACCAGGTATAAGATGGTCTAAACGTATATTATATGAGCCACTGTACATGTACATACTAGCTGACCCGTTCCGGTTTCACCAGGTATAAGATGGTCTAAACGTATATTATATGAGCCACTGTACATGTACATACTAGCTGACCCATTCCGGTTTCACCAGGTATAAGATGGTCTAAACGTATATTATATGAGCTACTGTACATGTACATACTAGCTGACCCGTTCCGGGTTCACCAGGAATAAGATGGTCTAAACATATATTATATGAGCCACTGTACATGTACATACTAGCTGACCCGTTCCGGCTTCACCAGGTATTATAAGATGGTCTAAACGTATATTATATGAGCTACTGTACATGTATATACTAGCTGACCCGTTCCGGCTTCACCAGGTATAAGATGGTCTAAACCTATATTATATGAGCCACTGTACATGTACATACTAGCTGACCCGTTCCGGCTTCACCAGGTATAAGATGGTCTAAACATATATTATATGAGCCACTGTACATGTACATACTAGCTGACCCGTTCCGGCTTCACCAGGTATTATAAGATGGTCTAAACGTATATTATATGAGCCACTGTACATGTACATACTAGCTGACCCGTTCCGGCTTCACCAGGTATTATAAGATGGTCTAAACGTATATTATATGAGCTACTGTACATGTATATACTAGCTGACCCGTTCCGGCTTCACCAGGTATAAGATGGTCTAAACATATATTATATGAGCCACTGTACATGTACATACTAGCTGACCCGTTCCGGCTTCACCAGGTATTATAAGATGGTCTAAACGTATATTATATGAGCTACTGTACATGTACATACTAGCTGACCCGTTCCGGGTTCACCAGGAATAAGATGGTCTAAACATATATTATATGAGCCACTGTACATGTACATACTAGCTGACCCGTTCCGGCTTCACCAGGTATAAGATGGTCTAAACCTATATTATATGAGCCACAGTATATGTACATACTAGCTGACCCGTTCCGGCTTCACCAGGTATAAGATGGTCTAAACGTATATTATATGAGCCACTGTACATGTACATACTAGCTGACCCGTTCTGGCTTCACCAGGTATAAGATGGTCTAAACCTATATTATATGAGCCACAGTATATGTACATACTAGCTGACCCGTTCCGGCTTCACCAGGTATAAGACGGTCTAAACGTATATTATATGAGCCACTGTACATGTACACACTAGCTGACCCGTTCCGGGTTCACCAGGTATAAGATGGTCTAAACCTATATTATATGAGTCACTGAACATGTACATACTAGCTGACCCGTTCCGGGTTCACCAGGTATCAGATGGTCTAAACCTATATTATATGAGCCACTGTACATGTACATACTAGCTGACCCGTTCCGGGTTCACCAGGTATTAGATGGTCTAAACCTATATTATATGAGCCACTGTACATGTACATACTAGCTGACCCGTTCCGGGTTCACCAGGTATAAAATGGTCTAAACGTATATTATATGAGCCACTGTACATGTACATACTAGCTGACCCGTTCCAGGTTCACCAGGTATAAGATGGTCTAAACGTATATTATATGAGCTACTGTACATGTACATACTAGCTGACCCGTTCCGGGTTCACCAGGTATAAGATGGTCTAAACGTATATTATATGAGCCACTGTACATGTACATACTTGCTGACCCGTTTCAGGTTCACCAGGTATAAGATGGTCTAAACCTATATTATATGAGCTACTGTACATGTACATACTAGCTGACCCGTTCCGGCTTCACCAGGTATAAGATGGTCAAAACGTATATTATATGAGCCACTGTACATGTACATACTAGCTGACCCGTTCCGCGTTCACCAGGTATAAGATGGTCTAAACGTATATTATATGAGCCACTGTACATGTACATACTAACTGACCCGTTCCGGGTTCACCAGGTATAAGATGGTCTAAACCTATATTATATGAGCCACTGTACATGTACATACTAGCTGACCCGTTCCGGGTTCACCAGGTATAAGATGGTCTAAACGTATATTATATGAGCTACTGTACATGTACATACTAGCTGACCCGTTCTGGCTTCACCAGGTATAAGATGGTCTAAACCTATATTATATGAGCCACAGTATATGTACATACTAGCTGACCCGTTCCGGCTTCACCAGGTATAAGATGGTCTAAACGTATATTATATGAGCCACTGTACATGTACATACTAGCTGACCCGTTCCGGGTTCACCAGGTATAAGATGGTCTAAACGTATATTATATGAGCTACTGTACATGTACATACTAGCTGACCCGTTCCGGCTTCACCAGGTATAAGATGGTCTAAACGTATATTATATGAGCCACTGTACATGTACATACTAGCTGACCCGTTCCGGGTTCACCAGGTATAAGATGGTCTAAACGTATATTATATGAGCTACTGTACATGTACATACTAGCTGACCCGTTCTGGCTTCACCAGGTATAAGATGGTCTAAACGTATATTATATGAGCCACTGTACATGTACATACTAGCTGACCCGTTCCGGGTTCACCAGGTATAAGATGGTCTAAACGTATATTATATGAGCTACTGTACATGTACATACTAGCTGACCCGTTCTGGCTTCACCAGGTATAAGATGGTCTAAACCTATATTATATGAGCCACAGTATATGTACATACTAGCTGACCCGTTCCGGCTTCACCAGGTATAAGATGGTCTAAACGTATATTATATGAGCCACTGTACATGTACATACTAGCTGACCCGTTCCGGCTTCACCAGGTATAAGATGGTCTAAACGTATATAATATGAGCCACTGTACATGTACATACTAGCTGACCCGTTCCGGCTTCACCAGGTACAAGATGTTCTGAACGTATATTATATGAGCCACTGTACATGTACATACCAGCTGACCCGTTCCGGCTTCACCAGGTATTATAAGATGGTCTAAACGTATATTATATGAGCTACTGTACATGTACATACTAGCTGACCCGTTCCGGCTTCACCAGGTATAAGATGGTCTAAACGTATATTATATGAGCCACTGTACATGTACATACTAGCTGACCCGTTCCGGCTTCACCAGGTATAAGATGGTCTAAACGTATATTATATGAGCCACTGTACATGTACATACCAGCTGACCCGTTCCGGCTTCACCAGGTATTATAAGATGGTCTAAACGTATATTATATGAGCCACTGTACATGTACATACTAGCTGACCCGTTCCGGCTTCACCAGGTATAAGATGGTCTAAACGTATATTATATGAGCCACTGTACATGTACATACCAGCTGACCCGTTCCGGCTTCACCAGGTATTATAAGATGGTCTAAACGTATATTATATGAGCTACTGTACATGTACATACTAGCTGACCCGTTCCGGTTTCACCAGGTATAAGATGGTCTAAACGTATATTATATGAGCCACTGTACATGTACATACTAGCTGACCCGTTCCGGTTTCACCAGGTATAAGATGGTCTAAACATATATTATATGAGCCACTGTACATGTACATACTAGCTGACCCGTTCCGGCTTCACCAGGTATTATAAGATGGTCTAAACGTATATTATATGAGCCACTGTACATGTACATACTAGCTGACCCGTTCCGGCTTCACCAGGTATTATAAGATGGTCTAAACGTATATTATATGAGCTACTGTACATGTATATACTAGCTGACCCGTTCCGGCTTCACCAGGTATAAGATGGTCTAAACATATATTATATGAGCCACTGTACATGTACATACTAGCTGACCCGTTCCGGCTTCACCAGGTATTATAAGATGGTCTAAACGTATATTATATGAGCTACTGTACATGTACATACTAGCTGACCCGTTCCGGGTTCACCAGGAATAAGATGGTCTAAACATATATTATATGAGCCACTGTACATGTACATACTAGCTGACCCGTTCCGGCTTCACCAGGTATAAGATGGTCTAAACCTATATTATATGAGCCACAGTATATGTACATACTAGCTGACCCGTTCCGGCTTCACCAGGTATAAGATGGTCTAAACGTATATTATATGAGCCACTGTACATGTACATACTAGCTGACCCGTTCTGGCTTCACCAGGTATAAGATGGTCTAAACCTATATTATATGAGCCACAGTATATGTACATACTAGCTGACCCGTTCCGGCTTCACCAGGTATAAGACGGTCTAAACGTATATTATATGAGCCACTGTACATGTACACACTAGCTGACCCGTTCCGGGTTCACCAGGTATAAGATGGTCTAAACCTATATTATATGAGTCACTGAACATGTACATACTAGCTGACCCGTTCCGGGTTCACCAGGTATCAGATGGTCTAAACCTATATTATATGAGCCACTGTACATGTACATACTAGCTGACCCGTTCCGGGTTCACCAGGTATTAGATGGTCTAAACCTATATTATATGAGCCACTGTACATGTACATACTAGCTGACCCGTTCCGGGTTCACCAGGTATAAAATGGTCTAAACGTATATTATATGAGCCACTGTACATGTACATACTAGCTGACCCGTTCCAGGTTCACCAGGTATAAGATGGTCTAAACGTATATTATATGAGCTACTGTACATGTACATACTAGCTGACCCGTTCCGGGTTCACCAGGTATAAGATGGTCTAAACGTATATTATATGAGCCACTGTACATGTACATACTAGCTGACCCGTTTCAGGTTCACCAGGTATAAGATGGTCTAAACCTATATTATATGAGCTACTGTACATGTACATACTAGCTGACCCGTTCCGGCTTCACCAGGTATAAGATGGTCAAAACGTATATTATATGAGCCACTGTACATGTACATACTAGCTGACCCGTTCCGCGTTCACCAGGTATAAGATGGTCTAAACGTATATTATATGAGCCACTGTACATGTACATACTAACTGACCCGTTCCGGGTTCACCAGGTATAAGATGGTCTAAACCTATATTATATGAGCCACTGTACATGTACATACTAGCTGACCCGTTCCGGGTTCACCAGGTATAAGATGGTCTAAACGTATATTATATGAGCTACTGTACATGTACATACTAGCTGACCCGTTCTGACTTCACCAGGTATAAGATGGTCTAAACCTATATTATATGAGCCACAGTATATGTACATACTAGCTGACCCGTTCCGGCTTCACCAGGTATAAGATGGTCTAAACGTATATTATATGAGCCACTGTACATGTACATACTAGCTGACCCGTTCCGGGTTCACCAGGTATAAGATGGTCTAAACGTATATTATATGAGCTACTGTACATGTACATACTAGCTGACCCGTTCCGGCTTCACCAGGTATAAGATGGTCTAAACGTATATTATATGAGCCACTGTACATGTACATACTAGCTGACCCGTTCCGGGTTCACCAGGTATAAGATGGTCTAAACGTATATTATATGAGCTACTGTACATGTACATACTAGCTGACCCGTTCTGGCTTCACCAGGTATAAGATGGTCTAAACGTATATTATATGAGCCACTGTACATGTACATACTAGCTGACCCGTTCCGGGTTCACCAGGTATAAGATGGTCTAAACGTATATTATATGAGCTACTGTACATGTACATACTAGCTGACCCGTTCTGGCTTCACCAGGTATAAGATGGTCTAAACCTATATTATATGAGCCACAGTATATGTACATACTAGCTAACCCGTTCCGGCTTCACCAGGTATAAGATGGTCTAAACGTATATTATATGAGCCACTGTACATGTACATACTAGCTGACCCGTTCCGGGTTCACCAGGTATAAGATGGTCTAAACCTATATTATATGAGCCACAGTATATGTACATACTAGCTGACCCGTTCCGGCTTCACCAGGTATAAGATGGTCTAAACGTATATTATATGAGCCACTGTACATGTACATACTAGCTGACCCGTTCCGGCTTCACCAGGTATAAGATGGTCTAAACGTATATTATATGAGCCACAGTATATGTACATACTAGCTGACCCGTTCCGGCTTCACCAGGTATAAGATGGTCTAAACGTATATTATATGAGCCACTGTACATGTACATACTAGCTGACCCGTTCCGGGTTCACCAGGTATAAGATGGTCTAAACGTATATTATATGAGCTACTGTACATGTACATACTAGCTGACCCGTTCCGGCTTCACCAGGTATAAGATGGTCTAAACGTATATTATATGAGCCACTGTACATGTACATACTAGCTGACCCGTTCCGGGTTCACCAGGTATAAGATGGTCTAAACGTATATTATATGAGCTACTGTACATGTACATACTAGCTGACCCGTTCTGGCTTCACCAGGTATAAGATGGTCTAAACGTATATTATATGAGCCACTGTACATGTACATACTAGCTGACCCGTTCCGGGTTCACCAGGTATAAGATGGTCTAAACGTATATTATATGAGCTACTGTACATGTACATACTAGCTGACCCGTTCTGGCTTCACCAGGTATAAGATGGTCTAAACCTATATTATATGAGCCACAGTATATGTACATACTAGCTGACCCGTTCCGGCTTCACCAGGTATAAGATGGTCTAAACGTATATTATATGAGCCACTGTACATGTACATACTAGCTGACCCGTTCCGGGTTCACCAGGTATAAGATGGTCTAAACCTATATTATATGAGCCACAGTATATGTACATACTAGCTGACCCGTTCCGGCTTCACCAGGTATAAGATGGTCTAAACGTATATTATATGAGCCACTGTACATGTACATACTAGCTGACCCGTTCCGGGTTCACCAGGTATAAGATGGTCTAAACCTATATTATATGAGCCACAGTATATGTACATACTAGCTGACCCGTTCCGGCTTCACCAGGTATAAGATGGTCTAAACGTATATTATATGAGCCACTGTACATGTACATACTAGCTGACCCGTTCCGGCTTCACCAGGTATAAGATGGTCTAAACGTATATTATATGAGCCACTGTACATGTACATACTAGCTGACCCGTTCCGGGTTCACCAGGTATAAGATGGTCTAAACCTATATTATATGAGCCACAGTATATGTACATACTAGCTGACCCGTTCCGGCTTCACCAGGTATAAGATGGTCTAAACGTATATTATATGAGCCACTGTACATGTACATACTAGCTGACCCGTTCTGGCTTCACCAGGTATAAGATGGTCTAAACCTATATTATATGAGCCACAGTATATGTACATACTAGCTGACCCGTTCCGGCTTCACCAGGTATAAGATGGTCTAAACGTATATTATATGAGCCACTGTACATGTACATACTAGCTGACCCGTTCCGGCTTCACCAGGTATAAGATGGTCTAAACGTATATTATATGAGCCACTGTACATGTACATACTAGCTGACCCGTTCCGGGTTCACCAGGTATAAGATGGTCTAAACGTATATTATATGAGCTACTGTACATGTACATACTAGCTGACCCGTTCTGGCTTCACCAGGTATAAGATGGTCTAAACCTATATTATATGAGCCACAGTATATGTACATACTAGCTGACCCGTTCCGGCTTCACCAGGTATAAGATGGTCTAAACGTATATTATATGAGCCACTGTACATGTACATACTAGCTGACCCGTTCCGGGTTCACCAGGTATAAGATGGTCTAAACGTATATTATATGAGCTACTGTACATGTACATACTAGCTGACCCGTTCCAGGTTCACCAGGTATAAGATGGTCTAAACCTATATTATATGAGCTACTGTACATGTACATACTAGCTGACCCGTCCCGGGTTCACCAGGTATAAGATGGTCTAAACGTATATTATATGAGCCACTGTACATGTACATACTAGCTGACCCGTTCCGGCTTCACCAGGTATAAGATGGTCTAAACCTATATTATATGAGCTACTGTACATGTACATACTAGCTGACCAGTTCCGGGTTCACCAGGTATAAGATGGTCTAAACGTATATTATATGAGCCACTGTACATGTACATACTAGCGGACCCGTTCCGGCTTCACCAGGTATAAGATGGTCTAAACGTATATTATATGAGCCACTGTACATGTACATACTAGCTGACCCGTTCCAGATTCACCAGGTATAAGATGTTCTAAACGTATATTATATGAGCCATTGTACATGTACATACTAGCTGACCCGTTCCAGGTTCACCAGGTATAATAAGATGGTCTAAACGTATATTATATGAGCTACTGTACATGTACATACTAGCTGACCAGTTCCGGCTTCATCAGGTATAATAAGATGGTCTAAACGTATATTATATGAGCCACTGTACATGTACATACTAGCTGACCCGTTCCGGCTTCACCAGGTATAAGATGGTCTAAACGTATATTATATGAGCCATTGTACATGTACATACTAGCTGACCCGTTCCGGCTTCACCAGGTATAAGATGGTCTAAACGTATATTATATGAGCCACTGTACATGTACATACTAGCTGACCCGTTCCGGCTTCACCAGGTATAAGATGGTCTAAACGTATATTATATGAGCCACTGTACATGTACATACTAGCTGACCCGTTCCAGCTTCACCAGGTATAAGATGGTCTAAACGTATATTATATGAGCCACTGTACATGTACATACTAGCTGACCCGTTCCAGGTTCACCAGGTATAAGATGGTCTAAACGTATATTATATGAGCCACTGTACATGTACATACTAGCTGACCCGTTCCGGCTTCACCAGGTATAAGATGGTCTAAACGTATATTATATGAGCCACTGTACATGTACATACTAGCTGACCCGTTCCGGCTTCACCAGGTATAAGATGGTCTAAACGTATATTATATGAGCCACTGTACATGTACATACTAGCTGACCCGTTCCGGCTTCACCAGGTATAAGATGGTCTAAACGTATATTATATGAGCCACTGTACATGTACATACTAGCTGACCCGTTCCGGCTTCACCAGGTATAAGATGGTCTAAACGTATATTATATGAGCCATTGTACATGTAAATACTAGCTGACCCGTTCCGGTATCACCAGGTATAAGATGGTCTAAACGTATATTATATGAGCCACTGTACATGTACATACTAGCTGACCCGTTCCGGCTTCACCAGGTATAAGATGGTCTAAACGTATATTATATGAGCCACTGTACATGTACATACTAGCTGACCCGTTCCGGGTTCACCAGGTATAAGATGGTCTAAACGTATATTATATGAGCCATTGTACATGTACATACTAGCTGACCCGTTCCAGGTTCACCAGGTATAATAAGATGGTCTAAACGTATATTATATGAGCTACTGTACATGTACATACTAGCTGACCAGTTCCGGCTTCATCAGGTATAATAAGATGGTCTAAACGTATATTATATGAGCCACTGTACATGTACATACTAACTGACTCGTTCGGGCTTCACCAGGTATAAGATGGTCTAAACCTATATTATATGAGCTACTGTACCTGTACATACTAGCTGACCCATTCCAGGTTCACCAGGTATAAGATGGTCTAAACGTAAATTATATGAGCCACTGTACATGTACATACTAGCTGACCCGTTCCAGGTTCACCAGAAATAAGATCGTCTAAACGTATATTATATGAGCCACTGTACATGTACATACTAGCTGACCCGTTCCGGCTTTACCAGGTATAAGATGGTCTAAACGTATATTATATGAGCCACTGTACATGTACATACTAGCTGACCCGTTCCGGGTTCACCAGGTATAAGATGGTCTAAACGTATATTATATGAGTCATTGTACATGTACATACTAGCTGACCCGTTCCAGGTTCACCAGAAATAAGATGGTCTAAACGTATATTATATGAGCCACTGTATATGTACATACTAGCTGACCCGTTCCGGCTTCACCAGGTATAAGATGGTCTAAACGTATATTATATGAGCCACTGTACATGTACATACTAGCTGACCCGTTCCGGCTTCACCAGGTATAAGATGGTCTAAACGTATATTATATGAGTCATTGTACATGTACATACTAGCTGACCCGTTCCAGGTTCACCAGAAATAAGATGGTCTAAACGTATATTATATGAGCCACTGTACATGTACATACTAGCTGACCCGTTCCGGCTTCACCAGGTATAAGATGGTCTAAACCTATATTATATGAGCCACAGTATATGTACATACTAGCTGACCCGTTCCGGCTTCACCAGGTATTAGATGGTCTAAACGTATACTATATGAGCCACTGTACATGTACATACTAGCTGACCCGTTCCGGGTTCACCAGGTATAAGATGGTCTAAACGTATATTATATGAGCTACTGTACATGTACATACTAGCTGACCCGTTCCGGGTTCACCAGGTATAAGATGGTCTAAACGTATATTATATGAGCCACTGTACATGTACATACTAGCTGACCCGTTCCGGGTTCACCAGGTATAAGATGGTCTAAACGTATATTATATGAGCCACTGTACATGTACATACTAGCTGACCCGTTCCGGGTTCACCTGGTATAAGATGGTCTAAACGTATATTATATAAGCCGCTGTACATGTACATACTAGCTGACCCGTTCCGGGTTCACCAGGTATAAGATGGTCTAAACGTATATTATATGAGCTACTGTACATGTACATACTAGCTGACCCGTTCCGGCTTCACCAGGTATAAGATGGTCTAAACCTATATTATATGAGCCACAGTATATGTACATACTAGCTGACCCGTTCCGGCTTCACCAGGTATAAGATGGTCTAAACGTATATTATATGAGCCACTGTACATGTACATACTAGCTGACCCGTTCCGCGTTCACCAGGTATAAGATGGTCTAAACGTATATTATATGAGCCACTGTACATGTACATACTAACTGACCCGTTCCGGGTTCACCAGGTATAAGATGGTCTAAACCTATATTATATGAGCCACTGTACATGTACATACTAGCTGACCCGTTCCGGGTTCACCAGGTATAAGATGGTCTAAACGTATATTATATGAGCTACTGTACATGTACATACTAGCTGACCCGTTCTGGCTTCACCAGGTATAAGATGGTCTAAACCTATATTATATGAGCCACAGTATATGTACATACTAGCTGACCCGTTCCGGCTTCACCAGGTATAAGATGGTCTAAACGTATATTATATGAGCCACTGTACATGTACATACTAGCTGACCCGTTCCGGGTTCACCAGGTATAAGATGGTCTAAACGTATATTATATGAGCTACTGTACATGTACATACTAGCTGACCCGTTCCGGCTTCACCAGGTATAAGATGGTCTAAACGTATATTATATGAGCCACTGTACATGTACATACTAGCTGACCCGTTCCGGGTTCACCAGGTATAAGATGGTCTAAACGTATATTATATGAGCTACTGTACATGTACATACTAGCTGACCCGTTCTGGCTTCACCAGGTATAAGATGGTCTAAACGTATATTATATGAGCCACTGTACATGTACATACTAGCTGACCCGTTCCGGGTTCACCAGGTATAAGATGGTCTAAACGTATATTATATGAGCTACTGTACATGTACATACTAGCTGACCCGTTCTGGCTTCACCAGGTATAAGATGGTCTAAACCTATATTATATGAGCCACAGTATATGTACATACTAGCTGACCCGTTCCGGCTTCACCAGGTATAAGATGGTCTAAACGTATATTATATGAGCCACTGTACATGTACATACTAGCTGACCCGTTCCGGGTTCACCAGGTATAAGATGGTCTAAACCTATATTATATGAGCCACAGTATATGTACATACTAGCTGACCCGTTCCGGCTTCACCAGGTATAAGATGGTCTAAACGTATATTATATGAGCCACTGTACATGTACATACTAGCTGACCCGTTCCGGCTTCACCAGGTATAAGATGGTCTAAACGTATATTATATGAGCCACAGTATATGTACATACTAGCTGACCCGTTCCGGCTTCACCAGGTATAAGATGGTCTAAACGTATATTATATGAGCCACTGTACATGTACATACTAGCAGACCCGTTCCGGGTTCACCAGGTATAAGATGGTCTAAACGTATATTATATGAGCTACTGTACATGTACATACTAGCTGACCCGTTCCGGCTTCACCAGGTATAAGATGGTCTAAACGTATATTATATGAGCCACTGTACATGTACATACTAGCTGACCCGTTCCGGGTTCACCAGGTATAAGATGGTCTAAACGTATATTATATGAGCTACTGTACATGTACATACTAGCTGACCCGTTCTGGCTTCACCAGGTATAAGATGGTCTAAACGTATATTATATGAGCCACTGTACATGTACATACTAGCTGACCCGTTCCGGGTTCACCAGGTATAAGATGGTCTAAACGTATATTATATGAGCTACTGTACATGTACATACTAGCTGACCCGTTCTGGCTTCACCAGGTATAAGATGGTCTAAACCTATATTATATGAGCCACAGTATATGTACATACTAGCTGACCCGTTCCGGCTTCACCAGGTATAAGATGGTCTAAACGTATATTATATGAGCCACTGTACATGTACATACTAGCTGACCCGTTCCGGGTTCACCAGGTATAAGATGGTCTAAACCTATATTATATGAGCCACAGTATATGTACATACTAGCTGACCCGTTCCGGCTTCACCAGGTATAAGATGGTCTAAACGTATATTATATGAGCCACTGTACATGTACATACTAGCTGACCCGTTCCGGGTTCACCAGGTATAAGATGGTCTAAACCTATATTATATGAGCCACAGTATATGTACATACTAGCTGACCCGTTCCGGCTTCACCAGGTATAAGATGGTCTAAACGTATATTATATGAGCCACTGTACATGTACATACTAGCTGACCCGTTCCGGCTTCACCAGGTATAAGATGGTCTAAACGTATATTATATGAGCCACTGTACATGTACATACTAGCTGACCCGTTCCGGGTTCACCAGGTATAAGATGGTCTAAACCTATATTATATGAGCCACAGTATATGTACATACTAGCTGACCCGTTCCGGCTTCACCAGGTATAAGATGGTCTAAACGTATATTATATGAGCCACTGTACATGTACATACTAGCTGACCCGTTCTGGCTTCACCAGGTATAAGATGGTCTAAACCTATATTATATGAGCCACAGTATATGTACATACTAGCTGACCCGTTCCGGCTTCACCAGGTATAAGATGGTCTAAACGTATATTATATGAGCCACTGTACATGTACATACTAGCTGACCCGTTCCGGCTTCACCAGGTATAAGATGGTCTAAACGTATATTATATGAGCCACTGTACATGTACATACTAGCTGACCCGTTCCGGGTTCACCAGGTATAAGATGGTCTAAACGTATATTATATGAGCTACTGTACATGTACATACTAGCTGACCCGTTCTGGCTTCACCAGGTATAAGATGGTCTAAACCTATATTATATGAGCCACAGTATATGTACATACTAGCTGACCCGTTCCGGCTTCACCAGGTATAAGATGGTCTAAACGTATATTATATGAGCCACTGTACATGTACATACTAGCTGACCCGTTCCGGGTTCACCAGGTATAAGATGGTCTAAACGTATATTATATGAGCTACTGTACATGTACATACTAGCTGACCCGTTCCGGGTTCACCAGGTATAAGATGGTCTAAACGTATATTATATAAGCCGCTGTACATGTACATACTAGCTGACCCGTTCCGGGTTCACCAGGTATAAGATGGTCTAAACCAATATTATATGAGCTACTGTACATGTACATACTAGCTGACCCGTTCCAGGTTCACCAGGTATAAGATGGTCTAAACCTATATTATATGAGCTACTGTACATGTACATACTAGCTGACCCGTCCCGGGTTCACCAGGTATAAGATGGTCTAAACGTATATTATATGAGCCACTGTACATGTACATACTAGCTGACCCGTTCCGGCTTCACCAGGTATAAGATGGTCTAAACCTATATTATATGAGCTACTGTACATGTACATACTAGCTGACCAGTTCCGGGTTCACCAGGTATAAGATGGTCTAAACGTATATTATATGAGCCACTGTACATGTACATACTAGCGGACCCGTTCCGGCTTCACCAGGTATAAGATGGTCTAAACGTATATTATATGAGCCACTGTACATGTACATACTAGCTGACCCGTTCCAGATTCACCAGGTATAAGATGTTCTAAACGTATATTATATGAGCCATTGTACATGTACATACTAGCTGACCCGTTCCAGGTTCACCAGGTATAATAAGATGGTCTAAACGTATATTATATGAGCTACTGTACATGTACATACTAGCTGACCAGTTCCGGCTTCATCAGGTATAATAAGATGGTCTAAACGTATATTATATGAGCCACTGTACATGTACATACTAGCTGACCCGTTCCGGCTTCACCAGGTATAAGATGGTCTAAACGTATATTATATGAGCCATTGTACATGTACATACTAGCTGACCCGTTCCGGCTTCACCAGGTATAAGATGGTCTAAACGTATATTATATGAGCCACTGTACATGTACATACTAGCTGACCCGTTCCGGCTTCACCAGGTATAAGATGGTCTAAACGTATATTATATGAGCCACTGTACATGTACATACTAGCTGACCCGTTCCAGCTTCACCAGGTATAAGATGGTCTAAACGTATATTATATGAGCCACTGTACATGTACATACTAGCTGACCCGTTCCAGGTTCACCAGGTATAAGATGGTCTAAACGTA
This sequence comes from Rhaphigaster nebulosa, assembly GCA_948150685.1. Lineage (NCBI taxonomy): Eukaryota > Metazoa > Arthropoda > Insecta > Hemiptera > Pentatomidae > Rhaphigaster > Rhaphigaster nebulosa. The sequence goes on along the minus strand of OX411309.1, from coordinate 158,915,456 downwards.
TATTATATGAGCCACTGTACATGTACATACTAGCTGACCCGTTCCGGCTTCACCAGGTATAAGATGGTCTAAACGTATATTATATGAGCCACTGTACATGTACATACTAGCTGACCCGTTCCGGCTTCACCAGGTATAAGATGGTCTAAACGTATATTATATGAGCCACTGTACATGTACATACTAGCTGACCCGTTCCGGCTTCACCAGGTATAAGATGGTCTAAACGTATATTATATGAGCCACTGTACATGTACATACTAGCTGACCCGTTCCGGCTTCACCAGGTATAAGATGGTCTAAACGTATATTATATGAGCCATTGTACATGTAAATACTAGCTGACCCGTTCCGGTATCACCAGGTATAAGATGGTCTAAACGTATATAATATGAGCCACTGTACATGTACATACTAGCTGACCCGTTCCGGCTTCACCAGGTATAAGATGGTCTAAACGTATATTATATGAGCCACTGTACATGTACATACTAGCTGACCCGTTCCGGGTTCACCAGGTATAAGATGGTCTAAACGTATATTATATGAGCCATTGTACATGTACATACTAGCTGACCCGTTCCAGGTTCACCAGGTATAATAAGATGGTCTAAACGTATATTATATGAGCTACTGTACATGTACATACTAGCTGACCAGTTCCGGCTTCATCAGGTATAATAAGATGGTCTAAACGTATATTATATGAGCCACTGTACATGTACATACTAACTGACTCGTTCGGGCTTCACCAGGTATAAGATGGTCTAAACCTATATTATATGAGCTACTGTACCTGTACATACTAGCTGACCCATTCCAGGTTCACCAGGTATAAGATGGTCTAAACGTAAATTATATGAGCCACTGTACATGTACATACTAGCTGACCCGTTCCAGGTTCACCAGAAATAAGATCGTCTAAACGTATATTATATGAGCCACTGTACATGTACATACTAGCTGACCCGTTCCGGCTTTACCAGGTATAAGATGGTCTAAACGTATATTATATGAGCCACTGTACATGTACATACTAGCTGACCCGTTCCGGCTTCACCAGGTATAAGATGGTCTAAACGTATATTATATGAGCCACTGTACATGTACATACTAGCTGACCCGTTCCGGGTTCACCAGGTATAAGATGGTCTAAACGTATATTATATTAGCCATTGTACATGTACATACTAGCTGACCCGTTCCGGCTTCACCAGGTATAAGATGGTCTAAACGTATATTATATGAGCCACTGTACATGTACATACTAGCTGACCCGTTCCGGCTTCACCAGGTATAAGATGGTCTAAACGTATATTATATGAGTCATTGTACATGTACATACTAGCTGACCCGTTCCAGGTTCACCAGAAATAAGATGGTCTAAACGTATATTATATGAGCCACTGTACATGTACATACTAGCTGACCCGTTCCGGCTTCACCAGGTATAAGATGGTCTAAACCTATATTATATGAGCCACAGTATATGTACATACTAGCTGACCCGTTCCGGCTTCACCAGGTATTAGATGGTCTAAACGTATACTATATGAGCCACTGTACATGTACATACTAGCTGACCCGTTCCGGGTTCACCAGGTATAAGATGGTCTAAACGTATATTATATGAGCTACTGTACATGTACATACTAGCTGACCCGTTCCGGGTTCACCAGGTATAAGATGGTCTAAACGTATATTATATGAGCCACTGTACATGTACATACTAGCTGACCCGTTCCGGGTTCACCAGGTATAAGATGGTCTAAACGTATATTATATGAGCCACTGTACATGTACATACTAGCTGACCCGTTCCGGGTTCACCTGGTATAAGATGGTCTAAACGTATATTATATAAGCCGCTGTACATGTACATACTAGCTGACCCGTTCCGGGTTCACCAGGTATAAGATGGTCTAAACGTATATTATATGAGCTACTGTACATGTACATACTAGCTGACCCGTTCCGGCTTCACCAGGTATAAGATGGTCTAAACCTATATTATATGAGCCACAGTATATGTACATACTAGCTGACCCGTTCCGGCTTCACCAGGTATAAGATGGTCTAAACGTATATTATATGAGCCACTGTACATGTACATACTAGCTGACCCGTTCCGGGTTCACCAGGTATAAGATGGTCTAAACGTATATTATATGAGCTACTGTACATGTACATACTAGCTGTCCCGTTCCGAGTTCACCAGGTATAAAATGGTCTAAACGTATATTATATGAGCCACTGTACATGTACATACTAGCTGACCCGTTCCGGGTTCACCAGGTATAAGATGGTCTAAACGTATATTATATGAGCTACTGTACATGTACATACTAGCTGACCCGTTCCAGGTTCACCAGGTATAAGATGGTCTAAACGTATATTATATGAGCCACTGTACATGTACATACTAGCTGACCCGTTCCGAGTTCACCAGGTATAAAATGGTCTAAACGTATATTATATGAGCCACTGTACATGTACATACTAGCTGACCCGTTCCAGGTTCACCAGGTATAAGATGGTCTAAACCTATATTATATGAGCTACTGTACATGTACATACTAGCTGACTCGTTCCGGCTTCACCAGGTATAAGATGGTCAAAACGTATATTATATGAGCCACTGTACATGTACATACTAGCTGACCCGTTCCGCGTTCACCAGGTATAAGATGGTCTAAACGTATATTATATGAGCCACTGTACATGTACATACTAGCTGACCCGTTCCGGGTTCACCAGGAATAAGATGGTCTAAACGTATATTATATGAGCCACTGTACATGTACATACTAGCTGACCCGTTCCAGGTTCACCAGGTATAATAAGATGGTCTAAACGTATATTATATGAGCAACTGTACATGTACATACTAGCTGACCCGTTCCGGCTTCACCAGGTATAATAAGATGGTCTAAACGTATATTATATGAGCCACTGTACATGTACATACTAGCTGACTCGTTCCGGTATCACCAGGTATAAGATGGTCTAAACGTATACTATATGAGCCACTGTTCATGTACATACTAGCTGATCCGTTCCAGGTTCACCAGGTATAATAAGATGGTCTAAACGTATATTATATGAGCAACTGTACATGTACATACTAGCTGACCCGTTCCGGCTTCACCAGGTATAATAAGATGGTCTAAACGTATATTATATGAGCCACTGTACATGTACATACTAGCTGACTCGTTCTGGTATCACCAGGTATAAGATGGTCTAAACGTATATTATATGAGCCACTGTACATGTACATACTAGCTGACCCGTTCCGGCTTCACCAGGTATAAGATGGTCTAAACGTATATTATATGAGCCACTGTACATGTACATACTAGCTGACCCGTTCCGGCTTCATCAGGTATAAGATGGTCTAAACCTATATTATATGAGCCACTTTACATGTACATACTAGCTGACCCGTTCCGGCTTCACCAGGTATAAGATGGTCTAAACCTATATTATATGAGCCACTGTACATGTACATACTAGCTGACCCGTTCCGGGTTCACCAGGTATAAGATGGTCTAAACGTATATTATATGAGCCACTGTACATGTACATACTAGCTGACCCGTTCCAGGTTCACCAGGTATAAGATGGTCTAAACGTATATTATATGAGCTACTGTACATGTACATACTAGTTGACTCGTTCCAGGTTCACCAGGTATAAGATGGTCTAAACCTATATTATATGAGCTACTGTACATGTACATACTAGCTGACCCGTTCCGGCTTCACCAGGTATAAGATGGTCTAAACGTATATTATATGAGCCACTGTACATGTACATACTAGCTGACCCGTTCCATGTTCACCAGGTATAAGATGGTCTAAACCTATATTATATGAGCCACTGTACATGTACATACTAGCTGACCCGTTCCGGCTTCACCAGGTATAAGATGGTCTAAACCTATATTATATGAGCCACTGTACATGTACATACTAGCTGACCCGTTCCGGCTTCACCAGGTATAAGATGGTCTAAACCTATATTATATGAGCCACTGTACATGTACATATTAGCTGACCCGTTCCGGCTTCACCAGGTATAATATGGTCTAAACCTATATTATATGAGCCACTGTACATGTACATACTAGCTGACCCGTTCCGGGTTCACCAGGTATAAGATGGTCTAAACGTATATTATATGAGCCACTGTACATGTACATACTAGCTGACCCGTTCCGGCTTCACCAGGTATAAGATGGTCTAAACGTATATTATATGAGCCACTGTACATGTACATACTAGCTGACCCGTTCCAGGTTCACCAGGTATAAGATGGTCTAAACCTATATTATATGAGCCACTGTACATGTACATACTAGCCGACACGTTCCGGGTTCACCAGGTATAAGATGGTCTAAACGTATATTATATGAGCCACTGTACATGTACATACTAGCTGACCCGTTCCGGCTTCACCAGGTATAAGATGGTCTAAACGTATATAATATGAGCCACTGTACATGTACATACTAGCTGACCCGTTCCGGCTTCACCAGGTATAAGATGTTCTGAACGTATATTATATGAGCCACTGTACATGTACATACCAGCTGACCCGTTCCGGCTTCACCAGGTATTATAAGATGGTCTAAACGTATATTATATGAGCTACTGTACATGTACATACTAGCTGACCCGTTCCGGCTTCACCAGGTATAAGATGGTCTAAACGTATATTATATGAGCCACTGTACATGTACATACTAGCTGACCCATTCCGGTTTCACCAGGTATAAGATGGTCTAAACGTATATTATATGAGCTACTGTACATGTATATACTAGCTGACCCGTTCCGGCTTCACCAGGTATTATAAGATGGTCTAAACGTATATTATATGAGCTACTGTACATGTACATACTAGCTGACCCGTTCCGGGTTCACCAGGAATAAGATGGTCTAAACATATATTATATGAGCCACTGTACATGTACATACTAGCTGACCCGTTCCGGCTTCACCAGGTATAATATGGTCTAAACCTATATTATATGAGCCACTGTACATGTACATACTAGCTGACCCGTTCCGGGTTCACCAGGTATAAGATGGTCTAAACGTATATTATATGAGCCACTGTACATGTACATACTAGCTGACCCATTCCGGTTTCACCAGGTATAAGATGGTCTAAACGTATATAATATGAGCCACTGTACATGTACATACTAGCTGACCCATTCCGGTTTCACCAGGTATAAGATGGTCTAAACGTATATAATATGAGCCACTGTACATGTACATACTAGCTGACCCATTCCGGTTTCACCAGGTATAAGATGGTCTAAACGTATATTATATGAGCCACTGTACATGTACATACTAGCTGACCCATTCCAGGTTCACCAGGTATAAGATGGTCTAAACCTATATTATATGAGCCACTGTACATGTACATACTAGCCGACACGTTCCGGGTTCACCAGGTATAAGATGGTCTAAACGTATATTATATGAGCCACTGTACATGTACATACTAGCTGACCCGTTCCGGCTTCACCAGGTATAAGATGGTCTAAACGTATATAATATGAGCCACTGTACATGTACATACTAGCTGACCCGTTCCGGCTTCACCAGGTATAAGATGTTCTGAACGTATATTATATGAGCCACTGTACATGTACATACCAGCTGACCCGTTCCGGCTTCACCAGGTATTATAAGATGGTCTAAACGTATATTATATGAGCTACTGTACATGTACATACTATCTGACCCGTTCCGGCTTCACCAGGTATAAGATGGTCTAAACGTATATTATATGAGCTACTGTACATGTACATACTAGCTGACCCGTTCCGGGTTCACCAGGTATAAGATGGTCTAAACGTATATTATATGAGCCACTGTACATGTACATACTAGCTGACCCATTCCGGTTTCACCAGGTATAAGATGGTCTAAACGTATATTATATGAGCTACTGTACATGTATATACTAGCTGACCCGTTCCGGCTTCACCAGGTATAAGATGGTCTAAACGTATATTATATGAGCCACTGTACATGTACATACTAGCTGACCCATTCCGGTTTCACCAGGTATAAGATGGTCTAAACGTATATTATATGAGCTACTGTACATGTATATACTAGCTGACCCGTTCCGGCTTCACCAGGTATAAGATGGTCTAAACGTATATTATATGAGCCACTGTACATGTACATACTAGCTGACCCATTCCGGTTTCACCAGGTATAAGATGGTCTAAACGTATATTATATGAGCTACTGTACATGTATATACTAGCTGACCCGTTCCGGGTTCACCAGGTATAAGATGGTCTAAACGTATATTATATGAGCCACTGTACATGTACATACTAGCTGACCCATTCCGGTTTCACCAGGTATAAGATGGTCTAAACGTATATTATATGAGCTACTGTACATGTATATACTAGCTGACCCGTTCCGGCTTCACCAGGTATAAGATGGTCTAAACGTATATTATATGAGCCACTGTACATGTACATACTAGCTGACCCATTCCGGTTTCACCAGGTATAAGATGGTCTAAACGTATATTATATGAGCCACTGTACATGTACATACTAGCTGACCCGTTCCGGTTTCACCAGGTATAAGATGGTCTAAACGTATATTATATGAGCCACTGTACATGTACATACTAGCTGACCCATTCCGGTTTCACCAGGTATAAGATGGTCTAAACGTATATTATATGAGCTACTGTACATGTACATACTAGCTGACCCGTTCCGGGTTCACCAGGAATAAGATGGTCTAAACATATATTATATGAGCCACTGTACATGTACATACTAGCTGACCCGTTCCGGCTTCACCAGGTATTATAAGATGGTCTAAACGTATATTATATGAGCTACTGTACATGTATATACTAGCTGACCCGTTCCGGCTTCACCAGGTATAAGATGGTCTAAACCTATATTATATGAGCCACTGTACATGTACATACTAGCTGACCCGTTCCGGCTTCACCAGGTATAAGATGGTCTAAACATATATTATATGAGCCACTGTACATGTACATACTAGCTGACCCGTTCCGGCTTCACCAGGTATTATAAGATGGTCTAAACGTATATTATATGAGCCACTGTACATGTACATACTAGCTGACCCGTTCCGGCTTCACCAGGTATTATAAGATGGTCTAAACGTATATTATATGAGCTACTGTACATGTATATACTAGCTGACCCGTTCCGGCTTCACCAGGTATAAGATGGTCTAAACATATATTATATGAGCCACTGTACATGTACATACTAGCTGACCCGTTCCGGCTTCACCAGGTGTTATAAGATGGTCTAAACGTATATTATATGAGCTACTGTACATGTACATACTAGCTGACCCGTTCCGGGTTCACCAGGAATAAGATGGTCTAAACATATATTATATGAGCCACTGTACATGTACATACTAGCTGACCCGTTCCGGCTTCACCAGGTATAAGATGGTCTAAACCTATATTATATGAGCCACAGTATATGTACATACTAGCTGACCCGTTCCGGCTTCACCAGGTATAAGATGGTCTAAACGTATATTATATGAGCCACTGTACATGTACATACTAGCTGACCCGTTCTGGCTTCACCAGGTATAAGATGGTCTAAACCTATATTATATGAGCCACAGTATATGTACATACTAGCTGACCCGTTCCGGCTTCACCAGGTATAAGACGGTCTAAACGTATATTATATGAGCCACTGTACATGTACACACTAGCTGACCCGTTCCGGGTTCACCAGGTATAAGATGGTCTAAACCTATATTATATGAGTCACTGAACATGTATATACTAGCTGACCCGTTCCGGGTTCACCAGGTATCAGATGGTCTAAACCTATATTATATGAGCCACTGTACATGTACATACTAGCTGACCCGTTCCGGCTTCACCAGGTATAAGATGTTCTGAACGTATATTATATGAGCCACTGTACATGTACATACCAGCTGACCCGTTCCGGCTTCACCAGGTATTATAAGATGGTCTAAACGTATATTATATGAGCTACTGTACATGTACATACTAGCTGACCCGTTCCGGCTTCACCAGGTATAAGATGGTCTAAACGTATATTATATGAGCTACTGTACATGTATATACTAGCTGACCCGTTCCGGCTTCACCAGGTATAAGATGGTCTAAACGTATATTATATGAGCTACTGTACATGTACATACTAGCTGACCCGTTCCGGCTTCACCAGGTATAAGATGGTCTAAACGTATATTATATGAGCCACTGTACATGTACATACTAGCTGACCCATTCCGGTTTCACCAGGTATAAGATGGTCTAAACGTATATTATATGAGCTACTGTACATGTATATACTAGCTGACCCGTTCCGGCTTCACCAGGTATAAGATGGTCTAAACGTATATTATATGAGCCACTGTACATGTACATACTAGCTGACCCATTCCGGTTTCACCAGGTATAAGATGGTCTAAACGTATATTATATGAGCTACTGTACATGTATATACTAGCTGACCCGTTCCGGCATCACCAGGTATAAGATGGTCTAAACGTATATTATATGAGCCACTGTACATGTACATACTAGCTGACCCATTCCGGTTTCACCAGGTATAAGATGGTCTAAACGTATATTATATGAGCTACTGTACATGTATATACTAGCTGACCCGTTCCGGGTTCACCAGGTATAAGATGGTCTAAACGTATATTATATGAGCCACTGTACATGTACATACTAGCTGACCCATTCCGGTTTCACCAGGTATAAGATGGTCTAAACGTACATTATATGAGCTACTGTACATGTATATACTAGCTGACCCGTTCCGGCTTCACCAGGTATAAGATGGTCTAAACGTATATTATATGAGCCACTGTACATGTACATACTAGCTGACCCATTCTGGTTTCACCAGGTATAAGATGGTCTAAACGTATATTATATGAGCCACTGTACATGTACATACTAGCTGACCCGTTCCGGTTTCACCAGGTATAAGATGGTCTAAACGTATATTATATGAGCCACTGTACATGTACATACTAGCTGACCCATTCCGGTTTCACCAGGTATAAGATGGTCTAAACGTATATTATATGAGCTACTGTACATGTACATACTAGCTGACCCGTTCCGGGTTCACCAGGAATAAGATGGTCTAAACATATATTATATGAGCCACTGTACATGTACATACTAGCTGACCCGTTCCGGCTTCACCAGGTATTATAAGATGGTCTAAACGTATATTATATGAGCTACTGTACATGTATATACTAGCTGACCCGTTCCGGCTTCACCAGGTATAAGATGGTCTAAACCTATATTATATGAGCCACTGTACATGTACATACTAGCTGACCCGTTCCGGCTTCACCAGGTATAAGATGGTCTAAACATATATTATATGAGCCACTGTACATGTACATACTAGCTGACCCGTTCCGGCTTCACCAGGTATTATAAGATGGTCTAAACGTATATTATATGAGCCACTGTACATGTACATACTAGCTGACCCGTTCCGGCTTCACCAGGTATTATAAGATGGTCTAAACGTATATTATATGAGCTACTGTACATGTATATACTAGCTGACCCGTTCCGGCTTCACCAGGTATAAGATGGTCTAAACATATATTATATGAGCCACTGTACATGTACATACTAGCTGACCCGTTCCGGCTTCACCAGGTGTTATAAGATGGTCTAAACGTATATTATATGAGCTACTGTACATGTACATACTAGCTGACCCGTTCCGGGTTCACCAGGAATAAGATGGTCTAAACATATATTATATGAGCCACTGTACATGTACATACTAGCTGACCCGTTCCGGCTTCACCAGGTATAAGATGGTCTAAACCTATATTATATGAGCCACAGTATATGTACATACTAGCTGACCCGTTCCGGCTTCACCAGGTATAAGATGGTCTAAACGTATATTATATGAGCCACTGTACATGTACATACTAGCTGACCCGTTCTGGCTTCACCAGGTATAAGATGGTCTAAACCTATATTATATGAGCCACAGTATATGTACATACTAGCTGACCCGTTCCGGCTTCACCAGGTATAAGACGGTCTAAACGTATATTATATGAGCCACTGTACATGTACACACTAGCTGACCCGTTCCGGGTTCACCAGGTATAAGATGGTCTAAACCTATATTATATGAGTCACTGAACATGTATATACTAGCTGACCCGTTCCGGGTTCACCAGGTATCAGATGGTCTAAACCTATATTATATGAGCCACTGTACATGTACATACTAGCTGACCCGTTCCGGGTTCACCAGGTATTAGATGGTCTAAACCTATATTATATGAGCCACTGTACATGTACATACTAGCTGACCCGTTCCGGGTTCACCAGGTATAAAATGGTCTAAACGTATATTATATGAGCCACTGTACATGTACATACTAGCTGACCCGTTCCAGGTTCACCAGGTATAAGATGGTCTAAACGTATATTATATGAGCTACTGTACATGTACATACTAGCTGACCCGTTCCGGGTTCACCAGGTATAAGATGGTCTAAACGTATATTATATGAGCCACTGTACATGTACATACTAGCTGACCCGTTCCAGGTTCACCAGGTATAAGATGGTCTAAACCTATATTATATGAGCTACTGTACATGTACATACTAGCTGACCCGTTCCGGCTTCACCAGGTATAAGATGGTCAAAACGTATATTATATGAGCCACTGTACATGTACATACTAGCTGACCCGTTCCGCGTTCACCAGGTATAAGATGGTCTAAACGTATATTATATGAGCCACTGTACATGTACATACTAACTGACCCGTTCCGGGTTCACCAGGTATAAGATGGTCTAAACGTATATTATATGAGCTACTGTACATGTACATACTAGCTGACCCGTTCCGGGTTCACCAGGAATAAGATGGTCTAAACGTATATTATATGAGCCACTGTACATGTACATACAAGCTGACCCGTTCTGGCTTCACCAGGTATAAGATGGTCTAAACCTATATTATATGAGCCACAGTATATGTACATACTAGCTGACCCGTTCCGGCTTCACCAGGTATAAGATGGTCTAAACGTATATTATATGAGCCACTGTACATGTACATACTAGCTGACCCGTTCCGGGTTCACCAGGTATAAGATGGTCTAAACGTATATTATATAAGCCGCTGTACATGTACATACTAGCTGACCCGTTCCAGGTTCACCAGGTATAAGATGGTCTAAACGTATATTATATGAGCCACTGTACATGTACATACTAGCTGACCCGTTCCGGGTTCACCAGGTATAAGATGGTCTAAACGTATATTATATAAGCCGCTGTACATGTACATACTAGCTGACCCGTTCCGGGTTCACCAGGTATAAGATGGTCTAAACCAATATTATATGAGCTACTGTACATGTACATACTAGCTGACCCGTTCCAGGTTCACCAGGTATAAGATGGTCTAAACGTATATTATATAAGCCGCTGTACATGTACATACTAGCTGACCCGTTCCGGGTTCACCAGGTATAAGATGGTCTAAACCAATATTATATGAGCTACTGTACATGTACATACTAGCTGACCCGTTCCGGGTTCACCAGGTATAAGATGGTCTAAACGTATATTATATAAGCCGCTGTACATGTACATACTAGCTGACCCGTTCCGGGTTCACCAGGTATAAGATGGTCTAAACCAATATTATATGAGCTACTGTACATGTACATACTAGCTGACCCGTTCCGGGTTCACCAGGTATAAGATGGTCTAAACGTATATTATATAAGCCGCTGTACATGTACATACTAGCTGACCCGTTCCGGGTTCACCAGGTATAAGATGGTCTAAACCAATATTATATGAGCTACTGTACATGTACATACTAGCTGACCCGTTCCAGGTTCACCAGGTATAAGATGGTCTAAACCTATATTATATGAGCTACTGTACATGTACATACTAGCTGACCCGTCCCGGGTTCACCAGGTATAAGATGGTCTAAACGTATATTATATGAGCCACTGTACATGTACATACTAGCTGACCCGTTCCGGCTTCACCAGGTATAAGATGGTCTAAACCTATATTATATGAGCTACTGTACATGTACATACTAGCTGACCAGTTCCGGGTTCACCAGGTATAAGATGGTCTAAACGTATATTATATGAGCCACTGTACATGTACATACTAGCGGACCCGTTCCGGCTTCACCAGGTATAAGATGGTCTAAACGTATATTATATGAGCCACTGTACATGTACATACTAGCTGACCCGTTCCAGATTCACCAGGTATAAGATGTTCTAAACGTATATTATATGAGCCATTGTACATGTACATACTAGCTGACCCGTTCCAGGTTCACCAGGTATAATAAGATGGTCTAAACGTATATTATATGAGCTACTGTACATGTACATACTAGCTGACCAGTTCCGGCTTCATCAGGTATAATAAGATGGTCTAAACGTATATTATATGAGCCACTGTACATGTACATACTAGCTGACCCGTTCCGGCTTCACCAGGTATAAGATGGTCTAAACGTATATTATATGAGCCATTGTACATGTACATACTAGCTGACCCGTTCCGGCTTCACCAGGTATAAGATGGTCTAAACGTATATTATATGAGCCACTGTACATGTACATACTAGCTGACCCGTTCCGGCTTCACCAGGTATAAGATGGTCTAAACGTATATTATATGAGCCACTGTACATGTACATACTAGCTGACCCGTTCCGGCTTCACCAGGTATAAGATGGTCTAAACGTATATTATATGAGCCACTGTACATGTACATACTAGTTGACCCGTTCCAGGTTCACCAGGTATAAGATGGTCTAAACGTATATTATATGAGCCACTGTACATGTACATACTAGCTGACCCGTTCCGGCTTCACCAGGTATAAGATGGTCTAAACGTATATTATATGAGCCACTGTACATGTACATACTAGCTGACCCGTTCCGGCTTCACCAGGTATAAGATGGTCTAAACGTATATTATATGAGCCACTGTACATGTACATACTAGCTGACCCGTTCCGGCTTCACCAGGTATAAGATGGTCTAAACGTATATTATATGAGCCATTGTACATGTACATACTAGCTGACCCGTTCCGGTATCACCAGGTATAAGATGGTCTAAACGTATATTATATGAGCCACTGTACATGTACATACTAGCTGACCCGTTCCGGCTTCACCAGGTATAAGATGGTCTAAACGTATATTATATGAGCCACTGTACATGTACATACTAGCTGACCCGTTCCGGGTTCACCAGGTATAAGATGGTCTAAACGTATATTATATGAGCCATTGTACATGTACATACTAGCTGACCCGTTCCAGGTTCACCAGGTATAATAAGATGGTCTAAACGTATATTATATGAGCTACTGTACATGTACATACTAGCTGACCAGTTCCGGCTTCATCAGGTATAATAAGATGGTCTAAACGTATATTATATGAGCCACTGTACATGTACATACTAACTGACTCGTTCGGGCTTCACCAGGTATAAGATGGTCTAAACCTATATTATATGAGCTACTGTACCTGTACATACTAGCTGACCCATTCCAGGTTCACCAGGTATAAGATGGTCTAAACGTATATAATATGAGCTACTGTACATGTACATACTAGCTGACCCGTTCCGGCTTCACCAGGTATAAGATGGTCTAAACGTATATTATATGAGCCACTGTACATGTACATACTAGCTGACCCGTTCCGGATTCACCAGGTATAAGATGTTCTAAACGTATATTATATGAGCCATTGTACATGTACATACTAGCTGACCCGTTCCAGGTTCACCAGGTATAATAAGATGGTCTAAACGTATATTATATGAGCTACTGTACATGTACATACTAGCTGACCAGTTCCGGCTTCATCAGGTATAATAAGATGGTCTAAACGTATATTATATGAGCCACTGTACATGTACATACTAGCTGACCCGTTCCGGCTTCACCAGGTATAAGATGGTCTAAACGTATATTATATGAGCCATTGTTCATGTACATACTAGCTGACCCTTTCCGGCTTCACCAGGTATAAGATGGTCTAAACGTATATTATATGAGCCACTGTACATGTACATACTAGCTGACCCGTTCCGGCTTCACCAGGTATAAGATTGTCTAAACGTATATTATATAAGCCACTGTACATGTACATACTAGCTGACCCGTTCCGGCTTCACCAGGTATAAGATGGTCTAAACGTATATTATATGAGCCACTGTACATGTACATACTAGCTGACCCGTTCCAGGTTCACCAGGTATAAGATGGTCTAAACGTATATTATATGAACCCACTGTACATGTACATACTAGCTGACCCGTTCCGGCTTCACCAGGTATAAGATGGTCTAAACGTATATTATATGAGCCACTGTACATGTACATACTAGCTGACCCGTTCCGGCTTCACCAGGTATAAGATGGTCTAAATTTATATTATATGAGCCACTGTACATGTACATACTAGCTGACCCGTTCCGGCTTCACCAGGTATAAGATGGTCTAAACGTATATTATATGAGCCACTGTACATGTACATACTAGCTGACCCGTTCCGGCTTCACCAGGTATAAGATGGTCTAAACGTATATTATATGAGCCACTGTACATGTACATACTAGCTGACCCGTTCCGGCTTCACCAGGTATAAGATGGTCTAAACGTATATTATATGAGCCATTGTACATGTACATACTAGCTGACCCGTTCCGGTATCACCAGGTATAAGATGGTCTAAACGTATATTATATGAGCCACTGTACATGTACATACTAGCTGACCCGTTCCGGCTTCACCAGGTATAAGATGGTCTAAACGTATAATATATGAGCCATTGTACATGTACATACTAGCTGACCCGTTCCGGCTTCACCAGGTATAAGATGGTCTAAACGTATATTATATGAGCCACTGTACATGTACATACTAGCTGACCCGTTCCGGCTTCACCAGGTATAAGATGGTCTAAACGTATATTATATGAGCCACTGTACATGTACATACTAGCTGACCCGTTCCGGCTTCACCAGGTATAAGATGGTCTAAACGTATATTATATGAGCCACTGTACATGTACATACTAGCTGACCCGTTCCGGCTTCACCAGGTATAAGATGGTCTAAACGTATATTATATGAGCCACTGAACATGTACATACTAGCTGACCCGTTCCGGCTTCACCAGGTATAAGATGGTCTAAACGTATATTATATGAGCCATTGTACATGTACATACTAGCTGACCCGTTCCGGTATCACCAGGTATAAGATGGTCTAAACGTATATTATATGAGCCACTGTACATGTACATACTAGCTGACCCGTTCCGGCTTCACCAGGTATAAGATGGTCTAAACGTATATTATATGAGCCACTGTACATGTACATACTAGCTGACCCGTTCCGGGTTCACCAGGTATAAGATGGTCTAAACGTATATTATATTAGCCATTGTACATGTACATACTAGCTGACCCGTTCCAGGTTCACCAGGTATAATAAGATGGTCTAAACGTATATTATATGAGCTACTGTACATGTACATACTAGCTGACCAGTTCCGGCTTCATCAGGTATAATAAGATGGTCTAAACGTATATTATATGAGCCACTGTACATGTACATACTAACTGACTCGTTCGGGCTTCACCAGGTATAAGATGGTCTAAACCTATATTATATGAGCTACTGTACATGTACATACTAGCTGACCCGTTCCGGCTTCACCAGGTATAAGATGGTCTAAACGTATATTATATGAGCCACTGTACATGTACATACTAGCTGACCCGTTCCAGGTTCACCAGGTATAAGATGGTCTAAACGTATATTATATGAGCTACTGTACATGTACATACTAGCTGACACGTTCCGGGTTCACCAGGTATAAGATGGTCTAAACGTATATTATATGAGCCACTGTACATGTACATATTAGCTGACCCGTTCCGGCTTCACCAGGTATAGGATGGTCTAAACGTATATTGTATGAGCCACTGTACATGTACATACTAGCTGACCCGTTCAAGGTTCACCAGGTATAAGATGGTCTAAACGTATATTATATGAGCCACTGTACATGTACATATTAGCTGACCCGTTCCGGCTTCACCAGGTATAGGATGGTCTAAACGTATATTGTATGAGCCACTGTACATGTACATACTAGCTGACCCGTTCAAGGTTCACCAGGTATAAGATGGTCTAAAGCTATATTATATGAGCCACTGTACATGTACATACTAGCTGACCCGTTCCAGGTTCACCAGGTATAAGATGGTCTAAACGTATATTATATGAGCCACTGTACATGTACATATTAGCTGACCCGTTCCGGCTTCACCAGGTATAGGATGGTCTAAACGTATATTGTATGAGCCACTGTACATGTACATACTAGCTGACCCGTTCAAGGTTCACCAGGTATAAGATGGTCTAAAGCTATATTATATGAGCCACTGTACATGTACATACTAGCTGACCCGTTCCGGCTTCACCAGGTATAAGATGGTCTAAACGTATATTATATGAGCTACTGTACATGTACATACTAGCTGACCCGTTCCGGCTTCGCCAGGTATAAGATGGTCTAAACGTATATTATATGAGCCACTGTACATGTACATACTAGCTGACCCGTTCCAGGTTCACCAGGTATAAGATGGTCTAAACCTATATTATATGAGCCACTGTACATGTACATACTAGCTGACCCGTTCCGGCTTCACCAGGTATAAGATGGTCTAAACCTATATTATATGAGCCACTGTACATGTACATACTAGCTGACCCGTTCCGGCTTCACCAGGTATAAGATGGTCTAAACGTATATTATATGAGCCACTGTACATGTACATACTAGCTGACCCGTTCCGGCTTCACCAGGTATAAGATGGTCTAAACCTATATTATATGAGCCACTGTACATGTACATACTAGCTGACCCGTTCCGGGTTCACCAGGTATAAGATGGTCTAAACCTATATTATATGAGCTACTGTCCATGTACAAACTAGCTGACCCGTTCCGGCTTCACCAGGTATAAGATGGTCTAAACCTATATTATATGAGCTACTGTACATGTACATACTAGCTGACCCGTTCCGGCTTCACCAGGTATAATATGGTCTAAACCTATATTATATGAGCCACTGTACATGTACATACTAGCTGACCCGTTCCGGGTTCACCAGGTATAAGATGGTCTAAACCTATATTATATGAGCTACTGTACATGTACATACTAGCTGACCCGTTCCAGGTTCACCAGGTATAAGATGGTCTAAACCTATATTATATGAGCTACTGTACATGTACATACTAACTGACCCGTCCCGGGTTCACCAGGTATAAGATGGTCTAAACGTATATTATATGAGCCACTGTACATGTACATACTAGCTGACCCGTTCCGGCTTCACCAGGTATAAGATGGTCTAAACCTATATTATATGAGCTACTGTACATGTACATACTAGCTGACCAGTTCCGGGTTCACCAGGTATAAGATGGTCTAAACGTATATTATATGAGCCACTGTACATGTACATACTAGCGGACCCGTTCCGGCTTCACCAGGTATAAGATGGTCTCAACGTATATTATGTGAGCTACTGTACATGTACATACTAGCTGACCCGTTCCGGCTTCACCAGGTATAAGATGGTCTAAACGTATATTATATGAGCCGCTGTACATGTACATACTAGCTGACCCGTTCCGGCTTCACCAGGTATAAGATGGTCTAAACCTATATTATATGAGCTACTGTCCATGTACATACTAGCTGACCCGTTCCGGCTTCACCAGGTATAAGATGGTCTAAACGTATATTATATGAGCTACTGTACATGTACATACTAGCTGACCCGTTCCGGGTTCACCAGGTATAAGATGGTCTAAACGTATATTATATGAGCTACTGTACATGTACATACTAGCTGACCCGTTCCGGCTTCACCAGGTATAAGATGGTCTAAACCTATATTATATGAGCTACTGTACATGTACATACTAGCTGACCCGTTCCAGGTTCAACAGGTATAAGATGGTCTAAACCTATATTATATGAGCTACTGTACATGTACATACTAGCTGACCCGTTCCGGCTTCACCAGGTATAAGATGGTCTAAACCTATATTATATGAGCTACTGTCCATGTACATACTAGCTGACCCGTTCCGGCTTCACCAGGTATAAGATGGTCTAAACCTATATTATATGAGCTACTGTACATGTACATACTAGCTGACCCGTTCCGGGTTCACCAGGTATAAGATGGTCTAAACGTATATTATATGAGCCACTGTACATGTACATACTAGCTGACCCGTTCCAGGTTCAACAGGTATAAGATGGTCTAAACCTATATTATATGAGCTACTGTACATGTACATACTAGCTTACCCGTTCCGGCTTCACCAGGTATAAGATGGTCTAAACGTATATTATATGAGCCGCTGTACATGTACATACTAGCTGACCCGTTCCGGGTTCACCAGGTATAAGATGGTCTAAACCTATATTATATGAGCCACTGTACATGTACATACTAGCTGACCCGTTCCAGGTTCACCAGGTATAAGATGGTCTAAACGTATATTATATGAGCCACTGTACATGTACATACTAGCTGACCCGTTCCAGGTTCACCAGGTATAGGATGGTCTAAACATATATTATATGAGCTACTGTACATGTACATACTAGCTGACCCGTTCCGGCTTCACCAGGTATAAGATGGTCTAAACGTATATTATATGAGCTACTGTACATGTACATACTAGCTGACCCGTTCCGGCTTCACCAGGTATAAGATGGTCTAAACCTATATTATATGAGCTACTGTACATGTACATACTAGCTGACCCGTTCCAGGTTCAACAGGTATAAGATGGTCTAAACCTATATTATATGAGCTACTGTACATGTACATACTAGCTGACCCGTTCCGGCTTCACCAGGTATAAGATGGTCTAAACCTATATTATATGAGCTACTGTCCATGTACATACTAGCTGACCCGTTCCGGCTTCACCAGGTATAAGATGGTCTAAGCCTATATTATATGAGCTACTGTACATGTACATACTAGCTGACCCGTTCCGGCTTCACCAGGTATAAGATGGTCTAAACCTATATTATATGAGCTACTGTACATGTACATACTAGCTGACCCGTTCCGGCTTCACCAGGTATAAGATGGTCTAAACCTATATTATATGAGCTACTGTACATGTACATACTAGCTCACCCGTTCCGGCTTCACCAGGTATAAGATGGTCTAAACCTATATTATATGAGCTACTGTCCATGTACATACTAGCTGACCCGTTCCGGCTTCACCAGGTATAAGATGGTCTAAACGTATATTATATGAGCTACTGTACATGTACATACTAGCTGACCCGTTCCGGGTTCACCAGGTATAAGATGGTCTAAACCTATATTATATGAGCTACTGTACATGTACATACTAGCTGACCCGTTCCAGGTTCAACAGGTATAAGATGGTCTAAACCTATATTATATGAGCTACTGTACATGTACATACTAGCTGACCCGTTCCGGGTTCACCAGGTATAAGATGGTCTAAACCTATATTATATGAGCTACTGTACATGTACATACTAGCTGACCCGTTCCAGGTTCACCAGGTATAAGATGGTCTAAACCTATATTATATGAGCTACTGTACATGTACATACTAGCTGACCCGTCCCGGGTTCACCAGGTATAAGATGGTCTAAACGTATATTATATGAGCCACTGTACATGTACATACTAGCTGACCCGTTCCGGCTTCACCAGGAATAAGATGGTCTAAACCTATATTATATGAGCTACTGTACATGTACATACTAGCTGACCAGTTCCGGGTTCACCAGGTATAAGATGGTCTAAACGTATATTATATGAGCCACTGTACATGTACATACTAGCTGACCCGTTCCGGCTTCACCAGGTATAAGATGGTCTAAACGTATATTATGTGAGCTACTGTACATGTACATACTAGCTTACCCGTTCCGGCTTCACCAGGTATAAGATGGTCTAAACGTATATTATATGAGCCGCTGTACATGTACATACTAGCTGACCCGTTCCGGCTTCACCAGGTATAAGGTGGTCTAAACCTATATTATATGAGCTACTGTACATGTACATACTAGCTGACCCGTTCCGGGTTCACCAGGTATAAGATGGTCTAAACCTATATTATATGAGCCACTGTACATGTTCATACTAGCTGACCCGTTCCGGGTTCACCAGGTATAAGATGGTTCAAACGTATATTATATGAGCCACTGTACATGTACATACTAGCTGACCCGTTCCGGCTTCACCAGGTATAAGATGGTCTAAACGTATATTATATGAGCTACTGTACATGTACATACTAGCTGACCCGTTCCGGGTTCACCAGGTATAAGATGGTCTAAACGTATATTATATGAGCCACTGTACATGTACATACTAGCTGACCCGTTCCAGGTTCACCAGGTATAAGATGGTCTAAACGTATATTATATGAGCTACTGTACATGTACATACTAGCTGACCCGTTCCGGCTTCACCAGGTATAAGATGGTCTAAACGTATATTATATGAGCCACTGTACATGTACATACTAGCTGACCCGTTCCGGCTTCACCAGGTATAAGATGGTCTAAACGTATATTATATGAGCTACTGTACATGTACATACTAGCTGACCCGTTCCGGCTTCACCAGATATAAGATGGTCTAAACCTATATTATATGAGCTACTGTACATGTACATACTAGCTGACCCGTTCCGGCTTCACCAGGTATAAGATGGTCTAAACCTATATTATATGAGCTACTGTACATGTACATACTAGCTGACCCGTTCCAGGTTCACCAGGTATAAGATGGTCTAAACCTATATTATATGAGCTACTGTACATGTACATAAGAGCTGACCCGTTCCGGCTTCACCAGGTATAAGATGGTCTAAACCTATATTATATGAGCCACTGTACATGTACATACTAGCTGACCCGTTCCGGGTTCACCAGGTATAAGATGGTCTAAACGTATATTATATGAGCTACTGTACATGTACATACTAGCTGACCCGTTCCGGCTTCACCAGGTATTATAAGATGGTCTAAACGTATTTTATATGAGCTACTGTACATGTACATACTAGCTGACCCGTTCCAGGTTCACCAGGTATAAAATGGTCTAAACCTATATTATATGAGCTACTGTACATGTACATAAGAGCTGACCCGTTCCGGCTTCACCAGGTATAAGATGGTCTAAACCTATATTATATGAGCCACTGTACATGTACATACTAGCTGACCCGTTCCGGGTTCACCAGGTATAAGATGGTCTAAACGTATATTATATGAGCCACTGTACATGTACATACTAGCTGACCCGTTCCGGCTTCACCAGGTATTATAAGATGGTCTAAACGTATTTTATATGAGCTAATGTACATGTACATACTAGCTGACCCGTTCCAGCTTCACCAGGTATAAGATGGTCTAAACCTATATTATATGAGCCACTGTACATGTACATACTAGCTGACCCGTTCCGGGTTCACCAGGTATAAGATGGTCTAAACGTATATTATATGAGCTACTGTACATGTACATACTAGCTGACCCGTTCCGGCTTCACCAGGTATTATAAGATGGTCTAAACGTATTTTATATGAGCTAATGTACATGTACATACTAGCTGACCCGTTTCGGCTTCACCAGGTATAAGATGGTCTAAACGTATATTATATGAGCCACTGTACATGTACATACTAGCTGACCCGTTCCGGCTTCACCAGGTATAAGATGGTCTAAACGTATATTATATGAGCCACTGTACATGTACATACTAGCTGACCCGTTCCGGCTTCACCAGGTATAAGATGGTCTAAACGTATATTATATGAGCCACTGTACATGTACATACTAGCTGACCCGTTCCGGCTTCACCAGGTATAAGATGGTCTAAACGTATATTATATGAGCCATTGTACATGTACATACTAGCTGACCCGTTCCGGTATCACCAGGTATAAGATGGTCTAAACGTATATTATATGAGCCACTGTACATGTACATACTAGCTGACCCGTTCCGGCTTCACCAGGTATAAGATGGTCTAAACGTATAATATATGAGCCATTGTACATGTACATACTAGCTGACCCGTTCCGGCTTCACCAGGTATAAGATGGTCTAAACGTATATTATATGAGCCACTGTACATGTACATACTAGCTGACCCGTTCCGGCTTCACCAGGTATAAGATGGTCTAAACGTATATTATATGAGCCACTGTACATGTACATACTAGCTGACCCGTTCCGGCTTCACCAGGTATAAGATGGTCTAAACGTATATTATATGAGCCACTGTACATGTACATACTAGCTGACCCGTTCCGGCTTCACCAGGTATAAGATGGTCTAAACGTATATTATATGAGCCACTGAACATGTACATACTAGCTGACCCGTTCCGGCTTCACCAGGTATAAGATGGTCTAAACGTATATTATATGAGCCATTGTACATGTACATACTAGCTGACCCGTTCCGGTATCACCAGGTATAAGATGGTCTAAACGTATATTATATGAGCCACTGTACATGTACATACTAGCTGACCCGTTCCGGCTTCACCAGGTATAAGATGGTCTAAACGTATATTATATGAGCCACTGTACATGTACATACTAGCTGACCCGTTCCGGGTTCACCAGGTATAAGATGGTCTAAACGTATATTATATTAGCCATTGTACATGTACATACTAGCTGACCCGTTCCAGGTTCACCAGGTATAATAAGATGGTCTAAACGTATATTATATGAGCTACTGTACATGTACATACTAGCTGACCAGTTCCGGCTTCATCAGGTATAATAAGATGGTCTAAACGTATATTATATGAGCCACTGTACATGTACATACTAACTGACTCGTTCGGGCTTCACCAGGTATAAGATGGTCTAAACCTATATTATATGAGCTACTGTACCTGTACATACTAGCTGACCCATTCCAGGTTCACCAGGTATAAGATGGTCTAAACGTATATTATATGAGCTACTGTACATGTACATACTAGCTGACCCGTTCCGGCTTCACCAGGTATAAGATGGTCTAAACGTATATTATATGAGCCACTGTACATGTACATACTAGCTGACCCGTTCCAGGTTCACCAGGTATAAGATGGTCTAAACGTATATTATATGAGCTACTGTACATGTACATACTAGCTGACACGTTCCGGGTTCATCAGGTATAAGATGGTCTAAACGTATATTATATGAGCCACTGTACATGTACATATTAGCTGACCCGTTCCGGCTTCACCAGGTATAGGATGGTCTAAACGTATATTGTATGAGCCACTGTACATGTACATACTAGCTGACCCGTTCAAGGTTCACCAGGTATAAGATGGTCTAAACGTATATTATATGAGCCACTGTACATGTACATATTAGCTGACCCGTTCCGGCTTCACCAGGTATAGGATGGTCTAAACGTATATTGTATGAGCCACTGTACATGTACATACTAGCTGACCCGTTCAAGGTTCACCAGGTATAAGATGGTCTAAAGCTATATTATATGAGCCACTGTACATGTACATACTAGCTGACCCGTTCCAGGTTCACCAGGTATAAGATGGTCTAAACGTATATTATATGAGCCACTGTACATGTACATATTAGCTGACCCGTTCCGGCTTCACCAGGTATAGGATGGTCTAAACGTATATTGTATGAGCCACTGTACATGTACATACTAGCTGACCCGTTCAAGGTTCACCAGGTATAAGATGGTCTAAAGCTATATTATATGAGCCACTGTACATGTACATACTAGCTGACCCGTTCCGGCTTCACCAGGTATAAGATGGTCTAAACGTATATTATATGAGCTACTGTACATGTACATACTAGCTGACCCGTTCCGGCTTCGCCAGGTATAAGATGGTCTAAACGTATATTATATGAGCCACTGTACATGTACATACTAGCTGACCCGTTCCAGGTTCACCAGGTATAAGATGGTCTAAACCTATATTATATGAGCCACTGTACATGTACATACTAGCTGACCCGTTCCGGCTTCACCAGGTATAAGATGGTCTAAACCTATATTATATGAGCCACTGTACATGTACATACTAGCTGACCCGTTCCGGCTTCACCAGGTATAAGATGGTCTAAACGTATATTATATGAGCCACTGTACATGTACATACTAGCTGACCCGTTCCGGCTTCACCAGGTATAAGATGGTCTAAACCTATATTATATGAGCCACTGTACATGTACATACTAGCTGACCCGTTCCGGGTTCACCAGGTATAAGATGGTCTAAACCTATATTATATGAGCTACTGTCCATGTACAAACTAGCTGACCCGTTCCGGCTTCACCAGGTATAAGATGGTCTAAACCTATATTATATGAGCTACTGTACATGTACATACTAGCTGACCCGTTCCGGCTTCACCAGGTATAATATGGTCTAAACCTATATTATATGAGCCACTGTACATGTACATACTAGCTGACCCGTTCCGGGTTCACCAGGTATAAGATGGTCTAAACCTATATTATATGAGCTACTGTACATGTACATACTAGCTGACCCGTTCCAGGTTCACCAGGTATAAGATGGTCTAAACCTATATTATATGAGCTACTGTACATGTACATACTAACTGACCCGTCCCGGGTTCACCAGGTATAAGATGGTCTAAACGTATATTATATGAGCCACTGTACATGTACATACTAGCTGACCCGTTCCGGCTTCACCAGGTATAAGATGGTCTAAACCTATATTATATGAGCTACTGTACATGTACATACTAGCTGACCAGTTCCGGGTTCACCAGGTATAAGATGGTCTAAACGTATATTATATGAGCCACTGTACATGTACATACTAGCGGACCCGTTCCGGCTTCACCAGGTATAAGATGGTCTCAACGTATATTATGTGAGCTACTGTACATGTACATACTAGCTGACCCGTTCCGGCTTCACCAGGTATAAGATGGTCTAAACGTATATTATATGAGCCGCTGTACATGTACATACTAGCTGACCCGTTCCGGCTTCACCAGGTATAAGATGGTCTAAACCTATATTATATGAGCTACTGTCCATGTACATACTAGCTGACCCGTTCCGGCTTCACCAGGTATAAGATGGTCTAAACGTATATTATATGAGCTACTGTACATGTACATACTAGCTGACCCGTTCCGGGTTCACCAGGTATAAGATGGTCTAAACGTATATTATATGAGCTACTGTACATGTACATACTAGCTGACCCGTTCCGGCTTCACCAGGTATAAGATGGTCTAAACCTATATTATATGAGCTACTGTACATGTACATACTAGCTGACCCGTTCCAGGTTCAACAGGTATAAGATGGTCTAAACCTATATTATATGAGCTACTGTACATGTACATACTAGCTGACCCGTTCCGGCTTCACCAGGTATAAGATGGTCTAAACCTATATTATATGAGCTACTGTCCATGTACATACTAGCTGACCCGTTCCGGCTTCACCAGGTATAAGATGGTCTAAACCTATATTATATGAGCTACTGTACATGTACATACTAGCTGACCCGTTCCGGGTTCACCAGGTATAAGATGGTCTAAACGTATATTATATGAGCCACTGTACATGTACATACTAGCTGACCCGTTCCAGGTTCAACAGGTATAAGATGGTCTAAACCTATATTATATGAGCTACTGTACATGTACATACTAGCTTACCCGTTCCGGCTTCACCAGGTATAAGATGGTCTAAACGTATATTATATGAGCCGCTGTACATGTACATACTAGCTGACCCGTTCCGGGTTCACCAGGTATAAGATGGTCTAAACCTATATTATATGAGCCACTGTACATGTACATACTAGCTGACCCGTTCCAGGTTCACCAGGTATAAGATGGTCTAAACGTATATTATATGAGCCACTGTACATGTACATACTAGCTGACCCGTTCCAGGTTCACCAGGTATAGGATGGTCTAAACATATATTATATGAGCTACTGTACATGTACATACTAGCTGACCCGTTCCGGCTTCACCAGGTATAAGATGGTCTAAACGTATATTATATGAGCTACTGTACATGTACATACTAGCTGACCCGTTCCGGCTTCACCAGGTATAAGATGGTCTAAACCTATATTATATGAGCTACTGTACATGTACATACTAGCTGACCCGTTCCAGGTTCAACAGGTATAAGATGGTCTAAACCTATATTATATGAGCTACTGTACATGTACATACTAGCTGACCCGTTCCGGCTTCACCAGGTATAAGATGGTCTAAACCTATATTATATGAGCTACTGTCCATGTACATACTAGCTGACCCGTTCCGGCTTCACCAGGTATAAGATGGTCTAAGCCTATATTATATGAGCTACTGTACATGTACATACTAGCTGACCCGTTCCGGCTTCACCAGGTATAAGATGGTCTAAACCTATATTATATGAGCTACTGTACATGTACATACTAGCTGACCCGTTCCGGCTTCACCAGGTATAAGATGGTCTAAACCTATATTATATGAGCTACTGTACATGTACATACTAGCTCACCCGTTCCGGCTTCACCAGGTATAAGATGGTCTAAACCTATATTATATGAGCTACTGTCCATGTACATACTAGCTGACCCGTTCCGGCTTCACCAGGTATAAGATGGTCTAAACCTATATTATATGAGCTACTGTACATGTACATACTAGCTGACCCGTTCCGGGTTCACCAGGTATAAGATGGTCTAAACCTATATTATATGAGCTACTGTACATGTACATACTAGCTGACCCGTTCCAGGTTCAACAGGTATAAGATGGTCTAAACCTATATTATATGAGCTACTGTACATGTACATACTAGCTGACCCGTCCCGGGTTCACCAGGTATAAGATGGTCTAAACGTATATTATATGAGCCACTGTACATGTACATACTAGCTGACCCGTTCCGGCTTCACCAGGTATAAGATGGTCTAAACCTATATTATATGAGCTACTGTACATGTACATACTAGCTGACCAGTTCCGGGTTCACCAGGTATAAGATGGTCTAAACGTATATTATATGAGCCACTGTACATGTACATACTAGCTGACCCGTTCCGGCTTCACCAGGTATAAGATGGTCTAAACGTATATTATGTGAGCTACTGTACATGTACATACTAGCTTACCCGTTCCGGCTTCACCAGGTATAAGATGGTCTAAACGTATATTATATGAGCCGCTGTACATGTACATACTAGCTGACCCTTTCCGGCTTCACCAGGTATAAGGTGGTCTAAACCTATATTATATGAGCTACTGTACATGTACATACTAGCTGACCCGTTCCGGGTTCACCAGGTATAAGATGGTCTAAACCTATATTATATGAGCCACTGTACATGTTCATACTAGCTGACCCGTTCCGGGTTCACCAGGTATAAGATGGTTCAAACGTATATTATATGAGCCACTGTACATGTACATACTAGCTGACCCGTTCCGGCTTCACCAGGTATAAGATGGTCTAAACGTATATTATATGAGCTACTGTACATGTACATACTAGCTGACCCGTTCCGGGTTCACCAGGTATAAGATGGTCTAAACGTATATTATATGAGCCACTGTACATGTACATACTAGCTGACCCGTTCCAGGTTCACCAGGTATAAGATGGTCTAAACGTATATTATATGAGCTACTGTACATGTACATACTAGCTGACCCGTTCCGGCTTCACCAGGTATAAGATGGTCTAAACGTATATTATATGAGCCACTGTACATGTACATACTAGCTGACCCGTTCCAGGTTCACCAGGTATAAGATGGTCTAAACGTATATTATATGAGCTACTGTACATGTACATACTAGCTGACCCGTTCCGGCTTCACCAGGTATAAGATGGTCTAAACGTATATTATATGAGCTACTGTACATGTACATACTAGCTGACCCGTTCCGGCTTCACCAGATATAAGATGGTCTAAACCTATATTATATGAGCTACTGTACATGTACATACTAGCTGACCCGTTCCGGCTTCACCAGGTATAAGATGGTCTAAACCTATATTATATGAGCTACTGTACATGTACATACTAGCTGACCCGTTCCAGGTTCACCAGGTATAAGATGGTCTAAACCTATATTATATGAGCTACTGTACATGTACATAAGAGCTGACCCGTTCCGGCTTCACCAGGTATAAGATGGTCTAAACCTATATTATATGAGCCACTGTACATGTACATACTAGCTGACCCGTTCCGGGTTCACCAGGTATAAGATGGTCTAAACGTATATTATATGAGCTACTGTACATGTACATACTAGCTGACCCGTTCCGGCTTCACCAGGTATTATAAGATGGTCTAAACGTATTTTATATGAGCTACTGTACATGTACATACTAGCTGACCCGTTCCAGGTTCACCAGGTATAAAATGGTCTAAACCTATATTATATGAGCTACTGTACATGTACATAAGAGCTGACCCGTTCCGGCTTCACCAGGTATAAGATGGTCTAAACCTATATTATATGAGCCACTGTACATGTACATACTAGCTGACCCGTTCCGGGTTCACCAGGTATAAGATGGTCTAAACGTATATTATATGAGCCACTGTACATGTACATACTAGCTGACCCGTTCCGGCTTCACCAGGTATTATAAGATGGTCTAAACGTATTTTATATGAGCTAATGTACATGTACATACTAGCTGACCCGTTCCAGCTTCACCAGGTATAAGATGGTCTAAACCTATATTATATGAGCCACTGTACATGTACATACTAGCTGACCCGTTCCGGGTTCACCAGGTATAAGATGGTCTAAACGTATATTATATGAGCTACTGTACATGTACATACTAGCTGACCCGTTCCGGCTTCACCAGGTATTATAAGATGGTCTAAACGTATTTTATATGAGCTAATGTACATGTACATACTAGCTGACCCGTTTCGGCTTCACCAGGTATAAGATGGTCTAAACGTATATTATATGAGCCACTGTACATGTACATACTAGCGGACCCGTTCCGGCTTCACCAGGTATAAGATGGTCTAAACATATATTATATAAGCCACTGTACATGTACATACTAGCTGACCCGTTCCGGGTTCACCAGGTATAAGATGGTCTAAACCTATATTATATGAGCCACTGTACATGTACATACTAGCTGACCCGTTCCGGCTTCACCAGGTATAAGATGGTCTAAACCTATATTATATGAGCCACTGTACATGTACATACTAGCTGACCCGTTCCGGCTTCACCAGGTATAAGATGGTCTAAACCTATATTATATGAGCCACTGTACATGTACATACTAGCTGACCCGTTCCGGCTTCACCAGGTATAAGATGGTCTAAACGTATATTATATAAGCCACTGTACATGTACATACTAGCTGACCCGTTCCGGGTTCACCAGGTATAAGATGGTCTAAACCTATATTATATGAGCTACAGGACATGTACATACTAGCTGACCCGTTCCAGGTTCAACAGGTATAAGATGGTCTAAACCTATATTATATGAGCTACTGTACATGTACATACTAGCTGACCCGTTCCGGCTTCACCAGGTATAAGATGGTCTAAACCTATATTATATGAGCTACTGTCCATGTACATACTAGCTGACCCGTTCCGGCTTCACCAGGTATAAGATGGTCTAAACCTATATTATATGAGCTACTGTACATGTACATACTAGCTGACCCGTTCCGGGTTCACCAGGTATAAGATGGTCTAAACGTATATTATATGAGCCACTGTACATGTACATACTAGCTGACCCGTTCCGGCTTCACCAGGTATAAGATGGTCTAAACCTATATTATATGAGCTACTGTACATGTACATACTAGCTGACCCGTTCCAGGTTCACCAGGTATAAGATGGTCTAAACGTATATTATATGAGCTACTGTACATGTACATACTAGCTTACCCGTTCCGGCTTCACCAGGTATAAGATGGTCTAAACGTATATTATATGAGCCGCTGTACATGTACATACTAGCTGACCCGTTCCGGGTTCACCAGGTATAAGATGGTCTAAACCTATATTATATGAGCCACTGTACATGTACATACTAGCTGACCCGTTCCAGGTTCACCAGGTATAAGATGGTCTAAACGTATATTATATGAGCCACTGTACATGTACATACTAGCTGACCCGTTCCAGGTTCACCAGGTATAAGATGGTCTAAACCTATATTATATGAGCTACTGTACATGTACATACTAGCTGACCCGTTCCGGCTTCACCAGGTATAAGATGGTCTAAACCTATATTATATGAGCTACTGTACATGTACATACTAGCTGACCCGTTCCGGCTTCACCAGGTATAAGATGGTCTAAACCTATATTATATGAGCTACTGTACATGTACATACTAGCTGACCCGTTCCAGGTTCAACAGGTATAAGATGGTCTAAACCTATATTATATGAGCTACTGTACATGTACATACTAGCTGACCCGTTCCGGCTTCACCAGGTATAAGATGGTCTAAACGTATATTATGTGAGCTACTGTACATGTACATACTAGCTGACCCGTTCCGGCTTCACCAGGTATAAGATGGTCTAAACCTATATTATATGAGCTACTGTCCATGTACATACTAGCTGACCCGTTCCGGCTTCACCAGGTATAAGATGGTCTAAACCTATATTATATGAGCTACTGTACATGTACATACTAGCTGACCCGTTCCGGCTTCACCAGGTATAAGATGGTCTAAACCTATATTATATGAGCTACTGTACATGTACATACTAGCTGACCCGTTCCGGCTTCACCAGGTATAAGATGGTCTAAACCTATATTATATGAGCTACTGTCCATGTACATACTAGCTGACCCGTTCCGGCTTCACCAGGTATAAGATGGTCTAAACCTATATTATATGAGCTACTGTACATGTACATACTAGCTGACCCGTTCCGGGTTCACCAGGTATAAGATGGTCTAAACCTATATTATATGAGCTACTGTACATGTACATACTAGCTGACCCGTTCCAGGTTCAACAGGTATAAGATGGTCTAAACCTATATCATATGAGCTACTGTACATGTACATACTAGCTGACCCGTTCCGGGTTCACCAGGTATAAGATGGTCTAAACCTATATTATATGAGCTACTGTACATGTACATACTAGCTGACCCGTTCCAGGTTCACCAGGTATAAGATGGTCTAAACCTATATTATATGAGCTACTGTACATGTACATACTAGCTGACCCGTCCCGGGTTCACCAGGTATAAGATGGTCTAAACGTATATTATATGAGCCACTGTACATGTACATACTAGCTGACCCGTTCCGGCTTCACCAGGTATAAGATGGTCTAAACCTATATTATATGAGCTACTGTACATGTACATACTAGCTGACCAGTTCCGGGTTCACCAGGTATAAGATGGTCTAAACGTATATTATATGAGCCACTGTACATGTACATACTAGCTTACCCGTTCCGGCTTCACCAGGTATAAGATGGTCTAAACGTATATTATATGAGCCGCTGTACATGTACATACTAGCTGACCCGTTCCGGCTTCACCAGGTATAAGATGGTCTAAACCTATATTATATGAGCTACTGTACATGTACATACTAGCTGACCCGTTCCGGGTTCACCAGGTATAAGATGGTCTAAACCTATATTATATGAGCCACTGTACATGTTCATACTAGCTGACCCGTTCCGGGTTCACCAGGTATAAGATGGTTCAAACGTATATTATATGAGCCACTGTACATGTACATACTAGCTGACCCGTTCCGGCTTCACCAGGTATAAGATGGTCTAAACGTATATTATATGAGCCACTGTACATGTACATACTAGCTGACCCGTTCCGGCTTCACCAGGTATAAGATGGTCTAAACCTATATTATATGAGCCACTGTACATGTACATACTAGCTGACCCGTTCCGGCTTCACCAGGTATAAGATGGTCTAAACCTATATTATATGAGCCACTGTACATGTACATACTAGCTGACCCGTTCCAGGTTCACCAGGTATAAGATGGTCTAAACCTATATTATATGAGCTACTGTACATGTACATACTAGCTGACCCGTTCCGGCTTCACCAGGTATAAGATGGTCTAAACCTATATTATATGAGCCACTGTACATGTACATACTAGCTGACCCGTTCCGGCTTCACCAGGTATAAGATGGTCTAAACCTATATTATATGAGCTACTGTACATGTACATACTAGCTGACCCGTTCCAGGTTCACCAGGTATAAGATGGTCTAAACCTATATTATATGAGCTACTGTACATGTACATACTAGCTGACCCGTTCCGGCTTCACCAGGTATAAGATGGTCTAAACGTATATTATATGAGCCACTGTACATGTACATACTAGCTGACCCGTTCCGGGTTCACCAGGTATAAGATGGTCTAAACGTATATTATATGAGCCACTGTACATGTACATACTAGCTGACCCGTTCCAGGTTCACCAGGTATAAGATGGTCTAAACCTATATTATATGAGCTACTGTACATGTACATACTAGCTGACCCGTTCCGGCTTCACCAGGTATAAGATGGTCTAAACGTATATTATATGAGCCACTGTACATGTACATACTAGCTGACCCGTTCCGGGTTCACCAGGTATAAGATGGTCTAAACGTATATTATATGAGCCACTGTACATGTACATACTAGCTGACCCGTTCCGGGTTCACCAGGTATAAGATGGTCTAAACGTATATTATATGAGCCACTGTACATGTACATACTAGCTGACCCGTTCCAGGTTCACCAGGTATAAGATGGTCTAAACCTATATTATATGAGCCACTGTACATGTACATACTAGCTGACCCGTTCCGGCTTCACCAGGTATAAGATGGTCTAAACCTATATTATATGAGCCACTGTACATGTACATACTAGCTGACCCGTTCCGGCTTCACCAGGTATAAGATGGTCTAAACCTATATTATATGAGCTACTGTACATGTACATACTAGCTGACCCGTTCCGGCTTCACCAGGTATAAGATGGTCTAAACGTATATTATATGAGCCACTGTACATGTACATACTAGCTGACCCGTTCCAGGTTCACCAGGTATAAGATGGTCTAAACCTATATTATATGAGCCACTGTACATGTACATACTAGCTGACCCGTTCCGGCTTCACCAGATATAAGATGGTCTAAACCTATATTATATGAGCCACTGTACATGTACATACTAGCTGACCCGTTCCGGCTTCACCAGGTATAAGATGGTCTAAACCTATATTATATGAGCTACTGTACATGTACATACTAGCTGACCCGTTCCGGCTTCACCAGGTATAAGATGGTCTAAACGTATATTATATGAGCCACTGTACATGTACATACTAGCTGACCCGTTCCAGGTTCACCAGGTATAAGATGGTCTAAACCTATATTATATGAGCCACTGTACATGTACATACTAGCTGACCCGTTCCGGCTTCACCAGGTATAAGATGTTCTAAACGTATATTATATGAGCCACTGTACATGTACATACTAGCTGACCCGTTCCGGCTTCACCAGGTATAAGATGTTCTAAACGTATATTATATGAGCCACTGTACATGTACATACTAGCTGACCCGTTCCGGCTTCACCAGGTATAAGATGGTCTAAACCTATATTATATGAGCCACTGTACATGTACATACTAGCTGACCCGTTCCGGCTTCACCAGGTATAAGATGGTCTAAACCTATATTATATGAGCCACTGTACATGTACATACTAGCTGACCCGTTCCGGCTTCACCAGGTATAAGATGGTCTAAACCTATATTATATGAGCTACTGTACATGTACATACTAGCTGACCCGTTACAGGTTCACCAGGTATAAGATGGTCTAAACCTATATTATATGAGCCACTGTACATGTACATACTAGCTGACCCGTTCCGGCTTCACCAGGTATAAGATGGTCTAAACCTATATTATATGAGCTACTGTACATGTACATACTAGCTGACCCGTTCCGGCTTCACCAGGTATAAGATGGTCTAAACGTATATTATATGAGCCACTGTACATGTACATACTAGCTGACCCGTTCCGGGTTCACCAGGTATAAGATGGTCTAAACGTATATTATATGAGCCACTGTACATGTACATACTAGCTGACCCGTTCCAGGTTCACCAGGTATAAGATGGTCTAAACCTATATTATATGAGCTACTGTACATGTACATACTAGCTGACCCGTTCCGGCTTCACCAGGTATAAGATGGTCTAAACGTATATTATATGAGCCACTGTACATGTACATACTAGCTGACCCGTTCCAGGTTCACCAGGTATAAGATGGTCTAAACCTATATTATATGAGCTACTGTACATGTACATACTAGCTGACCCGTTCCGGCTTCACCAGGTATAAGATGGTCTAAACCTATATTATATGAGCCACTGTACATGTACATACTAGCTGACCCGTTCCGGCTTCACCAGGTATAAGATGGTCTAAACCTATATTATATGAGCTACTGTACATGTACATACTAGCTGACCCGTTCCAGGTTCACCAGGTATAAGATGGTCTAAACCTATATTATATGAGCTACTGTACATGTACATACTAGCTGACCCGTTCCGGCTTCACCAGGTATAAGATGGTCTAAACGTATATTATATGAGCCACTGTACATGTACATACTAGCTGACCCGTTCCGGGTTCACCAGGTATAAGATGGTCTAAACGTATATTATATGAGCCACTGTACATGTACATACTAGCTGACCCGTTCCAGGTTCACCAGGTATAAGATGGTCTAAACCTATATTATATGAGCTACTGTACATGTACATACTAGCTGACCCGTTCCGGCTTCACCAGGTATAAGATGGTCTAAACGTATATTATATGAGCCACTGTACATGTACATACTAGCTGACCCGTTCCGGGTTCACCAGGTATAAGATGGTCTAAACGTATATTATATGAGCCACTGTACATGTACATACTAGCTGACCCGTTCCGGGTTCACCAGGTATAAGATGGTCTAAACGTATATTATATGAGCCACTGTACATGTACATACTAGCTGACCCGTTCCGGGTTCACCAGGTATAAGATGGTCTAAACGTATATTATATGAGCCACTGTACATGTACATACTAGCTGACCCGTTCCAGGTTCACCAGGTATAAGATGGTCTAAACCTATATTATATGAGCTACTGTACATGTACATACTAGCTGACCCGTTCCGGCTTCACCAGGTATAAGATGGTCTAAACGTATATTATATGAGCCACTGTACATGTACATACTAGCTGACCCGTTCCAGGTTCACCAGGTATAAGATGGTCTAAACCTATATTATATGAGCTACTGTACATGTACATACTAGCTGACCCGTTCCGGCTTCACCAGGTATAAGATGGTCTAAACGTATATTATATGAGCCACTGTACATGTACATACTAGCTGACCCGTTCCGGGTTCACCAGGTATAAGATGGTCTAAACCTATATTATATGAGCCACTGTACATGTACATACTAGCTGACCCGTTCCGGGTTCACCAGGTATAAGATGGTCTAAACCTATATTATATGAGCCACTGTACATGTACATACTAGCTGACCCGTTCCAGGTTCACCAGGTATAAGATGGTCTAAACCTATATTATATGAGCTACTGTACATGTACATACTAGCTGACCCGTTCCGGCTTCACCAGGTATAAGATGGTCTAAACGTATATTATATGAGCCACTGTACATGTACATACTAGCTGACCCGTTCCGGGTTCACCAGGTATAAGATGGTCTAAACGTATATTATATGAGCCACTGTACATGTACATACTAGCTGGCCCGTTCCAGGTTCACCAGGTATAAGATGGTCTAAACCTATATTATATGAGCTACTGTACATGTACATACTAGCTGACCCGTTCCGGCTTCACCAGGTATAAGATGGTCTAAACGTATATTATATGAGCCACTGTACATGTACATACTAGCTGACCCGTTCCGGCTTCACCAGGTATAAGATGGTCTAAACGTATATTATATGAGCCACTGTACATGTACATACTAGCTGGCCCGTTCCGGGTTCACCAGGTATAAGATGGTCTAAACCTATATTATATGAGCCACTGTACATGTTCATACTAGCTGACCCGTTCCAGGTTCACCAGGTATAAGATGGTCTAAACGTATATTATATGAGCCACTGTACATGTACATACTAGCTGACCCGTTCCGGGTTCACCAGGTATAAGATGGTCTAAACGTATATTATATGAGCCACTGTACATGTACATACTAGCTGACCCGTTCCGGGTTCACCAGGTATAAGATGGTCTAAACGTATATTATATGAGCCACTGTACATGTACATACTAGCTGACCCGTTCCGGGTTCACCAGGTATAAGATGGTCTAAACGTATATTATATGAGCCACTGTACATGTACATACTAGCTGACCCGTTCCAGGTTCACCAGGTATAAGATGGTCTAAACCTATATTATATGAGCTACTGTACATGTACATACTAGCTGACCCGTTCCGGCTTCACCAGGTATAAGATGGTCTAAACGTATATTATATGAGCCACTGTACATGTACATACTAGCTGACCCGTTCCAGGTTCACCAGGTATAAGATGGTCTAAACCTATATTATATGAGCTACTGTACATGTACATACTAGCTGACCCGTTCCGGCTTCACCAGGTATAAGATGGTCTAAACGTATATTATATGAGCCACTGTACATGTACATACTAGCTGACCCGTTCCGGGTTCACCAGGTATAAGATGGTCTAAACCTATATTATATGAGCCACTGTACATGTACATACTAGCTGACCCGTTCCGGGTTCACCAGGTATAAGATGGTCTAAACCTATATTATATGAGCCACTGTACATGTACATACTAGCTGACCCGTTCCAGGTTCACCAGGTATAAGATGGTCTAAACCTATATTATATGAGCTACTGTACATGTACATACTAGCTGACCCGTTCCGGCTTCACCAGGTATAAGATGGTCTAAACGTATATTATATGAGCCACTGTACATGTACATACTAGCTGACCCGTTCCAGGTTCACCAGGTATAAGATGGTCTAAACCTATATTATATGAGCTACTGTACATGTACATACTAGCTGACCCGTTCCGGCTTCACCAGGTATAAGATGGTCTAAACCTATATTATATGAGCGTCCGCTATCGTTTTAAATAAAAATGTTAACTAATATGGAGGCATAGCCTGACTACTAATGCCACTTTGTAAATATAAAATTTGTGTGTAACTTAGCTACAGCGCTATCTATCGGATCCTAGCATAGATATCAACCAACGTCTCGAATACGCAACTATATTGTATGGATAGCGTCGGTTCCATCTTAAACTCACGAATGTGAAAAATCAGATTTTTTGTTTTTGTTATTTTTCGATAGTATGTCGGTTGATATAGCTTGTAATAAAGTTACGAATCTGTTACTGCATTAGAAAGTGCTGAATTCGTAGTTGAGTTTTTACGAAAAACATCTTAATGTCTGAAACTTCCATGTTAAGGTAACGAACAGACGTATTATTACAAAGTTAAAACAATAATTACACATGAAACTATAAGATAAAAGAAATATACCAACAAAGAAATTTTATATAATCTAAATCTGCCCTTATAAACTAAAGAATGTAAAAGTTTTTTTGCTCTCCTGAAAAGTAGTGATTTTCATATTCCTAACTTTACCATGGCATCGGCGATATGATACCAATCGGTCAAGTCGTTCTGAAGTTACACGATCACAAACAGGCAAACCAACGATTATATTTACGAGTATCTGTATTATATTTGTAACTAGAAGAGCATGTGATTGGATGTCTTGGAGTGATGTGCTGTCTCTGTTTCATGCGTTTTTCTGAACGGTTGATGTGGGATGTGCTTGATCTTCATAGATGTGATTTTTGGGGTATGTCCTGATGATTCCAGAATTGGGGAAACGTTGACTGGTTAGTTGGTTGCCGATATTTTTGTGACTTAAGGCTTTGTGTTTTGGAATTTTCCAATTGTTTATATTAAGTAATTTCTGTGTCTTGTTGAGTTTTTGCTCTTTTATATTTATATATATAATCTTCCAGCATTTGAATCACCAAATCAAATAATTTAACAAGACCCTACAAAAAAAATTAAAGTGTATTTTATTTATCTTTGAAAAATTTCGGATTAACCGGCTCTCCGAATTTTTGGGTGAACTGGCGCTGTTCCGATCCCAAAAAGATTTCATAGGTTGAATAAGCTACAGCGTAATATAATTAGATCGTATTGAATACATTAAAATGAATGAATATCAAAATATAATTACTTCCTTGACTCCTTCATTTCGGCCGCTACTTCGTTCCACTATGTCCTATGTCGCATGTTGTAGCGAGTTGTAGTAGCCAATGGAAGATAGGCCTTAACGTTTAACGAAAACGTCTCTGTAATTGAAGTGAAGAAATCCTTAGAAAGCAAAGACTACGACAGGACCATAGAACGATATATTATTTAATTAATTTGTTTGCATCTTGAAAAATATCTTGATCTATTTTCATACTTTCTCTAATGTAGGTAGATGAAGAAGTAAACTACTGTTAAGTTGTTTTGTTTTTTCTTTTTTGAATTGAAAAATATTTCCTTTCACTTGCGCTGATCACTAATCTTCACAGTAACATAGAGGATGCACTCCATAAAAGTGAAAAATTAAGATAAATAAAGATAAAGAAGGAAAGAATTGTTAGTTTTTTTTATTTATTTCGAACGGTGTTTTAGATATTCCACCAAAAAATATATAAAGTATTTCTCATTAAAGAACAAAAAAAACTTTTTGCCTTTAATTAATGTATTTTTCGTCGAGAAGCCAATTTTCAGCCATAATTCTAAGGGCTTAGTTTGCTGTAAGAGCACCTGACAGTATACTGTTATGGAGAAAAACGGCCCTATTGGGCTCGAAGGGAATCAAGAAGGATCTAATACAATCAAGTTTTCAAGATGAGTATTTTCGATGAAGGCAATCAAGAAATTCATGCCATCGTCTTACTAAGGAGTCGAATTGAGAGGATCAAGGAACATATTTACCTTTAGATGTTTTACATTTAGATATTTACCTTACATATTTATATATAGATTTTTCAATAGCGGTTCGAACCACATCAGAACACCCAACTAATTCAAAATAATCCGCTATTAAGTGTAAAATTTAATTATGTCATTTGATCGAGTGACTCGCCACACTTCTAAAATATCCATGTTGGTATTGAATTGTGAAAAATCATTCATTATTAAATTAAGAAGTTGAATCTTAAGGCATTTAGGGAGATCTACGATTCCATATTCCAATTGAATTGCGGTCATATCGGTTAGCTTGATAGCTAGTTCAGGTACATGAATATTTTCTGAGTGGATTCAAAAGATATTTGGTTTCATAGAATTTTATTACATGAATAAATCTACGCAAACACTAGGGAGTAATATAAGAGGAGGACTTGGTAAAGCAGGCCGTAAAATCTTGGATGAGATTATTTATTCATGGAAATATTATTTTTTAAAGGGGAACCAGGGAGAGGTACCGCTTTAATAATGGAACCGAGGTGGGAAGGTTTAATGCCGGCCCCATCCCACTCCGACTTGTATTATCTACTAAATTTACTATAAATTCTGTTGGCTGTATGAAGACATTTTTTTTTATTTTTTGGTGTTTGTTTAATACTCGAATGCATCCAAACTTGGACGACTACAGGTTACAAATCTATTCTAGCCTAGAAGGACCAGTTTTATCCTTATCCACTAATATATAACTATGAACCAACTTATAATCTATAATATAACTAAAACCTAAACCTCACATACCGGTATCGAACTAGGATTGGAACATCGAAAAAAAAAATCGATATTCGAT
This sequence comes from Rhaphigaster nebulosa, assembly GCA_948150685.1. Classification (NCBI taxonomy): domain Eukaryota; kingdom Metazoa; phylum Arthropoda; class Insecta; order Hemiptera; family Pentatomidae; genus Rhaphigaster; species Rhaphigaster nebulosa. Next base: position 158,875,277 of record OX411309.1, on the reverse strand, counting down.
ATTTTTCGGTATCGCGAAACCAAATATCGATATCCACCGACAATCACTACAAAAATATCGATATATCGAAATGAACTGGATGAAAAAGCAAATAAACCGTGAATTAAATGAGTACAATGTTAAACTGTGAAAAATGTTATGAAATAATATAATTGTTATTTATAAAACAATATTTTTACTATCCATGAATCATTATATAAAAAGAATAATACTTTGGTAAAAAAAAAATTGTTATAAAACATTTTTATCTTGAAGGCTTTTAGCCATATTTCATATATTATATTCTTCTACAAGTTTTTAAAAATAAAACCTTCAAACTCCTAAAAATTGTATTTATCTTATAAATTTTCCATGCATACATTGTCAAAACATTAATCTAAAAACATGTAATTCATCTGACATACATTTCAGTACCATCATCATTTATATAATCATCAATTTGTCTTTACATAGGATTAATTAACATTATTTGTATTTCAATCTTATCTACTAATTATTGTTTGGTAACTAAATATTGTTTATTCTTATATTTACTCTATTATATCGATAAATTAGCATGTGCTATATTTTAACTAATGCTTCAGTCAATTAATATAAAAAACAAATTATTTAGATTTATAGTATTGTCTATTTTATTTCAACTTGTTGAGTGTTCGATTACCATATTGGTAATCTTAAACTCATAAGTTCATTTGAAGGGTAAGGAGGAAAAACCTGGACACTATTTCGTAATAAAGTAAAAAAGTACCAGTGCAAGTAGACCTATGATTTACTACGCATATGACACACTGAAATATTGAAACACGATGGAATTTAAAATAGTTATTAACTATTTTAATTAAATATAATTATAAACTATAACTGAGATTGGATTCGGATACATCCACGACAACAGCCTCATAGATTGATTAAATAATTAAGCTACAATGTAAAGTACAGTTCAAGGATAAAATTAAAAATATGATAAAGAATAAAGAAAATTTCTAATGAAAATAAAATAATAAAGTTTAAAATATCAGTATCACCAATATATCGTTGTAAAATATCGATTTATCGATATATCGGATGTTAAGATATCGATAGAAAATATTGGTTTTTCGAGTCTGATATATCGATATATCGCATTTCGATATTCCAACTCTATATCGAACCTGCATCCACTAGGAGCTACTCATAAAATTATGATTTCATCAGGCTTAAAGATTTAGTACTTACTGACTTTGTATAGTTAAACGTGGTTTGGGACCGCTTGTTGCGCATAACATAAAAAGTATGCATCTATGGTAAATTAAGTATGGAATTGTATGAAAGGTAATTAAATGATCTAGAAAACAAAAAAAGAATCAACAAAAGCGGAATAGTATTAACAAAGATCCGGAGTAAACGGAAGTGGCAATCATATCATCGATTTTACATTTTTTTTTAAATTATCTCGTAAACGGCTCCAACGATTTTGATGAAACTTGCCTTAATGTCTTATCCTTAAAGCCCTTTAACTTTTCAAGGATATAGTATATCATTGAGAAAATGAAGGGGAAAAAAGTTAAAGCGAAACGAAAATTGCGCATAATTTAAAAAATAAGCATTTTATGGTAAATTATTTTTGAAATTATATGAAAGGCCATTAAATTCCCTAAAAAAACAAAACCAAAACTATCTAAATCGGACTAGTATTAGCAAAGATACAGCGTATCTCATAAAGACTATAAGACCCAAGATATAAAGCCGAGCGCATCCCAAAAGAATACGGATACGAACGAACCTTCTCCCACCAAGTCTCTAACCTTTGTCTAACCTTTTGTAAAAATTAACTTAACAATTTTTACTTTTATATTGTTTAATGGAGACAAATTGTTCCCATGGAAACTGGATGGAACTTTCATGGAAAATAAACCGCTTAACCTTAGAAACATGTATATCTGATATTATTCAGAGAGTAAATCAGGCGGTTAGAGCCAGTGCGGACCACACTGCTTTCTAAAAATACCGCGACGTTAAGAATCAGTAAGAAGCATGTGTTAACTAGGAAGCATCTGAAATCTAGGAACGCGGAAGTGTTCCGTCCCTTCAAGCTAAAAAATCCGCATCCACAAAATAATGGAAAGCGACATATTTGCCATATTGCCGAGTGACGTTGGCAATTGTGAAAAGGTTGGCAATCGTTGTCATGGCAGCTTCACACAGGTGGAAGCAATTTCACTACAAAAGCATTTTAATAACAGTGGGACTACTGTGTGAAAGCGTCATTTGTTAATAATATCAGAGGTTATGAGAGGGTTAGCAGAGGTTGAAACTGTATTACCGTTAAGACAAATTTATTGTCATTTTGAACCTATTCCTAGAAAATATGTGAAAAAAATTAGACTGAACATTTTAGATTTCAATTGCATACTGGCGGAAAGTATTTGGCGTCATTTTGCAAGGTGTGACAACCTTTGTTATCAAAACTTTAGAACAGCTACTGTGGAACTAAATAAGTAATGGTATTTATAATTTATAGATACCAACAGTTATATTAGTCATCAGTATGCTTGTTTGGTATAATTGTTTGAAATAATTAGCTAAAAAAAGTTTTGTTTATGACTGAAATAGAGTCTCAAAATTACCTATGAGATGAATAAATTAAAGTAACAGAAATCGGCATTCAGAATAACTTTACTCTAATCTTGAAGTTACAAGGAAAATTGATTTTACTTTAATAAATTCTAGCCAATTTAATTTATTGTATACTTATTTATTTATTTTTTTAAAATTATGTTATAATGCTTTTCGCGAGGCATGATGATAAAAGTGAAATTATTTCTTATAACAAACAGTTAATCGCCATGGGATAGCCATTGAATAAACCGCTTTATAGCTACGAGGTTTATTATCTTTCTCAAATTTTTTTTTTGTTTTCATTGATTTCAAATCGCCCCTTTTCTTCGACTAATTATACACCATAAACGTTTTCAACCGCAGTTTGTGTAACGCGTTTTTTTTTTTATAATTTATAACATATTAAAATTTTGTAATTTTTTTACGTGTGTTTTCAGATTTTTTGTCTCAAATATAATAATGAACCATAATAAATTTTTTATATCGAGAAAATGATTTTAATTTTTACTTCCTTGTACAAAGTAAAGGAAGTATTGTAATCGCGAAAATTTTCGGTTTTCAGATTTCAACGGAAATACCCATTTTGACCATCCCTGAATCCATTTTGACTAGTTTCGTCGTGCCGTCTGTACGTACGTACGTTCGTTATTCGCATAACTCAAAAACGGTTAGCCGTAAAAAGTTGAAATTTTGTTTTTAGGATTGTTCTAAAATCTAGTTGTGAACCTCCCTTTTTGGTCACTGCTTAATCACCGGAAGTGGTACTTTACTTGAAGGTGATAACTGATTTCCATCAAAGATTATATTAAAATATTATGCAAAACTTCTCAAATTTAGTATTTATACTTTATATATTGATTTAAATAACATACTAGATTTGGTCTAAATTGGAAAACCGGAAGAGGTACTTTATTTGAAGGTCATATTAGACTTTCATCAAAAATTATATTAAAATAAAATGTAAAACATTTAAAATTTAGTAAATAGGACTTTTATATCAATATGAATGTATTTTCTAGATTTCGGTTAAAATTGATGAGCCGAAAACGGTACTTTACTTGAAGGTCATAATAAACTTACATCAAAACTTATATTAAAATTAAATGGAGAAATCATATGGTTCGGTAATAAAGGTTACAAACGCGATTTTGTTAATACTCTAATTTAACATTTTTATTACTTATTTTAAGTGTTAATATTGGGCATATAATACTGGTTTTCCTCCCCATTTGTGCGATGAACAAGTCTGCAGCAGGAGAATAAGATATAAGTTAAGTGGGTTCTTCCGCTTAAAATTTAGAAACTGTCGATTTCTAATGCTTCATCTAGTGGTATTGATAGTTTTAATGTTGTCACGGAACACGAAGAAATCTCTTGGAAACTAGTTACCTACTGAAAAAAGAAAACGACATTTAATAACGGAATGAAACCTCCAGAAACAAGAGTATGTGTGTGTGTCAATAGATGGGTGTCGCGACGCCGAGTTTCGTTTTTGAGATATTGCAATTTTCGGAAATTAGTAACCAAATTGAGCCAACGATTTATAGTTTAATAGGAGTACAAGGAAGTCATGTGTTGTCCACATCAGATTTTTTTTTTTGCAACATTAAAGCAATTAAATTAGACGATGACAGTTTCCAAAAACATGTTTTCTTTCATTATTAAGTGGTGTAATATCTAATCGCCTTTATCAAATAATTATTTTTAAAAAAGAACTAACAAAATTATTTCTGAACATAATTACATAACTTTTCATCTCCAAAGAGTCCCAACGAATTCCGTAGGTATTGGCAAAGTTGAATCTTTTCTCGAGTCCATCATTTTATAACATAAAATAAATATATTCTAAAATTTCTATAAAATTGTCAAAAAATGAAACAAAATTTTACAAGAAACGAGCTGAGAACTAACTACAGCCGGTCTATTCACGAACTGCTGCCAAGATGGAGCTTGTTTAATATATCGTTGGCTTGGGAGACGGCTGCCGAAAAAGTCTATGTAATCAATGTAATCAGTCTATGTAATCTATGTAATCATGTAGTCTATGTAATCTATGTAATCAATGTAATCATGTAGTCTATGTAATCAATAAAATAAGAAGAAGTTTGAAAGGTTTATAGTTTTCCTTGAATGTTAGCATCTCAATAAAAAGTGGGATTTTAATAGAGAAGCGTTTGCCTGTTTAGGCTTATCGCTTTTTCTAACTCACTTTAAAACATCGAGTCGGACATTTTCTTAGTCTATATCCTTATTCAAAAAAAAAAAAAAATAATCTTTATTTTTAATAATTTAAAAAAGAATCGTGAATTAAATTGTGGCATTTTTTATCGCAAAAAAATTGTTATTGCGGTAAATATTGAAACTAAAAATCTGATATATTTTTATTTAAAGAAATATATATAAATGGTAGTTATTTATAAAGAAGAAAAACCAAATTTTTCGTAACGTGGCACTATTCTACCAAAAGAATGATATGTCAAGTATATTCCAATAATAATATATATAATAGTATATCTTCAAAGAGCATAAATATAAATATCACTTAAAATAATAGATGTAGGTATTATTTTTGACTTATTATTATTATTTTCTACCCATTCTAATACAAAATCATACCTTATAGTAAAGAAGAATTGTGTGTTCTACTATGTCACTTACATACACCTGTGATATTGTCCTCGTAAGATGGGGATATTATGCAACGTTTCAAAATTCAACCCCTCCGTGGAGTGGAGTTATGGAACAGGCTTAACCCGGGAGTTCGCCTGAATATGTAATTATATTTGCCAAACTTATAAAACGGCTTTACCTGATAGCTTAAGATTGGCTATATACTTGCTAACTATGTTACACTTTTAGAGATGCGTGATTTTATGGTATGATTTGATGATAGATTCGAAAAATCAACTTTGCCAAGTTGGAATCGTTGGAGTTCTATCGAGAGAAGAGGGCATAGAATTAATAAATAATTTTGAAATAATTATTATAACTGAAATAATTTTGCTAGTTATTTTTTAACGGCAATTAGATATCGCACTGCTTAATAATAAAGGGAAGCATGTTCTTGGGAATTGTGATCTTCTAATTTTATTTCTTTAGTGTATAAATGCATAAAAACAAATTAAAATCATTTCCTTGATATAAAAAAATGATTATGGTTCATTATATTGAGACCAAAAATCTAAAAACACGCAAAAAAATTACGAAATTTTATATAAAATAAATTATAAAAAATAAAAATACGCGTTACGCGTTACTTGGCGTCACTTTCAACTTCAGGGAGCGAATCAAGATGGCCCGGCTGAAGTCGCATAGACTTGACTACCTGCTCACGTCGCCGCAGCTCTCATTTCAGCTGAAGCTGCAAGTTTACAAAGCCATTATAAGGCCAACCATGCTCTATGGTGCACCGCTGCTCCGGCACATGTATAAGTCCACCTTACAAAGACTGCAGAGCTTCCAGAACTCCGTTCTTCGGCGGATCGTCCGTGGGACCTCACTCCAAGGAGCGAGAAACGCCATCATTTCTGAGGAGCTCTAGCTACCCTCAGTGCCGGGATATATAAGCCAGAGGCACATCAAACTCTTTGATGGACTGAAGGCCTGTGCCAACCCACTATTCAGAGACATCACCCCGTCACCAAGGCCTGGGAGGTGGAAGGGCTCTGCCCCCTTGGTCGACGTGCTCGCCGAGGAGAGGGGTCTGGCCACTGCAGTCTAAACCCATTTCATCTTATTCTTGAACCAGCAGAATAGTTCTTCCCCATTCTCTACAAATTAGTGAGGGCCAATGCCTGAATGTGAAACCACTGCACACAGCAGACATTTAAATAGCTTTGACCGTGGAATACCTTCGGGTAATGTAAGGAATTGTTCATGTATATTGTATATATATTGTGCATATATGTATGTGAAAGAGACTTTAAATAAACAGAGGATAAGAAAAAAAAAACGCGAAACGCAAACTGCGTTTGAAAACGTTTGTGATGTATAATTAGTCGAAGAAAAGGGGCGATTTGAAATCAATGAAAACAAAATATAGATAGAAAGAAATTTTGAGAAATGGCCTCCGCCAACAGCAAACGCCAGACGTCCCTGTCCTGTGCTGCCACCATCCAGCCTCTAACTCCAAGTCCTCTCGGAGGGACTGCCCACACAGTCCCTCCATCGCAGATTAGGCCTTCCAGCACGTCGGCCTCCATGCAGGGTCTCCGTCAATAGCTTTTTTGGGACCATATCTTCGGCCATCCTGGCTACATGGCCAGCCCATCTGAGTCGGCCTGCTTTAATAAATTTGACAACATCAGGCTCGTCCAACCTATTGTAAACATCCTGATTTTTCCTGTGCCACCATGCTCATATAAATATAGGGTCATAAATTCTTCTAAGCATCCTGCGCTCTAGTATCAAAAGGTCCTGTTCCATTGCCTTAGTTGTTATCCAGGTCTCGGACCCTTAGGTTAAAACTGGACGGATAAGCGTTTTTTATAGGATGATTTTACTGCGTTGGGTTACCAAGCGACTTCTAAAGTGATCTCAATCCGTAGTAACAACGGTTGGTCGCTAAAATCCTCCTGCTTATGTCTGCGTCCGTTTTGTTATCACTGGTTATTTGTGAGCCCAGATATGTAAATTCCGAGACCTGTTCAAACTTGTAGGGTCCAAAGTCTACTCTGGCACCGTCTTGTCTTGGGTTCTCCTGGGTTACCATATATTTAGTCTTCTGCTCGCTCACAACCAAACCCAGTTTCTTCGCTGCAGCCTCGAGCTGTAAGAAAGATTGCGCACCCATCTGCCGAGAACGTCCGATTATATCAATTTCATCCGCAAAAGCGAGCAGCTGCACTGTTCTATTGAATGTTGTGCCAGTCGTTTGAATTAGGCTGTCTCGGACCGCCCTTTCCAGAGCTAGAAGGAAAAGTAAACATGCCAGAGCATCGCCCTGTCTCACTCCTTTTTTCGACAGGAATTCTTCTGAATGAAGAGACTTTAAATAAACAGAGGATAAGAAAAAAAAAATCGCGTTACGCAAACTGCGTTTGAAAACGTTTGTGGTATATAATTAGTCGAAGAAAAGGGCGATTTGAAATCAATGAAAACAAAATATAGATAGAAAGAAATTTTGAGAAAGATTATAAACCTCGTAGCTATAAAGCGGTTTATTCAATGGCTATCCCACAGCGATTAATTGTTTGTTGTAAGAAATAATTTCACTTTTATCATCATGCCTCGCGAAAAGCATTATAACATAATTTTTAAAAAATAAATAAATAAGTATACAATAAATTAAATTGACTAGAATTTATTAAAGTAAAATCAATTTTCCTTGTAACTTCAAGATTTGAGTACAGTTATTCCGAATGCTGATTTCTGTTGCTTTAATTTATTCATCTCAGAGGTAATTTTTAGGCTCTATCTCAGTCATAAACAGAAACTTTTTTAGCTAATTATTTTCCTGAAAAAAATACTAAATAAGCACAATGATGACTAATATAATTGTTAGTATCGATAAATTATAAATACCATAATTTATTGAATTCCAAAGTAGCAGTGCTTGAAGTTTCTAAAGTTTTGGTTGTCACACCTTACAAAACGGCGCCAAATACTTGCCGCCAGTACACACTTGAAATCTAGGAGGTTATTCATTTGTTGTCAAGTCACTATTTGTGTATAGTTTTTTATTTATATAGTGTTTATTTAGTTAATTATTATCGTATGCTATCTCAATGAAGTGTAAGTTTTGTATTTTGTTATGAAGGATTTGAAACATTATTTCGTTTCTCCTAAAGGAGATATTAAAAATGCAGAGTCTGACATTATCACCAACAATTCATCTTCGCGCAGAGAATCTGCTTCATGTAAATTAAACGCTGTAAAGGATATAACAAGTAACGGGATAGTCAATGGTCATTTGAAAAAGAAGAAACGTAAAAGAATTGAATGTGGAGACTTTGATGAGAAGTCAGCAGATATTGAGAATGTTTCATCAATTGCCACAGAAAATAAAGTTAGCAAAGATCTTGGAAAAAAGAAGAAAAGTAATGTTTTAAAAAGAAGTAATAAAAAGAATTTACCTGAAGCATTGACAGATACTGTGGTAGAGATAAGTAGTAACACTGTTGAACTTTCTAAGAAGACCAAATTAACTGAGTCTGATTTAGTCAAGAAAAGCAGAGGTCGGAGAAAATCTGATAGAAACCTAAAAACTGAGGAACAACATACTAGCCTTTTAAATGATTCCTTTAAAGAGGAGAAATTTATTAGTAATTTAAATTCAAAGGATTCAAGAAATGAAAAAAATGTTTCTCTTAAGTCAGAACGTAGTAAGAGAGAAAGTAATTCCAGTAAAGAAAATAGTGTTTGTAATTCAGAAAGTGAAGATAAAGACTTGGCTACTCCTGACAATAATAAAAGTTTGTTAAATTATTTCAGTAAAGTAGATAAATTACCAGAAATAGAAGAAAGACCCCGCATTATTAAAGTAGAAGCAATGGTTCATGTACCATCCGATGGTGGTTCAGTCAAGACTACTCCAAAATCTCTTAAAAAAAGAAAGAGTGGTAGGAAAAAGGATTTAATAATTGATTATGATTTAATTACTTTAGAAGGGACAGATTCAATGGAAGTAATTGACTCGGCAGTTGTTTTGAAGAAGCTCTGTCATATGAAAGGTTTGGTTTTTATACAATTAAAAGCTTACTAATTTAGTAATAGCGTTGTTCTACAGGATTACAATATTTTTCAGGTAACTCTGACATGTCTGAAAAGAGTAATATAGTAGAGTGTATAGATTTAGAATGTATCATCGAACCAACTAAAGGTTAGAAGCCCTTTATTCTTTAGTATTTATTATGGTAGTATTAGAAACATTTTTTTATTTAATCTCTTAATTTTATTAATAACATTTATAAATAATTTGCTGAATTTGTATCTGGCTTGTTGGCTCATTAACTATTATCCTACTACCTAAGATTTGCATTATTTTTTCTGCAAGCTGATTATTTCAAACTAATTATTAAATTTATATTGAAACTGTTTAAAATGGTATTTTCGTCCTTCTATTCATTGGTGTCGTATTTGCATATTTAATTGTTTATTTTGTGTTGTCTTACTAATTATTTGAGTTTATCATATTATTTTAATACATATTACTTATAATTGTTTTTTTGCTTTTGCTTAGAAGAGGCTTTGGAACCTCAGAAAATTTCATTTGATGATCAAGATGGCATTGTAAAGGATAGAAAAAAAAGGAAATTAGGTAAGGATTTCAGTGGTATCACACATTCACTTGATTTGTGCTTTTTTGTACAATTTTTAATTAATTTTATATTTTCAGAAACAGACCAATTAGGAGATGAGTTTTCTAAAAAAAAGCCTCCTATTGTAGAAAGTGATGTTATATTTGTGAATGAAATCAGGAATGAAAAGCCGAAAGTAAAAAATGATGGTAATAATGTCATATTAGTAATTTATTTACTTAATAGTTTCCTGTTTGAGGTTTCATTACCTGCTTTATAAAATCTTTATATCTCTACATTCCAGGGACACTAGCATCATTTTTCCAACTTGGAAGAAAAACATCTACATTGACCTCTGAGCAAAAGGCAGCTAAACAGCAATTTCTAAGTAGTGGAACGCCTGAAGCTATTAAACGAATAGCTGCTAATTTATCTATGTAATAATAAATTGCGCAATTATATGATGGTGTTTTCAGTTATGATTTTTTTTTTTCAACATTTTCTATATATTGTTTTTAGTTCTCAAGGAAAAGAAGCTCCTTTTCCAGATAAATCTCATGTTCTTCAGAAAGATAGAATGAATATTATGTGGAATCTAGTTCCTATCAAGCTTAATTTTTATGATGATAAAGAAGCTCTCAATAGTCCTGTATGGTCTTCAATACTACCAAATCAGTTAAAATTAACAAAGAAACTCTCCTGTGAAGTGCAGTCATCTAACCTAACCAGTTTAAAAGATCTCAAGAAGGAAGTTAGTTTATTTGTTTTATTCTTTAAATTATTGAAATTTATCATTATCATTAAATTATTATTCCTCAAAAGTCATTATGTGAATCTCATCAACCGCAACTACAGTTCTTGATTAACCGTGAAAAAGAAATTATATGAATTCTGGTTGGTCTGTATCTAAGTTATAATGAAAACTAGGCAATTGATTGGGATTTAAACAATTATTACCTGTAAAAAAAAATCTTGTTTATTAAAATGAAATTCAAATCTTCAAGTTTCATACGATTTATAGCCATGGGAAAAATTCCAAGTATTTTAAAAAGCATTTTTATATAATATCTAACTCACAAGACACAGTACATGGTTTACTGAGGCCATGGTGGCCGAGAGTGTTAAGGCTTCATCTTAGTAACATCGAGTCTGCTGTGGTGCCGGTACAAATCCCGGCCTGGGCGGGTTAAAATGTATTTGGTGATGGACCTACGGAATGAATCTCGACCTTCTCACTCTGACTGATAACCTATAGGATTAGCCCATCCTGTTTGCCTTAGTACGGAAAGGATGTTAAAAAAATAATATGAACATGGTCTACAGGATTCCATAAAGATTTAGTGCCAATGTCTTTCTTATCTTGCTAAATATCGAAGTTTCCGAAGCATTATCTTGGTTTTTATGCAATAAAAAATATAATTCTTATCATAGTTTGGGAAATGTGTACCTGATAGCAAGTAACAGGGATCCTAAGCTCACTGTTCGTCCTGTACTCTTGCCCTGACTCATACCAGGGTTCTGTAATTTAACTTTTTCTTTAGTCATTTTACTTTTATTTTTGCCGCTGTCGATGGAACCTGTTATTGCTTCTAAATGTCAGAATACTAAATATTTATTATAGATTTTACTGAATTATCTAACCCTAGACAATATTATCTAATGTGATTGACGGTTTTCATTGATATTTGTTTCAGTATATCAGCCATCAGCTCACCACACTGATTTGATCGATTAAAATATGATATTTGATTTTCGTATTCAGAAATTTGAGATTTAGGTTTTTGTCTTGACTTACTGTATTTAATTGAAAGAAATATTTTATATAATCAATGCGTAATAACCATCCATCAATAAACAGTCATGTCAATCAGCTTCTTTAAGCTCTGGACTTTTTTATTATCTGATGTACAAGTATCTTTCTGTGTCTAACTATTTATTTCAGAATTTCAGTCTCATTGGCTTAGTAGAATCATGTTTGCTAATTCAAAAAATAAAGTTTAAGTATTGTTTTAAGATATTATCTGAATTTATTAATCATACAAAAACTTCTTTTCTAGTTGAACCTGTACCCAATTAATTGCTGGTATAAAGAGCTGAAAAGACTGAGAAAAGGTAAAGAAAACAGTATGTGGTCGGAAAAGTACAGACCGCATTTGTCATCAACATTTTTAGCAAATACAAGAAATATATGCAAACTTAAAGGATGGTTGAGTGAGCTAAAAGAAAATTCGCGCACAGGTAATCTTTTTCTTCATGGTTCTATGTTTTTTATCCTCCACTTTCCAATTTGTATTCTAGATTGATCGACTCTTGATTTAATTATTATATGTCCATGTAAAAAAAAAATTTATATTTCAGTTCTGCTCCAATGGAAGTCCCCCTTTTTTATAAAAATATAAAGAAACAGCATCAGTGCTGTTATAACAGAATTATTAAAATATTTTGATATATTTTTAATTTACAATAATTTTGATAATAATCTTTCAAATTATTTTGTGTTAAAATGTTTGTATTTTAACTTAAGAATTGCTTAACTTGAAATCCTGTCATTTATTGAAATGGCTTGACTTTCTTTATTATTAATGTGGATTAATGCATACTAATTATTTATAATCATTTTCAGATTCTTGTGAAAGCAGCAGCGACGAGTTTGTAAAGGATAACGAAAAAGACTGCATTGATAGAAAAACAGTTGCTCTTCTCTCAGGACTACCAGGAACTGGAAAAACTGCTGCTGTTTATGCTATTGCTGAGGAGATTGGTTATAATGTTAGTTATTTTTTAATTTAGTTTTTTTATTGTTATAAAAAGTGATAGACCACTAGTAGACATGTCTGATTTTGGTCTCAGAGACGTTTTCTAGCGATTTGTCTATAATCACTGGGTAGACGAATCGGCATTCCGGACTTGGTTCGATACCATTAATCGCATGTCTATGGTTTTCCGTTCAGAATGGTAGACAAGAAGGAATGATAGACACACTAGGCTAAATTCATACAGAGTGGATACTCTTTTATATGAGGCTTCAGTCTCCCTCCCAGTTCTATGTCCATTGGTTGAGTTAAAATTATAATTAATTGATTTAATAGTCTGTTGAATTGAATTGATGAATTTTTATTTCATATAATTGTACAATGTTAGTATTCCAGGCCTCATTTAATAAAGAGATGCATCAGCCTGATCCTATAATAGTTATGAATCTATTAATCATTATAATGACCATGATTCATAAATTAATATTGGATAATCAATGGTTGACCGTAGAACTTATGAAGGAATTATAAATTATAAGAACTTGTGTATTAATATTCACTAATTTATTTTTAGTTGTTTTGCTCTCTACTCTACCAGTTTCATTTTACAAATTCGTCACTTGTTTTCATTTTTTTTTCTCACTAAATCTTTTTAATTATTAATTCATTCACTGTATATACCATTGTTTTATTCTTATTTTTGTATCTTGTTTATTCAGCCCTGAAGAAGACCTACAAAGTGGGTCGAAACGTCGGATCCTTAATAAATAGTTTATACTATTTGTGTTCCACTTTTTGACCGCCTCCCGGACCATCTCATTCCTTCATAAATTAATATTAGTTTGAGGTATTTTTTATCAAAAGAAAATTCGAATTTATTGACCTATAAAATTTTTAAAGGCAAATAGATTGGAAATAGTTAATTATAAAATTCCGATTATCACCTCAATGTTTTCTATGAAGCCTGCCAAACATCAGTGGCATGCCTTCTCTGCGGATTTGATCATTTTTATGTGAATCTTTAATTCTTATTTTCACTTTCTCTTTATTTATTTAGTATTCTCTAGATTTCCCTTCTTACAATTACGAGCGATAATGTTAATTTGCCCAAAGCCCTTGATAGGTCGATTGAACTATTTTTTCCAAAATATCATTTTTGTTAAAGAAAATGTGGTCAAATAAAAAGTTTTAAAATTTATTGAAAATTACAGGCGACAGTTTGTCTTCAGACAAAGATACAAGAATTTCTTTAATAAAAAGGTTTAGGTGTGGATGCTAGGTCTTGATAATATATGGTCTCAGAAGATGCACGGTCTAAAAATATAAAAAATGCGGTGTATAGGCAAAATCTTGAGACGATCTATAAACCACTTATAGACATATCGCGCAACATGTCTCCTAGTTTGGATTAGGTTTAATAGTTTAAAATAAGTTTGTGCATACAATTATTATTTTTAGATAGCATATACTATTTAAAACTACCTTTGGTTTATTTATTTATAGAATTTAGTCAAACTATTCAAATTTTATTAATATCTCAAATAACCATTCTTCGAATATTTTTGGTTATTATATATTACAAAAAAAATTGTGTAATAACCTTTAACTTAAAATAATTTTAAACTTTGAATTATTATTGGCGATTTTAATATTCTGTTTCTCATTCCAATTACTATTTTAAATCAAGTTTATATACAATTTATATTTATATTTATACAATACAGTTTATATAGATAAATTAAGTTTTATATACAAAGATATTGTATTCTATAATACTGTATATAAATAATATGCATTCATTTTTTTTTTTTTTTTTTCATGTTATAGGTTTTAGAAATTAATGCTTCTTGTTATCGATCTGGGAAAAGAATATTCAATGAATTTTCTGAAGCAATGCACTCCCACAAGGTTGGAGTTTCAAAACTGAATTTTTGTAAGTTAATAGCAGTTTATATTATGAACATACTCTCAGATTCAAAAAATATTAACATTTCCTTTATTTTATTTTATCTCGTTCAATGTTATAGTATATATTCAAACCTATATGGTGTTGTTACATCGACGTCATTTTTTGAAAAAGGCTTAAGGTTTCAATTGCTTTTGGGACGTACACGAACTCTATCGATTACCGCCCACAAAATATCGAAACAAACATTTAAAATTGTCTAAAAATCGAATATTTATGACGTAATCATCAAATACTAATGACTCCCAGTCGTCACTCTGGCCTTAACCAGCGCTAGAAATCTTTAAAATATATTGTAATTATAAAAGTTTTGTCAGGTCAATAAGCTCCTATTCTATACAATAAAAAATAAAATTTTAAAAATATATATTGTCATTTGTGGGAAAATCGTTTCATGTGTTTTCTGTGGAGTTTGCTAAATGGTGTTCACTTCTTTTTCAAAAAACGACATCAACATGAACTCCATAAATAATTAAAACCTCAAAAAATCTGAAATTTAGGAGTAATAGTTAGTAATAATTTTCACAACAAGCTAAAAATAAAATGCAATAAATGGAGAGAGAAAGAGGGAACGAACAAAAAGAAGTTCAAGGTTAGTTGATTTTTTTATGTGATGGGCTGCTACCGTTTTAAACTAAGAAAATAGTTCTCGTAGTCCTCCAAAATACAATTGGAAAAAATTGATATTTGGCTCTTCCATACTTTTTCAGTTGCAGTTTGCTACTGTAAAATAGTTATTTATATTAGAGTTACAAATAAGTTTCCACAGTTTTTAATAAAAAATTACAAAGTTATTGTAAACAAACGATACATTTCGTTTTATTTAAAATATTGTCTGCCACTAGCTACTACTTTTCCCCATCTTTCTGGAAGCATTCGGATACCACGTCGAAAAAACTCTTCATTTTTTGAGGCTATCCATGAATTGATCCAATTTTTCATATCTTCATACGATATGGAGCGCTGCTCAGACAGACCCTGTGCCATCGACCGGAACAAGCGGTAATCACTAGGCGCAATGTCTGGGGAATATGGCGGGTAGGGTAGGACTTCCCAGTTCAATCGCCAGAGACTATGCAGTGCGAAAAACCTATTATTTCATGTCTGGCAAGCAGCATTTCAGATGTGCACAATCGGCGTTCAATGTCTCTCGGCTTCGTTTTCTTCATTTTGTATCATTCCCAATGATTTAAAACAATGTGAAATTGCTACTTGACTCATTCCTAATGTAAGTGCAAGTTCTTCTTGCGTTTGGTACGAATGTTCCACCAATAATGCTTCCAATTCTGTGTCCTCATACACTTTCGGCTGGCCACTACGTTCTTTGTCCTCCACGTCAAACGTGAAAACTTATTTGTACACCTAATATATACACATCCTTATCTATGTTTACTTAATATAAGTTTCTTACAAATATCCTGAAAGGGTTTGATCTAAAGGACTAAATTATGAAGATTCATAATTTCAACTCATGAGCTATTGAATTATCCATAAGAGCCATAATTTCAAGACTTGTGAGTGTTAGCAATATTTAATGGAAAAAAATTTAAAATACTTATTAAAAATTTTATTTCATTTTTGTGTTAATCAACTTTTACACAAATTAGTAAATGATTTTACTTAGAAGTAGGTGCATTATACTTTCTAATACTTTTCACAGGTTTTTCCTATAACAAATACTAATTTAATAATTCATCTTTTTAATTGTTCATTTACTTTACGAATATCCTGTATAATGATTCCGGTAACTTTTCTGTTTCTCTATATAGTATTGGTTTTCCTTATATTTAATGTAAGGAACTATTATTGAAAAATCATTTTTTCTGAGACAATTAATAAATTTTCCTTGTTCATTACAGCTAAGGTAAAAAAGAAAACTGAAGATCCTAAAAGAAGTCTCATGCTTGTTGAAGATGTAAGTTTATTTCAAATTACGTTTTTTGTTTTTTACAAATTAATTTTAAAAAATTTCTTTTTGTTCATGAAGCCTTATTATTAAATTATTTTTATCATCAGACTGTCTGTTTAATTCATTTATATTAATGTCATCTTTTACAATGTCTGTATATATATGCCTTGATGAAACAAAAGTCTCGGTACCAATCTTGCTAAAGAGATAATACTGCCTGTATAGAACTCCAACGAAACTCATTTTCATAAGATTGTGCAGATGCTTCCATTTGGGCTCAGCCTTTCCCTTTAATATTATGGAAAAAAAATTTACTGTTCTGGTTACAGGTTTTCGTTTCCTTATAATGTCTTCATTCTTCTATCAATTGTTTATTTGCGTTTTTATTCTTTATTTTGATTAAGTATTTTCTATAATGCCTACTTTCATAATTTTTTTAGCCCAGCTATTATTCTTCCATGAATAGTTTAACATTACAATGTAATATTATACACTCCAACAGTTGTTCATCACATCCCCTACAGAAGGCATATTTTTTCAATATATTTTATATATATATATATATATATATATATATATATATATATATATATATATATATATATATATATATATATATATATATATATATATATATGATATTTGGCATATATTTTCAATTCTTCTTTAAAATATTTTTATGATCAACCCACATATATAATGGCAATTATTCAGCCCTGAAGAAGAGCTGGAAAGTGGGTTGAAACATAAAAAATAAATAGTTTTTTACTATTTGTGATTTTTTTTTTTTTTTTTACCGCCTCCTTGACCAACCCATTCCTTCATAAGTTTTACATTCAACAATTGATTATTCAATATTAACAGTTTAGCTTTCATAAATCACTGATATATCTATTAATAACACTCACTCAAAGGCTACATTGTTGTTTTTTATTATAGTTTCTTTTAGATGTAAGATTATAAATTGTGAAATTTTTATAAATTTTCAAGTACTTCTCTTTATACCGTTATCATACTATATTTAATTATTATTTATTTCATTGCCCACAATTAAAATATTTTTGTTTGATTTTCTAACATATTCTAACGAGAAATTTAATAAATTAAATGGTTCAATTAAAATGTGCTTTGTTACATTTAATTTAACCATTAATTTACATTTAATTTAATTTTTTACAGTATTTGACTATCTAACAATCTTCAATGGAGTGTTATACTGTTTTTAATTAATATACAACTGGAACTTTTGCAGAATTTTTTACTCATATCAATTAAATTATATCATATTTTGGTATTTTAGGACATTTTTCTCTCTGATCTTGATTTATCCCAATCACCTTTCCTTTACTGTTGTAATTATTTATTTTTAAATAAAATAATTCCATGATTATCTTTTTCCCAGGCTGACTTATTATTTGAAGATGATGAAGGATTTGTTTCAACTTTAATTAATTTGGCTGCTGGAACAAAAAGACCAATTATATTAATTGTGAATAATAATCAAATGAAGCATTTAAGTAAATTGTTTAACCTGTGCCATGCTTCTCTCCACTTCACACCACCTTCCCAAGATAGGCTAGGTATGTATTTTTGATTATTTAATAAAGTTTTTTGATGGGTCATGTGTATATTAAAGAAAATATTTCTATATTAAAACCTATGCTAATTATCTATTTGAACATATTCAATTTAATGAAGAATATCCCTACCCTGTATGCCTAAGGTAGCCGTCAAAGTTTTGATCTAAAACGGAACAGTCGAATTACTGGAGGGAGGAGGAGTCTGAGAGTCACTTAAATGTTGAGAATATTCAGACAAAACAATCTGTTTTCGATCAATTTAAGAAGTCTAAAATTGATATAATTTGGGGCTAATTTATTTTTGAAAACAGCTAAAAATTCGATACGTAAAGTTAAAACAAAGATCATATTATTCATACGTGTATTACTGCAAAGTTAAGAACTGAATAATAAATTTAACTTTTTCAAACTTACATTTCAATCAAGTTAATTTACAGTTTGTGCCAACAGTTCAGTCAATTTATTTCACTTTTCTTTGTTACAAAAATATTTCTGTAAACTAATTATCTTTTTCAAAACCTCCTTGTTTTTATGACTCGTTTTATAAAATTGTTCATAAGTATAGTCAAAATTTACACGATTGTTCTCGGGAGACATAGCTAAAAACTTCGAGGGTTTTTTTTTATTTAGAAAAAAACAGGACATTTTTTGGAAACCGGTGGGACTCCTTGAAAATCCTTAAGTAATAGGACCATTCAAAACGGCCTGTTTAATCACCCCATGTTTACCTGCTTCCGAGCCATAACACACCTAAAATGGCTTATCAGCAATCCCTCCCTTTAAAGAAACCCCTTAGGAGGTCCTTGTTAGCTGAGTTCAGACAGCTGTTAATTGTGTTTGTTTTATTTTAAATTAGTATACTTAATAATCACATCAATACTCTCTATATATGTATAATATTTCAATGTATTCAGTGTAATATGTTATATTGTTTTATATTATAGGAAGCTGGTTAAGAACTGTCTCTGTTGTGGAAGGTTTCAATCTTTGCCCAACTAAAGCAGCTGCATTAGCCTCTACTCAAGATATCAGAAAATCATTACTACAGCTTCAGTTTTCTCATGAAAAGGTTAACTTACCATTAAAATATAAATATATCTCTTTTCATCCATAAGTGAACTAGGGATATTATTGAACGGTAAAACAATGTATTAGCTCCAAACACCTCCGAGTTTCAATTTCAACCGATTTACAATCGTCGTCTTATAATTAGTTCACCGGTTCGTCCCTCACACTTGAGGCCGAGGATGAAGTGACAAGGAAAAGGTTTTGTCAGTGTTCATATTATTCCTATAATTATGATTATTTTGTTTTTTATGTAAAATAAGCTCATGAATAAAATTTTGGTGAAATTTATTCCAATATGTGAATTTTATTTATTTACACTTCTAATTGTTTTTGTACTGCATTTTCTAGTTTTTATTTTTGGCATTGTGTTGAGCCCTCAGTGTAAGAAGTTTAGTAACAATTTTTCATTACCATACAGGAATACAATTTTATTCAAAGTTATTCTCCCAGTTCAAATTTATTCTCAAGTCCGAATTGTACATTTTTTTATACGCCGACCAATGCATTTTATGGTACCTATTTTATTTTAAATTTAATCCAATAAATTACCAAAAATCTGCTTGAATTTTACAGTTTTGAGATCCTAGAATTTTTTTCGTGCTATATCGCTGGACATCCTATTCTAGTTTTTAGGGCTATCTCAGTTTGAAATATTTTTGTATGGGCAATTATAAATTTGCTATTGCATTTGCTTTAATTTCATATTTCAGTCTTGAATTGGTAGAAGTAACTTTTCAATCAGTTTATATTTGAACTTATAATAATTGATTATTCTATCTTGTAATAAATTAGAAAGTCGGTCAGTAATACAGATTCATGTGATATTCTATTATTTCTATTGATATTTTAATTTTTCTCTGAATTTATTTTAGATTTCATTAAGTAGAAGCGGTGACCTTGAAGAATCTATTTGGGAGAAAATTGGAGAATATAACTTACAGTTGATAAAAGAAAGAAAAAAGGCCAAAAGGCACATTATGTCTTTAGCTACGTTAGATATAATCAGGCAAAACAAGGTAAGATTATATTTCAATTTAAGAATTTTACAAAATAATTGTATCTGTTATTCGTTTCCACCCTGTCTAAGGAGTCTACTTTAATAATAAGTAGAATTATTAACAAGTTAACCGAAAAGTAATGTTTCAAGTAATGTATATTTTGTGTTTACTAACTTGGGATGACTATTTTATCTATTCTATTGTTCCTTTTAAACAATTTTATTTTAATAAATCATATTGTATATTTATGGGCTAAGCTGAAACATAATCATGCTAGAATATTTGACACACAGAAATTATTGTTTCTAAGAAAAATAGATTTGTTTAATTAAGCTATTTGATTGCTCATGATTCTTTTTATTTTATGTTTCAGAAAAACAAAGGGATTGATAAACTTTATTGGCAGAGCTATCCAGTTGACAGTACATCAACTCGTGAATGTGAAGAATCTCCAGGAGGTAGTTTTCTTGACGATTATGAATCATATTTTCTGAACTTAGTAAATGTAAAACCTGGTTCAAAGAACTTTCAGACTCCTGAGTGCCCAAGGTTTGTATATAAACTTAAATCTTAAAGCTTGGCTAAGCTATATAGTTACCTATTACATTATCAGGGTTTGATCAACTGAATTATTATTAATTAATTAATTATTATCAAAATGTATTTCAAAGCATATTAACCTGATATCAAAATATTCCCTTTCACTTATGAGGTAAAATGGCCCTAAGAGAATATAGCAACATCGATTCTGTATATCCTGGTAGTTTCTAGAATTTAACTCAAGATCACTATTATGATTGACACCAATATTCCGCAACAGGCTGAACAATGTTCTGATAGAACCTCCTTTTAACCTCATTATTCTTAGAAACAATAGTGTTTAGTAGGGTTTATATCTATGAAGTTATTGTAGGTTATTTTATTACTAGAGTTGACTTTAATAGCAGGGGCCACCATTTTAATAGATTATTTTTTGGAAATTTGTTTTAATAAAAATTTAAGGTGCGCTAAAAGAATCCATATTTCATTGTCAAAAGTCTTTTCGATTCTTTTAAATATAGTATGACCGTTACCTAGTCCAGCACATCCAGTAATCTAGTTCTCTGGGAAGGCCAGTGGGTCAGACGTTTTCATGTCTTTGTATACCTATAAAAGCAGGAGACCTTATTTTACTATAGTATACACAACTATAGTTGGGTTCACAGAAGTAAATGTTTGAGACCCGCAATGCATGGGAAGCGCTGTTGCCACTCTGTGACAACTTCTCTTTTAATCACTTGAGCACTTTACTTTGATAATGTCAATCATCAAGGAAATTAGTGTGATTATTCTTTAATATTACATTGTTAAATATACTCTAGTTAATCCTATTGCCTATCGAAAGTGTGTATCCCACCTTCTTAGAGACAAATTAATCTCAAATTACTTTCTTAAAAATATTTTTACACCTGCAGTTGTGTCGATTAAAACGAAAAATTCTTTTTGCCTTTCATAGATCGCGCGTTGAGTAAGGCTTTAATAGCATCACGCTACGACCCATAGGAACAGAACAGTAACCATAAATAAATTGCTAAGAGAAAAAGTGCCCAACTTGCGTTAATTTTGTTGCCATGACTTCATGCCCATGGATCCATGTTGACTACATAACACAAGCGTTCACTACTGTTTGAAAGCATTATTTTGTAAATAAATAAATTGACGCTTTATTGCCTTTTATAAAAATTTATTGTTTTGACCCTGTTTCATGAAAATGTCTGCAACGCAAAAGTGTGAATAGCATATTATAGGTTATTTTTGTATTTTTGGGATCAATCCAAATTTAAAACGGGTAAAATTGCGAGGCACAGTTAGTTTGTTGATAAAACTAATTCAAAAAAAATATTCTGTGGTGTATTTATATGTTTTGATGCTTATTTATTTTCCTGTCAATGAAGATTTTCAATTGTATATTTATTTACTTCTTAACACCTATATCATGAATTTTCCAGAATGCATCTAACACTTTTATTCATCGAACTTGTGACAAACCAGTTCTCTGTTTTGTTTTGTTGATCTCAGTGTTCTATTATTATTTTTTAAAATAGTTTTTAGAATTTAGTGTAATAGTAATTTTTTTTTTAAATAGAGTTCATAGTTTTAATAATATATTAGTTATTATTATTATTTTTAATAGTAGGTTACAATTTTGTGAAAGAAACTATTAATAATGTCAGATGAATGCAGTATGGTAGTAGGATTGACTATTTAGAAAGAGTGTAAAGTACAGAAGTCCCAATCGTGTGAAATGATTCTGGGTGTTCAAAATTATTTTAAGGAAGAGAATATCAAATGATGGTCCTCTAAAAATAAATTAATAATATAAAACAATTTCGGTTATTAATGAATATCTGTAGCTTTAAAAATGTCTGTACTGTGACATGAAGCACTTGGTTTGTCAATCCAGCTATTTTAAATAATTAACAATTATTACATTATAATTGTGTAAGATTATAACAATGGTCATTGGAAGATTTCCAATATTTTAAAAAACGAGTTAGTACAGATTAATGCAAAAATAAAATGAATTAATAATACCGTTTTTTCTATGAAATCATTAGCAGGGTAATACCTGCCATCCTAAGCATGTCTGTAAACCCAGGTAGTTGTGACTGGGAACAATAACTGAGTTATGAATGCTAACACAATTATGGTTGTCTTGTAGATTTGGTAACGCTGGTCTCCCGCTCACTTCTAGCCAGAAGCCATCCGAAATCTCTGACTATAAATAGCTTTCATATGTAATTATATAGGAGATATTAATGTTAATATGTTTTGTTTTTTAATTATATCTTCACTAATCCGTCTTTTTCAATAATCTGGTACTATCAATACTGATATAGCTGCAAAACTGATATTACTATATAAACTTCTTATCATTATATTTTTTTTCTTTTGATTACTTTATGGAAATAGTCAAATCTATATTTAGGAATTAGTTTTTAATTAATATATAATAAATGTAATATTTTTCTTTTAGAATATTAAACGAGATTGAAAAGACAGCATTTAGTATGACAAACATTCTAAGCCGGCGTAATAATGCACTTGATTATTGGCCATCTTTTCGCCAGATATCACGAAACGAAGCCCACAGATTAGCATCTCACACCAAAAGAAACAATAGGTAAGAATAGATATTATTTTAATTAAATCAGGATTATATTTTTTTTCTTATCAAAAGAATTTTTCAGATATTTATAATCTATAATGAATGTAGTAATCATGTAGAAAATATGAGATAAAAAAAGTTTATTTTTAATTCTACAAGTTTTTAATTTTTGTAAATATTTATATAACAAAATACTACTTAGTCTATTGTCTTAGGCCCGTCATTACACAATAGAAGTTCTTTGACAAAGATCTTATATAAAACAAGTTGGATGAGATATATGCAGTGCATTAGCTTACTTTTGATGAAAGAAAACTTTTGTAAAAGTTATTTTATCATAGGTTCTTCATTCTATTTTTTAAAAGATTTCTGGGGTAGTTAGTTGTTAATCATGGCTGACAACAGATTGCCTATGGCAGCGATGAAGCTCTCAATATCAGAATTACAAACGGTATAATTGATTGTAATGTTGATTATAAATAACAAAAGGAACTTCTTGAAACTTATAATAGAATTGTGGCTGTTTAACAATTAAATAGACACCAATATATGAGTGAGAACATAAAGAAGAAAGGTAATGGATTGAGGAGCCAACGTATTTGAGTGATAAACAGGTAAAAAACAGGTGCTTTTCTAGGCAAAATGAGAGAACTTCTTTTAATCAATACCAAGCTTATGAATATCCTTTGTTTTTCCTCCATACGTAATTTTTTTTAAAAAACAGCAACACTTTTTTTTTTTAAATAACTCATAAATTTAAAAATGTTTAAATGTAAAAACTTATTCCTTGGAATATATATAAATCTCGAAACCTGAGTATTACACTAAACTTTTCTAAAATCTTTAATGTAGTTGTAATAGGAGTATTTTGAGGTCATAGTATTTCTATTATGTATAACTTTCATTCTAAGATAAAAATAATAGCCAGTTTACATCTGCATGATGGTATAGAAGGATCAATCTAATTAGGGATTGATAAATTATTTACTAACTCCTATAAATTTGTTTTATTGAAAACTAGTGTCGAATGTTATAGATTCATCTTCAGTTCTAAAAACATACGAAAAATTCAAAAATAAGCAATTCAAAATATAGTTTGGTATTATTATACATATTAAATTAAATATAATATAAATCAGCATTATAAAACATTTATGAATTATGAATTTGATTTCTTGTCTTAATTAAATTCATAATTCATAGTAATAAGTAATAACTACAATAGTCCAATTTTAAATTTATACTCATTTATAAAAAAAGAAACAATTACTCACGGGAATTACTGGAAAAAGCCCGATCCTTAAACCGTTTTCCTATGAAGATCCCACATTTCTTTCATTGTTAGTTCAGTGCGAGAACAAACCAGTACAAACTTTTCTGGTTGATATAATCCATTTTAACCTTGGTGAGTACCGACATGTATTCGATTTCTTGTCTTAATTAAATTCATAACTCATAAATGTTTTATAATACTGATTTATATTGCATCTAATTTAATATGTATAATAATATCAAACTATAATTTGACTTGTTTATTTTTGAATTTTTTGTGTTTTTAGAACTGAGGATGAATGAATAACATTCGAAACTAGTTTTCAATAAAACAAATTTATAGAAGTGGCAAATAATTTATCAATCCCTAAAAATAATAGCCGTTAATGGTAGGTGCCGAGTGCTGGAAAATAAGTAAGTTTTACAAAAGATCTTTGTCAAAGAACTTTTAAAGTGTAATGGGCCTTAAATAAGTTTATAAATAAATGCTATTTTGTTATTAATTGATGAAAATGATTACTAATTAAAATATATATGTATTGTATTGTTTGTTTTCCAGGTACTTCAACTATCTTTCTTCTGTTGGAATATCGGGACCTCCAGATTTTATTCAGACTCTACCAACAACTTTTGCATATTTACCATAACAACATTGACATTAGCTTATTTGCTAAACAAATATTTTTACTTATAGTTGTTAAAGTTTGTTATTGTTTTAATTTTTCTAAAATTAATTTCATATTTATTATTACAGAAATAATGGATATAAATTTCTTCTAGGCTTATTACTGCCTGTGGCAATAATGTGTATTTGTTTCAAGTCACTAAAAAATTCTGTAAATGTATATTGTTAACTTATATTGTATGTATTTATTAAAAAAAAAAAGAAAATGTATATACTGTAAAATATCAATAAGTAATGTAAAGTATCATTGTTGCTATGAATAAAGTATTTTATTTTATGCTTTGTTTTGTTTCAGTTTTAAAAACAAGATTTAATTCTAGTTGAATAACAAAAAAACATCTCAAATTTGGTAAATAAGAGTTTTATATCAATATAAATAATATAATAGATTTTGGTTAAAATTGGTGAGCCGAAAGGGGTACTTTACTTGAAGGTCATAATAAAATTATATTAAAATTAAATACAGAGATCATATCGTTCAGTGATAAAGGTTACAAACGCAATTTTTGTTTTACACTATAATTAAACATCTTTATTACTTGTTTTGAGTGTAAAATAATTGTTTTCCTCCATATTTGTGAGCTGAACAAGTTTGCAGCAGGAGAATAAGATATAAGTTAAGTTGATTATTCCGCTTAAAATTTCGAAACCGTCGATTCCCAATGCTTTATCTAGTGACATTGACAGTTCTAATGTTGTCACGGAACACGAAGAAATCTCTTGGGAACTTGTTACCTACTATAACATATAATAACGGAATGAGACTTCCAAAAACAAGAGCAGGTGTGTGAGTGAGTGTGTAAATAGATGGATGTCACGACGTCGAGTGTCATTTTTGAGATTTTGGAATCTTCGGAAACTAGTAATCAAATTCAGAAACACTTTTTGAGCCATCGATTTATAGTTTAATAGGCGTACAAGGAAGTCATGGGGTGTCCACATCAGATATTTGTTTCTGTGAATGATCTAAGCTAAATAATTAAACGAAAATATGTTCTATTTTTTAATCATAACGCATAACAGAAATAGCTTTGTTAATGTAGGACTACAACTAAATTTCATTTCTCGTGTTCTTACATTCAAGTTAACTAATTGTGATAATTTTGCATCAAAAGCCCATATTTGCTTTTCTCACACTTGGACGCCTTGCACGGTAAAGGTGAACACATTACTGTAATTTAAATTTTTTCTGTAACAGCTGCATTGTTCAACTTTTTCTTCGCAGTACCTTGCTTAAAATTATATCAATATTTAAAAGTACAAAGAATAAAGAAATACAATTGGGGGAGTGGCATTTATCGGAATGCTGGGTTAAAAACAATATATTTCAGCTACTAAATGTAAGCACGTGTCAAGAAAAATTTTCTCCCAAAATCCATCATTGCTCCTGTCATTAATGTACTAAAAAAAATAATTCAAAACTGAATTCCTAATGGTCCAAGTTAACTGCTTAGTGTAAAAAATTCAGTTTAGATCAGTGACCTTCATAAATTTCCGGGGAAGGAATACCCTGTTGCTTGAGGTATGTATCTTCTCTTCAGATCCCCTAAAATTAAATCCTGGATCCGCTACTTTGGAACAATGTTCATTTTTAAACAATTCAAGGAAATAAATCAATGTGGTTATTGTTTAGTGGGTGTGGTAAAGCAGCGATCTTCAATCAATCAACCCTGAAAGATGACCATTATTATGAAAGAGAGTATAATCCACTTTCAATTAGTCAAAACCAGAAGTCCACCTCATCACAATAATTTTTTACTTTCATTGTTTCTCCAGGTTCATTTTAGAAACCTAAAATTAATCTAACCACACTTTCTCCATCAACTGATTAATTAATAGATTCATTTTTGGGGGGCAGAGAATTGGCTTTAGGGCCTCATTTTTATCTACATATTGGCATGGCCTCTTCTCATTGTCATACAGGGTTCCAGAGAGAAAATTAAAAATTTTCAGCTTTTCTGTTTTCCAGATAGGTCTTATGGCACTTATCTATTGAGTTTTTTTTGTTCGGCCGATTTCTATCAATAGCCAAGGTATCATTACGATCATAGTATTTATTTTTTCATTGACAAGGCTTAACCAAAGTCATCAGGAGATCATTAGCTAAATAGTTTAGTGTTGGGCTTCCGATGTTCCGGGTGGTCAAGATTGAAATCTCTTAAATGGAAATTTCCATACCATGCCTAATTCATAAGTCAAATTAACATTTCAACATCATTGGTCACCTGTAGGATAACCCGTCTTTTCTGCCTCAGATCAATTACAGGAAGTTAGACCCCAAATAAACCAAAATCTCTCATGTTATGGTTAAATTTGAACTTATGACAAATTTCTACAGAACTCGTGATTCATATATATATATATATATATATATATATATATATATATATATATATATATATATATATATATATATATATAATAATATATATTCATATATACAGATATTTTACTGATTTCTTCAGAAACAAAACTAACATTGATACACAATAAATAAAAGAACATTAATATGTAACGATGATATTGGTAACACTGAGTAGCCCAACACCTGATATAATTGGTATTCCTTGTCCATAGTATAAGTTGAGAGTTGTAGGAAATTACTAACAGCCAGTTGATGCTGGTGTCAGTTGAAGCAAGCTGGTAGGCATGTATAAAATATGGTAAAACTAATTTTTAGATTGATAATCAAAGTCCTGCATCTTTTTTTTTCAATTTATTTTAAATAATTGATTTCAAGTGTATGACATGTTAAAAATTAATTAAATACTTTATGTTATATCTATTACTTCATGATGATTTCAAAATAATATAAATTATTAATAACACTAAGACAAAATTTTATTTTAACAGCTTAAATAAAATTTAATAATATTAACGTGAGTATTGTTGTGCCCTTGCTCTACTTTTTATTAACACAATAAGAGCCAAAATATTTGAAAATGTTTTAATATAACCAGCATATTTCAGCATTTTCAACTATATTGAATTACTTTACAAAAATGGATATAAATTTTAAAATACCAAATAACTTTCTATGAAATTTTAAGTGAGGCTTTTTCTATTTTTTTCTTGGTTTAACCATTTTTTTATAGCTTTAATTTAACAATTTAGTTAATATTTATACTTTGAATATTAAAAGTATTGCATATGTCATTTTTTTACTTCTATTTTAGCATATTCAAACACTTAATGATAGAACGTACAACACCAGTACTAACAGTGCCAATACTAACACCAGAACTTCAGAAAATTCTGAGTTGGCAAAAAATAAAATTAAAAATTTTAACTTTTACTATTTTTACGAGAATTTCAAAATTCCAAGGTTTTTCTAGCAAGAAGTTGCTGCGTATGTTCTATCATTAATCAATTTTAATTTCCACCAAAGATGGATTAAATTTAAAATAATCAAACTTTATAAATAGATAACAGCTATAAAGAAGCTGCCAATGTACTGACATAAACATCCAATAATTGTACTAAGCTGCCAATGTACTGACATAAACATCCAATAATTGTACTAAGCAAACAAGAGAGACCATATTTAGTCAAGTGATAACAATTTAAAATATGTCTCTGGCAACTCACGAACAACCAAAAGTTAAAGAGGGGTTTTAAATAATAAATTCCACCTCCCTCCCAAAAAAAAAATTAAATTTGATATTTTAAATAAAGAAATTTATTGTCAGATATGCTTGAATCTAAGGTTCAAATAAATTATGTAAATCCTACACATAACAATAATATTGATTCTATACAACGGTACCCTGGTTATGTACATGTTTATTACATAGATTTTGTACAAATTTGATAGACCTAGTGATAATATATTTCTAGAATAATAGTGAATTTTTTCTAATAGAAATATAAATCGAAGTTATAAGAAACTATACTAGTATATTTCCAGAATAATGGTGAATTTTTTCTTATAGAAATATAAATTAAACTTATAAGAAACTATACTAGTATATTTCTAGAATAATGGTGAATTTTTTCTTATAGAAATATAAATTAAAGGAAAAGAAACTATACAATAATATTGTTCATAGGTATTACATCTATTTGGGTTTTTTTCTCCTTGATTTCAAGCTATGTATTAAGAAAATATAAAATTTTTTTTCAGTTATTTTTTGCCCTAATTTACAATAATTAGAAAACTATTAAATCATATTGCATTATGACCCTACTTCAATGAAAACAAAGCAATCAGTTTTTTGTTTGTTCTTTTATCTGAAATAAACATGTAACATTCTTTTAAACGGTGTCTACTTAAACATATACATAAATTATTTACAAGCAATCTAAACATACTAACAATCACAGACTTGATAGATACAACTAAAATACAAAATGCGCGTTATGATTCTATGTGTCTTTTTCCTATCGATGCTAAAAGAGCTTCAGGAGAAGGATCTCGCCCTTGAAACCTCCTGAAAACTTCACTTGGATGACAAGCTCCTCCAAAACTCAAAAAAGTATCACGAAACCTATGTAAGAAGTACACAAAATTTCAATTTAAAAGGTCTGATCACACATAAAAAAAAATCAAGAATAAAATAAATAATAAATTTACCTCATGCCAGCATTTTTCTTGTCTTTTTCCGATTGAAAAGATGTGTAAATGTCTTGAGCAAGCATTCTTGCCCAGATATGAGAAAAATATGCGGCGCCGAATACTCCAGCAAATGATTGAACCATACTACATGGATGAAAGTCATTGGGATCCAGATCAAAAATGAAGTGCTCTGGCCATAACCTTTTCACAACTTTGTTCCAAAATTCATTCCTTGAACAAAAATGCGTAAATATTACTAATTTTCAGTCAATATTTCCAAATTAAAATATACAGAGTGTTCAATATCAATCGAATCAAATGCTTCTCATGGCCAAAGGTATGATCTAATAAAAAAATGCCAAAGGAAAAAATTAAAAGTCTACTATTATAGTTTCACCAACTACTATTGCTTTTTAACTCTGATGGGTAGCAAAAATTTAGGGTTTGCAGATAACACCTTATTTTTCATAAGCTCATTTATAGTCATTAACCCTTTCGTTGCTACTAACACAGATCTGTGATTTTGAACGACTGCTACTCTCACATATTTGTGTGCCTCAGAAACGTCATCTAGCAGTAACTAAATCAACTAATAGACTCTTTGACTTATCATTAGATAGTGTAGGCACCTCCTTTTCAATCTATGCCAGCTTTCTGTTCGTTCGTCTTCAGACCTTTCATACCTGCTTAGGATGAACTCTTTTATCGGGTCAAGTACTTCATGAAATATGTGATATGCCATTATGGTTATTGCCATGTTTTAAGTTGTATCACAAACAACAAAATTATTAACAACATAAATTAATTTAAAAATAAAAAAATAATTTTAACTTGAACAGTGCTGGTCCAAAACGAGGATGAAATTTTTTTTTAAATCAGAAATAATTATTTTGCGATGGTAATATCCCAAAAAGAACTCAGCAATGGGTGGTTGCTAACGCGCTAGCCCCGCAACACCCGTTTAAGGTCAAACCTTGCACTGCTCCGCAGCGAATGGATTAAGAAGTTATGAATGTAAATCGCATTTCGATATCTTCAAAATTGAAGGATTTACACCATTTTAGAATCTTTATTCTGAACGTCATTATTATTTTTCAGGTACATCATAAACTGGAATCATGGAGACATGATTCATTTTTCTTATATAAAATTTCATTGTCTTTCAATTAAAAATATTGCTAAGTCTGTAGTTGTAGTATTGTTTTTTTTTCTGAAAAATGCAAACAAGCAATGTCTGAAATGATTTTTCCACAAAAATATGGAAGGGAAATTAATTGTGTGAATTTAAAAAGATATTTGATTTAACAATATGGAAGGGAAATTGATTGTATGAATTTAAAAAGATATTTGATTTAACAATATGGAAGGGAAATTGATTGTATAAATTTAAAAAGATATTTGATTTAACAATATGGAAGGGAAATTGATTGTATGAATTTAAAAAGATATTTGATTTAACAATATGGAAGGGAAATTGATTGTATGAATTTAAAAAGATATTTGATTTAACAATATGGAAGGGAAATTGATTGTGTGAATTTAAAAAGATATTTGATTTAACAATATGGAAGGGAAATTGATTTTATGAATTTAAAAAGATATTTGATTTAACAATATGGAAGGGAAATTAATTGTGTGAATTTAAAAAGATATTTGATTTAACAATATGGAAGGGAAATTGATTGTATGAATTTAAAAAGATATTTGATTTAACAATATGGAAGGGAAATTGATTGTATGAATTTAAAAAGATATTTGATTTAACAATATGGAAGGGAAATTGATTGTATGAATTTAAAAAGATATTGGATTTAACAATATGGAAGGGAAATTGATTGTATGAATTTAAAATGATATTTGATTTAACAATATGGAAGGGAAATTGATTGTATGAATTTAAAAAGATATTTGATTTAACAATATGGAAGGGAAATTGATTGTATAAATTTAAAAAGATATTTGATTTAACAATATGGAAGGGAAATTGATTGTATGAATTTAAAAAGATATTTGATTTAACAATATGGAAGGGAAATTGATTGTATGAATTTAAAAAGATATTTGATTTAACAATATGGAAGGGAAATTGATTGTGTGAATTTAAAAAGATATTTGATTTAACAATATGGAAGGGAAATTGATTTTATGAATTTAAAAAGATATTTGATTTAACAATATGGAAGGGAAATTAATTGTGTGAATTTAAAAAGATATTTGATTTAACAATATGGAAGGGAAATTGATTGTATGAATTTAAAAAGATATTTGATTTAACAATATGGAAGGGAAATTGATTGTATGAATTTAAAAAGATATTTGATTTAACAATATGGAAGGGAAATTGATTGTGTGAATTTAAAAAGATATTTGATTTAACAATATGGAAGGGAAATTGATTGTATGAATTTAAAAAGATATTGGATTTAACAATATGGAAGGGAAATTGATTGTATGAATTTAAAATGATATTTGATTTAACAATATGGAAGGGAAATTGATTGTATGAATTTAAAAAGATATTTGATTTAACAATATGGAAGGGAAATTGATTGTGTGAATTTAAAAAGTTATTTCATTTAACAATAGAAACCAGGGATAGAAATAAACTCTTATTTTTTTCTCCTAATGAATAAAAGTCAATCTTAACATTTATTTTTGAGCTTGAAAAATAAAAGTCATGATTTAATTTTTATATTTTAAATAAAAATAAAAAAGTCAATGTTAAAATTTTCTTTTTATTTAAAATTATCTGACTATGAATATATAGAAAGGTTTTTCAAATATTTTTGATATTGGGATTCATATTTAGGTTACTGAGGATTCTGATTATGAAAAAACTATCAATTTTAAAATCGCGATTTCACGTATCGATTTATTTTAACATTTTGGATTTCCTTGATACTGAAGTCCATTATTAGGTTATAAAAGGTGCTGAGTATGAAAAAAGTATCAATTTTAAAATTGTGCACTCACATGACAATTCATTTCAACATTTCAGATTTTTTTGATATTGAGGCTAATTATTAGGTTATGAAAGGTGCTGAGTATGAAAAAAATTTCACTTTTAAAATCGCGCGTTTACCTATTTTTTTCATTTTAACATTTCGGATTTTCTTGATATTGAGGTCCATTATTTTACTACTGTTCTCTTCATTTAAGTTTCTATATCACAAATAAAAATAGTACAACTATAACTCGAATAACTGACAAGCCAAAAAAAATTATAAAACTTACGAACTATGCAGTTCAAGGTCCAAATTTGCTTTATAAATTTCTTCACTCATATAATATCCTGAAAGATGTCTTCTTACATCATCAAGACTGGTAACTGGAAGCGGTTCTTTGGTCTTATAATGGCCAGAAATCTTTTCTAATATTTCAGGATCATTCAGCCTTTATTAAGGTTTAGAAAAAAAAAAGAATAATGAGAAAAAAATACACTTGAAAGAACAATTAAAATTTTAAAAAAATTTGACATACCAAAGGCTCATAACATTACTGACAACTTCAACGGCATCCCACTCAATATATGATAATCCAGAAACTTCCATATAATTGACGGTAGATAGCAGTTGCTGCAATGCGTGTCCAAACTAAAACAAATACGATGGTAGGAGTTCAACATAACAAGAACAAATAATTAAAGCGTTGCAGAATAATAACTAAAATAACAATAAAGGTCAAATTGAGAATGCTGCTCACTTGTTTGTCAATTTCAATTTATTTTGATTGGATATCACTCTTATTTGTATAGAGAGTTTTTAATTTTGTTCCCTTCCTGTATTAATACAATGCTTCCCCACCATTGGTAGTGAGGAAACAAAAAAGGCTTTGTATAAGAAAAAAAAACTGGAAACAACAGTTAAGAAAATCAAACATTTAATTGATCATAAACAAGTACTTTAAAATTTATTGGTGGGACTTTTGTCTGTTAATTACAGTGAAACCACTCCTAATGTACACGTCCAATTTTTAAATTTTTGGCCAGAAAGTATAGGAATTTAGATATCTGCTACAGACACCCCCAAATGGAGACAGCCAAATTTTGGTCACTGAAAGAAAAATTGAGCTCTCTCAACGGACACTTACAAAATGTTGAAAATTAAGAACACCATATCGCCATTGCCTCCATGAAACCTCCTATTGGACCAAAAATCAGCTCTGTGATTTTGATTTTACTAGAAACAATATTTTATCTTATATATGATCGTGAAAGCACTCATGTGCTAAAAACCGTAATATGACTTACAATCGGAATATAACAACCTGCTACTTTGTCACAGATACCGACAGGTAACAGGTACGCGAAAATGTGACAACCTAAAAGTAGCAGGTACTTTCAGTCACAGCCTTGCATCAGGCGCGCAGGAGGAGTAAAAGGAAAAAAATCACAATGTTTCAAGGGGCCCAACTTAAATGGGAAATGACTTAAAAAAGGTATACAGCCACAAAAACCTGTATGCAAATAAAAAAAATAATTTCAATCAATAATAAAATTTATTATTATATGTATGTTAAAAGTATGTATTATGTAGGCTAATTGATTAACATGTGTGCTGTTTATAGTTTAAATAGGAAATAAAGTGATGGCTGTTGACTCTATGTTAGCAAAAACATGGGATTTTGTCTTTATTTTTCAAACTTTTGTAGAAACACTGACAACAAGAGTATCATTATAAATAAATAGTTCGTAGCCTATAGGAATAAACTGTCTTGTATGCCTGTCGGAAAGAACATTAAACACCCCCCTCCAAAAAAACGTTTGGAAGATGTGACAAAAAGTATCATGTATATCTGTGGAACAAGAACAACTTGTCACTGTTACCACTAGCGGCTGTCACAATGCATCTCTACTTACAATAGTTATTCCTAGAAATCACCCATGAGACACTTCTAAGACAGTCTTCACAAAGGCGGTTTCACAATTATTTACCTAACATCTTGGAATGTTTATAAAATTATATTTTATAACATTGCTTATAAATAAGTTTTTTGTTTTCCTGCAAAATCATGTGTTTAACAAATAGGAGGTTTCACGGCAACTAAACACAATGGTTTTATGTTTTGATTTAAGTTCCAAGTGCATTTAAATATGTACATATCTTGAAGTTATTCTTTTTTAATTAATAAAACGGTTATCATCTTCTACCGTACAAAAAAAAAAATTGAAAGACTTCTAGGAGGGAAAACATGAAGAAAGGTACAATTTAATCCACAAACTGATGGTTTATCACAAAAAAGCAATTGTGACTTCAAAGAAAAGAATCAAACAGAAATAGACTCATTCCATACTGAAAGCGCAATGGTATGCTTATCGAGTCCCTTCTCAGTGACTGAGCGTACAATATTGTGTCCTCCCTATACCTCTTCCCAATGACTGAGAGCGCATCGATGCGTTCTGTCCCTTCAGTATTTAGACTGCCTCTGAGCTTTCAGTCGTTCAGAAAAAACTCCTTCACTTCAGTTCTGGAAAGGATCGAAAACTAGGAACAGCTGATAGTTTCGGGATACCTTACACCATAGTGAAGTTTTTAGTGAAAAAACACTATGGGAATTTTTTAAATATTTTTAACTTAAAAAGAATTTAACAATAAAAAAAAATTAGTTTATGTTAAAATGCAGCAACAGTGACAGTCGAATTTTTTTGTTTAATGCGTTATTTGTTAATGGCCGCCATATTGAATGGTTAAATCTTTCTTTTTTTTAAATCTTATTTGCCAGTTCTTAAAATTAGATATGTAAATACCTACGTAGTTTATATATTTTGTTCACCGAGTACAAATTAAATTCTAAAATATCATGTGTATAAATAGAATTCAAAATTGTATTAATTAGCTTCATTCATTAATTAATGAGCTTATTTTGATAGATGCATTTAAATATTTATTTTATAACCTTTAAACCAAGATGTGGGTCGGATACGGCCGGGAAGGAGGAAAATGTCCTTTATTACTCCCTCAAAGGATAATGCATACATAAGTAGATGAAAAAGGAAAGCTTTCCCCCTCCCAGGTTGTATCCGGCCCAACCTTCTGGTATAAAGGTTAATAAATACTTGTGTATCCCTTTTCGACAGATACCCCTCCATCGTCGGACCCATGGCGGTCTGTTGCAGAGAAGTTTCATCACTGTACTACTATAACAGCATATCATAGTAGCAAACTACTATTATATAAGCATACAATAGCACTTCAACTTTGTTTCCGAAAATATAAATATACATAACTAATTACTCAATCTATTTTATTTTTATTTCTACTGGTTATGATCCAGTTAAAAGAAATAAATTCTTAATGCTACTTATTAGAATAATTAATTACAAACAATTTCAACCAACTTATCAAATATGTTCACCTTTTTGAAAATATTTTCAACTCCCTCAAAATCCAAAAGGCAAGGTTCCTTAGACGATGGAGGTTTAAATGAGAAAATGACAGCGGCAAGTGGCATAGAAGGACCGACAGCCCTTGCACTAGGTCGTATACACACCACCTGACCAGCTGTAGGGGTCTTTCCTTCCCTGAAAAGCAAATAAGAAAAGTATAGAAAAGAACACTAAAAAAAAATAAAGTAAGTAAACTGTTGAATTTAGTAACAAATTCTAAGGAAAATTTTGAAATCCTGACAATTAATCACGTTATCTATAATTATACAAAAAAAAAAAAATTGAACTATTGTCAAAAGTCAAAACTGCAAATTGAAAATTTGACTCAATTACAATACAGTTCAAACCTAGGTAGTAAGGAAAGCAAAAAAAATTAATAAATGAGAGTTAAAAGAGAATTTCCGATAAAGGGTAAATTTTGAAAACAATAGACTACTCGATGCTCTATAAATTAGTGATAAAATATAAGATCATAATTTATATTATATATAAACTGGATATAAAACTCCAAACTATTATCATTAGGTAGTTTTTGGAAGATTTCAAATCAAAAACCTTAAATGTCTAAAGGTAAAGTATTAATAAAATAATCAAGACCAAAACTTATTATTGACTTTTTATTTAGAATTTTAGTTTCTGTATTTGTCCTACTGTTTAAGATTAAAATTTACTCATGTCTATATATTCTTTGTCTATCCCTCTCAACACAGAGATGATTGCGGAAGAGCTAGTTATAAAACGCTTTTTCAAGGAATTTTCTCCCATCTGGGTAGTCTTCAATAGATATTAAAAAAATATTAAGAAAACAACCTTCTTCCATCGACGGGAAATAAAGTTTGGATTCCATAAAGACGCCTTTGGGTGATGAATTTAAGCATGCCATTATTGTGTGCACTCAGCGATCCATTTCTTAAAAGTTTGGTAACTAACCAATTCATCATACCAAAACTAAATGTTATCACTGGAATTGCCCAAGTATTAATGACATGGATATTATAGCCCCTTCTTGAATTCACTTGTATTTACTGCAGAGATGGCTAGCTTAATAACCTAATTTTTCCCAAATATTTGCCAAATTCTTTTGAAAGTAAGTGTCAAGATCAAATCAGTTGCAACCCCCTTTTGCCAACAATTCTAAAAGTAAATAAAAAAAATTTCACTTAAAAATATAACAAAAAATAAAATTGATAATGTTAACCTTGCAAAAGGATCAATGTAGACCCCAGCGATTGGCCTAGTAGAATCTTGATCATAAATATTTATCAACTTTACATCTTCGTGCCATGTTTTAGCTTTGGCCACTTCAAACCTCAATGAAAACATTTCAGAACAAATATCCAATAACCCATTTATTACTTTTTCGTATGGAAAATATTCTCTAAGTTTTTTTTCATCCCAACTGAAACAAATAATTAAAAAATAAAAAAAAATATCAAAATAATTATAAAATAATAAAAAGAGCATTTTAAGGCATTAGGATAATAAATAACAATCAAATGAACTTATATAAAAAAAAAATGTTTCAAATTGATTTAACATTAGAAACAAGCCAGTCTTCAAAATATTTAAAAAGATAAACAAAACAACACAGAACTCCTTCAAATTCTTGTAATTAAATTTCCTTATATATGTTGATATGTTCCTTAACCCAATGTATTCTTATCGTTCGGAAGATATGTCTTGAAAAAAACTTTCCCTGTGTAAGACCTATGCTTGTAAGACATAAGATCTACTTCTAAATGTGTTCATCATTTATATCAAATTAGAAACTAAAAATAGAATTATAAGAAAAACAATTGGTTTGAAAACACACTTTGTTTCATTAATTCTCTAATCATTGCTTAGTTCTTGTCATAAATTTATTTTAATTGACTAATATTCAATTGATAAGACTACGACAATTAAAGCTAAAATAATGTAAGGGCATAAAATATAATAGACATAAATATTTTATTTAAGTTAAAAAATAAAAACAGGCTAATTGGACACGAATATATATATATATATATATATATATATATATATATATATATATATATATATATATATATATATATATATTTTTTTTTATTTAAGTATTGACAACATTTCGGCCATCTTGAGCCATTTTCAAGTCATGTAACGCACATTATACTTTAATTGAACATGAAAAACATGTCTCATTATTTTCTTTTCTTATATTATTTATTTTCTAAAACATTATTGGAAGTCAGTCCATCCTATTTGGCTATTGAAGCATACAATATAACCAAACAGGACTGACTCACAATAATGTTTTAGAAAATGAATAATATAAAGAAAGAAAATGATGAGACATGTTTTTCATGTTTAATTAAAATATAATGTGAGTTACATGACTTGAAAATGGCTCAAGATGGCCAATATTTGAATAAAAAATATATATTGGTGTCCTATTGGCGTGTTTTTAATTTTTAACTTAAATATTTATTATGGCATCTTATTCTAAGAAACACTACCAGAAGATAAATATTTTAGTGAATTTTGGATTACAGACACTTACTTGAACAATTCTTG
Source organism: Rhaphigaster nebulosa (assembly GCA_948150685.1). Classification (NCBI taxonomy): domain Eukaryota; kingdom Metazoa; phylum Arthropoda; class Insecta; order Hemiptera; family Pentatomidae; genus Rhaphigaster; species Rhaphigaster nebulosa. The sequence continues at coordinate 158,836,587 of OX411309.1, read as the reverse complement.
TTTCTGCCTCCTTTCCCAGAATGGTACATCCCATAATTCAAGCCTACCTCTAAAACCTCTATCTTCAGCAAACTCTTGTAATGATTCAATTTCACTATTCTGAAGTTGCTTAGCTGTAAAAAATAAATAATTTTTGCAATAGGAATAAAATAGGGACAGAATAACAAGAAAAAATGGTCTGTGTGTATGTGAACAGCCTAACTCAAAAACGAAAAAATGTACGATACTGAAATTACGTATTTATGGTAGGCACATGCCAGGTAATGTTACAGAAACTTTTTCGTCAAATTCGATTAACCGGAAGTACCACTTTATATAATCGATTTTACACTTCTTAACAATTTTTTCGAAAATAGCTCAAACGGTTTTGAGGAAACTTGGCTAAATTATTCTTCATAAAAGCCTTTAACTTTTCATATATGTAGTACATCACCAAGGAAATGCAAGGAAAAAAGTTATGATTAAAAGAATATTTTATTTGCGCATAGCTTAAAAAGCATGCATTTTATGGTAAATTATGTATATTGTATGTATATGTATATAAAATAATCATCATAATCGGACCAGTATTAATATCAGACCAACAGGAAGTGGCAATTACATCATGGATTTTACAATTTTCTCGAAAACGGGTGTAACGATTTTGATAAAACTTGCCTAATATCTTCTCCTTAAAGCCCTTTAACTTTTCATGTATGTATACCAACGAGAAAATGCAGGGAAAAAGTTATGAAGAATATTTTATTTGCGCCTAATTCAAAAAGTAAGTATTTTATGGTAAATCATATATGAAATCATACGAAAGGTGATGAAACTCTCTAAAATACAAATAGGAATGATCGAAATCGGACCGGAATAAGCAAAAATATAGAGTATCTTATGAGGATTACAAAACCCTAGATGGATAACCGAGCGCATCCGAAAGGAGACGGATGCGACCGAACCTCCTCCCACCAATCCGCTAATCTGTTGCCAACAATACGCTGTGTAATAGTGCAATGTAAGAATATAAAAGCAGAAATTAACTTAATAATTTCTACTTTTATATTATTTAATGGAAACAAAATGTTTAAATAGGAACTAAACCGAAACTTTTAAAAAATATTTTCAAACTTGACAAACAAAATAAATAGGTAGTGTACAGAATTGTCATACTAAAATTCTTTAAAAATTGTTTTTTTGTACTTATGTGAACTTGATTTTGTAGGAGAAGGTTATGTGAACTCTTTGAAATTATATTAAAAAGATAATTACTAGAGGAGGGTAAGAAAAAGTTGGGTGATGCGTGCTCCGCACCAGATTTTTTTTATATAGCAGACAAAATTCCATTCTCTAGCAGTCTCTTTAACTCTTTGATTGCCACCTGATTATGTCAAAACAGATGCCATGTGCCACTCTATTTTTTTAATAATAATTTATATTTATGTATGATATAAATATAATAATGTATGATATATTAATATTACTTTATTTATATAAATCTAAATTAATATTATTAAATTACATTTTAAATATTTTTTTTTATATTTATAAAATTATATTATAATTATAAATTATAAAATTATATTATAAAATATTTTTATAAATCAAAAAAACAAGGGGTCGATGAGAAGAAACCCTTTGAAGTGCTACAGTCCCACCAAACAGGACGAGAATCTCAGCACCATATATGCAATGGCCTCGGCAGTTGATGTTCTAATAAATGTGCTCTTATTTGATATAAAGTATTAATTAATTTTAACCCAACTACGGCATAGCCAAAACGAGAGTAATGTGTTTAGCCTGTCCATTTGTAGGTATGCATTTATTGGTTTTTTTGAGTGAACGCCCCAATCGATATTCAAGTTTAATGACTCAAATTACTCAGTGAGAGCATATGAATTTAAGCTGAACAATTTAAACTCATAATAGTGAAAAGAATATTGTGTTTAGTCTGTCCATTTTGTAGATAATTAGCAATTGTTTGAATGAACAGATCTACCAATTTTTATATTAGATCGCTCAAATTACTCAGTTAGATCTAGTGAATGTTTTGAAGCAATTTGAACGCAAAGTACTGACGAACTATTTTATTATATGTCAAGTATTCTCAACTTTTTCTTATCATATAATGTATAAATTCATAATCATACATCATAAAATATAAATTGCCAATACCTGAAAAACTAAAAACGTTAAAATAAAAATTAATTTAATTAAAAAAAAAAAAAGAAAGGGTACGGAAATGCCTTCCTAAGAGACAGAATGTACTTGCATATCTACTTAAACACATTTGGGTTATTATTGAAGTTGCAGAATTTGGGACAAAATGTCACCTTGTAACAAAAACTCGACTATATGGTTTTGTTTTTATAATCACTTTGACTGATTATAATCGTCAGTCGAGACAATTATCCAATAAATCTAAAATCTAGATATTAGAAATTTCAGATATTTTTCATAACACTTCATTATTACCTTTTTTTAGCAAAAGATTTAGAGTTTGTTGAACATTGGCTAAAGATCCAGCCATTTTCGTTTCCATTGACATATGTGCATACGATATGAAACCCAGGATATTAGCCATGTCTTTCCTGCAATTACAATCAAGTTAAAACATGAAAGATGATAATTTTAAATTAATATAAATTTCAGTTTAATATACCTTAATTTACGTATTGCTTCCACATTTTTGCTGTTATTCAATTCCGCTGCACTTTCTACGCTTGAAACTTGTCTTTGAGCAAGCCAAGTATTCCATCTCAACCGCCTTTCAGGACAAAACCTGAGAAACTTTTCAGCATGTCTTAAGTTTACATTCCAAGGTCCTTCATATACATTTCCACTTCTATATACAAATTTCAGAATTATTATTACAATTTTTTTTTCTTTTGTTTTAATAATTGAAGAAACAAATCTAAATAACAAGCAAGAATTTATAACATTTATAATTTATTGATGCATACCTATTTAGCGACATACTTTTCAGTAAATCTTCAGGAAAATCACGAGTAATCATCCCATCCGTTATCGTATGTGAATACTTTGGGAAACTTATCTAAAGAGAAAATAAAAAATTAAATTAATACAAGAGTTTAAATTTAAACTACACAATTTGCTACATCTTATATGTAATGCTCCTCCAGATATACAATGGTTTTTGTTTAAATTGATTAATCATTTTTTGTGCAAACAAATAAAGTAGCATTAATACAATTTTCACATTTTAGCTATCATAAACAAAACTTTGAAAATTTTTAATACATCAGGTAGTCCAAAAATATATATTTTTTAACATATCTGAAAGATTTTTATTACCTACAAAGAATTTTGAAACATTTTTTTTTTCCGCAACTACTGAACTGAATTTAATGAAAATTTGTGGGGTCATTTCAATTAATCAGTAATATACAAATTTTAAAAAGTTAGTAGACAAAAAATTCATGATAAAAATATTAAAATTTTATTAAAAAATTGTAATTACTTATTGAACATTTTAACCAGAATTTATTGCTTTATACTTTTTAATCTAAACATTACTTTAAATAAAGGAATCATCTAAGCAATCCTAGCCAAAATTTAATCAATAGACAAAATATAAAGAATTTTATAATCATTTAAAAAAAAGTTTGCATTAACTTTTAATGCAAACGTAGTGACCAATTAATTATGCCAGTTTTAAATTGAAATTTTAGTAATATATTTTTAAAAAATTCAAATAACCAACCCATCATGTTGGATAAGAAATCCATCATGTGGTGAACTGAAGGTATGTTTTTTTAATGCAATTAAAGGTAAACTTAGAACATCACAAAAAATACCTTATACTTTTCACCAAAATCACTAGTTTCTTTTGCAAGTTTAATCGAAATTTCTTGGAAAAGTTCAGAACCTTCAACACCTAATTCCAGCCCATTCAGTTTTCCTTCAAGTCTGAACTTCGAGATTACTCTTTGTTCTTCCTCAGTTAGTTTGTTAAGATCACTTCCCTAAAAATTACAATTATATTAATCCTAATTTGATAATTTCCATTATCTAAACTGCCAATATTATTATTACCTTATTATCAAATCTATTAATAAAAGTCGCTCCATTAATAGCATCAAGACATAAAATAGCTGCTGTACACTCATAGTTGCCCAATATCTGCCAAAATAGCAGGTGTGATATAATCCAAGATACCAGCTATCAATATGCAATTCTGGTCTATATATGCAATTGGTGTATTTTGATATCTTGATAATAAGAGGTTTTTTATCAATAGGAAAATCTCTGTGGACTCTAGTCCTGCCACAATAACCTAACCTTTTTATAATATTACGTAATTCTTGCCAGGAGTGGTTATGGTTAGTTTTTATTAAAAATAAAATGAACACCATGGTTATTTGTCTGACCTCAAGTGACAAAAGACCACCATGGGACTTTAATCTTTTTAGTTAATGGAAATTGGCAGCTATGACTTTACATAAAGCTCACTAACTATTAAATAGTTATTGACAAATTTTTCTTAAGAGCTTAAGGTAGTATATCACAGCCATTCACTAATCTTGCAAACAGGGTTGACAGGGTAAGAAAAAAGGTGCTACATGTGGTATTTTTAAAATGATACAGGGAGGGGGGGTGAAGAAATATTATTTTAACTGAAAAGTTGGGAAAAATGATTATTTATCAATTAAAAAAAAAAATGTTCATCAATATTCATATTCTTCACATAGTCGTTTATAACCCTATCCTACTTGGTACTATAGTCGTGGGCACGAATCAAAGTGAGAGTTTTACTTTTTATACTGAAGATTTTTTTTAAAAGCATTTTTGACCATTGGTATGTGTGTGTTTGTGCCATGATAAACACTTAAAAAGACGGACCGTTTTTTTTTTGTTTTTTTTTTTTTTTTTGCTTTGTTGTGTTTCGACCCCCTATGCTTGTGTATAAAAAGATTAAAGACATACAGTACTACGATAAAAATTCATAGGCATCATGTAATTTTAAATTAATATAATATATACCAACCACTCAACACATACCATCCATCCATAGATCTGGCAACTTTATCCTGGCAGATAGTAATAATAAAAGGCTTAACAAACCTAGAGGTTTGATAGCAATAATTGCGACTCTCCTACAAAGCTTCCTCCACAGCATTCCATCAAAAACCAAATCCTGAAGGACGGACCGAACCAACTCATTCCTCCTATCTACATTTTGGTCAGCCCCAATGGAATAGAACTGATTATTCTTTAAGTGCTTTGTTCGTTATCTAACCCAACAATTTTACGTGCCTAAATTTTACAGTTCTCATCCTTCTTTAATTCAAATATTCTACGCAGTACTTTTTTACACCCGAGACAAAAAAAAACAGCACACTCTGTATTTCACTACAAGATGAATATTGAATTAAAGTACAGATTAAAGAAACATTGTTGAGTTTTAACCAGCTCATATATAAGCCAGGTTAATAGGGTTTACATTGCTAGCGCCCTTTGCAGTAATCCATTTAGGATTAGTGACTAATGCCCAAAATAAAATTAATTCAGTTAGCCTTCAATTTTCTATAGTTGTGCTACTATGGTTACCTGTGTGCATTTAAAAAAAAAGTATAATCATTATTTTCATCTTGTTGATGTTTTTGCTTTTTCAAAATGGTGTTGGATGCCATGGTAGTCGCTCGAATCATCCCATTAATCAAGGACGGGAGAAACCAGATAGGCGGTCAGGGTCTTGGCCTACAGGAAACAATGGTTCGGAGAGCAGCCCAAAGGTACCCAGAAATAGGTAGCTATTCCAGGAGACCGGGATTGGAGTGGTCAAAAGGGACAGGTTAAGCTGACGACTGCTTCAATGTGATGCATACTCTCCGAAACCGCTTCTAGGTCTCAGAAGAGACATCTAGCTGGTTGCGTGTATCTCGGGGTGTGAAAGTCAGAGTACAAACAGTTTGTAGACGAATCACTCAAATGGCCTGCACCACCAGGGTGTCTGCCACAGGTCCTCTCCTCACCACAGCGCAATGAACAGCTTGCTTCCGTGTAGCCCATAATGATACCTGCCTAACTGCAGCTGACTGGCTTCTGTTCTTTTTCCATCTTCTTCGCTACACTAACTTCATCTTCTACACTCTAACTCCAGCATCTGAACCGTTTATGTTAAACCTCGTCTAAGAACACAACAGAAGCCCAATCAATCGTAGTCCATGGGTCATGATTTTGCATCATGGAGCCAACAGAGGTGAGCTGTGGTTAGAAGAGGGCCTACAGCATGCAACCTGGAGTGTAGGTTGATTTCAGCGATTCTTCTACATACTTTTTGCACAATGATATTCACGCAACCGGCTAGACATGTCTGCTGAGACCTGGAAACAGTTTCAGAGTCTGCATCACAAAATGAAGCTGTCATTGGGTTGGCCTGTCGTTCTTCTCCACCCCGATTCCAGTTTCCTGGAGTAACTGTCTGTCTCTCGGTGCCTCTGGACCGCTCTACGAACCGTTGTTTCCTGTAGCCTATGGGCCCTGCCCCAGCTTATCTCTGGTTTCTCCTGCCCTCCATTAATGCAATGAATGCAACGGCTCGAGCTGTTACCATGGCATCCAACACCATTTTGAAAAAGTAAAAACACCAAAAAGTTTCACACTAAAAGTCCCACTATTTCCTTCCAATCGTATCCAAAGGATACATAGCATGGGCAATTTTCCTGACTAACTAATTGAGGAAAATCACTCTCTGCGATGATATAGAGGCCAGTTTTCCTCCATAATTTGGTTCTTATTATCTCAATCGCGGTGCAGGTGGTGACGGTGTGCTCAGCAGTTTCCTGAACTCCACAACTGGGCATAGAGGATTAATGTCCTTTCCGAAGCCATGGAGCTTGACACGGAATCCCCCATGTCCGGTGAGAAATTGCGACATCCTGTAATCAGAGAGGACCCATTTGGCCTTCAATCGTGAATGGACGTTGGAAAAGTATTTTCTCAAGATAGCTCTTTTCTGAGTAGTTATCCACCGTCGATTCCACTCCTCTATGGTGTTCTCCCGTATTATCCTCCATTATCCATTTCCTTGGATATTCCGCAATCCTTCCTCGGAGATTCTCCGGAAGACCTGCTGAGTGTCCATTCTTGAAATCATACTTGGTCTGGTCTTGTTGCAGAAGGGGTTCGAGAGGTACCCCTCCCACTAAGACCTGCACTGCCTCATAACATTTTATAGGCTTTGGTCACCCACAGCAGAGCCATTCTCTGTATTGTCGCAGACCGTTTCTTCTGAAGTTGCGAGAGGGTTCGAGTCCAGGCTGGAGACGCGTGCCTCAGGATTCCTAGCACAACTCCATTATAAAAAGTCATAGTTGCAGGGACCCTGAGCGCCTCCAATACAATTTAGTCCATTGAGGGCTAAGGCCATCCTATTCCACAAGTTTATTAGAACATTAATTTAATAGCAATACTCAATAACATCATCATCAAGGTTGACAGCATTATTATTGCACTATGTTGCAACTGAACTGCTTGGAAGGATAAAAGCACCTCTAACTACAAGGGTAGAAAACCGACTGAGTGCAGATCTTATTCAGTGCGAATGCATCGCATATTTTGCTCAGCTTGGCTTGTCATAGCTTTGCCCGGCCCGGCTCGGCTTGGCTTGGTGTGTAAGAAATCTTAAACCTTAAAATTCCTGCTTGAACATAAAAATCCCAATTTCCACGAAATGTGTGCAACAAAAATAAAATTAAGGCTTACTTATTAAAAATAAGCTATTGTTTACTTATGGTTTCTGGTAATCGATTCCCACGTATAAGCATGGTATGAGTTATATTATTTTAATTTGGCCTAATAGGCTTAGAGCTCACTCTTGGTTCAAGTTGTTCAATGGGCAATTAAAATATAACGGATTAAAAAAATATTGTTGGGTTTGAACCAGCTCATATATAAGCCAGGTTAATAGGGTTTACACTGCAATCGTTCTTTGCAGTAATCAATCTGGGATTAGTGACTAATGTCTAAAGATTGCAAATAAAATTAATTCAGTTAGGCTTCAGTTCTCTATAGTTATGCTATACTTATCCATGTGCGGTTTTCTTTTAATGTATTCATTATTTTCATCTTTTTGGTGTTTTTACTTTTTCAAAATGGATGCTTTTTCATGGTTGGATGCCATGGTAACCGTTCGAGCCATCGCATTCATTGCATTAATGGAGGGCAGGAGAAACCAGAGATAAGCTGGGGCAGGGCCCATAGGCTACAGGAAACAACAGTTCATAGAGCGGTCCAGAGGCACCGAGAGACAGACAGCTACTCCAGGAAACCAGAATCGGGGTGGAAAAGAACGACAGGCCAACCCAATGACAGCTTCATTGTGATGCAGACTCTGAACCATTTCCAGGTCTCAGCAGACATGTCTAGCCGGTTACATGTATCTATTTTAATAGATTCAATTAAGAATGAACACGCATAACGGATGAAGAGAACTCATTGGTAGGTAATGCTTCCGAAACCCGTAATGCCGAGAGGCAATGTAGTTGAAAAATAAATAAAAATGATCTAATAAAAAAATAACTATTCTAATAATAATTCTAAAATTATTTGTTGAACATTCCTACCTATTGTGTTACACTCGACTGCTACTTCTTTCCACAGTGTTGTAGCAACATCCCTGTCCATCTATTTTTTGTTGGATTGATCTCACAATGGAGGTCTTTCTTGAATAGCACTAATTTAGCAATTCAATATCAATACTTATTGTTACAACAATATTACTTTTTATAAATGGACAAAAATCGAGTGATGCAATATTACGTACATACTGGCCGGAAAACTGAGCTAAAATGAAAAAAATGCAGGCAGAAACCGCTTGAAGTAGCGAGAGGCAGAACTGCTCAAAATCGCTCGGCCCCACCCACCGTCTTATTTAAAAGCTCCCATTGAAGTACTGTGTAATCAGTGGTCAAGATTTTTGTCCAGCTCGGCTCGGTCTGGCTTAGGGGTGAAATCTCCCTAAGAGGAGATTTCTTTCGGGGTAGAGAAATTAGTGTTGTTATTCCTGCGCACAGAAAACTCCCTAAGGGTCCTTTGTCAGAGGTCAGGCATAACTGGGTTTGATCCAAAATTGGGATGGGCACCTGGAGCTAGTATTCTGGAGTAATACCAATTGTATCTCAATATAATAACAATACACTCCTTCGAACAACTAAATAATGATTTATCCTCAAACAGAAGACACATTGGAATGTTTCTATGGTACTAAACAAGCGATTAAATAATTTGTGTTGGAACTCTATTCCATTGACTAAGATTCTATTTGACAATCTATGACTCAGTACTACACTCCATTATGAAAAAGGTGTAAAGAAAAACTGTTTACCTTCAATAAATTATAGATGTAACGAGATCTATACTTTAGACTTCTAGCTGATCGTGCTCTTTCATGAAGTGACATATATTTGTCTGAGGGAATAAGTTTATTGTCAACCATGACAAGAGTTTTTAATAGCCCCCAGGTAGTTTCTAATTGAGCTCCTGATTCTTCAAAACGATCAATAATATCTTCAAAAATATCGAAACTGCCTTCTTTATTTCCTGTAGAATAAAAAAACGAGTAAAAAATATGCAATTTCATTGAATTGAAATATCAATGATAATATAAACAAAGATTACCAACAACTTTATTTTCTGTTTCACGCACACAATGCTCAAAATCTAAAATATATTTTCCAAATGTCATTGAACAATTGTCCAGCGTTAAATTCTCAAAGTCAGGCAAGCCACTTTTGAACAAAGGATTTTGATTTAAATTTTCCGGGTTGGATTCTGGAAGGCTGCAACATTAGAAGCAATAGATATAAATAGAAAAATATCAAGCTAATAAACACTGTTCATTACCAATAAATTTTCTGAATTACTCACAGAACAATAAATCCATTTCTGATTTGTTGGAAGAGTTTTAAAGATTTGGGTATCCATAATTTCCCTTTAAATAAAGACACAGCCATCATTTACCCAGCAGAGAAGATAAACCGATAGCAGGTTATGAAACAATACCAAAGAAGTCGACAGTAAAAACAATCATCAAGAATGAAAACCATCCTTTGATTAAATAAGAAACTGAACTAAAATGAAAGGGGAGTTTTATCAATATAATTTTAATAGTTATAGGAAAATCCTGGGTGACTAATATTAAAACACTCCAGGACCAGACCAGCATTTTAACATACCAAGTATGTACATAAAAGTAGCCAAAAATTAATGAAAAGCACACCAGTAAATATATAACAATAACAGAACAGTTACAAAATAAACTCGTCAATGCGTAAGTTTTTTAAAATTCCTTGGTAACCGCAATATTGGAGCCTTGGACCTCAATTTTTATTCTTTTTGGCTAATCAGATTTGTTCAATATACCACCGCAGGTATTGTGGTGAAAAAGATATTAAGATGGCTTATACTCAGAGGAATTTTTTTTTTTTCACTTAATGAGTATGCGTCTAAAGTCCTGGACCTATTAATAAGACAAATGTGCCAGACCTTCCATTTTTTTTTCTTTTTTGCTTTAACGTCCTTTCCTATCCTTTTAAGGAAAACAGGACGGTTATCCTACAGCTTACTATCCTAACCAGAGTAGGAAGATCGAGAAGATTCATTTCGTGGGACCGCCACGAAATAAATTTCAACCCGCCCAGGCCAGATCCTGGTGAATTATTTGGATCCCAATTAACGCAAGAATTTTACATTGCAAGCTAAAAAATGAGTTCTTTTTCTTAATTTTCATGCATCTGGACTATTTGATGTGGGCCCTCCCGTATATTAGTAATAAACCTGGACCTTAGAAATTTAAGAATAATCATTTGAAATTTTCCATTAATACTGCAGAGCCCTATTTCACAAAGTACAAGTGGAAAGGTTCATGTTTAGAGGTTGCAAGTTACTTATCGTCATTAGATAATAATGATTTTACTTTTCTTTTTTTTTAAATTAGTGTTTTTATTAGTGGTTTTATTTATTATTAGTGTTTGTATTAATTTTATCGTATTTCAACATTATTATAATTTTTTGACAATAAACTCGTATAACTATATAAAATCTTATACTTTACATTATAGGCAAACCATTTTTTCAGAATTTAGTACATAAGTACAAGTGAGCCATGAAATATTGAAACACGATAACTTTTAAAATAGTTATATTGAAAAAGAGTAAATTAAAAAAAAAAAAAGAAGAAAATTATTATTATTTAATGATCATAAGTAACCTAAAATCTATTAAAACGAATATTTCCACTTGTACTTGTACTTCTGTACTTTATTATGAAATAGGGCCCTGGTCATAAGTCTGCTCATGGGGGGAAGATGCCACAGGTGCCCAGGAACATGCTAATGTCAAAAAAAAATTCCTATAAAACAGTCGATAAAAGCAATGTTTAGAAATTTAACTTAGCAAAAAAACATTTTCCTTAGAAGTAAAGTTAAAAAACTTCTACTAAAACTTTTTTGTAGTCCTAGAGTGTTAGATTTTTGGTTTTAGACAGCATATTATTTAAAAAGTTCTCCAGGAGAGTAAAGATTATCCCAAACACCCCCGCCAGACACATTATGAGATTCATTATAATCATTGTGATCATTAGTGCCTTACTGACAACAATGCCTTCTTGACAACAAAACTATATCATTGAATTAATGTTAAATGAAATAAATATAAGTGAAGCAAAACTTCACGCCGAAATGTACAAACCTTTATAATAATCCTTTTCAAACTCAAAAAAATGTAAGATGATGAAAGGTCTATAGTATATGGGTCATTTTCAAATAAACTGTTGCTTTGGCTGTCCTGAGGTTTCTAGAAGCTCAGCATTTTTCATTTGTTCGGTATTTATTTTTTTTTCAACTTTTGAATCAGCATCCAATTAAACTCAAACTAAAGTACATTTTGAGATATTTAATGTTTAAAAAAATTAAAAATAAAAAGTTTGTAAAAAAGATTTTTATTAAAAGTTCGCGTGAGTTATATTCTGTAGGAAGTGAATTTCGAAAATGTGGGGTGGTTCAAAATATCCCAATCGAATTAGTCTAAAAGCGCCCCGGTGGCGTTGACCGTGTCATACTGCATTAATTGTATCACCCTAAGACAGAAATTGGATCAAACTGAACCCTTTTCGGTCCCGAAACATATATGATTTTGTTTTGCCCGAAATTGAGGTTTTGGATTTTTTGGCAGATGGGGATCTGGTGCGTCGCCACTTTGATCACTGTCTCTTTGTCTCAGGAGTGTAATGAGCCCCGCAGGTTTCGTCACCAATCAGAAAATCCTAACCTTCCAATTCAAATCGATCAAGAAACTCACTAGTGCTAGTGATCAGATTCACTTTGTGCTGCTCTGTCAGTTGTTATGTGGCACAATTTGCGGAATCTCAGCGTTTCTGTGATAGTTTCGTGAAAGAGGGATCTGGAGAGTTGTGGAAACATCGCAGGAATTTCATTCACTGTCAATCGGCGGTCTTCACAAACTGTTTCATTTGATTTTTTTTTATCCAACTCATCGGTCGAAATGAAGGGTCTTTCACTCTACTGATCGGCATGAACATTCGTTCTGCCTTCATCGAATGCGTCTCCACTTAAACACGCTCGTTCGGTTCATAGCGCCTTTGCCAAAAACTGTTTTGATCAGCGAAAAAAATTCAGCCGGTACTTTTTTATTCTGATGACAGGAGACTTTGCGAGATTTCTTATCGACATATTTTACATAAACGTACATTACAAGACGAATTTTCGTCTAACAAGGTTATGCCGTGTTCATTCTGTTCCGAAGAACTCCCTCAAACACTCAGTGTTGCCAACCTTAGATAAAAATTACTCACAGCACCAGAGGGCAATAGTGCTCCGACTTTCAAGACGTGCCTCGTAATGGCGCAAAAAAAACTTAGGAAAAATCAAGAAAAAAACTTCAGTGCTGTTTCTCGTGACATAAAAGGGTTTTCTATTTTTTAAAGTACCTAGAATATCGAAAAATCGTTAAACTCCCAAACCAAGTCCAATTTTTCTCTCTTTGTCACTGATACGACACTTATACAGGACCCAATGCTACTTTCCATGAACTTGAATATTTTGTTTTCTTTTTTTTTTCCAGATTCTGAAGGTGACAGTTTATTTGAGAATGACCCAAAATTACAGCTGGAGTTAATTTAATTCAAAATGACAAACAATTAAAAGTTTAATCTTTCAAATGACATTTTTATACAAACAGGAACACAAGTCATGAATTAATGACTCAAAAGAATAATACGTGGTATGTAGATTATTTTCTTGTTTTTTTTAATGGCATTGCTAACATCTTAAGATAGAAATCTCTCCAAAAGTAACCTATTAATAGCCTATTATACAATTATAGTAGTCAACTATTATATGTAATAGTCAATTGTAATAATATGTAATTAAGTATCAGCGCAATGTGCCCACAGATGCGTCTTTGGTAAGACTTGAATGTTTAGCTTTGATTGATAAAAACCAGGAGAAGCATTAATATAGTAGAAACTTTATTAAGGTGGTTATTTTGGAAAATCTCCTACAAATATAAAACTCACTTAAACTGTAGATCACAAACCCTTGGCGTCTAAAGTCACCTCGGTCGATCAAGAACGATCGTCTGCCAGTTTAAAATTCGGTTATTGTTCTGATTCTAGGCTTTTAAACTAATCACAATATATCTACGAAATCATTATATATATATTAACGACCAAAAAAAAAGGTAATAAATTAAAGAGCACTTTATAATTAAAACCCTTTCCACGATAAAACATACAACCAAAATAATTGTAAGACAAATATTTTAAAATAAATTGTTTATCTGAATATATTCATTCTATTCAGCGCTACAACTCGGTGACAAGTCCTGGCCTCCTCAACTAGATTCCTCCAAACGTCTCAGTCACTGGTAGCCAACATAGTCCGAGCGTCACTTGCCTCTCCGTCAGACCATGGAATCTTCGGCCTTCCTCTCTGTCTTCGCCCGAAGAGCTGCTCTGTCAGCAGCTTCCTTAGCATCTTCTCGCCCCCCATTCAGGCCACATGCCCAGCCCAACGTAGCCTTCCTGTGCGTAGAACTTGTGCAACATTGGGCTCCCGGCTGATATCTAAGAGTTCCTGGTTGCTTCTTCTCTTCCATTCATTCTCTATTCTCTTTCTTCCTAGTATTCTTCTTTCAAAGATCTGAAGCTCCTGTTCACTGTTCTTCAAAAAGGCCCAGATCTCAGACCCATAGAAGAGTATTTATTGGGCGTTGGGGGGTACCAAAATACATTTTGGTATTACTATATATATTACATTAAACGTAATACAAATTAGTAATATAAAACAATTATGAATTTAAATAAACACAGAAATCAAATGCATGTTAGTACTCACCAAGGTTTAAGTAGATTGTAATTTATGAATAGGTTACATTGGTTTGTTCTCGCACTGATCTAGTAATGGAAATGACTGTAATGGAAGAGAGGTGAGATGATTGTAGGTAAATGGTAGGTTTGGGAGAAAGGATCGGGGTTTCCCCAATAATTCCAGTGAGTAATTATTTTTTCTGTTATGTATGGGGATAAATTTAAGATATTTAAGACATTTACTATTGAAGATATTTATTTCTTAACTTTTTCAGTGATTTTTGCTTAAATTTATTAACAGAAAAAACAATTATTCAGCGAAATTACTGGGGAAACCCCGATCCTTCCCACTAAATCCTATCATTTACCTACAAACATTCTCCGTTTCCATTTTTAGTTCAGTGCGAGAACAAACCAATGTAACCTTTTCTGTTTGATATAATCTACTTAAACCTTGGTGAGTACCAACATAATTAAATAATTAAATCAAATAATTTCTTGTCTTAATTAAATTCATAATTTGTAAATGTTTTATATTTCTAATTTATATTACATTTAATTTAATATGTATAATAATACCAAACTGTTTTTTAAATTGCCTTTTTTTTTTTTTGTGTGTGTGTTGTAGATATGAAGATGAATGTATAACATTTGAAACTAGTTTTCAATAAAAACAAAATTATAGAAGTGGCAAATAATTTATCAATCTTTAATTAGATTGATCCTTCTATACTACCAAGCGTGCGTCAACTGATAAACACGTATGTATATACAAACACCTTGGAGGACTGTTATTAGGCTCTCCCAACTTTACCGATGGTAATTAGTCTGTTGAGCATTGTCTGGCGTCTTTTGTTTCCTTCTTGACACCTCCCGGCTTCCTCCTGAAGCTTTCGGGATGTCAATCGTGTAATCCAGCCATAAGTCTACCCTTTTCAATAGCCGTATTTTCTTATTTCTCACCTTGAGCGCGGGGTATCGGTGTACATCGCCCAGCACTACTTAAAACTAAGAAGCGCTGCCAGGTATGCATAGCTAAGGAGAAAATTACAAACATAACAATGTCCGATTTAAGGAGAGGAAGAGAGTATAATAGGCTCTCTTTACACAAATGATACGGACACCAATCTCATCCGTACAAATATACTAGCAGAAATTATTACGCTTTCCTTTGAAAAGTTGAGGGGAAAAAAGTAGCAATATTATGGGAATATCTGCCAGTTTTAGGCTCTTCATAATGAAATTAATTTGAATTTTAGTAGTTGTTTTATTTATTTTTGCTGAAGTTTCTTCCGTTATTCCGTTTTTTTTTTTTTTTTTTGTGAAGATAGTATATTTGCGTCACATATTGTTCCGGTTGTGCATATTATGCAAACTGTCCGATCGTGCATTGTATACAGACTTGGGCAACATTTATATCTCATAACGAACAAATATTTTTTCTAATTTTAAATTGTAGAGGCACCACTAAGAATAACACAATTTCAGGAAGTAAGTGGGGAATGAAATTATAAGCAGGATGTTACGACATAAACTTGTCCGAAGCGGTAGCGATTTCATTACCCTCAGAGAAGAATCTACACAGCTAAATGTTAATGTGAAAGAATCTTCTACACAGGCTATGGAAACAGAGATAATTCCAGAAATTGCTTTTAAAGTAAGTACAACTGTAAATACCATGTTCAGTTGTATAATGTGATCATTACTTTGACAGAATAAAATTATTTATTTTTACTAAATAAACTGTGTCAATAATTGACACAAAAAAAAAGTTTGACTATGTGATGTATAACACAAATCAACAAACGACACGACGTACAGTTGGTCAAACAGCGACCTTAGTACGAAAAAGTTCAAATTTTGAATATTTTATATTGAGAGTTCCGGACCTGTTTGTAAAATTATTTGACTTAAAAACAATTGAATATCAGAGGATATCGTTGAATAAATGCAAACTGCGTTATGTGTGCTAACTTCGTCTCGGGTTGAAGAACGAAAAATTAAGATAAAATTGCATTGTGATGTGATAATTATACTAAAAGTGCAATTTTTTCTTCATTTTTTCGTTCATCAACCTAAGACGAAGTTAGAACAGAAAACGCAGTTTACATTTATGCTATAATATCCTGTTATTCAATTATTTTGTTAGTACAGCTTCCTCACGGAGCAGAAAATACGTCAACACCAACATCCAATTTTGCTAAATTAAATGTTTTTTCGGTATTTCGTAACTAATCGTTATACTATTAAAGTGATTCAATAAGTTATTTAAGATGTTCTAAACAATTCAATAATTTATAATGCATTCTTTATTATTTAATGAAGTGACCAGGAAGTTTAATATTTGTAACTCTTGAATTATGATGAATTTTCTTTGTTTTCAGCTTGGAAATTACGAAATATTTTTGCATTATACCTTGTCTTTCTTTATTGGATTCATCATAACTTACTTCTGCTTATGAACGTTATGAACATTGAACTCAAACAATCATTATTTATTGACGTAAACAATTAAATGTCCGACATTTATGTAAGTGAACTTCTATTATGGTGTTGACAATAAAGTACAAAGTATCTTGTTTGTTAAACTAATTTGAGAATTTTTTGTTCTTATTCAGTTATTAAAATAAACATTGTAAAGCGTTTATGCTATTCCATAAACCAACAATTAATGCTTGTATGAAGAAGAAAAGTATAATTCAAGAGACTCAGAGATATTTTAACGAAGGGACTGAATTACAAGAAATTAATTTAACGAATCTATCTAAAAGATGCTAACAACATTGATAAATAAGTGTTACGACCAAAACATTTAAAGATCGAGTACAATTACACATCTATAGCAGTAAATAAATGATATAAAAAAAACCTGTACCTCTACAACCCGATAAGGGTCTTGGGTTCAGTACTTGGTAAGGGCCGTACTGTTTCTAGGCCATCGGTTGTGCAAGGAGGTGATTCGGCCAAGATCACGCTCAACCGCCAGGTTTTTCCCCCAATTAAGGGTACCCACTTTATAGAGGCTGGGTGAGCCCCAGGAGGGTCTCCCGATCCCACAGGGTCGAATACAGAATAAATAATTATCTGCCTCAGCCGGTCTCGAACCCGGGACCTTGAGATTAGTAGCACAGTACCTTACCCACTGAGCTACCCCGCTCCCAAATAAATGATATAAGGAAGCAGAAATAACCAAGGAAGCTACTTGAATAAGGAGTATAGTTTGATCTTAGGAATTATATTAGGGACTAAACAATACATAAATCAGCTTGATTATTCCATGATATGAATCAAAGTAAAATTAGACGTTTTTAAAATTTATCATTGCAACCACTTCGTTGATCTCACAATTCTTGCTTTGTTTACTATCTTGTCTCATTCTTTACTTGCTTCAAAAGCTACATTAATAAATAGATGGACAGTAGGGTGGTCCTTATTTATAGGGATGATAAAAATAAACTTTTTATGTTTTGAAGGCACACCCCTTATATTTTTCATTTTGATATTGTATAAATTTGAACAAAATATTTCTCCAATATATTAACGCTAAGCCGTGCCTAATCAAGCCTGAAAGGGAACCGAAAAAAATTAACTAGTCGATTATATATATTTATTTTTAAAATTTTAATAATCGCTTTATTGTTATGTAAAATATCAAAATAATATTTCGAGAAAAGTATTGAAGTGTATTTAAACTTCTTTATCTATTTCTTCGCTTTAAGGTCTCCTTTTTACTGTCCATTTCTGCTCTCCATCCACAATCAATAAGCTATTAAATTCCTAATAGTTTTACTCCTCAAACTATTTTGAGAAATGAAGCCTTCTATATGTTCTTTAGTCTGTTTACTTCTGACACTTCCAAGCCCATTTGGTCACGAAACAAAAACATTTTCAATAAATAAATCGCTTTTATCATCTAACTAGGTGCGGATCTAACCGTAGAAAGTTAAAATTTTGTATTTAGGAAAGCTGTAAAATCTAGTTGTGAATCTCCTTTTTTGGTAACTGCATCGGAAGTGGTCCATTACTTGAAGGTCATAATAAACTTATATAAAAAATTATATTAAAATTAAATATAGAGATATGGTTCGTTAATAAAGGTTAAAAACGCGATTTTTTTCCCATTCTAATTAAACATTTTCATTACTTGTTTAAAGTGTTAAAATTGAGTGTAAAATAATTGTTTTTCTCCCCATTTGTGAGCTGAACACGTCTGCAGCAGAAGAATTAGATATAAGTTAAGTGGGTTCTTCAGCTTCAAATGTCGAAACGGTCGATTTCCAATGCTTTATCCAGGTGACATTGACAGTCTAATGCCATGGAACACGAAGAAATCTTTTAGGAACTTGTTACCTACTGAAAGAAAACAATATATAACAACGAAATGAGACCTTTAGAAACAAGAGCCTGTGTGTGACAATAGAAGTCGCGACGCCGAGTGTCATTTTTGAGGTACTGCAATCTTCGGAAACTAGTAACCAAATTCAGGATCACTTTTTGAGCCACCGATTTGTAGTTTAATAGCCGTACAAGGAAGTCAGGTGTTGTCCTCATCAGATATTTTAAAAACGTTTCAATGACTACACACTTTTCAGTATTCACAAATCCATCAATGATCTCTCTTGAATAATTTACCGCATTGTCTGGAATTTTTTCGGGAAAAGTTGATGTGTTCGATGAAGTAGCAGTTAGATCAAAAACATTCTGAATATTTAACTCTTCCTCGGATTATGGGTAATTGTTTCTCAGCAACAATTTGAGAACTACCAATGGCTTTAGCAAGTTTTTCTTCCTCTTTTATATACCTCAATAAAGCCCTTTTTTCGCGATTTTTCCACTTAACTTCAACTCATATGAGGCAGAAGATTATTCGGCCTGGCTCTCTTTGACCTACCCCCTATTGTGATTGTTGTATTTTCTCAGAAAATTAATCATTCACGAACTACCAAATTTATACTTTTACTCAGAGTCAATTTAACCTCTCAAAAATTGCAAAATAGTACCAGTAATACTTGTTGGTCAGACGGCAATTTGCTTCCTGTGATTTGGTGACTCAAACACCTTAATAATAAATAATCGACTCGCCACTACTCAAATTACAGATCATTTTGGCACTCACAATCTATGCGGACAGTGACTATGATGTTTAAAGGATAGCCCAGATAAACAGACTAGATGTGACTGGGCGGGTGAATCTTTAAGCTCGATGCGGCACGAGTTCCCGACAGTTCACTCGAACGAAAGAGGTTTATATTCCTTTGTTGTATCAAAAGGAAAAAAAATAGGGATTCTGTAACCAGAAATTAAATGATCGAAAAATAAGGGATACCCAAATGAACTTGCACGTTGTTTGGTTTTCCACTAGTCAAACTATTTTTTGTAAAAATCAACACGTGATTTTTATATCCTCCTTTATAATTATAAAGTGATTTATCCTTTATAATAGTGATTTTTATAACTCCTAATAAAAATGAGTAACATGTTTATGAAAGTACAGCGTCTAGTTTAGTCTATATTCTTACAACTGTCAGAGTAAGTAAAGATTTGTAGAAAATCCTTATATTAGTCTAGACGGTAACGTACTCTTCATCATTATCACTGGTTCCTTATGATTCCTATTAAAATAATACTAATCTTTATTTATTCCAGGACAAGTCCCTTTAAACAATAATACAAAAAGTAATACAATTAAAATTAAAATAATTAAAAAAAGGTGGCTTTTAAAGCTTCAGATAAAAAAAAATATTCAGATTGGTTTTCATTAAATTCTGATCTGAAACCTACTATATATGAGTTAGACAAATATAGAGATGCCAAAATTAACCAGAACTAAATCATAAGAGATTTTCTAATAGAAGAATATAACAATATTCCTAAGGAATTCAAATAACTTTGTATAAATAAGAAAATAAAAGAAAGAAATTTTCTAGAAATACCATTCTCTTAACTTTATATTCCTCTGATTTGTATCACATGATCATTGTTATTTATTGTAAATAACTATGGAGCAGTGGCGTAAGTATGATTTTGGAAGCCAGTGGCAGTCAAGTTTTGAGCCCCCAAGGTTCTTACTCAAAATTTGAAGACATGGCTATGTATTAAGGTGGCCACTGACGATCACTCCAAATGGAACATGGAACACTGAATTGGAACAGCCGGAGTACTTGGAGTTAGCCGATTTCAAGGGTCCCACTCCACTCCATTTTCATTTTTTTACCGACAGGTAGTTTTGATTTATGCTCACGTAAACATGCATTAATGGTAACATGGAATAAATAGTGGCTCTACAATAGCAACAAAATTAATTTTGACCCCCTCTCCAAAAAATATTGGACATTTTATATATATTAGAAATCATAAATTCACTAAAAATGTTTATTTACTTATCATTAGTATTTATAAAAAATTTCTAACATAATTATTAGTAAAAAAATAAAGAAAATTATAAGTTATTCATATCAATATTCTTTAAAAATATTTTATACAATGAATATCGTCAATTTTAACAACATTGGATTTACTGACAGACAATTTTTATTAGTATTAGTTAATTTCAGTTCTATTGCTCAAAAAACGTATTTTTTATTTTTATCCTTTTGGATTGAAAACTGGTCGACTTAATTTGCTGACCCATATTCATAGGAATTTTTTTGTCCAGTGTTATATTTTCTGTAAGATCCCGAAGGGTTATCCTTTCTTTTTGTAGCACTGTAGAAAAAGTGTTGGAGAGATGAGCCCACTTTTTATTATTTTCATTTCTAGTTCTCTACTGGGGTACTCAGTTTAGTAGTTCTAAGAGTTCCTCTTGGACAAATTTCCACCCAATGTAGCCATAGGCACACCTTACAATTCCTTACTCAAGAGATCTTAAAATGTAAACCTTGTTGTCAGATTTAATCAAAAGCTTTTTCAACATCAATACAGACAGTCATTGTAGGCCCTTCTTTCAGGTAGCCTTCAACACCTGACAAAAAAAAAGCAATTAAGGAAAAGAACTTATTAAATGAATAATGTAATTGTTAATATGATAACTGAAATGTGAAATTTTAAAAAGTAAGGATATTGGAATAAGTGCGCACTAGATTTTATATGATTGTAAAATCTTTATTTCAAAATCTAAAGCTAGATTTTTCATATTTTTTAAAAAATGTTTCTTAGATGATTATGTATAAATATTACATTCAAGCCCACGTTTCAATCACGCCCATTTTGATAAATTGATAATTAAATTTAGTAGTACTTAGGAGGCACTTGCCCCTACCTTAAGGGGTAAGTGCGTACAAGGTATCTGGAAATAATTGTTCAAGCAATAAGGGCTGTGAGAAAAGAGCAAATAGTTCGTTTCTGGAGGTTAATTATGCTGATTTAATCATCGGAAAAAGTTAAAACTTGTTTGAGAATAGCATTTTACAATCTTCAGTGACAATTATGAAAAGGATTGTGAAATATAATTGAAGAAAAAAAGAATGATTACACTAATTTTCTTTCAAATGGTTAAACAAATTAAAACACTTAATTTCACAACTTATAATCATTATAATAACTAAACTTCATCATATGTAGGTACTATGTCACCCATTGCGAGTTAATGCCATATGATACCAATCTTAATGAAATGAACATAATAATTCAAAACTGCAACTAGTTACATCCAAAACTCTAGCTTTGATACTTACTTTTTACTTTATTTTTAAATAATTAAAATTCATGTTAGGGACTAGTCACTCATTGAGAGATAAGACCATTGCAAGTAAGATAATACCAACCCAAAACTATAACTAGTAACATCCAAACCTCTAGTTTTAATAGTTTATATCCTAGAGACTCAGGAAAGATCGATATGGATCAAATCAATATGACAGAAGTATTGTATGCTGGAAGAGCAAATAAAAGATTTGGAGCCAAGATTCGAGATAGGCTAATCCTAGGATCAAATTCTCATTTCTTCAAACAGATAGCCAAATTAAATTATTTGGTGTATTTCAGAGAAAATAAGAAAGGAAATTTATTCCTTGAACAACTTCTATTATAAATTCCTTCTACAACTGTCAAGTGAACAGTTGCCGAGTAAATCAAAATTCTGTTAATTAATTTTTAAAAAATTATGAATTTCATTTTAATATGTAGTCTAGTCTTTAAAGTCTTACTTATATTAATACTGAAGTAAATAAAAGAGGTTGAAAGAAAACACAAAGTTATTTAAACAAAAAAAATAAATATTATTATTTACACATTATATTAATAAGAATAGTTGAAATATCTTCAGCAGCTGGTAAAAAAAAATTAATGTAGTTTTATTTTCAACTATTCTTCTTTCTGACATCTTCACTATTGGTAATATAGAGACCTTTCTCAGCTTCCTGAAAAATATTTTCCTTTGAGATAATTTAAATAAATTGAGTATTATCATATTTGTAATATGACAGCTAATATGTCCAATTTCATATATATTGAATAGTCTTTATCAAATCTAACAACTTCCAGTCCGAAAATAGTTTCCAATATATTTTAATCTCAATTGAAAGCTTGCAATGTTTAGCTTTACTTTAAAGAGTTTTTAATTTACTAACCTACATTAAAAATTACCACAGATAAAATTGTTTTTCAGTGAAAAAAACATTATAAGCACTCTATATTTATATTATTAACAACTAACTGACTCTAACTATCAATACTGTTAAGTAACTCTACATTTTTATTAAAATCCTATTCTAATTGTAACTTTTATACATTATGTAAAGAATCTGTTTTATAGTTAATTGTTCTACTTAAATTCTGCTTTTCCATTATTATTTTACATTTTTCATTTCTTCTATAGCATTGTACTGTGAGGTTGCAAAAAAAAATTTATTTTTTTTGAATTAGTGATTTATTACATCGTGCAGATATGGTCTCTTAAAGAATCGTAAAGACTCGAGGGAGTCAGAAACGTAAACATCTGCTGAAAACTGGATACCAAAAATATGACCCAATTACAATACCTTCCTTACCTTTGGTAGCGCTAAAAAGTGAAAATAGATAATAATAATAAAAAATACCTCTAAAGCGATTTGTTTCTGTGTGCATTTTGTCTGCTTTATTATATCTTTAACATTTTCTGTAGAATACTTTTTACTAAATGAAATTATTGCTGCCCTGTCTGCTTTAAGGCAAGCTTGTGGCATGTTAGCCAATGAATTTGCAAAATTAACTGCTTGACCTAATCCTGAAACAATTATCATTGTAACTATGTGATATGTATTATGAACATCACACAAGAAATAAGTAAAGAATTAAAAAAAAGATAATAATTAAATAAATAACAATAATTAAACACAAAAAGCTAATACACATATTATGAGATTAAGTGGAGAGCCCTTACCTCCATATAAAGTCTGTAATTTGAAAAGAATAAATTTCAACCCTTGGATTCAGAGAGCCTCATGATTAACCAACACTATGAGGCAATAGAAGCAGGATTAAAAAAACACCTACGGAAGTAGTAAGTATTCAGGAGTTACGAAAAGCCAATATATGATTCACAGAAGCATGCAAAAAGGTGGTGAATGAAAGAAGAAAAATTAAAGCTCTCTGCCTAACCAAAACTAATGAAGTACCATTGCAAAAATACACAGAAAAAACACAGACAAAAGGATAAGAACAGCAAAAAAAGAATTCCTCATAGATAGACTGCAAGGCAGTGCACAGAATTTCTTTTCCACATAAGGATACAAAGAGACGAGAGTCTTTCCAGACTGGCGGATGCGCAATCAAATTGACCACATTCTGATCCAGTTCAAATACATTATGGACATAAGAGGATGTGCGAAGTTGCCGAGGAGCTGTATGTGGATCCGATCATCACTTAGTGAAAACAAAGTATAAGCAATGGATTACTATGAGAACCAGAGTAAAAACAGAGCAACCTCATCCACAAGTTGCAGTAGGGCGCCTAAAGGAACAAATGTGAGGCAGCGATATATGGCATGAGCCACAGAACTGCTCGAACGCAATGGAGGTTCTCGGAATGTAAACTCAAGATAGAAAAACCTAAAAAGTGCACTTAATACAGCTGCCGTGGAAGAGCTTGGTGAAAGACCCAAGGTCAAAGAAAAATGACTGTTTTTGATGACAAATGCAAAGTCAAACTAGAAGCTACAAATGAGGTTAGGCGCAAGATGCTCCAGGGACGCACAAGAAAGACAGCCCAGGATTATAATAACAAGAGGAAAAAAGCTGAGGAGACCTACCAACGAAAGAAAAGGCTCTACTAGAGGAAAAAACTTGAGGAAATACAGTTTAGTTTTACAGTGGGTTGAGGAGCGTAAAGAAAAGGTACAAACCGCGCCTCGACTTATGTAAAAATAAGGAAGGAAATTTGGTAGTGGGCAGACCAGAAGTTCTCAGCTGATTGCCAGAGCCTTTCTAGGAGCTTTTGGACACGAACCCAAGGAACACAGAAGGGGAACAACTCCTGGAACTCGATAGGGCCTTGAACAGAGGAGGAAGATATGCCACCCGATAAGGAATTAATAATAGCAATAGCCCTTAGTCTGAAGACTCGTAAAGCCCCAGGAATAGACGGGATTCAGGGAGAGCTTTCCATATATGGTGAAGACAAGGCCTGGGATTAGCTGTACCAGCTCATATTTGACATATGGACGGAGGAGGAGATCCCAGAGGACTGGAAAGTGGCGCTTCTGTGCCATGTCTACAAAAAAGGTGAAATACTGAACTGCTCCAATTACAGAGGAATTTCTCTTCTCTCTGAAGAGATTTTCTCTCTGAAGAGAGAAGAATTTCTCGTGGTCTGAATAGAGAAGGAATTTGGTGACTACCAATCTGGCTTCAGAAGGGAGATCCAAGACAGAGCTAATGTTTGTTCTCTGGCAGATGTTGGACTCTGGAATACAATATCGACCTGCATCACCTATTTATAGATTTTCAGCAGGCATATGATTCCGGTGGACAGATATACCTTGATGAAGAACCTTCTCTCTTAAGGTGTATCGAGGAAGTTAAACCAGCTAATAACAATGGCATTGGAAATACTAGATACTGGGTGAAACTAAAAGGAGCGCACTCCGAGGAATTTCCAGAAACTTCAGGAATAATGCCAGGGATACTAAGGCCTCTACCATCTACAATATGTGTAAGGAGAAAGAACTAACCTGAGGAGAACTAGACAAACGCTTGACACAACACTTGGCCTTTGCAGATGATGTGGAGATCGCTGTCAGCGTTAGCAGGTTCATTGTAGGACTTTGAGACAGCGGCAACAAACCGACAAAGAAAAGACCGACTAAATGAAAAGCAGCTGAAGCCAACCACAACAAAATGAAAAGAGCATAAATACAGGCACATATTTTTTCCAGTGCATAAACAACTTATGCTCTATGGTAACAGATGATAATAGTATATGGACCGAAATAGGAGCAAGAATAGCTCCGGGAAGCGATGTTACTTTGCTCTTCAGCGTGTAATTAAGTTCTGAACTGTGTCAAGAAAAGCATGAAAAATTGTTTACATAACGATGATTCACACGGGGGTAACGCATGTCAGCAAATCATGGGTTATGATGGTTAAACAAGAGCCTAGCTGGTATGGCCAAAAGACCAGATAGTATGGTAAACAACAAAAAGGTTAAACAAGAGAGACTGCTATGTGAATAGGAGAGGAAGATTTATGGACCCATTTGCGAAGGATGGATAGAGATCAAGATACAACAGAGAGCTGATATAATCACCCTCATCAAAGCCAGACATATGACTGTAAAGAGTATGGCAGCAGAGCGATTGCCAAAAAAAAAAAGAGGAGCGAGGAGAGGCAGACTGCCTCTCCTCGCTCCTCTTTTTTTTCTCAACTCATCGTGGTTAGAGGATGTCGAGGTGGATTGGCGTCAGGCGGTGGAGGACTGCCGTGGCAGACCAAGAGTGGTCCTGGGATGAAGAGGAGGCCCAAGTACCATGCAGATCATAGTGCCCAGGAGAAGAGAAGAAGAAGAAGAAACTAAAGGCAATTTGATCAGCCTGCTGACTCAAAACAGCAATAGTCCATTGACTGATAAAAATTATATTTATTTTTTTTATCATTTGTATAAGAGAATGAGAATCTTCACCTGTTCCACATGCAACAATTCTAGTTGCAATGCCTGATTCCAATGCTTCCTTTGACTTTAAAACCCGACCAGTTAACATAAGGTCAAGAGCTTTATTCACACCTAGATTATAGCACAACCTTTTTGCTAGAGTATCAGAAATAGGAACACCTAAAAAATTAATTAAAAACAATTAAAATTAAAAACCATTTAGAATCACATTTATTATAATTAATTCATTAGCATAACGAAAGTTTCTTGTTTATTAAATAAATATAAATTATGATAAGAGATAATTTAGGATCCAAATATATTTTAATCTGAGATAGGCCAAGATGATTAATTGTTCCCTCTTTTTAGGGGTTTGTATCACTCTCCTTATCATATTTAGTTTTGATTTTACTCCTAATCATGTATGGTATACTTGACATTTGATATTCCATTTAGGTAACATACTTTTTTAAGCAATATTTATTAATTATGCTTATATTGTGAATATATATTATATGATTGGCAGAATATAAAAACAAGTCTTCATTTGGCTAATCAAATAAAAAAAAGTTTAATGTTGTTTGATTAATGACCTCGACTGATCTCTTTTGATTAAAAAAAAAAATTGTAGATAAAAAAATAATTCAGTAATCAATATACATAGTAATTTACATACATTTAAATATACATAAAATAGTAGCAACCAATAGACTCCTATGTTATGCTTCTTAGCCATAGTCATTTTGGAGGTATAGTAATCACTAAACCAGTCAGTCAGTCAGTGTAGATATTAATTTCGAGTCTGTAAAAATAATACGACTTCAACCATCACTAAAAGGCTTATTAAATCTATTCAGTTTTTAGTGGCTATCAAAGTATATTTTTTAGCATGATATGTATAAACTCATTAATTAAAATATCTTTTATAAATGTTAGTTACCAAATTTTCTAGCATAACCACCCATCACAGCAGTTTCTTCAACAATTCTGAAATCACACCAAAGAGCTAAATCAAATGCTAACCCAACAGCAAAACCACTTATTGCTGCCACAATAGGCTTGGAAGTAAAGGTTTCCAGCAATGCCTAAAAAACATCAAAAACATATATTTTACTTATTTTTAAAATCATTAAGTATTTTTAAGACCCTTATATGTTTTGTTTACTAACAACATCTTCTATTTCATTAAAATACTTTGGATTTTCGTTGAATTCGGATAAATCATAGCCATAAGAAAAATTTCCTCGCTCCCCATACAACACTGCAACAGGTGAAGATTCATCTCTTTCAAAAGACTCAATGGCTTCCTTTAACTTTTTTATTAGATTTATATTCAAACGATTCTTCGAATCTGGCCTATTAAGACCAACACATGTGATGGGACCAATTTTTTTTATAATTAAAGGATCTGTAAACAAAAGTAATATATAAATACCACAGTAGTCAATAAACAGTAAACATGTTCTGCATTCAAAACTTACTTGATGAAGAGAATCTACATATTTGAAAAATGGATAGTTGTTCAGAATATCTAACTGTTATTACTGGCGATGATCCTTTCTTAAGTAACCTCCCAAACATCTAGAAAAATATATATATAGATATCATGATAATTAGCAATTTATTTACAAAACTTTACTTTAAAACTTATGAAGAATTGATTATGAATTAATTCCTTGAAATTGCTTGTTCTTGTCATTTTACAAAGATAAATAGACAGTACAAACAATATAAGTTTTATAGTGTTGAGACAAAAGATTTTTGTAAGCCTATCCAACATCAAGCCATTGCAAAAAAGACATCTAAGAGATATTCTGAAGGATCATGTCACAGATAAATATCGCCTTTCTGTGAAGACTCATGAATCTATTCGGCATGTGAAAAATGGACTGGGACAGGATAACACATATTAATATAGCCAAAATATTAAGATTAGTGAGCAATGATAGATCCTCAATTATTGCTATAACACAGAAAACTTTGATATAAAAATTTATTAGGACGAACAAATAGTTACGGACCAGAAGTTATTGGATTAACTTTCCAAGCATTTTGGTTATAATCAGTTGACATCCGCATGATGGTATAGAAGGATCAATCTAATTAGAAATTGATAAATTATTTGCTAAATTTATAGAAGTGGCAAATAATTTATCAAGCCCTAATTTTGGTTATATACAATAACAATAAAATAGAATCATATATGTAACAGTCCCATAATAAAAACGACTGATAAACCCAATCTCCCTCCACTGAAGCCCATCAAAACCTGACTAAAAGGTCAGGCCTAAAGCGTCGATTACACTGGGCGAGTTTAATAGCTACAAGCCAGTGAGTCAACTATTGGGATTGGGATGAAAACACACAAAACCTTTTAACTTGTTCATAAAACAAAACCTTAACTTGTTCATAAACCAGCAGTAGATTGTTCAGAAAAAAATCATGGTAAAGTACATCAAATACTTTAGGAAAAAGATGCCAAAGGAGATAATAATAAACAAAAATAACAAGAAAAGCTTAGCTTGCGTAGGTGAATCTTTTTTTTTTTTAATTTAGTATCCTGCATTTATGTTTAGAATTTAAAAGTTAACAGAGTATACCATTGTAATATCAGTCCAGTCTCTTAAATATGTAACAATAATTTGCAAAGAGAACAAAAAAAAAAATACAGGAAAGATTGGTGGAATATGTATCAATAATTTAGGAGTTGCCAGGGAAGAAGACAATCAAGTCCTAATTATTTTAAAAATAATTACAGGAAATCCAAAAAGCTATTTCAATTTCAATATTCTTTTATAAGCTTTGTTGGCTGTAACCTTATTAAATTGTGCTAAATAATTTCTTTATGCACAAATTAAGTCTTCCTTGTTATAATTATTCCCCTTGGGTATCTTTTCACTATTTCTTTTTCTAAAATATTTTATATATTTTACAATGATGTTTTTGTTTTTTTTAACAACCTATATATTACAACAAATATCAATAACATTGCAGTTATTTGAAATGATTTTTATACTTCAGTGAATTCCCATTGGAGCACCTCACTTTTTAAATCATATAAAAGTTATATAATGTTATGATATAACATTTAACTATAAATCGAATAATTATTTTCAATAATTAAATAATAATAATATTAAATAAATATTCTTGAAAAATACAAGCAGATAGTAAAGTAGTTGGCTTACAACTTATATATCACATTGTTTACAAGCTGCTTGGTAGCATGTGAACATGACACTGGGTGAGTTAACAGGCAGCTCTTGAATTTGCCGGCTTGTAAATTCGGGCGGGTGCCCATCAAGGCTTAGCAAAATCCGCCCATTTACATTGGGGAATAAGATCAAAAATCTATATATTTATATGCATGGATAACCAATAAAACTAACCACTGACAACAAAACTTCCTAATCACCTTAAAATCACTACAATTTAGTGATATAAGGAAAAGGTCTCAGATGAAATGGCAATGCAATGAAAAGGAGTTTTTCATTATTTCTTTAAACTGCACTGATGTAACATTTTTTTTAGTCATGTTACTAAGTAGTGAATAAGTAAGGTTGGTTCATTGAGAAAGCAACAAAACGTTGACCATTTCAAGGCATTCAATAACTTGGAGAATTCATTTCCCTCTATACTCAATTTCTGGATAAAAACCGATTAAATCAGAAAGTTATAACATTTAGAACAAATAGTAACAACCAGCATTATATCAAACAGGCAACCAACCTATTATACTAAATCTAACCGACTTATCAATGATAAGTTATCATGCCAACAGGTTATATTTATGCCGGGAGCATCATGGAGGAAGGGAGGTAATATTACCTTCCTTCCTCCAAGGTGCTCCTCCAAAGGAGTGATAATTATAACCTCCTTGTGCTCATGTCTTGAAGATTCGAATAACCGATTAATCGGGGAAAATAACCGGTTACTTAGAAAAATAACTGCATAATTGTTTTTACTTTCCCTTACCTATATACGAAGTATATAGTAAGGGGAAGTATTGCGATCGTGAAAATTTTCGAATTCGAGTTTTCAAAGGAAATACATGTTTTAAGGTCCCTTGAGTCCAAATGACCAAGTCTCGCAAAATGGTCTGTGTGTCTGTGTGTATGTGATCAGTCTAGCTCAAAAACGGAAAGCTGTACGATACTGAAATTACATATTTAAGCTTAGCACATGCATGCCATGTTACAGCAACATTTTCGTCAAAATCGACTAACCGGAAGTGCCACTTTATATAATCGATTTTACACATTTTTACAATTTTCTCGAAAACGGCTGTAACGATTTTGATTAAACTTGCCTAAATTATTTTTCATAAAGACCTTTAACTTTTCATTTCTGTAGTAAATCACCGAGGAATTGCAGGAAAACATTTATGATTAAAAGAATACTTTATTTACGCATAACTTCAAAAGCGTGCAATTTATGGTAAATCATCTATAGACTTGTATGAAAGGTAATTAAATTACCTAAAAAAAAAATAAAAGAATCATGAAAATCGGACCAGTATTAGCAAAGATACAGCGCATCGGACTAACCGGAAATAGCTATTATACCATGGATTTTACACTTTTTTACATTTTTCTCGAAAACGGCTCTAACGATTTTGATGAAACTTGCCTAAATTATTCTTCATAAAGGCCTTTAACTTTTCATTTATGTAGTAAATCACCGAAGAATTGCAGAGAAAACATTTATGATTAAAAAAATACTTTATTTGCTTATAGCTTAAAAGGTATGCATTCTAATGTAAATTATCTGTAGAATTGTATGAAAGGTAATTAAATTATCTAAAAAATAATAAAAGAATCATAAAAATCGGACCAATATTAGCAAAGATACGGTGTATTTTATGAGGATTACAAGACCCTAGATGGATAACCAAGTGCATCTGAAAGGAGACGGATGCGACCGATCCTCCTCCCACCAATCCGCCAATCTGTTGTAAACAATACACTCTGTAATAAAGTAATTTAAGAATAGAAAAGCGAAAATTTACTTAATAATTTCTACTTTCACATTATTTAGTGGAAAGAAAATGTTTCTATGGAAACTAAACCAGAAACTTTTAAAATATATTTCCAACTTGACAAAGTTAAAATATATAGGTAGTGTACAGAATTGTTGTACTAAATTTGTTTAAAATTTTTTTTTTATTGTACTTAAGTGGGAGAAGATTTGTATGCTGCTAATATTATTATATGCATAATTGTTTTTTTATTAAAGGATTACGAGTACAATGTTCACACCCTGTTATTTGTTTCAATATGAGTAGAATTTTTATGTTTGATTGTTTTTCTGTTCTTTTGGGCTAGATGTTTTTAGTGAAAGTTTTTTATAAAACTTTTATTTAAAGCCTCTGTTAAAGCAATTGAGGAGTTGTTTTTAAATATAAAGTTAATATATCAACATATCAAAAATAATTTTTTTTTGACAAATTAATATTCTACATCTAAAAATTACTCAGTTTATGTCAAATCTTAAATTTTCGTATCCTAAATAGGTGTTACAAATGATAATTTGTAATAATTTTATAATAATAATCGCGCGTTTTATCAGCCGTCATTAATCCCTGAATCTTCATCACCTGAGCTCTTGAAGTAAATGCTTCTTCGGGGCTCAAATTCCTATTTAATAGAAAATCTTGAAGAAATGTAAACAGTTAGAATCATAACATAACTTTTGACCAAAGACACCGAAATATTTTTAATACATAATCAGTGCCTCCTCCCTTTATTTCGATTCATTGAGTTTATGCCAAATTCGCAAATCAAAGTGCTTATACATGTAAATAACAATGCTATTTATAAATAGGTAGTACTATTATTTACAAGATTATATTGATATTCAAGTAACAGATCACACCAGTTGCCGGTCACGTCTGTTAAGGTAGACTTTCGATGGTACTGATCGCGGTTGCGACTGGCAGAGATTGGTAGCAGTCGACTACTGCTTTGATTGAATAGATAGGCAACACCGCCTATTCTATAGGTGACGCTGAGGTAGGGACATATTTCGCTAGCACTGCCCGGCAGTCTAGTTATGGCGTCATACCTTTATTACTGCATCCTTGGCCGCTCCAGAAGGAGTCAAACTGCCACGACCGCGACGGTCCTGCTTGTTTTCGTTTAACAAAATGTCAAAAAAGAGATTTAATGAATATCAGGTTCTTTGTATAATAATATAACAAAAATGAATAAAAATAAAATAAATAAACTTTTTTGTTTGTTTATTGAAATTTTATGATAATGTAACAAAAATTAATAAAAATAAACTTCTGTGTTTGTTTCTTTATTAAAATTTGTTAAAAAAAAAAAAAATCTTACAAGTACAGAATCATTTATGAACCATTTTAAATAAACTTATCGTCGCCACGACGTATAACTAACGGATGTGAAAAATCAAATTTTTGGAATTCCTTACTTTTATTAATTTATCGGAAATATATTTGCAAAATAAAATTTTATAAAAACATACCTAGAATTTAGAGAAGCTAATAGGCCGAATTACAAAAAAAGTATTCGCAAAGGGGAAGTTACAAGTGAAACATATAGTTCTTTTTTGGTCTCTTGAAATGTACCTTATTCACTTTTATTAGTTATGTAGGTTGTATGTGGTGGAGACGATAAATTTTTTGATTTGCCTATTTTCCGTAAAGTGACTGCCAGTTTTTCTTCAGCTTGGATTGGAGCTTGCACTGCATTAGTAGCTTTCCGTACTATATCTCCTTCCACCATGTTTAACACCAAATTAAACTGAGAGGTATTTAGTCAAAAAATGTTTTTGAATCTTTTCCCATCATTCCGCAAATGGCCAGTTATTAACTTAGCATAAAACCGTTCACTTTTCCGGGTTTAGAATATGCTGTTAGCATTACCTACATCTTGTTAATAACATAATTTCATTTTCCCCTTCTAATGAAAAAGCAAGAATTACATCCATGTTGGAAACTTGCATGTATGTATTCCTTTTACAAAGGCGGTAACGGATAGTTTTAAAGATATAATATATAGCTATAACGATATAATGTAATATATGTGCGATACATTGTAACGCTATAGTATGATTATACATGCAGAAAAGGTTATAACGATATAGGTTATGCGAGAGAAATTGGCCGTTGCCGTGAGCAGTTTCAAAGAAATATACAAACAGTAACAGTTAGCGGTAACGGTTGGCAAGCGCTGCCTTTCTCAACCGTGGGCAGTACAAACAAAAGTTTACCTTAAGGCAAATCAACGGAAAGTATGAATATTGATGAACTAAACGTAGGTACCAATAAAAAGCAGACAAACGTATGTCGGCTAACCTTGCAAAAGCAATTTGAAACTGATTCTGAAAAGGGCATTTTTTCTTTTCAACGGTTAAATTTAACGTAACTCGAGTGACTTATAATGAAAATACGCTCACAATTATGTTAAGGTCTGCCGGTCTCCAGGGACTTCCAGCTCCAATCGACTTCCAGCTTCCATTCCATCATCGACGCTCCAAGCTCACGGAAGGCTCTCATGTACAATGGAAGGTCATGCCCAATATCAAGGCAACGAAAGCACAAAAGAGACTCCCTTCTCAATCCAAACTGTAACCCGTGTAATCAATGTTCGGGGTGGTGTTCAGGGCAAAACTTATTCTCTTGTATCCAAAAAACGGTACAACTTTTCAAGAGGGGCGAGTTATCACTAGTTCCTTAGGAAGAGTAAGTCGCCCGACTAGCACACTCTAGCGCCATTTGTGCTAACCAACTGCTTTGTATTCATATTTAACTTTTTTATTCATTGGAATTATTACTGCCTTAATTACATATTATTTAAAATTGTTAGTGCTGTCGACTTTCGGTGACCTGAGTAAATTGTAGTAATAATTTAAAGGAGTGATAATTGAAATTACGGTAAAACCCCGACCTCAACTTAAAAGGATCCGTTGCTGTTTTGTTTATTTCTTGGGCTAACGTAATGAGCGGAAGTCGACAGCACTAATAATTTTAAATAATATCTAATTAAAGCAGTAATAGTTTTAATAATTCCAATGAACATGAATGTTACAATTGAAAGAAAAGCAGTTAGCACAAATGGCGCTGGAGTATGCTAGTCCGGCGACCTTCGGATATGTTGGGGAGGAACCAGTGAGAACGCGCCTCTTTTGTAAAGTTATACCCAAATAACGAAGCATCTCAGACAGAATTGAGCTTTTCTTGTCATTTATACAAGAAATATTGATGTAAAGCCCGCTATCCTTTTTTTTTATTTTTAGTTTTTTGATTTAAAACCTTTACTGAAAATTTTCGAAATTCTCTTCGGACTGTAACTCAAGATTCTTTTCACAAGATTTTTATTTTTAATCCTTTTTAAATATTTAATAGCTCAAAATGTACTCTGCTTTGAGACGGACGAACTGAATGCTGATTGAGGAGTTGAAAAAAAAAAAAAATGAAAACGTTTTGCCGAGAAATCTCGGGACAGCAAAGTAACAGTTTATTTGAAAATGACCCGTGAATCCATGTTGGAACCGTTCCAAAAAGTGTATTAGGTACTGAAGAACGGCACCACCAATTCGGAACTATCTCTATTCCTGAATTCAGTAGTCGATTAAAACATCTCTGTTACGTCTCAGATAATTATGGATTTCAGTAAATTCATCATTTCTGTAGTACTGATAAGTTTTATCACACCATCTTACTGTGAAAATAAATATTCTAAGGACGTGAATACTAAACATCACAAGACTCCCCATAAAGTACAATTCGTTGATGAACCCAACGTTAATATTCGAAATATTAATAAACCTTTCAGAATGGCAAAGCTCAATCTACTGTGGACAAAAGCACAATCGGTAAGATTAAAGTTTTTTATGTAAATTATCCATGTATATTTTATTGTGAGTTCCTTGGATTGAAAGTCCATTACTGGATCAAGTGGTCAAAAGTTAATATGTAATCATGGTTGATCTTTATACTCTAATAGAAATTTATTGAAATGTATATTTATAGTTTGCTATATAATTGTTATTGATCAGATCACCCACTGAAGTCTGGGGGTAGCAGTCAAAGACTAACACATTAATAAGTAAGATATTCATTTTGTGCCAACGTTTCGGCCTAAGTTTTAGGTCATCATCAGAGCAGAAAGGCGTACAGTCGAGCGCCAACTGAATCGTAATCGGTAAGATGAAAAACTGACTACGATTCAGTTGGTGCTCGACTGTAAGCCTCTCTGCCCTGATTTTAAGCCGAAACGGTGGCACAAAATAAATAAGTCTTACTTATTAATGTGTTAGTCTTTGACCGCTACCCCCAGACCAACTTCTTCCTTAAGTATATCTACAGTCAATCAAACTCACTCCAAAAAAATAAAATAGATGGAGACTGAAGATTCACAAGCATATATTTATAAAAAATAAAACAGCAAACCATTCATCAACCGTTCCAATGAGACCTTTGATACCAAAATAGGCAAGAGGTGGTTGATCGTCACGCACAATTTGCTAATAATTAGTTGCTAGATACAATACTCCTCCCAATGATAGAACTAGTGATTCATGAATGGTCCTCAGAACGCTACTGTGTACACACCTTTAAATCGTAATTAACTCCGAACTCAGATTATGAAATTTATTCGTTTTACAGAGACTTACAGAGCCTAAACTGAAATCGCTATTTTCTGAACTAAAAATGCATGATAAAGAAGAGTTGAATTTTAAAAAGTTGAAGGCTGAAGGGAAAGATAAGGATGGATTACTTGAAGCAGACATGAGAAAAAGATTAGTAGGTAAATTCTATGTAAAATTAAATATCATTTTCATTAGTATTGAAGGCTGCACTTTGTATTTACAATCTGTCTTAAGAGGACTTTAAATAAAATTTATTATATTTTCAGGAATAATGAGCTCATATGGTTTACTTGAGCATTTTGATGATGTAAGTAATCCACAAAAACATAGAGAACACGAGCCTGCAAGTGGAAAAGTGAAGTACATGAATAAAAGTCTTTTCAAGGACAAAAAATTAAATAAATTATGGGAGAAAGCTGAAACCTCTGGATTTACTCGTAAGTCTTAAAAAAGTAGTAGTAGTTTAAATCGCTATTTAAAATTTGTCTTCATAGTCCTAGACAAATGTACACAATTTAAAGTTTTATGATGTTTAAAAATAAAATAAACATTAAAATTAATTTTAAAAATAAGAATCAATGAGCTCTCCTTATTTACCATAGTGTAATATGTGGGCATACTTACCATCAATAAAGTACTTACTAATGAGACCTTTACAGACAAACAGGATAGAGATGCCAAAACCCTCAAGTATCCCAAAAATTAGTCTTAAATATCATGAAAAAAGTGGGCATGATATTGTTTGTCATAAATGACTTGCTACACAAGAATTTACTTCGACATCATTATAGTTTCAGATACTGCAATTGAATGCTAACAAAAATTTCTGCCACAGGCTCACTTACAACTTAAACTCTTTAACACAAACTCATACGACCCACTTTTGAGAGGGTGCCCATACAGTTTTCTGAGTTATACTGGATACAAGCTCAAATTAGCTTATTGTTAAAATACTTTTGCAGATGCCATATTACTTCTTTTGTTGTTTAAATATATTTTGTACTGTAATAATAAATAATTTCTATTGATATAATACTTCATCTCTGATAGCTGAGGAACTTGATATTCTAAGACAAGAGTTTGAACACCATCAGGAAAAGGTGGATCAATATTACTCTGTCTTAAATGATGTCCAACTGGGAGATCAGGACGCTATCAGGAAGAGTAAGTATCAATGGAATTCTTATTATAATTTATTTTTATTTTACTCTATTATTATTATTTAAGTTAACCTACCTAACTTTGAAATATTAGCAATGAATATTAATAGTTAAAAAATACGAATCCTGGTTGATTAATTGAAATTATTTTTACTAATTTATTAAAATTGAACTTAACTTGGACTAAGTAAGTTTGCCAATTCTTTAGTGCCATTATTGATTAATGGGATTTGAAAAAATACTAGACTAAATTTAAGGCCTATTTTTGTGTAAATTGATAAATACAAAGAATACAAGCATAGAGTTTTGTTTATTGATGTCAAATCAACTTAAATATTATAGGCAATTTAACAAGTTATTTGGTTACACCAAAAGGCTTGCTCATATGTATATAATGCTACCCTCTTCTTTATCTATCAAGCTGTGGTTCATTCCTCCTCCAATAGGAACTTGGTTGCTTTTTCTACGGATACAAGAAGTGCCGCCTGAAGTCGACAAGCCTTTTCTTGTGGATTGTTTGTCAGTTTTTCTTGGAATCCTCTTATATTACAAATACTGAAATAATTCCTGCCAGTATACCTTGTCTTGAGATTGAATTTCTGGAGTTGCTTATTTACTGCAGCATTCCCGTTCTTTCGGAAATGGTGTTTGATGTCAGAAAATGCCAATTTTTTAATTGAATTTTTCCAAACTGTTGTCATCGCCTGGTCATCTACGTCCCTTCTAGAAACTTATGTGACTTAAACGTGTCCTCTTCTGCCACTAAGGAGTATAAGGGGCTTAAGCCAAAAGTCTCGATCCTGACCAACTATCATCTTTTTCAATTCAAGTTCCTTCTTCTGAAAGCTTCTAAGACTATTATTCCTTTCCATGTCTTCTTCTGCTTTTGCTTAATATGCAACTCTGGTCACTCAATCCCCAGACGTATGTTAGGTATGGCTAAATCACCTCAGCAGATGCTATTCTGTTCATTATTTCTTCCACTGACTTCAGAGTGATGTTTGGCTGTATTAAGATATATCTCACCAAATCTCATCTCCTTTTCACTTCCATTTTCTGCAGATAGCACATCTGAATTGTCCTCTTACTTTGATGTGATGGACCATGAATTATTTGCATGAATTAGGATTCGAAGGAAAGTATTTTTATATACTGACTTTATTTTTGTTTTTTAAAAAATTAATTTGACAAACTGTTTATTTCTCAGTTATTATCAGGTTCATAAGTTGAAGAGAACTCTTGAAATTAATATTTAGTATTACTATTTTTTCGATATAGGCAAAAATATTGTGATTATGAGAAATAATATATACCCATTATTGTTTAATTAGTTTTAAATCATGAAATGCTTAACCTCATGGGCTACTTGTATACTTGTTTATTGTATTATTTCAGATTCAGTTGATACTAAACTGGAGCATATGAATGAAATTGATCAAGCTGAAGAAGGAGATGATATAACTAAAGATTATTTGTCAAAAGTAAATCAATTAAGGTGGGCATTAATATTTTTTATTTTGGGAAGATCTCCCGGCTTAATGATGTTTTTTTTTATGTTTTAAGGTTTTTTTTAAATTTGTTTTTTTAAAAGTGACTACATGCTGCATCACTTTATATTTGTATGTATTCATTATTTATACATATAATTTAGAATCTTATTATGTAAAAGGATTAAAACTACAAAATACAGTGTTAAAAGTCCTAATTATTTATTTTTGTGGCAAAATTTTACTGAAAGCAAAGAAATGGACAGATTCTTCTATTAATTAAATTTTGTTCATTTCTTGTATAAAACATTTTGAGTATGGATTCTTGTATTTGTTAATATCTCCTCATTTCTTGTACAAAACACGTTGAATTTTATAAAGAAGATGCTGTATAAAAAGTTTTTAAATATGATTGCTAATAGTGCCATTTCATAGCAGAACTATCGTATCTTCAAATTTGGCTTTTTCTATTTTTTTTTTTTTCTTCACTTAAGATAGTTCAGACTACTGCAGATTTGAAGTAGCCTATCTCTATCCATAATACTTAACCCTAAACTAGGCAAGTGTCACAGTTCAATTAATTCACTTATTCTCATGGCGCAGTTATATAATTCAATTTTTCTGCCAAGTTTAGTGTTATATATATATATATATATATATATATATATATATATATATATATATATATATATATATATATATATATATTTTTAATACATTTTTTATTAAAATATTAAATCTAAAAACTTTTTGTGAAGAATATTTTTTAAAAATAATAAAAAAAAAATTCACAGGTTTAGGGCTAAGCTAAAAAGTCACAAATTTGGTCCATACATTCATATTATGAAACGATAAAATAAAAAGTAAACAAAAAAAACCTATCCTATAAAATGTAATTTATGGAGTAAAGCTACTTCTGCTCTCAAGCGACGGAATGTGGACAATCTACAAATTTGCAGTAATGCTGATATAATCTGAGTTCTATCAACAAGACATTTCCAATGTAAACGCTTTTGGTCTAATGCAGGGATCTCCAAACTTTTAGACTCACGAGCATCACCAATCCAGCCCTTTGTAGTTTATTTTGCTTGCATTGCAAAATTTGTAATGTAAGTCATAAAAATAATAATCAGATGTTTTTATTTAATGGCCAATTCAGAAACATAAGAAACAACTGATGCATATTAAGAAATTGAACAATTTAATTACAGGAATGATATTAGTCTGTTGGTGTGATGAGCTAGTCTTGTCACTTGGGACTCAGTAGCTAAGTTGAGTCAGGGGCTAAGAAGTTTGGAGATCCGTATTCTAAAATTTATTAGTAAATAATTATTTAACCTGTAAGTAATGGAGGATTTGTTTGTACTTTAGGAACAAACATAGAGAAATCAGGGATGATTATGATAGATTATACAGACTTGCAATGAGTGGACCAGATAGTAGAGAATTTGTCGAGCCTAAAGTGCAAGGTTTATGGAATATTGCGATTAAAGCAAACTTCACTCCTGATGAATTGGATTCAATCAGGGTTTGTATATTTTCCTCTGATATCAAATATAATATTTTATTTTAGAACTCCATTTTTTTTCTTTTAATAGTATATTTATGTATTATGGTTTTATTTTTTTTATAAAGTTCATCAAATATTTCAGTCAAATTCAATTTATCTTGGCATTTTTAAAATATAGATGACTGAAGTTGCCTTTTATTTCCAAAATTCTCAGCTTTACATTTCTTCTATTATTTGATTTAGGTGCACATTTCATTGTTACTGTAAAAAGAAAAGAACAAAATGGGAACAATTTAGAATTTTGTGATAAATTAAATTGTATGTAAAAGCATTTTGAATTGTACAGTATTAATAATATTAATAGAACTTCGTTAACGTGAGGGATTAGAAACTCAAAATTCTGATTCCATTCATCTTATTTTTTTAATATAATTTATATGCGTAATTTCTTTCCTAAGTGAATCCTAATCATCACTGAAAAATTATCTGGTCACGCCAACAACTATATTTTCTATTCCAATTGTAATAGAAAAACCAATTTAAACAAAAAAAATAAATTAGAAAAATCTTTATATCTTGCACGTATTTCCAAGAATTTATGATCACATTAATAGTAATTGAACAGCATTAAATTTTAAATAGGGACAAAATTTCCTAAAAAATCATTTGAGTAACCTACTTTAATTATAAACATGGCCAAGTCCATTTTTCACAAAATGAGTTAGACATTGTTTACGTCGTGTGGTTTCATCCTCTATGCAATACTAAAACTCTTTTGTTACTATAACTGCCAGAAACGTGTTAAAAATGCATTCAAATATGTAACTTATTTAAAAAAAGTCCTGCTCCACAACCACTTAGTTTCAAACACCGCCTGGTCCAGTGAAGCCAATCACAGTATTTGGATCATATGACTGCATGTGTGTTTATAATAATAATAAATTCTTTATTTATTCTGGGGCATATCCCTTTAGAATAATATTACAGGTAAAATCAGTAGTCTTAGAGTAGAACAAAAAATAATGAGATAATGACCAAATAATAAAATAAATAAACAAATAAGAAAGAAAAAAAAAATATGAAATTATAATAAATCTTAATAGCATAACTTTTAAACCTTTAAGGTAAAACAAACTTCCAATATTAATACATTAAAAATAAATACAGTTAAAGAGAATGAATTTATAATAATAATAAATGTAAAAATAATGTATTAATACATAATTAGGTGCAAATTTTAGTTGAAAATAAGGAGCACCTATTTACAAATCTTTTGGAACTGCATGGACATGAAGTGACTGAATAGACGGGATTTAAAGATGGGGCAACGGATGAAAGAAGAAATGGAATTCCATAAGAATAAGGATCAAATAAGAAAAGATATGTCAAAACCTGCGAATCAGTGGGCCGTTATATATAAATCTGAAGACCGAGAACGGGTATGGCGGAAATGGACAGAGGATTTGAATTGAAGGAGGTTGAAGATCCATTATGGATGGCGGGATTGGATGACTTGATAGAGGAAGGATGCCAGGAAGTACTTATGACGGTAGGAAGAGTAAAGCCGCTTCAACTCTTCATAGAATCGGGAGACAGAGGCGTCCCTCGGGATCCCAAAGATAAATTGTACAAAACAGTTCATCAGTCGTTTTATTTTTGCCTCGAGGTCCTCAGAGACGCCCTTGTACACCAACAATAGTCAAAGTAGGGAATATTAAGGAGGTAACTAGGAGTTTTCGGGTTTCAAATGGGAATAGATGACGAAGGTAATTTAATCGGTTTAAGGTGGAAAAAGTATGACGAGAAATACCGGAGACATGGTTTTTCCAGGAAAGAGTTTGGTCAATAGTGATTTCAAGATTTTTTATATGTAATATCTTTTGAAATGCAGTAAAATTGCCATTACCTAAACTGTAATATCCGAAGTGGTGAAAAAGCCATGTGAAATGTGTCTATTTTATCTGAAAATGAAATAAGTATATCATGCATTGAAGTAGCATCGGCTATATTTAAAAAAAAAACCACAGACCAAGCTTAGTAATGCACATCTGTTCGTTTTGTTGTCGACGAAAAAAAAACTGTTTGTGAAAAACTTAAGACAAATTGGAAATACTGTGACTGGAAATCCATGGCATAAGAATTTGCCACGGATACCAAGGACTTGCACTTCAAAATATCTAGTGTAAAAAAATTTAATTTGACTGAAAATATGCCTAAAAGATGCATTGATCTTCAAGGCAAAATGCCGTAGTTACTTGCCACAGCTGAGACTCTCAAGGTTAACAAACCTGGTAAGAAGTTGTCTTAAATAAAACCTACAGGCCCATTTAGACGAGCAACTTTTCACGGCAATTATTGCTGAAACGTGAGTTGCGGCATCAAGTCAAAAATTGCTGAACAACTTTTACCCTGCCTTCGACAACTTTTTCCCTGCGTCCGACAACTTTTTCTCCACTGCTAAGTTGCTCAATGTCTCCTACAACTATTGCCCTGAGTGGAGCAATATTTTCGGGAGTTGGCGGAAATCAGCAACTATTTTAATATATATTTTTGAAACCCATCGCCAGTGGGTTTATATTGCTCGTTTTCGGCAATTTTTTTCAGGACAGAGAGGAATGGGGATGAGATACCAGGAGTTTCGGATGGTATTTCGATAATTATTTACGAATTTATGAGAATTATTTACTTTTAATAATTTATGACATCATTATTTACTATTTTACATCATAAATAGGTATATAATTGGCGATTATACCTGTTATTCTTATACATATATCTACCATTTATACCTACTTATTCTCTGTACCAGGTATAAACGTTACAATAATAGTAAACACTAGGTACTTATAATAATAAAAATATTACGCAGATATAGATTCCAATAACACTTAAAATCGACTTACAAAAACATAGAAACAGATGAAAACGGAGCGTCGTAGAATACATTAACACAACAAAATAATCGAAAGAAATAACTAGAAAATATATATATATATATATATATATATATATATATATATATATATATATATATATATATATATATACACATATTTATACATATTTATATATATATGTATATATGTGTGTGTGTGTGTATATAGGAACCATATATATTAGTACATATATATATATATATATATCCCACGAGAAATTCAAAGTCAGATTTGGACATCCTGGCGAAATTTACGAACAGCCAATTGTCGAGCAGAACTTCTGATGTGACTACTATAGACAAATCTTGCTGGGTGTAGTAGTCTCTCTGCCAAATAGTTCTCTTCCTTATACTCTGTGCTGCAGCCAGGACAACTACACCAGCAGCAATTTCTTCTTCTTCCCATATCGTAAACACCTGACAACGTTCGAAGAGCAACTGATCAATTGCGTGTAAACGAAAAAATTTAGCGATTTTTATTTCTCCACTAGAGTGGAGCAACTCTGGACGTCAAATTGCCAGCAATTAGTTGTCGGTTCTCAAAAAGGGGAAGAGGGAAAAATTGCCGAATTGCTGAGAGTTGCTGACGATTCCTATTTACGGAAAATTTCCGAATTGCGGCAATTTTTGTTGCCCGTCTAAATGGGGCTAGTACCGGGATCTTTTGAAGTTCGACCACTTAAATTAATGTTAAAAAATTTCTAGGATAAAACTATGGGGCTTTACTGAGATAAACTATCTCAAGTGGTATAATAGACAAAAACACCAAATTAAACCGTAACGCTGACCCTCAAGAAAATGAAGAAGAGGATCTGTGTGAATTTAAAACCTTCAATGATGATTAGTATGATGAAGTTCTGAAAATTGCAAGTGAAGATTTTTCTATAGAAAACGCTTTTTTTTATGTATTTCTGAAAAATTTTGTTAATTGGGCCTGACCATGCTTTTGGCTGGGCTTCTCATTTATGGTTCACTTTGGAAATAAACGAATCATATACTATGCCTCATGCAGGTAAAAACAATTTTTTTTTTCTTAAAAATGTTACAGATTGTTCATTAAATTTCAAAGCAGTCAGAATTCTATAGGATTTTACATTGATAAGCAATATCACCTACAGGACCTTAATAATCTGGATGCATTGTTATTTGGAGATTGCTTGGTCTCGAATCCTCGAGATTATACAGTATATAATGTATTGCGGATTTACAACAAACGCACATACATATTTATGCATATATTTCCAGTGTTTTTACTTTTATTTGAAAAAAAAATGTTTGTTTACTTTTATTAGCTCAGTGGATTTGAAAGGGAAGTGTGAGCCTGTTTAGACTATTCAAACCTCACTTTATTGTGAACCATTCAAAAATCCAGATTATTGTGATTCTACTGTATTCTTCTGTTGATTGGAGAAAACTAAATTAATTGTGGAGCAAAAAGGGTTGATTAAAACAAAAAAAAGTTTTGAATATTATTGTTGTAATTATTAAAAATAAAGATAAGTATAATAAATAAGCTTATATAAACTAGCAGAATTACGTTCATAGTGACATTGGATTTACAAAACTGGCTAACTTCACAGACTTTAAATTTTGACACTTCTATTTAGTTTTGAACTTGGTATTCGCTTCTGAACTTAAAATAATTGTTCTGAACTTACATACAAAATGAATATACCTCAATAAGCATTTCAATTCATCCATCCAATTACCATATTTTTATAAAAATTAAAAGTATATTATTTTTTCCATAAATCCAGTATAGAACATTTTAAATATTCCCAATTTTCTTAATTTCAGAAAATGTTTTACTTGATTTTTATATTTTGTAATAATTATT
This sequence comes from Rhaphigaster nebulosa, assembly GCA_948150685.1. Lineage (NCBI taxonomy): Eukaryota > Metazoa > Arthropoda > Insecta > Hemiptera > Pentatomidae > Rhaphigaster > Rhaphigaster nebulosa. The sequence continues at coordinate 158,791,647 of OX411309.1, read as the reverse complement.
GAGTTCAAATTTACAAATTATGAATTAGTCCAAGCAAAGGTAAACTATTAAAATATAATAAAATACTTATAAGTAATATATCAGTTTCAGTCTTAATTTTAAAATACTTTCTCGTTAAATTTTTTTTTCTCATTGATTATTGATTTTTTAGGTTGAATTAGCGCATTATGAAAAGCGTCTATTAAAATTGAGAAGAATGCATGTTGATGCAGCACTCGAAGAAGAGTTGAAGAAAAAAAGTAAAGATCTTGACAAACTTTCAGCTGCTGAAATAACAGAAGATATGATAAAGAAGCAAACCAGAAAAGTTGCTAAATTACATTTAGATATTGAGTCTAGAATTGCAGCTAGACATTCAGAATTGTAAAATAATAATTAATTCTATAATGTATATAATGTAATTGTAAATTTTAATTAATAACCAAAATTATTCTTTATATTTTTCTATCATAAATGTCCATGTGATATAATATATTTAAAGAGTTTTAGAACTTAAATAAAATGTATAATTGTTTACTTATGCATGTTGTATGAATGCTGATCACGATTAATCATTAAAAATGTAATGTTGGAATAAATTTAGGGATAGAATTGTGAAAATGAACTTGTGAAGTCATGACAGAAAGAAAATATTTTTAAATTATTGCTAATTGAATCTCAAACTTACAATGAATTACCCTAATAGATGGGTTAATTAAGTTCCTTTCTAGATTAGACCAAGATTTTGAAAAAATATTCAACCTGTAAAAAGATAAAACTTGATAATTAATGTGAATTAACATAAACTTTATGCCTAACTAATAAAAAATCTTAACCAACTATATATATATATATATATATTTGAATGTATATATCATCCTTTTTAATTTAATGAAGCATCTCGACAATAAAAGAAAGGCCATTGATTGATGGGGAAGAAGGGCCAAGAAACATCAGCCAGTAACAGTATTTACAATAACAAGAATTTATCTATAAATGAATAAAAATTATAAGAGAATTACAATTGAGTTATAATTGAAAATTTCCCAATAACACTTTTGGTCTCTGAAATAACAGTGGATAACTAACTGGTCAAGGTTTCGTCAATCATAAGGATTAAAAATCACAAAAATGCAGTCTTCCTGCCATAGAATTGTGTGCCTTTTCTTTTTAAAATAAATTTATAGTGCAGATGTTTTTATATTATATAAAACTATTTAGATAAGGGGCCCTAAATAATCAATATGACAAACATAGAAAAAGAATAAGAAGCAGATAAGAGGGAGAGCATTGGATTTTTTGACCATTATTGACAATACAAAATAAATAAATTCAGGTAATAATTAATGTTAATGATGTTCTTAACATGATTACTATATCTCTACGGCATTTATTAAGTACAATATATCTTAATAATTTACAAAATAATTATTATACTCACTTCTAGAACACCATCTTCCGGTAGGTCTGTTACATGCACAGCATTTTTTATTTTATTTTCTCCAAAAATAGATCGCAAAGTATTTGGTCTCAACTGTCTGGCCATTTCCTGAAATGGTTTTTTAATTAATTAATGACATGGATTTTGAGTTATTTTATGAAAAATAAATTGAAGAAAAACATTAAGAAATGGACTCGACAATACATTTGCTGAATCAGAAATAATCTCTATTAAAATTATTATCAAAATTTTGTGGATCATATTGAACCCTCAATGTAATTATAAAATAACTCAAAAATATAACTTTTGATAAATCGGAGTTTAAAGATTTTAACTTAATATCAACATTCATTTTTGCTAGATATCCAATTAAAATATTAGAGATATTGATTCTTAATGATGTATTCTTCATTTACGTTAGTATTTCATTAAATAAAATCAAACATCTGGAATTAAAAATCATTATTTACTTGAAAATACCTTTTTACTTCCTTGTACGAAGTATTGTAATCGCGAAAATTTTCGGTTTTCAGATTTCAACGGAAATATCCATTTTGACTAGTTTCGTCGTGGCGTCTGTACATACGTTCGTTCGTATTTCGCATAACTCAAAAACAGTTAGCCGTAGAAAGTTGAAATTTAGTATTTAGGATTGTTGTAAAATCTAGTTGAGAATCTCCCTTTTTGGTCACTGCTTGATAACCGGAAGTGGTACTTTAATTCAAGGCCACAATTGATTTCCATCAAAAATTATATTAAAATGCTTTGCAAAACTTCTCAAATTTGGTATTTATAACTTATATATTGATTTAAATAACATACTAGATTTTGGTCTAAATTGGAAAACCGGAAGCGGTACTTTACTTGAAGGTCATATTAGACTTTCATCAAAAATTATATTAAAATATAATGTAAAACATCTCAAATTTGGTAAATAGGACTTTTATATTTATGTGAATGTATTTACTATATTTTGGTTGAAATTGGTGAGCCGAAAATGGTACTTAAGGTCATAATAAGCTTACAGCAAAAATTATATTTAAATTAAATACATAAATCATATATTTCGGTAATAAAGGTTACAAACGCAATGTGGTTTCCAATCCAATTAAACATTTTTTTTACTTGTTTTAAGAGTTAGAATTTAGTGTAAAATACTGGTTTTCCTCCCTATTTGTGAGTGTGTGTCAATAGATGGATGTCGCAACGCCGAGTGTTGTTTTTGAGATACTGCGATCTTCGGAAACTAGTAACCAAATTCAGGATCACTTTTTGAGCCACCGATTTATAGTTTAATAGGCGTACAAGGAAGTAATGTGTTGTCCACATCAGATATTTAGTTTTAGATATGTTTGTATTGCATTGAGGATACAATATTTATTTAAATCCTAGTAAAATGCTAATTGATTTGTATTACTTAAATTAAGAATTAATTCTATGAATTGAAATTTTTAGATTCCTCTATCACAGTTAATTGCTTTCAAATATTTAGCAATAATAAATAATGTGTTAGTTAGTGTTAAACCAGATATATATGGATATAACATCCTTATGTACTCCAGCAGGAAGGATGGGAAAAGTCAGTTTAATTTAAGTTTTATTCACATCTACAAGTATATTCTCCTCTTTTACCATCTCAGTATTTACAAAAATTAAATGTTAACTATGCCAAGTAATTTTATTTATTCAGTATTAATTGTAGCTTTATTTGTGTATGGACCAGAGAAATATCTCATATAAAACTGAACTCTAACGATATCTGTATATTTATTCAGGTTTATAAAGAAATAGCATGAGTGAAAGAACTATTTGCGAGTGACATAGACAAATTTTATGAAAATTTCCAACTTGACAGCTAGATGCGAGGGAGACTCTATATCTAAATGACTAATGATCAACTCTGAGGGACATGAATTAATCTTATCCTTCAAGAAGAAAATAGTACGGATTCTGGAAAAAAAAAAATCATTTGGAGTAAGTGTTATAACTGTTTCTGAAAAGTACATCTGATTTCTGATTATGAAAAGTAAATCAAGTAAAACCCCCTCAATTTATTGATCAAGTTTATATTATTTATGATATACTTACCGGATCTGTAGGTCCAGCAAAATTTCTGAAATACATAGGAGTTTTGTCACCCATTCCTGTTATTTCCATTGCTAAACAAGCTCCAGATATCAATTCACTGACCATTTCCTGTGAATAGTAATTTAATGTTTAAATACTTAAACATTTATTTTTCTGAAACTAGCCCAGCTAGGTTAGCCCTCCCCCCCCTTACACAATCAATGTTATTCCACTATTTTTAAAAAGGCAGCAAATATGAAACCTCCTCCATAATGAAAGTTTGTCTTTTAGATATGATGCACCGCTTTTGAAGGAAATAATAACAGTAAACACTTCACCGAACAGAAATTTTTTCTCTCCTTTAATGCCATAGCCAACACAATTAGAATAATATTAAATTCGTAATCATTCATATTCAGAAAAAATAAACAAGGTATGCATCCATCCTTTTGGAGAAAGCAAGATCGTAACTGATATGACCGTGTAGGGGGGAGGCTTAACAAAAAAAAAGCGTAGCAATTCAAAAACTAAACACTACAAAAAAATAAAAAGATTTGTTGTAAATATGCTCCTTCTAAAAATATTTACAACTAATATTGCTCAATCATATCTTTTTAAGCAATTAAAAAATTAGGGGTTGATAAATTATTTGCCACTTCTATAATTTTGTTTTTATTGAAAACTACTTTCAAATGTTATGCATTCATCTTCAGTTCTAAAAACACAAAAATTCAAAAACAAGCAATTAAAAATACAGTATTTTATAACCAAAATTGATCCTTCTATACGCCAACTAATTAAAAAATTATTATTAACTAGAAATTTCATTGTGGCGGTGAAGACCTGGAAATTTTTATTGTCTAGCATGGTATTTTTTTAATAAGCTTCAAAATGTATTATAAATATGTTGCTCACAGGATATTCTTGAAGAACGCCTCTGTATACTTCGAAAAACTCCTCAGCATTGACATTATCAATATAAAACATTTGCAATGCAGTAATAGAGTATCCTTCCTCTTCAATCATACACATAATCTCTCCTAAATGACCTGAAAATCAAAAATTATTCAAACAAAGTTCATTTTATATCAAAATGTATCAACCAGTAAGAAACTACATAAGACCTAGATGAGAATTTACTCGGATCGATCTGCTGCATATTTTATTGATAATGGTGATGGATGAGTAACTAACTAACTATAGGACTGAACAAACGACAATCACAATGGACACATCCAATCTAGGATGCTTAGAAGCATGAATACAAACTTTAATTATTAAAGAATTATGATGGCAGATGCAGCGTCAGCACTACATACACTAAAACGTAAGTGATATCAAGTTCCTAAATGGCTTATAGAAGAATGTCATAGCATAACTAAGCAATAGCAAGAAGACAATCTTCAGACTCCCTAGTTAGAGGAGAAGCAAAATATTCCCTAACACAACCCAAACTAAGCTTGCAGGGAATTATAACCATGCATAAAAATGTTATCAATTCATGTTAAAAAGTTTTGCACGATATCCTTCACAACTGCAGCCTTCTATCACATCTACGAATAAATTGTTAATTTATTTCAGCCTTCATAAATCTGTGTGATCTTTTTGTTTTTAAGACAAAATAAGGAAGAAATAAATATTTCAACATTCTAAGGAGAATGATAAGTTCTTTAGTTTAGAAGATGAAATTACTTTTTTATCTTGCACCAAGCTTCACCAGCATAAATTTATGGTAAGATAAAATAAAAAAAGTAAATCACTAGAGTATAGATATAGAGAGAGAAATGCTTTATTTACGGCAATGCTGCTCAAATACCTTGGTTTGCTGCATACACAGCATACTAGTCAACCTATAGCTAGACATACAATAATATTCATAACATTTTTTTTTCTTTCATTTTAGCTCTTCCCCTCCCCCTTTGTTTGCTATAAACCTTCTATTACTCTTTAATCCATCCCTTATTTCTCTCTTCCAGTGGCTCTCAACCATTTCATAACTTAAAATAACGCTTTCTCTTTTTTTATACATTCAAAACAAAACAATTCGGAAACTAATCAAATGTTCAAATTTTAGAAAAGCACACTTAAGCATCAAAAACAGTACAATAAATAATAACTAAATAAAAAGATACGGATAAAAAACAAAGTAATAAATATATTTAAAGAAAAAATAAATAAACAATAATTATAATAAGTAAAAAATAAATAATAGATATCCACTCAGTTAACTACCATACCGTGATAGTGCATAATTCCGAGGGAGTCCAGTAGAATTTAATAAAAAATGAATGTCTAAGTTGAGGACATTAATTAATAAGCACCTGAAATATATTATCCAAATTCTCCCTTTGGGCTCCTTTACACTCGTGAAATCACTATTATGAGTGCATGTGTGTGTGTGAAGGTGTCAGAAAGGAAGAGGAAGCATACGGGTTTGTGTCAGTTCAGTAGTGAGCTTTTCTGTAGAAAAGATTTACATTGGGCCTCTTTACAAATGAACTCTTTTGCAAGTGTTTTGAAGCAACATTGGATTGGATTTGAATATACAACAGCATATGTTTCTAACAACATAAGGAAAAGAGAGAGAAATGATTGAAACAGGCAGATAAAATTCATTTCTTTTGCTCAAGACTGTTTGAACAATAGTTCTTACAGGAATGAGTTTTGGTTGACCATAGATGTATATCTTAAGAAAGAAGTTGGTCGGGGGGTGCGGTTGAAAAGTAACACTTTAATAAGTAATACTTATTTATTTCGTGCAAATGTTTCGGCCTAAGTTTTAGGCCATCATCAGGACTAAAAGAAAAAACAAAAATAACAACATGAAAACGACAGAGGCAGTATCAGTAACAGTAAAAAATGATAAAAACAGAAATTACAAGTAAGATGAAAAAGTATGATGTATAAAAAGAAAAATATGACACTAAAGTACATAATACAACCGACTAATTTTTGGCAACGTTGGTACGAAATAAATAAGTATTACTTATTACAGTGTTACTTTTTGAACCCCCCCCCTCCCAACTTCTTCCTTAAAATTTCAATTTTTATATTACCAAAAAGCAGTGATGATAATTAAAAACAACCAAAAGCTACGGTAAAACAGTGTGTGTTTTTCACACACGCCAACTCATGCATTTCAAGGGAATCTCCTTTACAAGGACATTCTTGCCTTCCCAACAAAAATGACAAGAGCAATCACACCTGAAAGAGCGATCGATCGAAAAACTAGCAATATGAGCAGAAAAGATAACATAAGCATGCGTGAATTCGTGTACAGGCTTTTCCGCATGCAATCTTGTATGCTCTAAAGTACTCGCAAAAGAGTATACATGTAAAGGGACCTATTAACACACTATTAAAGAATACTATATATTAAATAATTTAAAAAAATTGAGCTTACCATTTCGAACAGCATGAGGTTTTATAACACAACAAGTAGAGTCTTTCAAAACAACAGTGCTCGTTTCAGATGATGATGGCGGAGGATTAGCACCAAAAAAATAATTATTTAGCTGAAATAAATAATATCAGCTTAAAAATGGTATTTAGATTCATTTTAAGTAAGTTGTGACTCCACATGGTAAAATGAGTGGAAGAGTGAAAACAAGACAATAACAAAACAGAATTATATTCTTGATGTATAATGTTAAATAATGATTTATGAAATAAAGCTGGGTATAGAGAAGTGCTGAAAATTTGAGAAGAGGCATTGAGAATAAATTTAAAAAAAAAATTCTTAATTGAAAAAAACCCCTGCAAATTATTGCACAATGGTTTATTTCCAAATAGTTTATAATTATATATATATATATATATATATATATATATATATATATATATATATATATATATATATATATATATTTCATAACTAGTGTGTCCAGTCACACCTTCCTTATCGCTTTGGGTTTGAGACCAACATAAAATATGTTCGCTAATATTAGTCCGATTAAATTTTTTTTTTTGTAGTTTAATGTTTAATTTTGTAGAAAATTAAATTATGTTTCAAATGAGCATCTGGAATGTTCCAGGAGATGTGTAGTTTTCATCTTATCAAATAACTTAACAAAGATGAACCAGTTTCCAGAGGAACATGTACAGAATACATAGTAAAACATGTCTAGTAAAACATGTCTACAAACTTCAATACACTATATCTCTGATTTCGGTGATTTTTTTTGTTTTGGAGGGAATTTTAGATTGATCGATTATCGATTTCTAATGATCATCCTGCGATCACCTGTGACTTTGGTGCCAAAAATAAAATTAAAAAACTGGCCCAGTAGATTCAGAGAAAATCCTCAGATGTGCAGATTTTTTTTTTTTTTTTATTCTACGTTTCTTGGATTCTACATATTTTGAAACATAAAATCTCAAATTTTGAAGGGGTAAATTTTTTTTCTTAGCGATTGCAAAGGATCATTATTGAAAATAATAATCCAAAAAGAGCCGAATTTTCATAAAGTAACAATAAGCATAATAATATTAAAAATAAGCTTTTCTACATCTCATATGATTCCATATATGACTCTCCTGAAGTTTATTTTGCTCCAATAAATTTTATATTAATTATGTCTGGAGATTTACTTCTTTGCCTGAGGATCCTAGTAATTAGTTTTCACCCACACAAGAACTTACCATGTTCGACTGTGCTCACTGAAAATGTCTACTGCACGCCTACTAGCCTGATCTGCCACCTTACCAACACCCCCTTCCCTGGTAATTTGCGTGCTGTGTGTGTGTGTGTGTGCATCAGAACACGCAAGTGTGTGTGCATATATGAAAAGCACAAATATATAATCATTAAAGTAATGAATATGAATATAGCTACTTTTCAGGAGACCAAAAAATAACTTTATTTTTTACTTTTAACTTCCACATTGTAATAATTTTTTACTTCTTCGTCTTTTTACTTCTCTTTTATTTTTATTTTTTAATATGTTTCTGGAAATTTAATAAAACTAAGGAATTCGAAAAATGTGATTTATGTTGATAAAATGTGAACATACGTTACTTAAGCATGGTGGCAACAATATGAAAAACATCACAATAACTATTAAACAACCAATTATTTTTCTTATGGTAGTTTAATTGTTTTAGCTAACTCCCGGTCAAAGACTAACACACTAATCAGTATGACTTATTTATTTTGTGCCAACTTTTCGGTTTAAGTTTTAGGATAATCTTTCCTTCAGTCTTTTCACTTTACTTTAATTTTTTACAATATATATTGTCATATTTTTCTTTTTATACTTCATATATTTTTATCGTAATTGTAATTTCTGTTTTTATCATTTTTTACTGTTACTTGTACAGCCTCTGTCGTTTTCAATGTTATTTTGTTTTTTCTTTTAGCCCAGATGATGGCCTAAAACTTAAGCTGAAATGTTGGTGCAAAATAAATGTTATTTCGTTAACATACTTATTAATGTGTTAGTCTTTGACCGCATCCTCCCTCCCGGACCAACTTCTTCCTTAATTTTCATTTCCTTACTTACTCTTTCACTCTCTGATATATCAGCAATATGAAATATATTATGAACCAAATCAACACCATATAAACTCCGAAGGCTTTCAGGAGCTGAATTTTTCGCATCTTTTGGATCCTCGGGTCCTGCTAATTCCTGAAACTTCTGAACAGCATTTTCGTAAATCAGTTCCATAGCAATCACAGGACCAGACTTCAAGAAGTTCAATAAATTTCTGTGAAAAGATATATTAACAGTGTTTACAGAAAAAAAAATAATATATACATATATATTATATGTATATATATATATATATATATATATATATATATATATATATATATATATATATATATAAAGTATATAAGGTATAAGTAAATCATACAGAAATTCTTGGCTCCCTTTCTTTTCAGGAAAAATCATTTCAATGATTTCTCTAGAAAGTCTCATCATACGCAAATTACTAATCTTGAATCCTTTTTTTATTATAAGTTTTATAATGCGACTTTTGTTCTCTATTCCATCTGGCTTCAATAATACAAAAACCCTAAAAAACTTGGTTAAATTAGAATCAAGATTAACTAGATAAAATTGATCATTAGCTGCCCTAGATGATAATGTGCATTATTTAATAGATATATTATAATTAAACTTACTTCTGCATTGTTTCACCCATATTTTTTTTTGTGTATTCATTAGCATAACCAGTGATTTTGATTTGCCTGTTAAATACTTTAATAGTGTTTCCAACATAAATATCATTAACACAAATATCTTCTACGAATATACGATTTAGAAATTTCTTCTTCCTTTGTTTATCATACTAGAAAAAAAATCGAATAATTTTTCAAAAATAAATGATATATAAACAGTTTTCTGAATTTTCATTATTTTGAGAGGGAAGGTCTGTTCAAGCTTAAATCTACAATAATCCATTCTTTTAGTTTTAACTTAGTACCGACTAAAAATTAAACAAAAACCATAGTTAAAAAGAAAAAATGGAAAATCAAAAATCAAGTTAATAATGTAAATAAAGTCAAGGTAATGGAGAATTGAAGCAGGGAGATCAAAAAACATATTTTTGTCAAAATGAGTAATCTGTTGGAAAAACATCTTGTTCCGCATGTATGGAAAACAAGAATACACAAATTCCATCATGTTCCACAACTCTTGAGGTAATTTAAAAATATTTGGAAAACTAAAACTAAGCTCATAGGCATTTAATTCAGATTTTTGCACTCAACTGTATATATATTTACAATATGCAGCATTTTAATGATTTAGAAGGCTGTTTATGTATATTGAATTAATTTGACAATATTTATGGTAAGCTTTTTGTTAGCAGATGAGTAAGTAGTTTTCTCACCCTCCAGTAAAATTTAGATTAATGAAATTGGTGTATATTTGATTTACATGCTTTAATTAGTCTGGGAGATTATATAGGTCTATGATTCTTGGTTCTCCCAATTTTTTTTTTTTTTTAAAGAAGGAATAATCGAGAACATTAGGATAAATGAGTAGCTCCTACATATAGATAAGCATTAACAGTCAGCTAACAGAAATCTGCAATGTTGTATACCATGTCCAAAATAAAAAAAATTATTAATGTTAGTTTGTATGAAGAGTTAATTAAATAAAAAAGTTTCTACATGTGATTAATCATTTAAGATTTTACTTCAGAAGGCCTAAACCTTACTAAAAGTGAAAAAGTATGAAAATTTACAATAACCTATGAATAAAAATGAACTTTTTTTATTGGAGATGATTAAGCTGCTGTTACATGGGAGAAATCAATCTTCTGTGAAGTCCCCCAATACATAATTGATATAACAATGTATTATTACAGATCAAAATAAACAAATATGTTTAAAAATTACATATTTGTTACTTCCTAAATTATTTGAGCTACATATATACTTATATTAAATATTAAACATTTTCTTAATTTGAAGATCCAAGATGAAAATAAAAACATAGCATATAAATTATTAATCAAGTTTGTACTAATCAGAGATCAGTCATTAATTTAAGTGGTTCAAATTTTGAAATGTTTTAAAATAGTTAGGAATATAATTAATTAATAAGCACCTACCAAAACATGTAAAATAAAATAAATAGTTGAAAAGAGTTATAAAATATAAATTAATTCAATTACTAATCAAAAAATATGTTGCAAGGGAACAAACTTATTTCAAAGAAAGACAACTATGGGTTAATCACCTGAAATGTCAATTATCCAATACAATAGTTTATAACTACAATGAGAAATATAATCTTTATTTATTGAATAAAATCTTTAATTCTTACCAACTCTATAGTTCCATCTGAAGGAAAGTAAAATAAATAAAATATTCTTAAAAGTGATGCTTTAGTATCAAACCATTCACAATGAAATGAATACTTATCTGTAGTAGAAATTTGTGACTAAAAAAAAAAATCATTATTAACTATAATTATTGTTTATTTAAAACATAAAATGAAAAAAAAAAAGATTACCAAAGGCATTTTCTTTGGCTATATAAAAAAAGTCAAACCCAAACAACCGGTACTATAGGCAATTCCATAACAACCACTAAACTATTAGTAATGTAACATCTGATGTTTAACTTTTCATTGAATCTAATACAACTGTTAATATTATAGTAGAATATTTAAAATTAATATTAGAAAATAATCCCTTTCAGAACTTCTGAATTTGTATTGTTAGATTCTATAAATGATACCAACAACATTATCATAAAACTAAAAGTATGATTCAGGTCCTGAAAACAGGATCATCGAATAATACTGGATTTTAATTATATCAGATGTATATTAGCGTAAATACTTTATAATAAGCTGTAAAACATTTTTACGGTAGAATACTAATGAATTAATAACCCGTCTCAACAGTTAACTAGTAAGTCTTCAATTGATTTTGTAAAGAGCGCCAAAGTTGTTTTGGTGTATAAAAAGTTGATTACATGTGTAATTTCAAGGGAAGGTTAATACTTCTTTGGGATGTTTGTTTTTTTCCTATTAAGCAGGTTGCATAAAGGTTATAAGTGGTTAAAGTGTGATTGGAATCACACTAATTTACTAAAAATATCCCAAACATACAATTTATTCTTTACCTAACACATATAATGCCTGCGGCGATTCGAGAAGTTTTTTGCAAATTAACAGATTGCAACGTTTATGGTTTTCATTTATGGACAAGAAGGTTTGTGATTAATATTTACATAATTATCATTAATGTTTCCATATTGTATTCTTTCGGTTGTTCATAATTTTAATATTTATGTTTTGTTGTTAGAATCAACACTTCTTTATTCAATGCAACTCCCAAAAAAACCATTGAGGAGAAACTTGGTATTCCAAGGAGACCAAAAAGACCTCCCACATCATTTATGATCTTTGCAAATGAGAGGAGGCCATCTTTAGTCCAACAAAATCCAGAAAAAAAATTAACTGGTAATTTCAATGTTATAAAAAAAAATTGTGTTCATATTTATTTATAACATAATGATTACAAAACAGTCATTTTAATCGGATTAACTTTCAAATGGAGTTTATTAGTATGTTTTTCATGTAAATATTGTATGTACTTAGCATGTGTCTCAAATTTCTAAGACTAGATTATATAGTTGCCGAAGATTGCCGTATAGGCTAAATAAAATTAAGTTGTACACAGAAGCTTTAAGCATCAGCAACAGATAATTACTAATTATTACATTAATTTATTTCTACACCTTTTAATTTGATTCGATCCAATCACTAATATTAGGAAATAAGAACAGTACAAAAATAACTTATTACTGTTTCCAATCTTCTAATTTATTTAGTACTATTGAGATTCCTTATTTGGTCACATCCTCATAAAGGCACTTTTTTTTTTTCATTAGGGATTGATAAATTATTTGCCACTTCTATAAATTTGTTTTATTGAAAACTTTTTTCGAATGTTATACATTCATCCTCAGTTCTAAAAACACAAAAAATTCAAAAATAAGCAATTCAAAATATAGTTTGGTACTATTATACATATTAAATTAGATTGATTTAAATCAGTATTATAAAACATCTATGAATTATGAATTTAATAAAGACAAGAAATCAAATGCATGTTGGTACTCACCAAGGTTTAAATGGATTATATCAAACAGAAAAGTTTGTACTGGTTTCTTCTCGCATTGAACTAACAATGAACGAAAGGTAAGTAGCATGTTTTTAGGTAAACGGTTTAAGGGTCAGGGTTTTTCCTTAAGCCGTTTATCTAAAAACATTTTAAGATTTGGCAAATGTGTGAACGTACCTTAACGTTTTATTTAAAAAAAAAAAAAAAAAAAGACTGAAAAGAAGCAATGCCAAACTGTACATAACTTTTCTAAATTGGATCCCAACTTTTTTTATTAGGATTTCCAAAATTGTAATCCTTGAGATAATACATTGGGTCGAATTGAATTGTAAGGTGCTGAAAAGCCTTTAAAATTATTTCCTTTTACACTTGAATGAATCATATTTATGTATGTGATTTTTATAGAATTAATGAAAATTATATCAGAAGAATGGAGAAATTTAGAAAAGAGTAAAAAAGAGGAGTTACAAGAAAGATTTAAAAGCGATTGGGTGAAATATTTGGTAGACTCCAAGCATTATGATGAAAGTCTGAGCCCAGGAGAAAAGGAACGGATTAAAATTGAGAAAGAAGAGACAAAGATTCTGCAAGCTAAAAGAAATTTAAAAAAGGTTTTTGTTTTTATTTTATTTATTTATAGTTATAGACATTAATGAATTAAGTTTATGATTTCCTCAGTGATTGGGGTAAACCCACAATTAATAATCTTATTATTATTAGCTTCAGTAACATCTTAATTAAATATGCTTGTAGTGATTCAATTCAGCAATGATTCCAGCAGATGTTTACTAATCTTTTACAATTAATTAAAAAAAAAAAAAAAATATCTAATGTGCCCACTCACATGAATTTCCTTACCGCTTTGGGTGCAAAGTCTTCTTCTTTGTCTTCCTCTCCATGCCATTCCTAGAAGCCTCAAGAAGAATTTCTAGAAGCCTCAACTCAATGCAGCCATGCCTCTCAATTCCTGCTAAGCTGCCTGAGGTGGTACACAGATATGTGCCTTTTAGTCTCCGTATCAATATCTCTGTGTCCCACTATGCTGTTGCAGATAGGGTAATAGACTTGGTTATCTTTGGATATCCTATTTGCTACTTCCGGGTCAATCTTTCCCGTGGCTATCTCCAAATAGGTAAATTCCTGCACAACTTAAATAACACAAGTACCAACTCATAACAGATCAGCTGGACGTCCTCTTGATCCTGTTTTAGATAAAACGAAGACTTTGCTCTTGAAGTTATTGATAGTCATTTCTTTGCAAGAGAGCTCTTCCTGCCATTCCATAAGGACTAATTACAACTTGTTTTTCATGTCTGCAATCGTCAGCATACAATAGACTTTGAACAATAACATTCCTCATGTTCCATTTTCCAATGACCGTCCAAGCAGTATAGCTCTTACAAATTTTATGGATTTCATCCATAAATAGGACCAATAAGAAGGGATTTAGCCTTATACCTCTTCTATGCGAAAAGGCTTGGATTCCCTTCCAATGATCCTCACAATTCCTTTTGCTTCCTGGTAAGCCAATTTATTAGTTGTCCAACAATACAAACAAAACATCCCATATTTCTTTTCTGAAGTGTATAGTTTGTAAGCCACCAAAATATGCTTACAGACCTATAATTTTCACAGTCGGTGGAGCTACCTTTTTTAGTAATTGGGACAAAAATCCTGAACCCCCAATCCTTGGTTATTATTTATGTGTCCCATACTTTTTGGAGGAGTTGCTGGAAAACTTTAATAAGTCCTTGCCCTCCAACTTTCAGTAATTCTGGAGTTATGTCATCCCTTCCTGCTGCTTTACCTATTTTAATTCTCAAGCATGTACTATACCTGGAAGGTTTTAGGGCTTTGAGGAAAATACTTCAAAATCGTTAGTGCCGTTTTGGCACTACAGTCTATAGAAAAACACGTTTTCAGCTATTGTGCCCCATTTGGCACACATAGGCTTCAGGGACTGAATCCGTACAAAAAAAAAAAAAAAAAAAAAAAAAAAAATAGAAACAAAATTGGTCCATCCATTCAAGAGATAATCATTGCACAGACATATAGACCAATGACTGAAACGCTTAGATCTATTGAAAATCAAACAGAAATTTGACCCAATTATAGCTCTTGCCTTACCTATCAGCAGTAGGAAAGTAACAAAACATTAACAATAGATAAAAATAAAATAAGATTACGTGATAAGATGAAATTAAATGTACAATATGATCAAATGTAGCAGCTCTGATCTACTGCTATCTAGATCCAATTCTAATAATAATAGTATCCAATAATTTTTATTTGTATTTATTTATTTATATCTGTTATAGTCAGATACATACAGAAGGAGTTATATTAATATATAATAAGTATAATAACTAAATAAAGTACAAAATAAAACATTAACAAATTGAAATAAAATTAAAATTACATGTAAGTATACTAGAGAAAATATACTAACAGCAGTATGCTTAACTAACTACTAAAATATTAGAAAACAATCTAAAGTGTAACTAATTAAATCGAAAAAATTCTTTAAGTATGCATTAAGAAACATAGAAAATAAAATACTGACAAAATTAGAACATCAAAATTATATGTTCCTAATGAAATATAATATCATAAAAATAAATAAATATTATTATAAATAATAATGTAGTAAAAATGGTAAAGAACCTGAAATATCTTTATGAACCAAACATAAATGGGAATCCCTTTACCGAAATATTAAGTTAACAGTTAATTACTAAAAAATAATAGAAATATTTACAAAAGAAAACTATTAGAGTGAACAAATGATTATTAACCATTAAGTGAACAGTTTTCTTACTTTAAGAACATTGATTAAAAATAGAAAAAATTATTCAGTTTATTTAGGTGCCCTAGCTTCGAGAAACTTAGAAAATTTATTAGTAACTAACTATCCCCTGTCATCAAGGAGTTATATTTACATAAATATATTCCTCTTAGCGATTTAAACCCGGGATAAATTAAAATGCTATGAACTAAATTGTCAGATTTATTCAAAGAACAAAGCTTACAGGAGTGACTAGGATCAACTGAAATTTATTTTTTTCCAGGTAAATGCTTGAGCTTTTTCCATTAGCTACATGTACTTGAGCTATGAATCTTAGTTTATTAATGTGGGTATTAAAGCGAAGATAAAATTCACAGAAAAGAAACTACAAATCTGTCTATAGAAAATATTGTAGCGGCTGTTCAGAACAAAATCAATATCTAATTAGGGATTGATCCTTCTATATTATCATGCGGACGTCAACTGATTATGAAGCGAGCTAAGCTATAACACCACCCAACGACTCAAGACTCCGCAATTCAAATTTTGATTCAATCTCCGAACAGGTCATAAAATTATAGAAGTGGCAAATAATTTATCAATCCCTTATTAGATTGATCCTTCTAGACCATCCTGTGGACGTCAACTGAAAATCAATATCCTTGCCTAATAGATTATTTCCAAAAAAGTCCAATAAATTATGGTGGTTCTCTTTTAGTAATTGAAGATCTTGAGATTGCCAAACACAATCTGCTCCAATGTAAATTAGATAGTTTCTTAGTTCTGCCACCCAGTTATTTGGTATATTAAAGCTATTCAATTCCAACAGTCTGGAATAGCACTTGGGTAGTCGGTATTCCGGAATCTCCACCAAAGATTCCCACCAGTTTAATATCTGTAAAAGATTTTAATAATAACAACAACTTAATTTAATTACTGAGAGGGGAAAAAAAGCTTTTTTGAGACGACAAGTTATTGATATTTTAATAGGTAAAAAAATTATTTGGCCTTTTAAGCTCCAAGACAAGTTTCAATTGCATATTATATGTTCAAAATGTTTTATCTTAAAACATTTACCTGTTTTTTATATAGAATAATTGCTATGTGTTTAGAGGGCAGCAATTGAAACAATCTACAATTTATTTATACAATTTTATGGCAAGTGACTAATTTAAATTAATACTTAACTGATGTTTGTAAATGGCGAAACAAGAAAAAAGAATTGTGCCGTCGCATTTGAGTATATAGAAGAATTGAAAGTCACAACTTGACAGAACTCTTCAAGAAACTGAAGATCAGGTACAAGATACTATACACAGCCGTTGGGAGTATTGCGCTAGTGCAATTTAGGAGTCAGCCGAAGTCATTCTAGGATTGGAAACACATCCGAAAATATCTTTATGGTTTGACAATGAATTTGCAATTGTAACTGAGAGGAAAACTCTAGCCTATCATAATATGGTCCAAAAGAAATACAAAGAAGAGCGACCGAAGAATATCGTGACAAAAGGAGAGAAGAGAAGAGAGTGCACAGGCAGAAGAAAAGAGTTTGGGAAAGACAACAACTCGAAGAACTTGAAGAATTCAGAAGCCTGAGTGAAATAAGGAGCTTCTATAGACAGGTGAACAATAGTAGAGCCCCATTCAAGCCTAGAGTTAAATTATGCAGGAGTGAAGATGGAACCCTTCTTGCTGGAACTAATGATATATTGGAAAGATGAGTGCAGCATTATAGTCATGAATTGAACCAGGGAGCTGTAGAAGATGAGATGGTCCAAGCAGAAGAGGATACCTCTATCTCCTCGGATGAGGACGTCATTGATCCTCCAGAACTCAAGGACATCGTAGAGGCTATTGAAAAAATGAAAAATAATAAAGCTCCCGGAGAAGATGGTATACCTGCAGAACTTCTGAAGAAGGGAAATGAACTTCTGCATAAAGAGCTATATGACTTAATTCTTTCCATATGGATCGAAGAAAGAATTCCCGATGAATGGAAGAGGGGAGTCATGTTCTCTTTGCATAAGAAGGGTGATATTCTTGATTGCCGTAATTATAGAGGCATTAAGCTCCTTCAGTGTGCTTATAAAATGCTGTCCAACATACTGTTTGTCAAACTCCTCCCATTCGCTGACCGAGAAATCGGAAACTACCAAGCTGGTTTTAGGAAAGGCAAATCGACCACTGACCAGATCTTCAGCCTCAGAACTATTTTGGAAAAAGCAAATGAATATAGAATGACGACACATCATCTATTCATTGACTTCAAGTCAGCCTATGATAGCATAAAGAGACCCAAACTTTGTGCTGCTCTTCAAGAACTCGGGATCCCACCCAAGATCATCAGGCTTATAAAGATAACAATGGATGGTGTTAAATGCTCCATAAAAATTCAAACAGAGCTTTTCAGGGATTTATTTCGGACTACGGAAACACCTCAACAGCCAGTACATAACGAGGAAGACGAAACTGATGCTCTACAAGATTCTGATTAGTCCAGTTTTGATATAGGCCTCAGAGACATGGACTCTAACGATGGCGAGAGAGAATGAGATCCTCATCTTCGGAAGGAAAATTCTTCGAAGAATATTAGGTCCAGTCAAGACTGGTAACGAGTGGAGAAGAAGAAAAAATATAGAACTATATGAGCTATTTGGGGAAGTGAATTCAGTTAAATTGATCAAACTCGGACGACTCCAATGGGCCGGACACGTTGCCCGAATGAAGAACAGTGACATCCCAAAAAGTCTTCTGGACAGAAACCTTAACCGAACTAGAGGGAGAGGGCGACCCAGACTAACATGGAATGATTGTGTCTCTCAGGACGCTAAAGCCATCCTAAAAGTGATGAACTGGAGAGCAGCTGCACAGGACCGAACGACCTGGCGAAAGCTCAGCGAGGAGGCCAGGGCCTGCATTGGGCTCTAGTGCCATGGAAGAAGAAGAAGAATTGAAAAATAAATGGCAATTTGTATTGGGAACCAAATGACAAAATATTTCATAATAATAGTAAAACAATGAAAGAATAAAATTATATCTATCACTGGATCTGATGGATTGATGCATTCATTGTAGCAAAAGGTTCTAAAGTTTAAAAATCACAAAAGATTTATATTCAATTATTATTGAAAATTTCAAATATTAGCTATAAATTAATTTAACTTCTTAAATGAATTGGTCGCTGTAGCAACATTGGATGTTACTTTTTTCACAAATGTTTTTTTTGGTAGAATAATATTTGCTGTGACTCACTGTATGTTAAGTTAAGGATTAAGTTCTCTAACCGATTGGACACTATTAGTTTGAGAACTTAACTAAACTTTCCCATTTAATGGTTCACAAAAAACATTATTACTCAAAAAAAAAATTAATTGTGACAGAAGTCACATCCAATATTGGCCCAGCCACCAATTCAATCATATTTTTATTAAAAAACTAGATATTGAAAATTATGTATTCAATGATGATAACTGTTATCTATGTCGTTTAGAAAAGAACAGAGCTAGGCTGCCCTAAGAAGCCGGGATCTTCATACATGTACTTCATGCGAACCAAATTATCTGAGCGACATAATGAATCGTTTATGGTTAGTATTAATTCATAAAAAATTGTTGATAAATTAATCAGGTAGATTTAAAGAAATGTTATGTTAAATGTAATAATACTACTTATTGTTACTACAAGTAAAATTAAGGCTGCTAGGCTTAATGGAAAAACAATTTTATTATCTGAGGGTTTCAAGTAATTTCAAGTATTTTCTGATAAGGATTATGCAATGTTTTATAAATGTCAAAGGTATTCTTAATAAGTGGTCCCCGTTTCATAAACTAAAGGTGAATTCTTTAGGTGATAAGATAGGCAGGAAGCGAAGGATGATACTTAAAACTTTATTTTTTTGTAATCAATTCATTGATAGTTCTGTTTGAATTACTATTGAGTCATTCTAAGTCTTCAAAAATATTTGAATTTTCAAACACAAATTCTGATGTGTATTCCTTTTCTTTTTTTTTAAGTTCCTGAACTGTTAGTAAATGGGAAGTTATATTGTAATGCAAATAGTTTGATTTTTATGTCTGAGAAATATGAGAAACAGGCTTAGAAAAGGAAGAATGAATTACCCAAAAGATGTAGAGGGAATGCAGTAAGGAATATCTTTTGCACATTCCTTTTTAGATTTCTTGTATCAAAAAGTTCATAACTAAACTTAGTTTCTTTAATTTGACATTTGTTATAATAACTTTTCAATTAGGTTATTATTTATTTTTACTTCTTTGAACTATTATTTATAGGACTTTCAACAAAAATTGAAAAAACAATGGGAAGATTTACCGGCATCGGAAAAAAAGAAATTTGAAGAGATGTACAAGAAAGACATGGAAGTATATAGAGGAAAAATGGCTGAATGGAATAAACAAATGTTGGAGATGGGGAATAGAGATGTGGTGCGGAGCCTATAAACCACCTCTCTGACTTATAGTGAAGTGTGGTATTGTTTCTAATCATTCTTTGTTAACTACTGATTAATTTTTATGTTTATGTCATGCATACTAAAACTGAAACTAACTTCTTAATTTTCATTTATAATAATCGATTAGAACTTACCTTACTTTTTACTGCAAACCTTTTTTCATTGTGAGTGATGCCTTCTAAGAATATATTTTTAACTTTTGTGTTTCCATGGATGCTAAAAACTTAACTTTCTTTAATTATTAGTTATTAGAGATTCTTTCTCAATTGGTAAGTGTTTAATTTATTTACTATTTACATTTCTTCACTATATAAATCAAAGTTTATTTTCCATGACCTCCTGATCTCTTTTGACATCTTCCAGCAATCAGAAAGGTGATCTCTACATCCCTATCCCTTCTTGCTCTCTCCCTGGAAATTTTTCTGTGCCTATTTTTTCCACATGTCCAACCTTTTTAGCCGTTGAAGCTGGATGTGAGCTACAACAGTGGTTCCCAAATCCTTATCAGTCATGGATCTCCAGTAAATGAATTAAATCTTTGGAGATCTCTGAACACGTGTTTAAATTAAATTAAAGGTAAAAAAGCAAGAGAAAAATAAATTGAATGTTTTTCTAAACACAAATTACTTAGCAAATTAATACATTGATCATGTATTCATTGAAACAAAGCATTAGAAATAATTAGCTACTGCAAATGTATTATGTCCCCTGATTTATCCTATTCAATATGAAAGATAAAATAATTTTTTTTTTTGCTCCAAAATTTCTTCTATATGGGTCAGTTTGGAGTCCTTTATACTGAAATCATGAACATTAAGACAATTTTGATATTTATCCAATTTAATATGATGCTCTGAAAAGAAACTAATCAATGGCATTGAAGATGTCTTCACCTTTTGTATGGATCAGTTCACAAGGAAATAAATAATCTTCATAAAACTGGTACTGGTTCTGTATAGGGTGCCACACGGAACAGTTCCTCTGAGCACTGTCAGAGGAACTGAGCCATACACCTCCTTCAATTTGTATAACTATTTATGGGTTCATATCTAAATTTTATGGGTTATACTAAAAAAAGTTGCGATTATCGAAAATAATAGAAAAACATTTGATAGAAAGGTATTTAAAAAATTATTTTCACTAGCCAGTCGCGAACCTCTTGTAGACCCTTGTTCCTTGTGGGACCCACTTTCTCACCTTTTGGAAACCATTGAGCTTCAATATCTACCCTCTCTGAAATTCGAGGTTACTCCGCATCTGTCATTGATTACCGAAATATTCTATGGATGATTTTCTTTTCCAAAACTCTTCAAGAACTATCTTAATTTTAGCTTTCATTGACTAAGAATTCACTAAGCTTTCATTAACTAAGGTGATAGTTTATCCGGCAATAGATATGGATAATTTTATAACAGATTTTTTTGTGGTATTTTTAGCTGTGGTTTCTACAACTGCGCGATTGTCAACTGATAATATACTTTCTATATCTCATAATCTGTTCTGCATTTATCTCTGGTTTTTCTCGCTCTCTCCTTATTAACTGTTTAGATCCAATCTGTTTTATTCTACTCACATCTGGTTCCTTTGTTGTTTTCAGGTATATCTTGTTGGCTAAATACATTATGGACATAAAATCAGCAATACCCCAGATTAGGGTTGGTCCTTATTTTTTGAGTTGGTCCTGAACACTTTTATGCCATGTTCCAAAATCATGGTGAAATAAGTCATTCTGTTTCAATCCTTTTCCAGTCCCAAAGTTTTATTATATTTTTTTTCCAACTTTTGCTACATTAGCTTTTTGCTCACTATTCAGCTAAAATTGATGATAAGAAAAGTGGATTAAAGGATGCTTTATTCTTATTATTGTATTTTTATGTGATTTCATATTTATTTATGTCATATTTATTTACTTGTTTCCCTGTATATTATTTTTACTTCTTATTTTATTTACTTTCATTCTATTTTTATATTCAGTATGTGTAATTGGAATTTTCATCTATTGTTTGCAGCCCTGATGCTGGCCAGCAAAGCGATCCCAAAACATTACTATATATAAAAGATTATCCATTATATTGCATTATGTGCATTCTATTTTGACTCCTTTGATATTCCTGTTGACTTTCTCTGGTATCGATTTGATTCTTCAGTAGTTCACTAACTAGAAATGCAGAATCAAATTGATACCAAAGGGAATCAATAGAAATACTGGAGGAGTTAAGATAAAATACACATTAGCTGTATTAGGGATTGATAAATTATTTGCCACTTCTATAAATTTGGCAAATCCCTAATTATATATCTAATAATTACTATAATATAACTATAAATTCCTAATTAGATTGATCCTTCCATACCATCATGCAGATGTCAACTGATTATGAAGCGAGCCATAAATTTATAGAAGTGGCAAATAATTTATCAATCCCTAATTAGATTGATCCTTCTATACCATCATGCGGATGTCAATTCATTAGCTGTATAATATAGTTTTAGTTATCTTACCATAGCCATTTTAGCTTAGGTTGTTTTGCAAAACTTTTAATATAGAGAATGGCATCCCTTCCTTTTACATGTGTTTATCACGCCTGACAATAGCAAGCTTTGCAGTTTTTATCTAAAGCAAACATTTATGTATTCAACATTGTATCAAATTTTATTTATGTATATTAGTTCATTAAGTGATTGCTTATATATATATATTTTTTTTTTTTTTATAGAATTTTGAAACTCCTTCATCTTCAAGATTGAATTCTCATGATGGATCTACCATAATCAATGACTCAAAAGAGCCTGATATGGAACTTGATAGAAAGAAAAGTCACATTATAACGAACAAGAAATTCAGAAATGAACTTTCGAATAAAGAAATAGCATATTTGTTGGTTTCAAGTAGTCTAGTGATCATTTGTTTGTCTTTTTATCTGTTCATTTTTATTGATTAACTTTCTTTTTTGGTTGTTTTTGTTTTATCGTATTGGTAAAATTACGTTGTTTGAATATTTTTCATATTGAAAGTTTTTTTGTAAATTAAATATGTATACAATATATTTATACTTTAAAGGAATAATATTTCTTCATTCCTAAACATTTCCTAGGAAAGTTTTTATATATTTTTGAGACTATTGCCACTTTAACTGGTTCTTATTGAGTATGCTAAATCTTTTAGCTTCATTTGGAAGACTGAAAGTTTATGAATATTTATAAAAATAAGATAGCAAAGAATAAGAAAATATTTATAATAAATAGTTTAAATATTTTAAAGGTCCATTTCTTGACTGCAACACGGACCATCTCATCTTTCTTTAGGAATAATTTACAAAAATATGAGCTTTATTATAAATATTAAAAAATAGAATACAGTTGACATCACTAAAAAGGGACATTTTTTGCAGCACAGAATCAACAATGTATGTTTTCACTGCTTTGTAAATTCAAAACAGATGTGACAAAAATAGAATTAAAATAAAGAAAACTTTAAGGCAACCATTGATGCAATAACTACTAATAATAAAACAATTGTACAGCTTATAGAAAGTTTAGAACTTTCTTGAATCCAGATTTTACTATTGTGGGACATTAGATACCGTTTGAGCATATCGCAAAATCTATGAAATGCATTACACTATAATGTTCTATCAGTATGTCCAGCATAGGAAGAAAAAAAGTATGTGGTATAAAACTGTTTTGAAAAGATATTAGTATATATTTTTGTTCATATATTTATGCATTCTTAGATATATAACAAATATTTATAACAGAGATAAATCTGCATTATCAAAATAAAAACTCCCTGTTATATTAATAGGTAAACAAAGGTGTTTTTAGTTGACATCCGCATGATGGTATAGAAGGATCAATCTAATTAGGGATTGATAAACTATTTGCCACTTCTATAAATTTGTTTTATTGAAAACTAGTTTCAAATGTTATACATAAATCCTCAGTTCTAAAAACACACAAAAAATTCAAAAATAAGCAATTCAAAATATTGTTGGTATTATTATACTATTAAATTATATAAGTCAGTATTATAAAACATTTATGAATTATGTATTTAATTATGACAATAAATCAAATACATGTTGGTACTCACCAAGGTTTAAATGGATTATATCAAACAGAAAAGTTTGTGCTGGTTCCTTCTCGCATTCTATTAAACGGTTTAAGGGTCAGGGTTTTTCCAGTAATGTCAATTACTCACCGACATTACTGGGAAAATCCTGACCCTTAAACCTTTTACCTAAAACATCCTGCCTATTTCTCGTTCATTGTTAGTACAATGCGAGAAGGAACCAGCACAAACTTTTCTGTTTGATATAATCCATTTAAACCTAGGTGTGTACCAACATGTGTTTGATTTCTTGTCTTAATTAAATTCATAATTCATAAATGTTTTATAATACTGATTTATATAATTTAATATGTATAATAATACCAACTATATTTTGAATTTTTTATGTGTTTTTAGAGCTGAAGATGAACGTATAACATTCGAAACTAGTTTTCAATAAAACAAATTTATAGAAGTGGCAAATAATTTATCAATCCCTAATTAAAGGTGTTTTTAAAACTTTTTTTTAGAAAATTTCGTTCTTTACTTCTATGGGACGAGGTTCTAACTAAGCAAAGTCTACTGTATTGCATTCAAATAAAAAAATCTGGTATAAATTTTTGTTAGTGAAAAATCAGGAAGACTGAGTTTAACATGCCAGCTAAATGTCTTGTTTTGTCTAGTTAAAATTAAAATTTTTTTGCTTATAAGATGATTTTTTTTTTAATCTTTCTTTTTCTATTTTAGTTACGAATATACTGTTTCACCATTCTTCATTTCTTTTTAATGTATTTTGGAAACCTATGTATAGACTTAAGGATTTTTTTTTTCTATTCATTCATTCATTTAACAATCCTAACTACAGTCTATATATTTTATATCTATATGGTTGTACCAATTTTAGTTTATCTCTAATGCTTCTAGATGCTAGTTGACAGGATTCTCACAAGAAAACTACAATAAGTATTATTATTTTGAAATAATAATTTTACTTCTCAACAGATACACAAATATACAAAATATACTCCATTACAAAACTAATTTTATTGGCAGGATACAATCAATTTTATGGAAAAATGATTACATAAATAGTTTTTTCTTTCACATATTATACAACTATATAAATTATTATAAATATATAAATTATACAACTACATATGTTTTTAGTTCTGTATGCTAGAGATAAACTGTCATAAGTAACATTTTAAAAGTTTTAGAAGAGAGCAAAAAAAGTGTCAGATTTCACTATTATATTGCTTGATGTGGATAATTGTCAATCTTCATATGTGTTGCATATTTCATTATCCTTGTAGCTTATTTACGGTACTTATAATCGAAAAATATGGTCAGAATAATACAAATACAATCATAAGAATCAAATTAGCAAAATTGGACTCAGATAGTTTACCTCTGACGTACAGATCTGTGAGAACATATAGATCTGGTAACTATAATATTAAAATAACACAAATAATAAACAATCAAATTAAATATAACAATAAATTAGGAAATAAACCATAGTAAATAGTCACATAGTAAATAGTCAAACAAAATCTTAATCTTAGGACGCATCAGAAATGAAAGGGGCTCAAACGGTGTTTTAACCAGAACAAATATTAGGCCCACGATTAACCTTTATCTAGAGGAACATTCCTGTTTAGCAACACTTTGCTACTTAAACACTTGATGTGCCTTGTATTTTAGATTAATATTTGAATATTGTTCAGAAAGATGGAGAGTTTAGCTGAGAAAATTACTGAAAATAATGATTTTGTTTTGTACCACTTTCATTCTGAATGCTATTATGTAACAATAAAATCATTTCAAAAGTTTTAATGGTCATAAAACATGTTTAAACATTCCTTATAACAGCATGGATATAAATAAGCATTTTCCAGTTAATTAAAAAAAGGTTTTTACTATGTAAATCCCTGTATTTTAAATAGCAATTTGAGGAAATCTGTAAGAAACTTATAGAAATCAAAGCTGGTATTAGAAATGATGTTTCAAGGATATATATTCAACTATCAATAGGTTATTTATTAATTTTTTTATGCTATCAAGTCAAATCAGACTTAGCTAAGATTACTTGATATTCAAAGTTTACTTAGCATGTTTAAAATGGCTTATACTGCTGCTAAATGCTAATTTGTTTTTCATCGAGTATATAAAAACTATATATTTAAATCACTAGTGCGAGCGAGAATCCCGTATATATCTAAATGTTGTACTAAGGAAGGTGAACTGAATAATTGCAGATAAATGCACAAAACAATAAACGGCACGAAAAAGTGATAAACACATTCGAATCTTGAGATAATGAGTGCCCATATTGAAAATCTATATAAATGAACATACACAATAATTGAACATACTGTATAATTTTTGTGCATGTATGTATAATGTATATGTATAAAAAAAAAAGGCAAATTGTTTTTTTAAGGAATTTTGAAATTATGTAATATATTCTGGCCAAGTATTAGAAAAGAACAAAACTAAAAATTGTATATAATGAACAAAATTGTTTCGTAAAAAGACAACAGTTATTTTGTACCAAAATAACAAAAATCACCATGTATTCATTTATATGGAAGAACACACTACATATGCATATTTTTGGTTCTTTTCTTTATTAAATATAAGCACGATTTTTAAAAATTAGAAAACTTCCATATATTGGATAAGTTTATTTATTAGCTAAATAACAGAGTATCTATCAGAGAATATTGATAACCATAGCATACAGCGAACAAATTTTGCTAATGATCAATAAAGCAACTTTTTTTCAATAATTTGATTTGGCATAACCAGAACTTTTAAAAATTATAAAATAATTACTTTAAAAGAATTATTCATAATGGTTACTACAAAGACTAAAAATATTTCTCATCATTAGAAAATATATAAATATCTATAACAAAAAGAATAAAATTTTATGTTATGATGAGAGAGATAGCCACTGCATGTGTCTTAGAAATTGGTAGAGATTAATAAACTAATGATTGGTTTATATAAAATTACAAGATGAAAAATAATGACTACATTAAAGGCAATACAAAACTTGTACTTGATTAAATATTATGAAAGAAATTATATTATTAGATAACGTCAAATATCATTAATAAGGATAAATTTAAAAAACATGCAAAATGAACAATGAACGTAAAAAAAATGGAGGAACAAACAAATTTTTTATTCCAGTTTTTTTTATCCAAGGTATTGTGGGATAAGTGTGCACTAGATTTTATAAAGTTCGACTTTACATCACTGTGAAATCTTCATTTTTGAAGCTAATTTTTCTAAATTTTCAAAAAGAAAACGCATTAAAAAAAAGAAAGTCTTTATGAGTTACATGACTTTTTAAACTTGAAATATTTACTTTTGCTTTCGGCAATTGTTAAAGTAAAAATTAGTTTATTAAGAAATAAACAATATTAAAAAAAACAACAACTATATAATGATTTATTAATAGATCTATTCATTGCCTTTCTGATATTAACTTCTAATACATGCCCCATAGAGATGAAAATGCGATATTGGACGGCATAAGTGGACTGTGGATTAATAATCAATAAAAAAATTTAAAAAACGAATATTTCAAGCCTCTGTTTAAAGAATTTAAAAACTAAAAAATTACAAACATAAATAAATATTAACATGTAAATATGTTACAAATGTTCGTTGAGGTAATTACGTTGAGGTAAAATAGTTTTGTTTTAACGTCGGTTTATACTCTACAACTTATTGCATATTTTATTTAATTTTATAAGTTATGGCAACTAAAAGGGAGTGTGTGTAAACTGTGAATTATACACCGTATCAAAGATAATAATGTTGGGGATCAGTCTCAACCATTGACTGACCCTCAATAATATAAATAATCTTTATAATTCAGAAGAGGATAAAACCTATCATTTCTGATTCAAAAATCTTAATAAAATTAAAAATTGGATCAAAGCAGCTCCAAAAACTAACAATAAGCAACTACTTGGAAAATTAGGCTGATTAATGCAAACAGGATAGTATTAACCAAACTGATGATATATGCTTGAAGGATTTGTAAAAATAGTATATTACTCATACCACTGATGAAATAAATCGGAACTACAGAAGTACCCATGGCATGACAACCCACAATGTCCATCCTTTAGACACTTTAATCCAAACATCTGAATCAATAAAAGACATTTTTAAATATCACAAGGCAATTATAATGTGCTTAGAGATATTTTCAAAAAATACCAATAACAATTGCACTTAATGCGTTCACAATATTTTAATGAAATATAATCATTACACTAGATATGTTACAATTAATCTTGTGCAGTCAAATGAAATCATAGAATTAGCAGTCTTGGATATTATATAAATTTATTCGATACATGATAATATTTACAGTAGTTCCTAAAGTTTTATCACAATTGTAACTCTTTTAATACACAATGTGTTACAAAAAATGAAAAAAGATATAAAGCAAGAGACTGAACTATTGTTCGTAGGCAAGAGAGCACCTTAAATGGTATTTTTATTCTACTCTCCTTGACACCTAGCAGAAGAATAACTGAGTACATCAACGGAAGCTCAGGTTTTTGCTTTATGTACAAAATCACTCTTGGCAAGCACACCACCAAAAATGGTCCCAGGATGTTCTATAAAAATAAAATATAATGTTTTAGATTAATTTCATTCGATATGTTCACCTGCCAAATATAAAAATTCCAAATAGATTAGCATTGTTAAAAAATAAATAAATAATGGGTGTTCGTTTACAAGTGTTAAGCCTATTCATCAGCAAATTTATATTAAATAAAAAAAGTTAAGAGTCAAGAGACTTACTGAAATTCTTGAAATCAGCAGTTTATCGAGATTTTGTAATAGTAACAATTTAACTTTACTTACAGATACCAAAAACTTCAAAATAATTTTTAAATGATATTCAAATCTGAAGAAAGGAAAAGAATTTAGGCTTCACCAAAATCGTTAGAATGGAGGGACTACTTCAAGAACCTTCTAAATGGAGAAGAGGCCTCAAAGGATGGGTTAGAGATGGAAATTCCAATGGGAGAACTCGAACCGCTGGATCTGGGGGAAGTACAGGAGGCTTTCTGACACTTAAAGAATGATAAGACACCAGGAGCAGATGAATGATCTGCTGAATTGCTAAAGTATGAAGGAGAGGAAGTAGCCCAGCTACTCCATGAAATTACGGGCGTATGGCAAATGGAAAAGATGCCGGATGAATGGAACCGGGCAATTATAAGTCCTATCCACAAGAAAGGGAACGTTCTGGACTACCAAAACTACCGGGGCATATCCCTATTGCCCTATTGGATCATCTTCTTGAGACTTCTTCCTTAGGCAGAACGGGAAATAGGAGATTACCAGGCAGGGATCATGAGAAGCAAATCCACTACAGACCAAATAATTTCCTATGAATAACCCTACAAAAAGCAAGGGAATATATCACTACTCACCACATATTCATAGATTTACAGATAGCATAAGACAGTATTGATAGGTAAAGCTAAATAAAGAGCTGCTGGATATAGGTATCCCGAAAAAAATGGTGCGGCTGACAATGAAACAAGTGCATAGCAATGTTAGAGTACAAGGTAACAGTTCAGAGGGCTTTGAGACACATAAGGGCCTCAGATAAGCTGAATGCCTGGCCTGTCTTTTGTCAACTTAGCCTTGGAGAATGCGATCAGAAGATCAGGAAACAAGTCAGAGGCATTATATTCAATAAGTCTGTGCAAATTCTTAGGTTTGCCGATGACATAGTTATCATTGGAAGAGGTTTCGATGCTGTGAGTGATGGATTCCTGGATCTAACTGATGCAGCCGCTGAAATAGGACTCGCTGTCAACAAAACCAAAACAAAATACATCCATACAAGGCAAAAATATGAGCAAGGACTATCAAAATAGGAGGAATTTGTATATCTTGGTTCCCAGGCAAGTGCAGATAATGAGATGCAACCTGAGGTCCAAAGATGAATAATGGTGGCAAATGGATGTTTCTTCGGGTTGCAAAAGCATCTCAGAAGTGAAGCCCAATCCCATACCATAAAAATTAGACTATATAAAACTCTGATATGGTCCGTCCTAGCATACGCTTTAAAGTGTTGGACTCACAAAAGCACAGGAGCTCGCTGACAATATTCTTCATTCTAATCTGATGAGGTTAGAATGAAGAATATTGCATAAAATATTTGGAAAACAATGACTCGTGGAGGCAACAGTCGATTATAGAAACTATGAGCCTGCATAAAGATGTTGACATTGTAAGGCTAATAAAGGTAAAAAGACTCCGATGGTCTGGGCACACCGCATGTATGGGGGCGAATGAAGTCCAAGAAGACTACTGGTGTATTCGTCGAGGAGGGAGGTCCGATGGGCGGTTGGCGTGGCACGGACTGTCAGACCTTCTTACACATCCGGAACTGTAAAGCAGCGGCAAATGACCAGGATGACTGGCGGTTGAGGTTACAGGAGGCCTTGTTCCCATGCGGGATATAGATCCATATATGATAATGATGAAAATCGTTAAGAGCCGTTGTAAAAAATTATAGAATTAATATTGAGTAGCACTTCTGATTAGTCGATTTTAACAAAAAATTTGCTGTAACATCACAGGCATATACATACCTTAAATCGAAAATTTCAGTTTCGTACAACTTTTCGTTTTCGAGCTAGGCTGTTCACATATAAACAGACCATTTTGTGAGACTTAATTATTTGGACTCAGTGAACCTTAAAACGTGTATTACCGTTGAAAACTCGAATTCAAAAATTTTCACGATCGCAAGACTTCCCTTTACTTTATATTTTTCAAAGTTAGGTAAGGAAAAGTAATAATTTGACAATTGAGAATAGCTATGTAAGGAAAAATTTTCAAAAATCTAATGTTTTTCATTCATTAAAAGTTTTCTTTCTCTTCTTGAATTAATGAAGAAGGAGAATAAAAGCCAAAGCAGTTGCTTGAACTTGAACAGTACGAGCTGAAGGTAAAAACTTATTTGTGGCTTAAATAATACAAAAAGCAAGAATCATAAACCAAATAAATGTCTTGTTTCAGGAAGTAACTCACCATTGGTGGTTTAATTTAATATTGCAAGTAAAAAAATTTCAGTTTCAAATTGAAATGTTTATATTAATTGAGGAGGAGCTCCCGGGAGCTATTCATCTAATAAAGATAAAGTAGGCAGAGAAGATAAAGTTAGTCTTCCTGGACTGGAAAAAGACTAAGGACAGGGGGTTTATAAAATCAACCTAATCTTATACTAGATCTACACATGCAAAAAGAATTAAAACAAAATTAATAATCATCAAGAGTAGCATAGACAAATTACTTGCACAATATGCTACCACTGCTGAAATCTGTGTTGCAGAAGGATTTGGAAGGGAGGAAAATAAAATGATACTTGTGTATTGATGTTTTAACTAAAGTGCTTCCCCACAAAAGAGCCTCTCCATTAACCTTCTAACACTCAAAATATCACTCACCATGGTCTATGGTAGTCTACTTTATGGTGAATGGTGGATTTCCTTACAATGCCATTATCGGAGTTTCTAATTGGATTGTCAAGATCAAAGAAAAAAAAAAGATAATATGACTAGGAGTAAACAAGAGTCTTTTGCTGGATGAGATAAAAACTCAATCACACCTAATTGAGTTATACTTGATTGGACCATCCAGTACTCACTTAAAACAGTACTCGCTTTCATTTTATGAAAGCTAAACCACGGCTACATAAGCACAGTTGAGCTGGAAACTGATGGACTGGACAAGTAGAATAAATCCAAAGATTACCAAAAACCATTAACACAATAATAATTATATGTGCATATAATGTCTAAAAGATATAATTTTATTTTATTTTAATTTTTTCATAATCGACATTTTTTCTACAGAGTAAGCTGACAGGCTACCAACATATGTTACCGAAGAATGCAGAGAATTTTGAATCAGGAATTAGTGATAGACAAAAAATGTTTTATTGCTCATCTTCAATGATTCCTTAATAAACAATTCTCTAAATGTATTAAATTTCAATGTTTAACATTCTATAAAGCTCTTTTAAACAACCCAAAGTAGCAGATATTTTCATGGCTTTACCATAATAAATACTTCAATAACAAGATCACAAGAGCATGCTAATTATTATTGTCTTAAATATTAAAATTAAAACTTACATTGAGAAATATAGAAGAGAGACCAATGGAGTAAAGCAATCGTATTAAAATTCCTAATATCATGAAAATAAGTGAATCTAAACAAACTTGTCTTTTGCTTTGTGATGAGCTAGGCATCCTACTGACATTTTGGTTTGATTGTAAATTCACTCCTGAGTTGTTTCCATAATTATATCTGTGATTAAGTTGAGTGACAGCTGGTTCATTATCGGATTTATCAAGTGAGCCATTGCCCAAACCTCCATTTGTCAAGGCATTGGTCTGATCTGCGCATTTATCAGTTTGATAATCTAAAAATTAACAATAATAATGACCAACTAATCAGATTAAAATATATGAACTATTGATATTAAGTAATTGGGTAAAATTCTTCTTAATTAATTTTAAACAAGAAACACATAAATAACAACAAATAATACCATCAATTATTTCAGGTACAGTGACCTCTCTTTTATTTTCATTTTCTTTGAAATCTGAAACAGAAAATATACATTTAAAAATTAATCTTGACGTAGCAAGATAACAAAAATTATAATATATATGTCATCGTAATTAATTATTAAATACAAGCAATAAATACGAAATCGGGTTTACAGGCCAATGTTTTATTTCACACTAATTGAAGTACCAGGCATTGCACGGACTTAATGCGGATTAAAAAGGATTTTTAAGGGATAAGAGTAGTTGTTTCTTTTGAAATCTCAGATTTATATATTATTTTAATCAATAGTAAACTGTGCATAATTTTTCTAAGCAGCATATATATTAAATTACTCGCTTAACAAATCTAAAGTAAAGCCTATTCCAAACTCTAATTAATTTTTATTTCTAATAAAAATACAAGATTTCTCGCAAATGATTCCTCGCACTAACAAAAAGAGATTCTACTTTGCAGGTGTTATTGCATTTTGTTAACAAATATGAGTAGTAGTTGTATAGCGTATGAAAGTCTAATGGCACAATCTCTGTACAGCTGTTCTACGATTCTTTTACAATACTGTAGATTCTCTTTCTCATTGAAGAATCTAATATTTTAATCAGAAGTCGTTCAGTACACATTTAAAATATTGAACTGTACAAAATTTAATCAGGAAGTATCCAAATTTTGCTTTAAGGTGTTATGAAGGAGTATATTTATTATTTAATGTCTCAGGCAGACAGGAACCTTCCTCTTGTTTTAAAAGTCAATTGTAAAAAATTGAATTAATTAAAGGAAAGAGCATTGAATTAGCTACAATAGGGTCCACTTTGGAAATAAACGACCTATATGTAAAGATAAAACATCCATTAGCACTATCATAACCGCAGCCATATACTCAACCATTAAGGCGGGGCCTAGAGAGAAACCCCTCATTTATGGCAAAACACAGAAGGACTACAAATTAGCCAAACCTTTTCTTTCAAATACTGCATTATTATAAAGGGCTATTAAGATCCCAATATAATAAGAAGCTAATTTAGTGAGAGGAGAAACTAGATGCAGCTGATTTCATCCCTTTCAATGATAGGAATAGCTAAGGATTCAATTTGAGGAGTAGAGGAGTTGACTTAAAAAATACAATATAATGCAATTTCAACTACAGTCGAACCTCTATATATCGAACATAAAGCTATCTTGAAAAAAATTTAGTGTATGAAAATTTCGATATATAAAAATATTGCAATTTTTCACCCTTTTCAGGCTAAAAACTTTTACAGCTATTCTTTGGGGTAAAAGAAGCACATAAGACAATTTTGGGGGTGAATGAAGTAACAAAGGCAATTTTTTAGGGTAAAAGAAAAACAAAACTGAACGATCAATAGCAATAATTTGAAAAATTGTGCAAATTACATCGGTGATTGCAGATTTTTTATAAATATGCATTTATAATTTAATACGTACATATATTAATAATCTGCAAACATACAAAAAAATTAATTTATTTTTGTTTTTGCGCAAGATAGCTTCTAATGTCTATTTGTGTATAATTCATCACTGAAGTCATGTTTAGAAGCAATGTTAACAACAAGAGAGGCTAAGTTAAACTGAATTTAAAATGAAAATTTCATTCTATGCTAGGAAAAATATTCAGAGAATTTAGGCACTCCTGTGCTTCTTCTGAAACAAGATCCTCCATGAATTTCAATTGCTAAGCAAATCAGTGAAACATTTTTTTTTCTTATTGAATTAATGCCCATTCTTATGTACCTAGACTAAGAGCTCTTTTGGATGATAATCAAATTTTATATTTTTTTAAATTGGAATTTTTTGTTCGATATATAGAAATTTTATTCGATATACAAAATTTTTTTTTCTAATAAAAATTCAAGGTTCCTAAAAAAGTTCAATACATAAAGATTTTTGATGAAAGTTCGACTGTATATACTAATATAATTCTGTTTTTATTAATGGTTGTTCAACAATTCCTTTTTCCAAAGAAAAAAAAACACTATGCACTAATGCTATACATTTCAATTATTATTACAAAGCAAACCTAATCCAAGTAAAGCAAATCTAAGCATAGTTATGTTCAAGGATGATTGTATATTAGGGTCATTTTAAGTCAACAGACCAAAAAATTGTAGTTAGCAGTTTAAGTTGAAATCCAAAGATAAGAAAAAGAAAACGAAATAATGGCATTGAGAGGGAATAACAGTAATGAAGCATAATAAACATAGAAATTACAGGAAATCATACCTGTCAGTAATATTGGTGAAGGTTTATAGGTTTGGGCATCACTTTCTGGAAAATAAATAAAATTACTTTATTCCTAAGTAATTTTTAATAAGATAAGACGATCGTAATAAATAATATTGAAAATTAAAACCTTTTTCTACTTCTTCAAGAGTGATTCTTCTTATTTTCCTCAATCTGGCTTCTGCATTAGCCAAAATTTTTTGTCTCCTCAATTCCGCTTCAGTTTTACTATCCATATTAAAATTAGTAAAACTCATGAAAACCCATTACAAAAAAAAATAAATATAAGATAAAAACTAACAACATCAACAAAACAAGTAGTATATTTGTTAACGTCTTATAACAACAAATATTTGAATCCAAAGAGCTAAATGCAACATTGTGTAAATTAAAAAAACAGAGTTTGGATCAGGAACATGGACTTGCGTTTAATGTGAAAACGATGCCGTTAATGGAAAATAAACTTGGTGACGCAAACATCCAAGTTGAACTGCGACCCTACACCATATCACAGGGAACGATAACTCTTCAGTGTACACGTCGTTAATAATGCCCAGTCGTACTGACTGCTGGCCTGTAGCTATTTCAAGATTATTTTCATCATACCACAGCATGTGAGATATCACAACTCTACAGCACCCTATATAGAAGATGCCCTAGTATACAAATGATCTGTATGCTCTGCCAACTTAGCTAAGGAGTTCCAAAGGATAAAAACCAAACTTTGGTCTCATCTCGAATCATTGCCATGCATAGTGGAGAGAGGAGGCCCAGGGCTGCTATAATTATTAATAATCCCAATCTTGTCGTGATGGATCTGAGACAATATACCATAGTAGACAGTGCGGTATATTATATCTCTAACGGAACTTTAAATGAGCCGAGCGGCACGACTGTAACTAGCACAAGACAGCTAGCCTCTACTTGATAAGGATGAAGCTGGCCTCGTCTCGACGTCCATACCAGGATAGATGTTTATATTGTAAATAAGTTATTATTATGAAAAGCCATTATATTGTTGCTATCATGTTATAAAATTGTACATATTATCAATAAAGTTTCATAGTCAGGAATGTTCTGGAGGAACCTAAAATTAATGTATTGTTAAGACGCCTCTCGACACCAAAGTTTGCTATGAGATTATGATACTCGGGTCGAGACTGGCTATTGTCAAGTTCTCTCTCAGCCGTCCCGCGGCTGTCCTTGGGAGGTGAGAAGTTCCCTCTTTGAGATTTCTCCAGTTATTCTTGACTACTATTTGTAACAATATTGGAGTTTCTTTTGATATCCTCTACCTCTCCTAAAATCCTGATTTCACAAGACTAAGGGCTGGTTCCCCTTAGCCTTGTTATACCCGATGTCTGACGCCTTACTCACGTCGCTCGGTTTTTCGCAGGGTCCGACGGCACTTCGTAAACCTTAGCGATACCTGAAGACTGGATCCATTCAAGGTTGCGGTAACGTCAGAAAGCTGATTTCCTTCCGTCACCCCCTTTCTCATCCTCCATTACAAGTCCTACACTTATCTCTATGCTTTACATCTTGGCACACCACCTAAAAGAACACACTGTATCGAGGCCTTCGGAAGCCAAGTTCGAACTACGATACATATCAAGGGTGGCAGCCTTGAGTTCACATTGATATCCGCGGACATGCATAAAAGAAGTGATGTTGAAGAAGGCATCCGACATGGAAACGATCATGGAATATACAAGAAATATGATCATGTGCTCAGATGCCAACTCATAGAACTCGGTCTGGAGATCCAATCGAACAGAGAGAAGAGGCGGCAAACTTGGTGAATAGAAGGAACCAGTTGGCGAAAATGAATTATCCCTCTGTCACACCTACGTTCACTGAAGCAACAAGACAGAGCTTGGTCGATGTCACCCTGGCTTCACCGACGATCTTCAGATAAATCGTCGATTGGACCCGCAGAACTAAAACGAATTTCGACGAAAATATTATAACATTTCACCTGACAGAGGACTCAGGATATTCCATCGGCAACAATGGCTGTACATCCCAAAGAAGTGCGAGGATGATTTTCATGCATGCTAGAAAGGGAATTGGCTGATAAAGACTGGGAAGCTGTAGATTCAGAAACTTCCGACGACCTAGACAACGCATCTAGGATTACTGACGCCAATCGCGCATCGGTGAAAACTCCCTTCAGCACTGGAAGGCAATTGTTCAACATGTCTCATGGTAGATCCTGGTCTTAACTGTCATGTAGAGAGTTCTCTACACGGCCCTGCAGTCGTACAAAAGGTGCAGATGCGAGGAGAGGCACACTGCGCTTCGTAATGATTACAAGTCCATGACCAAGGCACACCGAAATGAGATTCGATCTCAAAGACGGAAGTCTTAGGACGATTTCATCGTCGAGGAGTCTTTGAAGAATTGTATTCCCTAGAGAGTGGCTCTGGGCAAGTTGACTCCGCTGTAAACTATAACGGCGTTAGAGTATGAAAATATCCGGGCCACCATCTTGTCGGAGACGGTCAATTTCTTTGTTGAACTTTTATGTCTTGATTTCATACCAGTAATTACCATTAAATGAAAACATTTCGTCGAAACTTATATAATTGGTATTTTTTTACTTTAAATAATTGTGAATATTTCAACCCATACTGATGAGAACAATGATCTTTTTGGCTTATTATTTTCAATAATCAATCTTTGTAATCTATCAAGAAAACAGGAAGGGTTTAATAATAAGTATGTTTTGGAATAATTAAATACTTATGTCGATGTGATCACTGATCTTTCTTCATCCAAAAGCAACCTCACTTGACAATTTTTTCCCGGATTTATATAATTCCTTTTTTATGCCATTCAGTAAGTAATCGAATGTCGACACGCTCCTTCACATAATTAAGGAAGCGCTCGGAAAATTTTGTTTTACTAAAAATAAATGATGACATTCTCCTAATTGTGGGGGCTGTATATTCCCAGCATGAATGTTATGCATAGAATGCACAACTTCATTGCATTCGAACATTCTAAACCAAGTTCGTCGTCTGAATTACTTGATTAATTCATAACTAAGTGTAGCAAAAATATAATGCTTGGTTTCTAAATATTTGGAAATCTACGAGAATATTATAAGTGAGCTTCTTGGCTCTCTCCTCTCCGTTTCGTTCGACCTCCGCAATTCACCCCTTTTTCACTTTATTTTCTGATTTATCTCGCGTCTCAAACCGCGCCGCTCCATGTTTTTAGCTTAAGGCGGGCAGCCCAGTCTGCTTAGGTAAATACAAGAATCCGTTCAAAGGCCACTGTGTAGGATAGTTGTCCAAGTTCAGTGATTACAGTGTTTAAACTCAGTCTCTGCCTCCTCTAGAAAAGTATGACATACTATGCATGCAATTGTTTTCCCTGTGGTACCTTCAACTAGTACATAAACTATAGACGTTATTACATGTTACTACACAGTACTTCTTGTTGGCTGACATGAAACAATATATACTCAATTTCACCAATTTTTGACTCCTTTGCGCTTTCTGCAAACGGTGCCCTTTTTCCTGATAAATATCCAGAATATTTATCGATTTCCT
The DNA here is from genome assembly GCA_948150685.1 of Rhaphigaster nebulosa. Classification (NCBI taxonomy): domain Eukaryota; kingdom Metazoa; phylum Arthropoda; class Insecta; order Hemiptera; family Pentatomidae; genus Rhaphigaster; species Rhaphigaster nebulosa. The sequence continues at coordinate 158,752,836 of OX411309.1, read as the reverse complement.
CCTTTTGAATTGTAATAATAAAATTATCATTAAAAATTGTAACTGGTTAGGGATTGGTAAATGATTTACCACTTCTATAAATTTGTTTTTATTGAAAAGTAGTTTAAGATTTTATACATCCATCTTCAGTTCTAAAAACAAACAAAAATTAAATATCTGATGTGGACAACCCATGACTTCCTTTTACGCCTATTAAACGATAAATCGTTGGCTCAAAAAGTGATCCTGAATTTGGTTATTAGTTTCCGAAGATTGCAATATCTCAAAAACGACACTCGGCGTCGCGACATCCATCTATTGACACACACACTCTTGTTTCTGGAAGTCTCATTACGTTATTATATGTCGTTTTCTTTCAGTTGGTAACTGAGAGATTTCTTCGTGTTCCGAGACAACATTAGAACTGTCTGTGGCACTAGATAAAGCATTGGAAATCAACGGTTCCAACATTTTAAGCGAAGATCCTCCTTAACTTATATTATATTCTCCTGGTGAAGACTTGTTCGGCTCACAAATGGGAAGGAAAAAAAGTATTTTAAACTCAATTTTAACACTTAAAACAAGTAATAAAATTATTTAATTAGAGTAGAAAAAAATTGCGATTATAACATTTATCACGGAACCTCTGTATTAAATTTAATACCTTTTTATGTAAGTTTATTATGACCTTGGAGTAAAGTACTCCTTTAGGCTCTTCAATTTCAACCAAGATCTATTATACTATTGATATTCATATAAAAGTCAAATTTACCAAATTTGAGATACTTTACATTATGTTTTAATATAATTTTTTATGAAAATCAACAATGACCTTAAAGTAAAGTTTCACTTCCGGTAATCATATAGTGACCAAAAAGGGAGGTTCACAGCTAGATTTTACAATAATCCTAAATACAAAATTTTAACTTTCTACGGTTGACCGCTTTGGCGAAACTAATCAAAATGGATATTTCTGTTGGAATCTGAAAACGGAAAATTTTCGCGGTTACAATACCTCCTTTACTGGGAACAACCAAGTAAAAAATCAGCTATTTAAAATACAGTTTGGTATACATATTAAATTAAATGTAATATAAACTAGAATTATAATACTAGTATATATTACATTTAATTTAATAAGTAAATGTATTTTGTCGATATATAATTTAATATGTATAATAATACCAATTTGTATTTAAAATTGCTGATTTGTATGTGTTATTAGAACTTAAGATGGATGTATAACATTTTCAACTAGTTTTCAGAAAAACAAATCTATATAAGTGGCAAATCATTTATCAACTCCTAATTAAATTAATTCTTCTATACCATCATGCATACATCAAGTGATTTTAGAATAAACTTCACCCTTTAATTTTCTTGATGATGTAAAAATTATATTTCCTTTATAGTATTATAGCTCTATGCTCAGAGGGGGAGTGTAGAGGGAAAGGTCTAAGTTGGCTTTGTAGCATTATTGGAGAGCCAATCCTATGAGCCTAAACTGTTATCAGGCCATCCTCCTTCTCCCTCCAGGACCTTGAATAGCTTTTGATCTATCATCTATCTGCATTGGTGCCTAATAAAGATTCTAGGACCACTCCCTTAAATCGGTTAACTAAATGGAATCTGGTTGATACAGTACACAAGGGGTTTTTGGAAGAGATAAACTGAAAAATTGCATAAGCTGCAACAATGCTCAAAATGGTTAACTCCTGCTCTTTCGGTTGATATAGGAAGATTTGTCTTCATCCAAAATGAAATTCTTCTTCCCTCAACCATCTCAGTGATGCAGTCCCTCTATGGAGGATGTTGCAATAAGCTGTTGATGTAAGACTATCAAGAGTCCGAAAAAAAAAAAAAATTTTAACAGAAGCAATAGACAAAACATAATTTCTATGTAATAAGTATAAGTTTCAGTTGACATCCGCATGATAGTATAGAAGGATCAATCTAATTGGTCAGTTGACATCCGCATGATGGTATAGAAGGCTCAATCTAATTAGGGATTGATAAATTATTTGCCACTTAATTTTGTTTTTATTGAAAACTAGTTTCAAATGTAATACATTCATCTTCAGTTCTAAAAACACAAAAAATTAAAAAATAAGTAATTCAAAATATAGTTTGGTATTATTATACATATTAAATTAGATGTAATATAAATCAGTATTATAAAACATTTATGAATTTAATTAAGACAATGTATTTGATTTCTTGTTTTAATTAAATTCATAATTGTTTTATAATACTGATTTATATTACATCTAATTTAATATGTATAATAATACCAAACTATATTTGAATTTTTTGAGAAAAAGTTTGAATTGGTTTTATTGGTAAGAAACCAGTACAAACTTTTTCCATTTGATATATAATCTAATTAAACCTTGAACTGAAAATGAATGTATAGCATTCAAAACTAGTTTTCAATAAAACAAAATTATAGAAGTGGCAAATGATTTATCAGTCCCTAATTATTAAAATATAGCTATGACAGTATCAGGACTACCAACAGTTTTACATCACTAAAGTAAGCAGAACTAAGAATAAAACAACCTGTATAATTATAGATTAAATCATAAGAGAAAAAACAATTTTGTTTTTACTCAAATAAAAAAAGGCAGTTTTTAGACTTAAGACCTTTTACATTTTAAATAATATACAAAATTTCCTCTTAAGCCCCAAGTTTGTACTCAAAACATAAAGGAAACCACTTAATACAGAGCAAGTTGCCTCCATACCAGAGTGGAGTGGGTAAGCAGCTCATAGGACAGCAGAAAATCTATATTTTAAATCAGCGACCTAATTCACAGTTCATTTATCTACTTCACAGTCTACTCTTACGTCCAGTATATGACTATAAACTTGGGTAAACAATAACTATCATGATAATATTCCTAACATAATAGAGGTTCCTAACATATCTGTAATTATACCATCCAAAGAGATGAAATACATCAGCCATATCTGACTAGGTATGTGTATGTTAAAAAAGTCATATAAAAGCAACAATAAACAAGTAGGTTAATTTGTTAGACGGACCCGACCCTCCGTAAATTATATGAACAATGAAAGTTTTACTTTTGATTAAAATAAAAAAGATATAAAAAACAGAGGGGGTTGTAGATTAAAGACATGATTTCTAGTTTTTATGAGTTCACTTTAATAGTCTGTTTGTATAAAAAGTAAAGATCAAAAAATAATAAAAGGAGAAGGAAATTTCCAAAAACAAAAAGGAAACCCATAACAGTTTTCTGTTTTTGTTTTTTATTATACAATATTACAAGTTTTATGTCTCAAAAGGCTATCGTGTTGATATTGAGACTTGCCATACACGTATGGTGTTATCAGAGTAACCAGCAAAGAGTGTCTGTCCATCTGTAGACCAGGCAAGGGACAGGCACTGAGGTGGTTCTGCTTTAGGAGCTTGTGATACAACTTCTGGTTTTAATTCTTCAACCATGTCTTTACTTTCAAGATCCTGATAAAAATAAACAAATATATAAACATAAACAAAATAAAAACACTACTTAGCCAAAAAAAACATTGTTACTGTTCACTAAAATAGCTAATATAAAACAAACTAATATTTCTAAAATATATTTTTCTGTTATGAATATAAGCTTGAATAAAGACTAGTTAAATATAGATCATGCAAAACACAACTTCAAACTTGCCTTAATTAAGCCCCCTCTTGCACGGTCAATATTATTTTATTTTTATCGAAGCTTCTTCAATTTTATTGCATGTGAAAGAGGTATATGGGGCAATATTACATCACTCATTGGCAAAAGAGATGGAAATAACGGGTCGGTGTAACTGAAAACTTTTTGCTTTTTAATTTCGGTTAAAAGCTTTTCTGGTGCAACTTTACAATCGGGTTACATTATCAGAGTCTGCACCTGAAATTATCCGAAGATCGCCACACCTACCACTCTCTAATGCCATTTGTGCTAACTGCTTTGTATTCAATTGTAAAATTTGTATTCATTGTAATTATTGCAGCTTTAATTAGATTTATTTAAAATGATTAGTGCTGTCTACTTCCTCTCATTACACTCCTTCAAATGATATACAAACCTCTACAAGATCCTTTCCAGCTGAGGTCAGGCTGTTCCCGCAATTTGGATCATTACTGCTTTAAATTGTTACTACTTCTCCAGACCACCGTAAATCAACGCCACTAATAATTTTAAATATCTAATTTAAGCAGTAATAAGTAAGCCATGTTAAATTAATGTTTCAATTTTTGTACGATAAAATTATCTTCATTATAATATTTAGAAAAAATAAATTAGGTATGTCTGTGGACAAAGCAACATAGTGATTGACATAATATTGAAGCAACATTTTTGAAATGTGCGATAGGCACCATCAATAACATTGACTGTGTAAGGGGAGCTTTAGACAGCAATGAGTTGATTTCCATTTTAATTTGCTTTATTTTCCTTTTTTTAAATATATTAATTTACATCACGGAATAATAATTATAAAAGATAAATAACTTACCCAAATCTTGATTGAAGGTCCAAAGGCTGCACAGAGCCAATACCTGTTAGGGCTAAAACATAACGCTGTAATGATGTCATTATGATCCAGAGTATGAAGATGTTTTCCATCATTGAGATCCCACAGCATCGCTTTGCAGTCCTGCAAATAACAATTTATTGATGAATTTGAAAGGAAGAACAATTCAGTAAGTCAACATTCAAATAATTATCAAGCATAGGGATCAACAAATTCATTTCAATTAATTAAATAATGCGATAATAGACATTATGAGGCTAGCTGAAATAAAAAATAAAAGGGTTTGGGAATCAGAGGATTGTTTTTATAAGAAGGCATTAGTCATACTGTTCAAATTTTCTTTGATTAAGTAAAAGTTTTCAGAATATAAATTATTAGACAAAAGGAAGCTACTTGAAGTAAAATAAGATTTTAATTACATACAATAATAGTGTAATTGCACGCAATAAAATTGTCTTGGGTATGACAAATAAGCAAATGAAGATTTAACAATTATAAACCAATCAGTTGCTTGGCAATTGATGCTAGAAATCAGGACTCGCTTGTGAGCTGTATTGCTACAGTAATAAAATTATACAATATACAATTTGCTCCAAGTTTGTAATTAAATTTACAGCTCAAACCTACAGCTTGGTGTTGGAAATCTATAGCTCAGTACCTCATTAAATTTTTGTAAGGTAGATCAAGAAATTTAAAAAAAACAAACAAAAAAACTAGTGTTAGGCACAATGAACAGATCAGGAAAAAAAGTAAATTGAAGCTTTCACAATGTAAGGCTATAATTCCAAATGAAACAATCACAGGTGACTTCTAAATATTTTAATTAATCATTAAAGAGGAGCTCGAAATAAAAAGTAAAAGGGAGATTTTATATTCAAAAAGCAATTTTACTCAATTAAAATGCTAATTCAAAAGTTAAAAATTCAATAAAAAAGTATTCTAAAGTAGATGATAATTATTATTATTTTTTTTTTTTTTTAAATGTACATTTTAAGATATAATAAAAATGACATACTTTCCCTCCTGATGCACAAAGAGATCCATCTGGGGAAACAGTGACAGTGTTAAGATACCCAGTGTGCTTATTATGATTTATTTTCAACTTACAGTTGGCAAGGTTCCAAACCTAAAAAAAAATAATTGATAATTAATAGTATATATAAAAGATATTCTGAAAAAGGAGACAAAACTACCAATAATTAAGAGATCAAATAATTTTATTTTAGAAGTAAAATTTAAAAATTCACAGTACCTTAACAATTTTATCCCAACCACAGGAAACAATGATGGGATTTTGATGATTAGGAGAAAATCGTACACAAGAAACCCAGTCGTTGTGGATATCCTCCTGAAAAAATGCACCAAAAAATAAATTTACTTGAAAAATTAGAAACTACCAAAACATTTCTAGTCAGGAAACTGTAATAACTATAGTTGGTTTTAAATATAAACTATGGAATCAGATTTATTTTTTCATAAAATAAAAAAAAAAATGAAATGAAATAAAATAATGATATTAAAAAGTGAAGTGATCTCAAAATAATTCAGGTTTCTTTAAAACAGGAGAAAAAAATAAATAAATAAAATACTAGGCATTTTGGATATTTCAGGAAAGGAAAAAGACTGGCCAACTCATCCACAAAAAAAAAAAAAAAATCACTAATTATCAGGTAATAGAGACAGATCATCACAACAGTCTCTTATATCAGTATAATATACAAACACTAGAGCGTCGATTATCCGGACTAATCAAAGCCAGCCCTAGTCCGTATAATTGACGTAATTATAATACAGTTACATTGGAACTAGGAAGAAATAATAACACAGGATATAAATAATATATGTAATGACATTTATAAGTAATTATACTTCAAAAATGTAAATAAAAAAAAAAGGAAATTAATAACATTGTCCGAATTTTTCGTATATTGTAGCTTTGCTGATTTTAAATTCTTCAGCAAGGGCATTAGGATTTTCACCTTTTTTTAGTCTGAATAATTTTGACTTTATACTCAAGGGAAAGAACAACACAAACACACTTTCTTTTTAGCATTGTACACAAAACACGGGATCACCAAATACCAAAAATCACTTTTTACTTTGATTAATAACTGGAGTTAAAACAAAACTCTTGTGTCTCATTGAATGTTCAAAGATAGACAGAGAAAATAAATAAGTGAGTAGAAAGAATCGAAAAATTTCCAGGAAAATTGAAGGAAACGGGAAACAATAGACCTCACCTTATAAATTCAAAGAACTCAAGCTTAGAATCTATAGTACAAACACAGTTAATATCAATTAATATCTTATTAAATTTTACTATAGCTTAGTTTGAAAAAACTTTTTTTTATATGTATCTACTAATAAACAATTACACAACAAAAAAAAAATTGACATTTAATAGTCGAGAAACAACGTGTTAATTGTGTAAAATTATATCTACATAATGTGAAATAAAGCCTAGAGTTTTGTAATATTTGATTCAAATTTTAGCATTATTAAATTGACATTATAGATATTTCATTCAACTTGGAATGAAACTCAATTATAATGGGGATTAGCAAATAAAAGTACAGAAAATTCCAATTTGTAACAAGACTATTCAGTCCCATATCCGCAAAAATCACAGTTGTATCAAATGAATAATTAAAGATCATCATTATAGCCTTATTGATCTGGAATGCTTTTCTGTTATGGTCAGTTTATAATTAAACAATAATAAATAAAAACTGGTTTGGAAGGTAGTCGGTGGACCGAGATTTGTAGACAGCGATTAGTGGTATCGGCATCGAACCTCCGGGTTCGCTAAGCCTTTTATTATTATTATTAAATAAAAACAAATACATATGATAAAAGATTTCAATAATACAAAATTAATAATCATTTTAATCAGAAATAAAAGAAAATTCTTAGTGAAGCATGGTTTGTTTGGGGCACTGTTAAGGAGCTTATTCATCCAATCCCCACAGAATAATACCCATTGTGTAAAGGTTTTTTTTGTTGATTTCCCTTATCTATATATGACATATATAGTAAAGAGAAGTATTGTGATGAAAAGAATTTGAAAAAAAATATTCAAATTTTCAACAGAAAATTTAATGTTTTTAAGGTTTACTAAGTCCAAATTACTAAGTCTCGCAAAATGGATAGTCAGTTATCTACTTGGGATTTTCCATCAAAATTGATAAACCGGAAGTACCCTTTTATATCATTGATTTTACAATCTTTTTCGAAAAACGGCTCTAATGATTTTGAAGAAACTTACCTTAAGTTTCCTCCTTAAAGCCCTTTAACTTTTCATACATGTAGTGGGCATCATACATCACCAAGAAAACGCAGAAAAAAAAGTTATGGTAAAAACAAAATTTTATAGCTTATAACCCCAAAATTATCCATTTTATGGTGAATAGTTGATAATCATATGAGGCAATAAAATTCTTTAAAAAACAAAATTTTTTTGATCTAAATCAGACCAGTATTTGCAAAGATATAAGGATTACAAGACTAGACGCTAGATGGAAAACCGAGTGTATACGGGATAAGATCCTTATTTTTGTTTTTTATAAATAAATCATAATAAGAAGTAAAGGAAAATTCTTAGTATAGTAAGCTTTGTGTTGGACAAAGATAGGGAGCTCATTAATCCAATCCCCACAGAAAACTATCCATTGTTTAAACAGTTTTTAATCTCTTGAGAAACTAAGAGAACTAAATTCAATAAAACAAAAAAAAAATTAACAAAACATAATGTAAACATTTGAAACAAACGCCAAATAATTAAATCTGAAACAGAATAAAGAGGTCTAAATTGCTATTGTATTTTTCAATAAATAAAAACATTAAGACAACATAAACATACAAACAAAACACAAAAGGAATTTATTGATCAAAAAAGTAGATATGTTTGCTTTGTGACAAGACTATTCAGTTCCATATCCGCAAAAAATCACAGTTGTATCAAATGAATAATTAAAGATCATCATTATAGTCTTGTTGATCAGAAATATTTAACTGTTTTGGTCAGTTTATAGTTAAATGTGATAAAACAAAAACAAATTTAACAGATGAATAAAAAAAAAAAATTGTTATCAAAAGTAAGGGAAAACTCACAGCACTGTACACATAGTGTTGAAGCTTATTCATCCAATTTAAAAAGAAAACTAACCATTGTGTTTAGAGTTTTGTTTATGTCTTGAAAAACTGTATAAACATAATTCAATAAAAAAAAAAATAAAAAAAATTAAGAAAACATTATGCAAAAATACGTAACAATTTTTTCTTTAAAATTTGAAACAATTGTTGTCTTGTTGATCAGGAATATGTTTTGCAACAGCCAGTTTACACTTAAACTATAAGAAATAAAACAAATATATATGAATAACAAATAAAAAATAATTATTATCAAAAGTAAGGAAATTCACAGCATAGCAAGCTTAGTGTTGGACTCCGGTAAGGAGCTTATTCATGCATTCTCCACACAAAACTACCCACTCTGTAAACAGTTTTTTTAATCTCTTGAGAAACTAATAGAGCTTAATTTAATTTAAAAAATAATTAGCAAAACAATGAAAAAATATGAAATAAACAACACCAAATGATTCATTATGAAAAGAATAAAGAGGACTAAATTGCTACTGTATTTCTTATGTTTTAATAAAAACATTAAGACAATATAATCATACAAATAAAACACATATGGAATTTATTGGTCAAACAATTTTTTTTTTTTTGTTTTGTAACAAGACTATTCAGTCCCATATCCGCAAAAAATCACAGTTGTATCAAATGAATAGTTAAAGATCATCATTATAGCCTTGTTGATCAGAAATATTTAACTGTTATGGTCAGTTTATAGTTAAATGTTATAAAAAATAAATATATATATATATATATATATATATATATATATATATATATATATATAACAGACATGAATACAAAAAAATAAAGAAAAAAAAAAGGATCAAAAGTAAGGGGAAACTCACAGCACAGTACATACGAGTATAGTGTTGGATACTAAACGAGAACTTATTCATCTAATTGACAAAAAAAAACTAAACATTGTGGGAAGAGTTTTGTTTATGTCTTGAAAAACAATATAAATTTAATTTAAAAAGATGAGAAAAGGGAATGCAAAAAAACATTGGCAAATGATTCTTTCTGAACAGAATAAGGACAAAATTGCATCATAATTAATAAAAGCATCAAGACAACATGATCATATAAATAAAATACATATGGAATTTACAAGTGAAACACCAAAGTAAATAATTTTTGCTTCGTAACAAGACTATTCAGTCCCATATCCGCAAAAAATCACAGTTGCATCAATTGAATAATTAAAGATCATCATTATAGTCTTGTTGATCAGAAATATCTTTTGCAACAGTCAGTTTATACTTAAACTACAAGCAATAAAATAAATATATATAAATAAAATAATTATTATCAAAAGTAAGGAAATTCTCAGCGTAGTATGCTTAGTGATGGACACTGGTAAGGGAGCTTGTTCATACAATCTCAACAGAAAACTGCCCACTCTGTAAGCAGTTTTTTTAATCTCTTGAGAAACTAATAGAGCTTAATTCAATTTAAAAAATAATTAACAAAACAATGAAAAAATATAGAACAAACAATGCCCAATCATTCATTCTGAACAGAATAAAGAGGACTAAAATTGCTACTGTATTTCTCAATTAATAAAAGCATCAAGACAACATGATAATATAGATAAAACACATAATAAATATTTTTGCTTGATAACAAGACTATTCAGTCCCATATCCGCAAAAAATCACAGTTGTATCAAATAAATAATTAAAGATCATCATTATAGTCTTGTTGATCATAAATATTTAACTGTTATGGCCAATTTATAGTTAAATGTAATATATATAAAAAAAACAAAATAACAAAACAATATTTAATAGATATGAATAAAAAAAAAAAAAAAAAAAATTATCAAAAGGAAGGGAAAACTCACAGCATAGTACACATAGTGTTGGACACCGAACTGGAACTTATTCATCCAATTGACAAAGAAAACTAACCATTGTGTTTAGAATTATGTTTATGTCTTGAAAAACTATATACATTTAATTAAAAAAAAAATTAAGAAAAGATAATGCAAAAATTTGAAACAATTTTTTCTTTAAAATTTGAAACAATTGTTGTCTTGTAGATCAGGAATATGTTTTGCAACAGTCAGTTTACACTTATAAGAAATAAAATAAATACTAGTATACCCGAGCGAGAACTCTCGCATTACATATCTTAATGAATCCTTAATGAAATCGAAGTATAAGCGATAAACAATATTATCAAGAAAGTTTATTTAACACACACATTTGGTGAAGCTTTATAGTTTTTAATGATTATGTGTTATCAAGTAATAGTTGATACTAAATAAGTAATTAACTTGCCCTACTGGAAAGTACTCCCTTAGTTCAACATTTAAGCAATAAGACTCAACTATACCACTTTCTGTTTGTAGTATTCTATCATTCATGGAAACATAAAAACAATATTTTATTTACAGAACGTTTTCACAGTTATTAATACGTTTTTGTTAACAGTCTCAACTGGCTTTAAAAAGTATAAAGTTGCCATGACAACGGCACGTACGTAAGGTGGTATGAGGCCCGTGCGGACCTATATCATGCGTTATCTCAAAAACGGTAGGTTTTTAAGCTTTAAAACACTGGACCAATACGCTCCGTAGGAGCGTATATCATCTTGATGCCAGCGTCAAAATCTTTAAAACCCAACTTATCCCGTCTCGATCCGCCGACTCTGTCATCAAAGTTTTGAAACCTCCCAGTTTTTTCATCACTTTTATTTAAGCCCTTGTAAGAATTTAAGAAACAAAATAGGAATTCGTCACTTCTCCGTGAAATTCCCTTTCTTTTGATACCTCATTCGTCAAAATCCATCGCTCTTGAGAGCCGGAAAAGGGATCTATACTACCGTAATAATATATAGTAGTGATATATGAATAGCAAAAAAAAAATCTGATGTGCACAACACATGACTTCCTTGTACATCTATGTCTTGAAAAATTATATAAATTTAATTTTTTTTAAAAATTAAGAAAAGATAATGCAAAAAAAACATCGCCAACTGATTCGTCATATGAATAGAATAAGAACAAAATTGCTATTGTATTTCTCAATTTATAAAAATATTAAGATAACAGTATACAAATAAAACAATTTGAATTTCCTAGTCAAACAAAGTAGGTACTTTTTCCTTTGCAACAAGACTATTCAGTCCCATATCCGCAAAAAATCACAGTTGCATCAAATGAATAATTAAACATCATCATCATAGTCTTGATTAGGAATACATTTTTAAGGACGGTGATAATGTTTTAGAAACAGACCATTTGTTAAATAAAAATTGTTTTAAGAAGTCGGTTTGGGAAGTGTGGTGAGGAAAGGAAATCACACAGATCAGTATAAACTTATTTTTATGTGTGCTGACGTTTCCTCCTAAGCTGCAGGACTTTATCAGGGCGACATGTCTATAGTTCTACAGCAAGTGCCCCAAAAATAAAAAAATTTATAGATCTAGTTTACAAGGTTTTTAATGTCTGTGATTTCCACCTATTTAATTATGGCCGACAATCATTTAACTCATTAGTTTTATATAGACAGGCAAACATTAAAAAATTCTTCAACAGGAATATGTAATTTTTAAGGTATTTGATATATTATTTTGGCTTATTAACAACAGTTTAACCTGTTATAAACAGGTTATATAATGTTAAATAATTCAATTAACTTTTGAAACACACTAAGATCAAAATGATAAATAAAAGTTAAATCATTTAATTTAAAAAAAGGAAAAGGAGCGTAATATGGTGATTTTTAATCACCTGTAATTTATTTTAGCTCAAAACTAATACATGAATCAGAGGATGTTATAGTACTATATTATGTTGTCTGACTTAAGCTGTTTACGAACTTGAAAGTAAGTTTTTCACCATCGAGAGCTGTACTCACCTGTACAGGTGGATACTGCTCCGAGAGTCCGCCAAAAATAGTGACTCACTCTCAGAGAGTTACTATTGCGATTTTTTGCACGATTTACTCTCAAGTGAACAAGTAGCTTATAACTTCTAGAAGCAGAACATAACAAGCCAGTAAAAATTTAAGTGCCTTAGATGTTATGGCTTATAAGTGAAAAATTATTAATGTATGCAGCTTCAGATTATAAATGATGGAATCATTCAAATATATTATCATTCGGAAGAAACAAATAATGAAGTATCATGAGCTGAAATAGATTTTTAACAGGGTATAATCTAGAAGTTTGGTGTGCCATTTATACTTGTGATTTTTGAATAATCGATAGTTGACCATAGAACTTTATGAAGGAATGAGACGGTCCAGGAAGCGGTAAAAAAATGGATCGCAAACAGTAAAAACTATTTATTAGGAACCTACAAATAAAACAGATTATTTTATATAACCTAATTTTATATAAAATAGGGTTCCTAATAAATAGTTTTAACTATTTGTGATCCAATTTTTTTTTTTACCGCCTCCCGGACCATCTCATTCGTTTGTAAGTGATTTTTATAACAATAATTTTTAATATCATGTATACATATATTCGAAAAGGCTCTCTTAATATTTCCGGTTCCTTTTCTAAATATTCCAGATAGTTTCACACTAAAATTTAATAAATGTGAAAAGTGTGAAGGTTTGTGTCAAGGATTTCTTCGAATGTTATTTCATATTAAAAATGTCTAGCATCTTAAAAAGACGCCAAAAATTCTATATAAAAAGACGGTTACAATTAAAGCTATTTTCCTTCTTAAAAAACAAGAATATTTGCGGTATTGCGGAATCTACTAATAGATAAGTTAATCAATTACTAAAAACAGAATAAAAAAACACTACTTGTATCATATTAACAAAACAAACACAACACGACAACATAAATTTGATTTTGATAGGCTGAAAATACTTGATAATGAAAAATTAATTAAAAATAGGGAAATCTTGGAGGCAAACTACATAAGAGAGCATATTGATAACACTACAAAACCTAAAAATGACACCAAGAATCTTAATGACCACTATGCTAATATTATCAATAGAGTAAAAATAAATTAATAACATATCAAACTAACAAGAAATATCTTGATATAAATTGTTAAATTTTGGTTATGAAGGTTACCACTAGGAACACCCTGAAAAATCAACAAATTTAGCAATGCATGATTGACATAATTGAAAAATATCTGATATGGACAACACATGACTTCCTTGAACGCCTAATTAAACTATGAATCGGTGGCTCAAAAAGTGATTCTGAATTTGGTTACTATATTATTTGCTATTTAACAAATTTGAGATGTTTTACATTATATTTTAATATAATTTTTGATGAAAAACTGCTATGACCTTATAGTGATCAATAGAGGAGAGAGATAAATACATAAGCTTAAACTTGGCTGATGAAAAATTTAGCTATTTTACTACAAATAAATAATAATAAAATTCTTTGGTCAAAAAATACAACATAATAGCTTGTAATGAACTTAAATTATATAAAACGGGCAATCAATGTTCATAGGTAGAACAAATAAGACTGTTCAGTCCCATATCCGCAACAAAAATCATTGATTTTCATGAAAATAGTTTTAATATCATCATTACAGTCTTTTAAATAGAGAATATGTCAAGATGGTTTATTATTAACAATTAATTTTTGAAATTTGATTTTCTGAGACCAATTCAATTGTAAAGGAGGGATTAGTAATATCAACATAAACAGACAGATATTTAAAAAGCGGCATTACTTATGGGATGACCTGGTATATTCATATAACATTATCATTCGGAGGAAAAGAAAATCATCACTTGCTGTTAGAAAAAAAGGTTGGTGCAGATTATCTATAATATGAATTAGTGACTTTTAAATGAATGATTATTATCATGAATTAGTTTTCATAACTCAATTAGGTTTTGTCTCCCCTTTTACAGGAATATTTATGGAAATTCTGCATAAATGAATAAAATATAGAATTCTATGATTACAAAAAATACTTATAATTTTTTAATTACTTATGAATGAGAGACATCAATAAAAAAGTGGAATATACCAAAATCTGATAATTTAATACAAACCTGAATTGTATATTTGCATTCTGCTAATGTATTCCATAGTTTAATGGTACGATCCCTGCTACCAGAAACAATCTGCCTGTTATCAACAGAAAATGCAACACTCAATACATCCTGTAACAAAGAAACAATGATTTAAAAAACAATTACTAATAAAACCAAAATGAGAGAACATAACAATCAATTGATAAGAACGTCAATAAATCACAGGAAGAGTTTAAGATAATTATTTACTTATAATTTACAAGAACAACACCAATAATCTAACCAGCATTTCGTTGCCGACGATTATCGTTGAATTGTATCTACATAATTACCTCAGTTATAAATAGCAAGTGACAAAATCAAGCCAGAATGGCAGATGAAATGCTGACAATAAATTTTTGTTCAGAGAAATCAAATACTTTAGTAAGTACATATGATATTAAATCTTTGTAGAAAATAGATTGTTATATATTGACAAAGATGATAGAAATAATTAGACACTTTAAATAGACACAAATGCAAAATTACAACTTTTACAGGAATAGGTACAGTGTATAAATAGGGAAGTTAAATATATAGGTAACCAAGCAATTAAAACGCAAAACATTATTTAACTACCTTTGTATGATCTTCAAATCTTCTGGTTGTTTTTCCAGCTGCAAGGTCCCAAAGACGAAGAGTTTTGTCCCAGGAACCAGATAATGCATAATTTCCATCAGAGGAGAGAACTACATCACTCACAAAATGGGAATGACCATGCAATCTCTTTTGAGGTATTCCGTAGTTGGAATCATCCCTATTTAACTTCCAAACAATAAGAGTTTTGTCTAAAAACAAAATTTTAGCGTTAACAAATTTAAAGAGAATCTTACTTATCAAATATAGTTTGCATTAAAACCTAAAATAATGAAATTACAGAGGTAAAACTTGATAACAAATGATTGTGATGAACTTGATAAAAAGTTTTAGCATTGAATGAAGATAATAAAATTTGTGGTCTATATAATAAAGCTACATCAAAACTAGTCCAGTCAGTTAAACTAGAACAAAAGAGGAAAGCTAGTTTTGTTGTAGTCGTAAATTTTGGGGCATCCCTGTTTTTTTGGTCGCTGAAAACGAATCTAAAATATTTTGCCCGGAGCCTTTTTTTTTCTTTTTAGGCAAGAAGTCTCAAACTTTTGGCACTGTTTTGGTACAACTTTACAATCGGGCGTAGCCAAAGTTGCCCGAAGGTCGCCTTACTATGACTCTCTAGCACCATTTGTGCAAACTAATTGCTTTGTATTCAATTTTAAGATTTGTATCCACGAGAATTATTAAAATTATTTTTTATTGATTTAATTAGATATTATTTCTAATTATTTATGCTGTCGACTTCTGCTCACTACGTTCACCCAAGAGATTAAAAAAAAAACTCCGATGGATCCTTCAGTTGAGGTCGGGCCCTTACCTTAATTTAAATTATTACTGCTTTAAATTATTACAACTTCCCCAGACTAGCTAAAGTCAACACTAATAATTTTAAATAATATATAATTACAGCAGTAATAATGTCAGTAATTGCAATGAATACGAATTTTAGAATTGAATACGAAGCAGTTAATTAGCACAAATGGACTAGAGTGGTAGTGTGGCTACCTTCGGGGTAACTTCGGTATGGGGCAGTGATAAGGCATCCAGATTTTTTTTTAAATGCTTGTTTGCCTATATCTCAGATAATATTAGTTTTTTTTTATAAAACCATTTTATACAAGATTACGGTAGATAAATTATCCTGCATTTTACATCTGTAAAATATTTCTCTACGATCAACCGTTAGCATGCTCAAAAAGGGACAAAATTCCACAAAATGCAATGGAACTATTTATAGTTATTATTATAATAACTATAATAGTTATTCTACTATTGATGAAAGGTGCTAATAAGCTTCAGGAAATATATTACATACATATAATGTTAAATCATATTTGGTATATCGGAACAAGATATATTTTTTATTTTATTTTCCACCCTACCCTGCCTAGAAGGCAATACGGGTGTTTGCAGGAGTGTGATGTTATGCATTTCTGCTTAACAACACACTGCTGCAAGTAAAACAGATTACAGTAGTAATAAGTAAAACAGAGTAGCTGTGCACACAGCCTGCTCTTCGGTACTTCAGTTTGGCCACCATCATCTTCTTCCCATCCTGGGTCTTCTGTCCGGCGGCCTCTCTGGCAAGGTCCTGTCTCTCCTTCCCAAGGAAAAATGTGTTGGAACCACTATCGCCTTCCAACCACATACAAAGTTCTTGAAATGAGGATAATTCATTTCGGTCATCAGCTGAGGGAACTCGCTCTCCGTCAGAACATAGAGCCCTGTCTCCCTCAGTAGTTTGGCCCTCAGTGCCTCATAGGCAGTGCATGCTGTGATGATATGTTCGGCGGTTTCCGGTACACTACAACAGGGGCATAGGGGATCGATGTCTATACCATGTTTAAAAAGCTTCCCTCTGAAACTCCCATGCCCCGTGAGAATCTGTGAGACCCAGTAGTCCGGGAGGACCCATGTCGTTTCCAGTCGCGATCCGATGGTGGGAAAGAACTTCCTCAAGGTAGCCCCTTTAGTGGTAGTCACCCACCGCCGGTTCCATTCTTCTACTGTATACTCCCGAAGGATTCTCTTCCAACTGCTAGGGTCTGCATTGATCCTCACCCGGAGATCCACCGGTAGATCCGTTAGGCCTTCCCTCCTTATCTTGTGCCGGAAGTAATCTTCTCGCAGCAGGAGGTCAAGAGGTATTCCTCCTGCTAGGACCTGCACCGCCTCATGAGACACCGTCCTATATGACCTGGTTACTCGAAGCAGAGCTATCCGCTGGATGGTCGCCAACCTACTCTTTTGTCTGTGCGAGAGGCTCTGATTCCAGGCTGGAGACGCGTACCTCAGGATACCCACTATAACTCCTTTATAAATGGTCATCGTTGCTGGGTATCTGAGGCCCCAAAAAGCGCCACCAATACGACTGAGTCCATTAAGGGCTATGGTCACCCTACTTCTCAAATAGTCCAAGTGAGGCGTCACATTGAAGTTTCTACCAATCCTTACTCCAAGATAGGTAACTACCTCACCCGGGCGAATTCTTGATCCTTGGATGACCATAGTTATAGGGTGAGCTCTATCAGTCGTACCTCTTAAGAGGATGGCCTGAGTCTTGGAACCCGCCATCTTCAACTTCTTTCGCTCGCACCATTCTTCTATCAGGCTGGCGCACCGTTCAGCTTCATCTTTCAATCTGGCCCTGCTATTCGAGGCAACAACAACAGCCAGGTCATCGACATAAGCAGTAGCGGGGAACCGCTCCTCCTCTAGCACTCCCAGCAACTCGTCGAAGACCAATTTCCACAGAGCAGGACCAAGGACAGAGCCCTGCAGACATCCCCTCTCCACAGTGTCTTCTGCTTCGTAGAAGCTACCACGAATCTTTATTGTTCTGTCCTGGAGGTAACTTCTGACCAGGCCATACAAGTTGCTGAGAGCCTCATACTTGTGCAGCTGCTGGAGCACGCTCGGCCACCAAACGCTATCAAAGGCGGAGGTTATGTCAAACAAGAGGAGCATAACATACTTCTCTACCCTCTCCTCGACATCACGGCGCACTCTCAGCAATGCATCTGCGGTTCCCCTACCTTTGCAAGATCCGTATTGCCATGCATGGCTCGCTCGTGAGAAGACTGGCCGTAGACTTGCAAACATCAGGTTCTCCAAAACCTTGCTCATGACGGGGAGGAGACATATAGGCCTATAAGACTTGGCTAATTGCTTATCCTTGTCTTCTCCTTTGTAAAGGAGCCTGACGTCAACAAGTTTCCAGCATCTTGGAAAGTATTCCCTGTCCAGGCAATCATTGAATACGGACAACAACCTTCCTTCAACATAGGGGATACTATTTTTGAAGATTGCCGCGTCAATGATGTCTAATAATGAATAAAATGGGAGGACCACACCCTCTATATAGACCACCTCAGGTTTGTATCGAACGAGGCCCTGAAGAGGTCAGGGCCACACCCAAGATAGCAGCACTACTACCCTCAGCAACTAAAGCCACCCAATACTGTTTTAGAGTTTACCATTAGGTTCAGCAATGGATAAGGATGGAGAAATGTGCAGAAGAGTGGGGCTGGAAGAGAACCAGAAATGGTTTCGAACCTATCTAGCCCTTGCTCCTCCTGCATTGCTGAAGCTGGTGACGTGCAGGTGCAACAAAATCTGCTCAAGAAACAAGATCAACAACATGGACCTTCAGGCAAAACTTTGTTTAGACTTCTCTAGTCTTCTAGGATTAGGAAAAAATTAAACTAACCACTGAAGAAATGTATAACCTTTTCCAAATCTAATTTCTGACAACCAGTACTGATAAATAACCCACTAATTCCTTATGTTCTATATAGATGACATTGAGCAGTACCCGACTATAATGAAGGACGAGCCATGGAATTTTAACTGACTACTTTGATTGATATTTCATCTATTAACATACGAAAACCAGCAGAAGTTGACAGCTGTTTCTAGTTAAAGCAGTAATAATTTTAATAACCACTAATGATCTCAATGAATATGAAACACTGCCACATATATTGGCATGCAAACGAATCAGGCTATAACCTAAAACTGAATGATGGGATAACACCTCAGTCTCATTGTTTACATATACAAATTACTCTTTCAGTCCCCAAAACAAATAATTACTAACAGGCATAATACACTCTGCTAGTTTAAGCATGTACATTGAGGTCCTATGATTTAAGGATTGTTGGGGTAGCAAAACTGGAGCATTACCAGAAAGGTGGATATAACTTTATAAGAGGGACGCGTTATCACTTGTTCCTCCTGATCTTAGCCGAAGGTCCCCTGACTAGCATATCTAGCGTCATTTGTGTTAACTAACTGCTTTACATTCAATTGTAACATTTGCGTTCATTGGAATTATTAAAATTATTACTGCTTTAATTATATATTATTTAAAATTGTTAGTGCTGTCGACTCATTACGTTCGCCCAAGAAATAAACAAAACAGCAACGGATGGATCCTTGGCATGCCAGGGTCTTATCGTAATTTCAATTATTACTACTTTGAAGCATCTACTAAAAGAGATCATGGCTGAAAACTTCCGCTTGCTAAAGAGATAAACAAACCCAAAAAGTTCTTTAGATGACGTTGGGTCCTCATTGTAATTTAAATTATCACTCCTTTAAATTATTACAACTTCCCCAGACCACCGGAAGTCGACAGCACTAACAATGATATGTAATTAAGGCAGTAATAGTTTTAATAATTATAATGAATATAGATGTTATAGTTGAATGAAAAGCAGTAAGCACAAATGGCACTAGAGTATGGTAATCCGGCGATCTGGTAAGATCGGGAGGAACAAGTGATAGCACGCCCATCTTGTAAAGTTGTACCGAAATGGTACATCTGCTTGTTAGCAGAGAGGACAGTTAAAGATTGCGTTAATTTTATTTATTAACTATTTATGTACAAGTGACCATCAAGATTAGTTACCAAAATATAACATCATGAAGAGGTTATGTTTGAATGGTTATGAGTATCAAAATTCCCAAAGAGAGAAAACACTTGTTCTGATTTATGAATAATCAATTTTATCACAATGCGGATCAGATGTAAATAACCTAAAAATGACCAATCTAACAGACAAGGACCACCACAAGGGTTAAATAATCTTTTAAGGGAGAAAATATAAAGAGCTGTTAATGATGTATATCATTAAGCACAAAACCTGCAGTGGGCATTACTGCAGTTTTAGGCCAAATACTAATCCCACAAGTAATATAAATCGTAATTATTATTTGTTTTATGTTGATAAAAATAGAGATAAGGATGCTTCACAATAAAAACTTGGATCACATACACCAAGCCAGATTCTGTGATACAACAGACGATCTCTATAAAGCAACTTGAATAGGATGTATACTAAGTGAAACTGGAGTAATGAAAGAAATTATCTAGAGACTTTGCTAAGTAGTAACAAATAAGGATAGGAGCCCAAGAATATCTCAAATTCTAACATGGTCAATTTATTATGATAGAAACAGAATTAAATAACAAATTTTAAAAAACTTAATAATTACAATAATACAAATTAAATATTTTGGAATTAATTACTTGTGAAATGATGCAGTTAATTGTAATTACCATTTAAAGTATAAAATAGTTAAAAATTAAGTTCCCAATCATGTTTCTTTACACTTATAATTGATACTAAACAACGCAAACACTTGTTTGTAGCAGGTAACATAAAGGTGACAATACTGTAATAATAATCAATATAAAAAATTAGGAGCATAAACTACTAAAATAATGCGCCCAAATTCACATGAGGAAGCTACAGGAGTACAATAACTTATGATGATTCCACTGCAAAATAACCATTAGCTACAATATAGTTTTGAAATGCTTTTTTAAATATCTTTCATTACCTAATGGTTTTAGGCTTAATTGAGAACAAAGTAACACATAAAGGAAGGACATAAAATACCAAACAACAGGTGGATACATATACACAATCACACAGTCCATCAAAGAAGAAAAATAAAATAAAAACCATAACAAAACTATACCAGCAATGGACTTAAATTCAACAGAAAGGTGGATTGGTGTGATATTGGTGCCACAGGGATATTGGTTTTACAAATTTACTACAAAATTACAGTTAATAACTACATTAACTGAGTTCACTAATTTGCTACTAAAAACTATGGGCAAATAAAATCGGTTCAAAGTTAGAGAACTAGTTGGTAGCAGATTTGTCAATACATAAACATAGGAGATAGGTCAGCTATAAATAAATGAGAAAAAATGCAGTACAATCCAACTATGTTGAATTTAACAAGGGAATAGTCATAGTAAAATTAATAAGAATAATACAAATATGACTGGTACATACCTCGGGAACATGATAAAATCATGTCAGGATATTTAGGGTTGGTGGCAATCTGAGTAACCCATCCATTATGTCCACGGAGGGTTCCTCTTAATTGTAATGTTTCAGACATTTATAAGCGTAATTTTAGCGAAACAGTGTGGATTAATTCGGATAACAAACTTTCACCCACGGGCCATACACGTTGTATAGCTCAGTAAAAAGGAAGCTACCTAGATGGCAGTGCGAAACACTTGCATCAAAAAAGGATACTAAATCTGATAAAACAGCCGGTACATGTTCCAGTGATTATTTACGGAAAAATTGCAAGTTTATCTCGATCGATTCAATGACTGTTGCATATTAAAATAAATTGGCTGAAAATGGAAATAGAAAATATAATTGTAAGTAAAAATGGAAATTCTAAATTGTTCATCTCCTAATTAAATTCTTTAAATAATTTCGTTGTAGTATTTCTTGTTTTTAAAATGTTATTTGAAAATTACAGAATTGTTTATACAAGTTATTTTTTATCAAATAATAATTTAACCAAAGAAACTAAATTATTCAATTTTCTCTAAATTCTAAACCCGTGAACACTGTCGTTGAAAGTATTTTGTTGTTCTTTTATATTAATAACTATTTAAAATTAATCCAGCAATTCATTTAAGTTTAAATCATAAAAAAATTATTAGATCATTCTTTGACACATCTAATTGTGTGTTGGCACCATTGCTTTAGTGAGTGGGTTCACTAGTTGAGAATAATCGGCCATTTTCTTCGATGTACGCTATCTTTGATTTTTATAAATAAATAGTGTTAAGTGTTACTAAGTTTTCTGTTCGTAATAGTTACGTAGACTTGTTTTCAGTCCATTGAAATGGAAGATAAGACTTCGTTAAAAGAACTGGATCAGTGGATAGAACAGCTGAACGAATGCAAACAACTTACCGAAAGCCAAGTCAAAACTCTTTGCGATAAGGTAACTGAGCTGAACTAGTCAAATTAGTTATCGATAGCCTGACTTATTTTATCTGTTTAATAAGCATCATATCCCAATGGTTTTGGCTGTATATTTAACCATCTACGATTACTTGATAAACTTGTTTCTATTGTTATTCTTTTTTTTTTATCATACTAATTTAATTAAAAATTCCCCTAATGTTTACTAATATCTTTACAGGCGAAAGAAATATTAGCTAAGGAGTCTAATGTGCAAGAAGTGAAATGTCCTGTCACAGTTTGTGGAGATGTACATGGACAGTTCCATGACTTGATGGAACTGTTTCGAATAGGAGGAAGATCTCCAGACACTAATTATTTGTTCATGGGTGACTATGTTGACAGAGGATATTATTCTGTGGAAACAGTGACATTACTAGTTGCTCTTAAGGTATTATCAATTTTAATATAGTTAGCATTATATGTTGAATTATGTCAAGTTTTTCATTTGATTTTTCCAAATTTTATATTTGATTTTATTCACATTTTATTATTATGTTGTATGCTTCGCTGATGTTTAGTTTACATTGTTGGTGATGTAATTTGTTTTAAGTGTCTTTGAAGGAACTTAGCTAGCCTATGTGTACTCTGCCTATAAATTTATTTTTTAACCAATAGAATGAGATTTGATGTTAGTGTATTTTTATCTAAATTTATTCATTATTTTATCTCATGACTATAATCAACTTTCAAATGTTTAATTATCTTGCCATAAATCAATAAAATTAATTTTTTATTATTTTTTTTTGTTTTATTTGTTAATGTAAATCGTAATGTTTTAAAAAAATCTGTTATTCGATAACAGCCATTTTGATGATAATAGCAAAGTGTTTATTTGGTTTTAGGCTAATTTCATTCTAGTCGGTTACATAATGCTGATTAATGTATTATTTCTTGTAATTACAAACATTAAAAGTCAATTTTTTCACTAATTATTAATAATATATTTCCACCCGAGCTCAGATCTTCGATAGCAAACTGATAATGTTTCCTAATGACTTAATTTCTAACTCAACAATTCTGTAGAATTTAAAACTTTATTAAGTTTTGTTATTTGATTTACTTATGCCTTTTCTGATTTTTATAACTATACTAGCCAGAAAACAAACTATTCAAGTCACTGGTTAGAACTCATGTTGTATATATGATAAAAAATGTACCCCTTTCTAATTTTTAATATGCTGATACTTAAAAAATAAGAAATATATTTAATTAATTTATACTTAAATGTATTTCTTGCTATTAATTCAATTGAATAAATCTGTATTGTTATTTGTTTTTTAATGAATGTTTTAAATCTTAATTTTTGAACTGCGCCCAGATAATTATATTAATTATTATGAACAAAATAGTTTTCAAAGAATGTTGATCCATACAATTGCAGAAATTTTATCATAAAAGTGGTTGCTTTATTTAATTTAGTTTTCTATTATATTATTTAACTTGTTTGAAAAATTCTTTTCAAGTGTTAAGAATGATCTTTGTTGATTTATGAGACATACAGGTTATGTGTACATGCTTTTAAATTTTATATATATATATATATATATATATATATATATATATATATATATATATATATATATATATATATATATAATTGCTAATGTTATTACTCTTAAATTTTTTATAGATTAAAAATTTAATAGAATATGATTTATTGAACTGGTGTGTCTTTTAGGTTATTACAAAATATAATTTATCATAAAAGATTTGCCAATTGTTATGTCTGCCAAATTCAATTGAAGAAAAACATGAATTAAAGCATATAAATCAGTAAATTAATTTAAATTATGCTACTTTATGTTTATATAATTATAAACATTTTTTATTACAATTGGTATGTTTTTGTCCTTGAAAGATATGTTGAGTAGTCTGATAGCAATAATATTATACCTTCAGCTAAATTCAAACACTCACCTTAAAGATATTTGATAATTATGTTTCTTTGATTCCCAGCTCGAGTTTTCAAGAGTTAATATGGTACAATTCCATGGTTATATAATATCCTACTTGCACATGATTTTATTGTTTTATTTTATTGTTAAGACTAATCTGGTGTTCAGGATATTAGTTATAACTATCAGGTTACAAGAAGTAGTATAACTAAGTTGGAGTAATTATTAAATTTAAATCTTTATCATTTTTCTTCTCATATTTTCTGAAACTGTAATAGTTTTCCTCTTTGTGCTACACTTTATGATGTAATTATTTGGCATCTTTCTTTACAGCTTGCCAAAAGTTTTTTATTTTCAAAATGTCTTACTTATAATTCTTTCATGGGTGAAAGTCTTGTGTATGAACCATGGCTTTAGTCGTTTCTTAATCAATTTCTCTTGATTTAGGATCTCCTGGTATTATTAGTTCCTGTATTCTGTCTTCGTTTTCTGTTATTTCATCTTTTTCCTCTCTCATTATCATGTTTTTTGCTTTAAAATCTATCCTGTCTTAACACTGTTGTCTGATTCTTAAGTGCTAGTCTACTTATTATCTTTGACTTGAGTCAATCTTTCAGGACCTTTCCGGTGATTGTTATGGCTTTATTCTTTTTAATAATTGATTTTCTTTATAACTAAGTGTTTATCTAGTATTAGGGAAAGCATTTCCATTACAGGTTATCATGAACGCCAGCTTTTTGTTATTTTTTAAAGACCTATGATATCTTGAGTTATTTTTTTTAGTCCTCTATTTTTACCCAGTATTGGTGCATTAAAAGAATTTTCTAGTTTTTGAATATTTTCTACAGTTCAGTTTGCGATTTTGATTTTATTTATGGAATTATCAACATGCAGGTTCCAAACAACTTCTCTTCCCCTCTGATATTTCTAAATTTTTGGACTCTCTTCAACCTCTCCTCTCCCATACTTTAATTCTAATCGGGTCGGGGTATGGTCCAGAACTTACTGTTTGGAAACTCTTTTATAGAGCTCAGATCTCTCTTAATTTATCAAAAAGTGGTCAGCATGATTTTTCATTCTTCTGTAATTTACTCTCTAGTGAACTTACTGTCTCTTAGAAAACCATACTACTGCAATAAATAAACAAGTCACATCCTTATTTTCATTATATGAAAAATACTCTTGTATACTAATGTAAGTGGTAATATTTCAAGATACGTTTGTGATTACTTAGTTTTAGATATTTAAAACAAAGAACTTTGTTTTTAGTCCTTATTATAAAAAATCTTAATTTTTATCTCTGAATTTGAAGAAATTAAGAATTATTTCTATATGAAGACATATTTTGTTCTTGTATATAGATTCTGTGCAATAGAAGTGAACAATAATTGATTCTATTCCTTGCCAGTATTTGTTCTATTGTTTAATTAGTTGTTCAGATTTTACAAAATGTTGTAACATGTGATGTGAAGCTATTGTTTTACTGGTCTGTACATCGTCAAGGAAATTTTAATTTTTTTATTCTTAGTGTTATATTTAGTTAAATAGCAGTATGGGTTATAACTTCTAGTGATTTCTAAATGGTCTCTCGGGAAAACTATGATAAACATCATATGATATGTGTTTTAGCAAATCAATATTTTTCTTATCAGTTTGCAAAATTGATAAGAAAGGTTTTGTAGATTTTTATATCAGCAGATTTTGAATGTTCTTATAAAAGAATTGTAAGAATTTATAATTAAAGATAAATTTTCATTATTGATTAGCTTTGGTAATTAGAGAAACTTGTAAGAATGAAACCAAATTTCAGGAAACCCATGCATTTTATGTATGCTGTTTGCAATATCTAAAATAAAATTCTATTTTGTCTTCTTTACTGTGAAACCAGGCATAAGCAGCCTGAATAGAATGTTGTTGGTCCTGTTAAACTGCATTTCATTTTGCCTCAACAAAGGCAGCATACCTTTCCTTTCCAGATGTCGAATTGCCATATTATAGTTGAAAATTATATGATTTAAGTCCCTATCTACCCATCTCTGTAGTCCCTATCTACCCATCCCTGTACAAATAACAACTAGCTCTTTGAAATAGCAATATATTCAGTTCTTATTCTCTGATATTTACTATTTAATTGTGATATTGGCAATCACTCTATCTAGACTATTTTCATTGATATTGTTTATTAATATTTTTCATTTCTAATAATTTGGTATTAAGTTGATTCTTTATTGGGCACTCACTATTCTCTTCTTGCTAGTCAAGTTTCTTTAGTAGTTTTAAAATTCTTTGTTTATTACAGATCTTAAATATACTGCGAGAATACATCTTGTTTATATACTTTATTTATTACCACGTGATATCTATCAGTTAATTAATGTGATTCCTGTTGGTTTAAGAATTTATCCACTAATATTTTGCACTTTATAAATTATTTGGTTGTATTTCATCAATTTTAAAAAAATTTCTTTCAAGGTAAGATATCGAGAAAGAATCACAATCTTAAGAGGTAATCACGAATCACGCCAAATCACACAAGTATATGGTTTCTATGATGAATGTTTACGTAAATATGGAAATGCAAATGTTTGGAAATATTTCACAGATTTATTTGACTATCTGCCATTGACAGCTCTTGTAAATGGTCAAATCTTTTGTCTTCATGGTGGTCTTTCACCATCTATAGACACACTTGATCATATCCGTGCTTTAGATCGTCTACAAGAAGTTCCACATGAGGTAAGATTTCTTAAAAATTATGTTTGAGCTCAGTAATAATAATTTTGTATAGTATAGATATAATCTTTCCCTGAAGTGTCTAAACAGTTTATGACAAAATTTAGTTTAAATTTTAATTATTGTATATTTAAGACTTTGAAAATTTGCTGATTAGCCTTTCATTCTGTTGGAATGAATACATTTCTATTCAAGTGTTCTGTTCATATTTATAATTAATATTTTGTATTTTCATCTTATATTATGTATAAACGTATATACTTATTTTGTATTATGTTTTTTATTTTAGGGTCCTATGTGTGACTTGCTTTGGTCTGACCCTGACGACAGGGGTGGTTGGGGTATATCTCCAAGAGGTGCTGGTTACACCTTTGGTCAAGATATTTCAGAAACGTTTAACCACTCAAATGGCCTCACTCTTGTGTCCAGAGCTCATCAACTTGTAATGGAAGGCTATAACTGGTATGGACTTTAAAAATAGCACAATCTTTGTTTTATTCTTTCCTTTCTTAGTTACTGGAAATTAAGTTATTTTAAAAATGTTGTGCTTGTTATTCAGTAAAGATTGTGTTATTTTTATCAATGAATGCATTTTAATTGTTTAATAAATTAGCATATTCATTATTTTTCTTTGAATCAGATATGAACATGAATTCAGTGGTATATAATCTATCCAGTGTGGGAAGGATATAAGCTAATTATTTTATATATATTCTTTTTTGTATCTGTCATTAGTGCAAAAATAAATTTGTCAAAATCACTAAATTTTGTAGGTAACAATTCAAAGCATCACATAATAGTTGAAATCCTGTAATTTAGTTTAGATTTTTAATGACTGTTTAAACATTTACTTTTTTTCTTATTATACCTTAATTTTAATCTTCGATAATTTGATGTTATTTCAACTCAATTTTCATGAATGCCATATGTTATGCAATGTTCTATTAGCGTCCATTGATTGTAATTGAAAATTTATTCATCTATAAATTTTAATTAATTTGCCATGTAAATTATAGGAAAAAAAATTAAAGTGAAAAGGATCTGTTTACTATTGAAATTTGATGAGATACAAAAAGGTAACAAGCATTACTTCCATTTCTTTAAACAAAATAAAAAAGATGGATAAGGCAAGTTAAAGCATTAAATGATGATAAGGAATTCTTAGTTTCATCTATTTGAACAATCCTAGGATTAAAAAAGTGTTGAGTGAATTATTTGTTACTGAAAACCCTCTTAGCTTTCCTGATTCTGAGTATTGGTTTAACTCCCTTCTTTATCTCATTTGTTCTAATGTTTATTAATTCATTACTCATTCATTACTCATTGAGTAAATGCCTAATTCTTTCATTTATGTTAGTTTTGTATAATGAATATTTTAGTAGTTAATCTACACTCCAGATTGATTGAATGAAGTTTCAATACCTCATTGTTTAGCTTACTACTAACATCTTCCATTTTTAGTTCTGTCTTATATTTATGATTAATTAGAATCGTGTTGAGTATATTTGCCTATTTTATTATTATTACTTATTTACTTTTGGCTAAAATTATAGTTTGTTCAATAAATTTAGAGCTCTTACTACTAGCTCCTAAAATTCAATTCATTTTATTTTAGATTTTTCTACCAATGGCATTGGCTTGATTTTAGCTTACTCTGTATTCTAAGCTCTAAGCTAATTCTTGACAGCCCAAAATTGAACTAAATAATTTCATATACTTCTTTAAAATCTCTAGGTGTTATCTTCATATCGTTCTATTTCTTTTGTCTAATCTAAGTGACATTGTTTGATATGCTCATCTTCCCTCCAATACCGCCAGTGCATTTGAACGCACTAAAGCCTTTAAAAACTTGTTTTAGTTTGTTTTTCCACTCCTATGTTATTTTTGTTTGTGTATTAGTTTTTTATATGATATTTATTTAGTGTTTTATCGAGTATTGTGTAGTGTAAGTCTAGATTAACCAGAATGTTCGGAAAGGAAAGGTGGGGAGTCTATCTCTCTGGTCACGTCCTAAAGGACTGTGAGTTACTTGTATAGATGTACATGTCTACCCCCAAAAATGGAATAACTGCGCAGGGCAGCTATATAGAATGAAAAAAAAAACATTATTATTTTCAGTCATTTGGCCCTTCCTGATTATTTATTGTCAATCAGTATGATCAATTTTTCATCCATTTTTGATGATTAAATATGCCTGTTTATGGTAAATAATTATTTCATACATTATATTTTAATGAGAAGATTGTACTTTAATCAAAATTTATTCCCCTGGCTTTATTGAAATATTTATATTATTTCTGTTTTGGAGCCTTGTAACTTATTGAAAGAAGGAATTGCATTGGAATTAAGAGATTTTTTGCATATTAAAAGAATTTATGCATTAAGAAATATTGACCTTATTTTTTAAATATACTTACTTATTAATATAACTTATCTGTGTTTCAAGTTGCTGGACTATTATTATATTATATTAATTATTTTCTTTGATGGTTTTCAGGTGTCATGATCGTAATGTTGTAACAATATTTTCTGCACCTAATTACTGTTATCGTTGTGGTAATCAAGCAGCTATAATGGAGTTGGATGATGCGCAGAAATATTCATTGTAAGCATTCATTTTTTATTTTCCCGGTTAATTTGTAAATTTTGAATTAGGGAGTCCTGTCTTAGAGAGTCCTGACTTTTTTATATACACCCAATAAACCCCAACTTCTAATTTGTGCTCTATTGCTTTTATTATAAACTCGACAGTATGGAATTAGTGACTTAAACCACAACTTCTAATTTGTGCTCTATTGCTTTTATTATAAACTCGACAGTATGGAATTAGTGACTTAAATTACCAGTAAAACAACTGTGTACTTAACTAAATTTAAAATGCACTATTACTGTGATTTAATGCTATATTCATTCGCCCTATATATTAATTTATTTTTTGTATTTTGAAAAAATCGTATAACAATTTTAAATTTATTAATTAATTCTTCACATGTATTCTGGCAGAGAAGCCTCTTTAAATGGTAATTATTAATTATTTAATTTTCTCTGTTAAAATGTATTTCAATAATTGCTGCATAATGCTCTCTTTCTTATACAAAAACAATTCTTATGAATTTTTAATTACTAGGATAACATTTTGTCAGTTCTTGAATAGGATTGTTAGTTTATCTTTCCTGTTCTGCATCAGTCTTTAATCCTTAACTAGCCATGTTTATCAGAAAGAGAACCTTTCAAACAACAATTGTTCACTCAGTTATCATATCTCTTTCAAACCGATACATTTTAATATGAATTCAGAACAATTTGAAATTCGTGTACTTTTGCGGCATTATTGGAAACAAAGATTTACTGTATCGGCTTATGGTCGAAAAATATCTGAAGTGGAGGAGGGTGTTTTGAATGAAAGGACTTCGCAACTTTGATTTGGGCGTTTCAACAGCGTCAACACCACCCTTGAAGATAAACCACGTTCTGGGCGCCCACCTGAGTGGAACATTGAGGCTACAGAAAGGACAGTTAATGAAAACCGTCAACCAGTACCTGCCAACTGTCAACTGTTCTAGGTATTCAGATATTCAGAAATATCCTATTCTGGTCAATTGGAAGAGAGAGAGTTCTTTTACAACAAGATAATGCTCATCCTCGTATCGCTAAAATAACTCTGAAAATTGAAGAACTTCTGCCTCATCCTGCATACAGTCCTGACCTCGCTCCCTCTAACTATTACTTATTTCTTAGATATCTACAGAGAGCCCAATTTTGCACAAGTTTTACATGCAGAAAAATTATGTTGGCGTGGGTAATAGTCATGTGGACCGAATGGCAGGTGGGGAGGTGCTAAGAAAGCTGCTGAAAGAGCAGCTATTCAGGGGAAGGTCGAACAGGGTGTCCAGCAGCCTTGAATTCCTTGAAGATTGGGATTTCAGTTTGAATTTTTCATGTAAAAAAAAATCGGGAATTATGCTTGGAAAATGGTCGGTCATTGGTAATTTTTAGTTTTAAGTATAATAATACTTTTTTTCGAGTAGTACTTGGAAGCAAGTGTATCGAATATTGAGAAGGGTTAATGTTGTAGTTGTTATCTCTAATTCCAAGAAAGTTAGAAAAAGCCTCCTTCCACCTACTTTGTCTCTCTCAAACACGTAATCGTATTTTCTGTCTCACCTTACACAGCTCGCTCAATCTGTCGCTAAGTAAACTAGAGATGTTATGGAAAGGTGAAATAGTGTATTAGACTGTTTTCATAAGATGAGATAATTATCGAAGTCAGATCCGACACACCTCCTTACAGAATATTTTTAAATCTCCTGGCCTTGAAATATATATCGATGGTTTTTTTTTTAAAACTCGCTCACGATATATCAAGAGAAAAAATTGTAAATGGTGTAAAAATTGATAATTGATGACGAAAGCATCAAATACTGACGACTCAGTCGTCACTCTGGCCTTGGCCAGTGCTAGAAGCCTTAAAAATATATTATAATTATGAAAGTTTTGCCACTGTAATAAACTCTTACTGTACACAATAAATATTAAAATAAAATAAATATATTATTATTCAGGCAAAAAATTTGCTAAGTTATGTCTTTTTCAAAAAACGACGTCGATATGCATTTTATTATTTTTCTTGTGTTTATTTGTTTACACTATAATTAATTGATCCCTCCGTCTGATACTTAGTCTCAAAATACGTTTCCTTGGCTATATGGAATTATATATAATAAATTATTAGATAATCAAATATATATTTTGTTTTATTATGTAAAATAAGTTTTTAAACAAAATTGTTTTGAAATTTATTCCAATAAGTGGATATTATTTATTTAAACTTGAAATTATTTTTTCTGTGGTGTATTTTCTAATTGTTTATATTTTTTGCAATGCGCTGAGCTCTCAGAAATTAGATTTTTAGACAATGTTTCATTATCAGAGATACAACCTTTATAATTATTCAAATTCATTCTCCTGTTCTGATTATACATTTTATCAGGAGACGACCAAATACTATATTATATCGTTCCGATTTTGTTTTAAATTTAATCCAATAAATTGACGAAAAGCGTCTTGAATTTTACAGTTCACAGCCTTGAAATCCTCGAATTATTTCATGCCTTAGCACTGGACACTCAGTCGAAGCTTCGATAGTCTGATGGCGTGGCAATCAGGGATTGGATGGTGACTGCCACAGCCCGAGATATTTTTTGGATGCTGGTTGAGGAGGTTGTGGCTTGTCACAGAGTTGCAGTGCCCGACTAATAATAATAATTAATTTAAATCAATTTTCTTGGTTGCTACCAGTGATCACACTATTTATGATTGTTTTTTCTTTATTTATTTTTAAATTATACTTGACTAAAATAAATTCAGTTATTGTTGTAGAAAATCTTAGCATTCTTTATGATGCTGATGTAGCCGTTATATAATCTTATAGTTTCATCAAAAACGGTTATATAGTTGTAGTTTAGAATATAGAAGGTCTTTAAAAATTGGAGAAGTCTATATACAATTATTTAAAAACCATTGTTTTGGACTTGGGAGAGGAGTGGGAGGACTAAAACTTGTAAATTAAATGAGGTTTTGAAAAACATCTCCTACCTCCAATATTTGAGATAGTAAAATAATATTAATTCTATTTTTACTGTTTGCTCTGTTTATATTGTGTATTATTTATAAGGATAATTCGAAACTAAAGAAATACATTCCATTTATAACTTAAAAGTTAGTTATTTTTAATGTTTATTTTTTTTAAAATTATTATTTTATTTTTCTAAAATTAACTCACTTTGCTCACAGCCTGCAATTTGACCCAGCGCCGAGGAGAGGAGAACCACACGTTACTAGGAGAACTCCTGATTACTTCCTATAACTCCTATTTATAAAGTTCATTGTACAGATACATTAGCTATCATCCTTCATAGAGCGATTTGAACACGATTTTATTAATTCATTTTATTAATAGGCTCTACAATATAAATTTTATAGTGTACTGTTATATATATACATATATATACTTAAAACAAGCATATATATTTATATATATGGTATATGTTTTTTACTGTACTTGAGCATTTCAATTGTTTGAGGGTGCTTTTTATCTACTATTTTATTCACACCCTATAATAATAAGCCTTATTATAATAATGTATATGTCTTATGTACAAATTACATGTGTGTGTGTAATGCCCGGTATAATCTATACATGTAACTCATGGAGTTGAAAATTGTAAGGAGAACACCTAAGGTGTTTTGGAATGTGAATATAAATAAAAAAGTGTAAAGTTGAAAAAAAAAAATTAATAAATAAATAAAGTGGTAATGAATGTATAAAGATTGACTGATTGTGAAATGTTTGTTAGTGAAGATTATAAATTATGTTAATTATTTGCTTGTAGGCACTATTAGATTTGTTAAATTGCTAACATTTTGTTTTGATATTGTTCACATTCTAATTACTGGATGATAATTATAGATTTATCTCTTAATTGTAATTGCAAACATAGAAGCTAATGCAGTATTATAAGGGACAAGATGATAATCAATACAACATTTGTAAATAAAATTTTCCAATGGAAAAGATAAGTATTTAATATTTGTATATTTTATTGTTTTTGAGTAAATTATTATTTGGTTTACAAGTGAAATTATTATTTTTTTTTTTATTTTTATTAAGGTGGGTATAGGAAAGACTATTTATTTTATAATGTACATAATATATATATATACCTAATACGCATGAAGTACTTCGCTCAATTACTTGATTTGATCATTTTTATTTTTCTTCAACTGTTTCATTATTTTCCTTTACTCACCTTAAAATTAATTATTTTTAAAATTTGTTGTGTGGAGAATCTCGGTGAAATTATAAATGAACGGACAATTCATCGGTGACGTAAGAAAAACATTATTGGTCAAGATTAAAAAAACAAACATTCAATTATACATTTTAATGGATCAGTGGTATCATGATGTATGACAAACTGTATACCTACTTTTTGAATTTTTAATTTACTTCCCTAATTTTGTGGACAATTACTGTTAAACTCATTGAAAATAAAGTTCTGTTGTATCTCATTTTTAAGTATTTCTTTTTTTATAACAATTCATGAAATGGATAAATAATGAAGGTAAATTTTTATTCGAATAAAAGTGTAATTTTTGGCACGAGAATCAGACAATTGTTTCGTTTTTAACTATTCTCATTGTCCAAGTAAATGGTAATGAGAATTTACTTTGCTTATAGTTAAGCCTCATATTTAGAATATTTGGTTTTTCACTCTTACCTAAAGGTCTAAATTATTGGTATTGTCCTATTTTCTTGGCCAAATCTATTGGCTGACTGCTTAAGGATGAACCTTTTAGTGGATATGCAAGTTGATTAATAATTTTAATAAAGAGATATTTTTTGGGGAATTTTCATATTGACAGTAGTTTCCTTTAATCGCTGATGGCAGTGGGATATAAGGCGTGACTGGGAGCGTTTAGGCTAAACCATCCTAGGTAGGAGATAAGATTTTTTTAATAAAAAATAGTATACAATAGTGCTTAAAGAGGTGAAATAATGAGCATTGGACAATTTAAATCAGTCTATAACTTTTCACAAGAAAAATTAAAAACCGCGAAAACTTTTTAAGGACTTTCCCCTGAAGTAATGGGTTTCCTTAGCCTAAATCTTGTATGGCCTCCTTCTGACTATTATATCCAAGACCCATTCCTCTCGTATACCCCTTATCTCTCACACCTGAGCGGCCGAAAGCAGTTTTTCAAGAACAACTGTTATTAAATTTTCGCAATCTTTGTGGAAAGTTATGATTAATTTTTTACGAAATTGTTCTTGTAGGTAGGCACTATTAAAAGCCACAATTTAAGCTCCGAAACTCGTTCTGACAATTACAAGTTATGAAATAACATGTCCATATTTTGCTGTTAATTTTTTTTTTTTGTGAAAATTTGTTAATCGATATCAATTATCGAAAGTTCATTTTTTTTTTTATTAAAGCGCTATTATGTACTATTTTTTTATTTAAAAAAATAAAAATTTATCATATTAAATGTGAAAAAAACAAACACGCATATTAAAGAATGTTTTTCAACAGATTGCTACATACCAATTTTTTCTAAAATTTACAATTTGTTCCTACTACTTATCTCCTAATTATCACGTAGAGAAAATCCATTCAGGATTTATTTAAAAAATAAAACTATCAGGACTGGACTATTTGAAGAAATATAGAGTAATAAATACGAAAAAGTTTACTCAAATGCTATCTAGAGAGATTTCAGAAATATAAAGTTCTAGTAACTAACAATAGATATCGGAAGCGTCTTATCCCATGGTTTGGCTTAGCAAAATTAGTTTTCAATTTTTTTTTTTTTTTCATTAATCAGAATTTCGACTCAAAATATAATATTTATGTAATATAATATAATTAGTCTGAGTAAGTGAATAACTTTTATTTGGAACAGCAATTCCAATTTAACGGAAAGAATACTCAAATCTGGGATTTATTTCATATTAACTCTGTAGCTTCGTGTAAGATGTCTTGCAACAGATTTTTCTCTTGAAATCTACATACAGTTCCGAAAAAATATCTTCTGATTTTTCAAGGGGTTGAATACTGGATTGACAAATACTTCTTTCTAGACCCCACTAAGTTACATGGCCATCTTCATCTTGGGACAGCATTGGCTACCAGCCTACAGAGGCTGGTCCAAGCCTACCTATGTAACGTCCTTTCTCCTACCTGTTATCATTCCAACAACTCTCTGGAGTATATCAAAGACTTATTATATCGCAAGATACAAGAGGATTGTGTGAATATAGTTCAGTACCAGAAACCTAGAAAAGTGGGACAGTCAGTTCAAATTTGTATAGAGGCTGGTTGGGTATGAGTTCCTGCAATAAAAATACAGTCTTAACTTCCATATATCGAACTTTTTTTTTAGGAACCTTGAATTTTTATTAGAAAAAAATATTCTGTATATCGAACAAAAATTCTAATTTAAAAAAATATAAAATGTGATTGTCATCAAAAAGAGCCCTAAGTTTACTTGCATAAGAATGGGTAATAATTAAATAAGAAAAAAAAATGTTGCACTGGTTTGCAAAGTAATGAAAATTCAGAGAAGATCTTGTTTCAGAAGAAGCACAGGAGTAGCTAAATTCTCTGAATCACTTTCCTAACATTGTGAGTGAAATTTTCATTTTAACTTTGCCTCTCTTGTTGTGAACATTGCTCCTAAACATGACTTCGGTATTGAATTATACACAAATAGACATTAGAAGCTGTCTTGTACGAAAAGAAAATAATTAATTTTTATGTATGTTTGCATATTTTTAATACATATCCTTATTAAATTATAAATGCACATTTGTAAAAAATCTGCAATCACAGATGTAATTTGTACAATTTTTCAAACAAGTGTTGTTGATCATTCAGTTTTTTATTTTTATTTAACCCTAAAATATTTCCTTTGTTACTTCATTAACCCCAAAAATTGCCTTTGGTGCTTCTTTAATCCTAAAGAATAGCTGTAATTGTTTTTAGCCTGAAAAGGGTGAAAAATTGCAATTTTTTTATGTATCAAAATTTCCATATATCGAATTTTTTGTCAAGAAGCCTTCATGTTTGATATATAGAGGTTCGACTGTACATATTCACTTGGAGTAAGAGAGTGCCACAATACGAAAAAGTGGAATTTTATAAGAGAGATGTTTAAAAGTTTGCAATAAAGTGCAGCCTTACACGCTTTAAAACATCAAGTCGTCGGGAATTTTCTTAGTCAATATTAGATACATTTTTTGTTAAAAAAAAGAAAAAGTTAATCTCCATTTTTTGATCATTTAACCATGAATCGTTAATTACATTTTAGCAGCATCTTTTCATAAAAAACTAAAATAAATTGTTATTGGGTTAAATTTTGAAACTAAAAATATAACATTTTTTCTCTAAAAAATATGAATAAATGATAACATTCCAAGCAAAAAAAAGGAAAAACAAAAATTTGGAAAGAAAAAGGAAATGGTGGCACTCTCCTTCCAAATCAAAGATATATATTCACTTAAATTTATTTTGAATACCAACGTTTCGTTCCAAACACCTGTGCTAAAATAAGTTGGAGAGATTTATGCATCATGGTACAAGTGAAATGACACAAAAAAAAATATATAAGAAACAAGAATTAGAAGTAACAAGAAAAATTATCAAAATAAATAATAGGAAGAATGTTAAAATGAAGGAAAGTAAATAGATCTATGCTCACAGATAGCAAAATGTTTTAAGTTACTTTTTCTTACCACAAGGATTTTTCACATTTTGTTGTCTCATTTGTTGATTTAATTTTTTTTAATATTCTCGTTTTTGTCTTTTTCTTTTATTTGATGAGTGGACAATGGTTACAAATTGTAATAATTCGATGAAAGCCGCAAAATTGCTGGTAAAATGTTATTTAAAATTTGTTGTTGAAGAGACAAAAAAGTGACATAAGATTTTGCTATCTGATCATAGATATAACAATGTAAATAAATAAGAAAACTGAAGAATTGTATAAATAATTTTTCAAGTCACTGTCTGATTTTCTGGTAAGCTATAATTCAGACATACTTAATAAGTATGTAAGCAACTCTGATGTGTGTGTGTGTGTATCTGCCAATCTGGGATATTTCTGACTAGGGATGTAAATATCGATATCTATATTGATTTGATAGTTTTCAAATATATCAATAAA
This sequence comes from Rhaphigaster nebulosa, assembly GCA_948150685.1. Lineage (NCBI taxonomy): Eukaryota > Metazoa > Arthropoda > Insecta > Hemiptera > Pentatomidae > Rhaphigaster > Rhaphigaster nebulosa. The sequence goes on along the minus strand of OX411309.1, from coordinate 158,714,925 downwards.
AAATATCGATATCAGTCCTGGTATTGTTAATCTTTGAAAGGAGCAGAGGAAGAGGGCTTGCATTAAATTAAAAGAAATGATAATATGTATAAATTAACAAGTCTTATTAGAGTTGTAATAACTTTAATATCAATAAGTAAATATTTATATCAATACTTTAATATCAATAAGTGAATATTTATATATTGCTTAAACAAAAAAATTCAATTTATTAACATTTGACAATAAAACAAAATTAAATTGCTCAAACATACAAAATATCTATTAGAAAGGAAGAAAGAAAACCAAAATTAAACCAATTACTAAAAATCTATGTAGGTATTATTTTGTTGGTTATCTAGACAAACATAAATGATACAAGCATAGGCATAGGAAATTTTTTTAAATCATAAAAAAATAAATAACTTTATTCATAGAAAAAATAAGAATAAGTAAAAAACAGAAATCTTATATAAAATAGGGCAGTATATTAAGACTAAACCAGAAAAATTATAAAGACAGTTTAATTTCTCAACAAATATTTTAATTAACCTTGTACATAGAAATTGAAATAAAATAAATTTATAGGCCTTCAATATAAATAATTTAAGGGAGTTATCATCAGTTTAAGTACGCATGATGGTATAGAAGGATCAATCTAATAAGGGATTGATAAATTATTTGCCATTTCTATAATTTTGTTTTTATTGAAAACTAGTTTTGAATTTATACATTCATCTTCAGTTCTAAAAATACACAAAAGTTCAAAAATAAGCAATTTAAAATTGGTATTATTATACATGTTAATATAAATTAGTATTATGAATATAAAACATTATTATGAATTATATAAAACATTTATGAATTTAATTAAGACAAGAGATCAAATACATGTTGGTACTCACCAAGGTTTAAATATATTATATCAAACAGAAAAGGTTACATTGCTTTTTTCTCGCACTGAACTAGTACAGGAAATTACTGTAATGGAAGAAAGGTGAGGTGTTTGTAGGTAAATGGTACGGTTAATATGTATAATAATATGTACGGTTAATATGTATAATAATATGTACGGTTAATATGTATAGTAATACCAAACTGTATTTTGAATTTTTATGTGTTTTTGGAACTGAAGATGAATGTATAACATTCGAAACTAGTTTTCAATTTAAAAAAAAAAATTATAGCAGTGGCAAATAATTTATCAATCCCTAATTAAGGGAATTATGTTTCAACGATACTAACACAAAAGGATTTTATATTATTACATTTAAAAAAGTTATCAGAATAAAATTTCTGAAATAAGTGCAATACTAAATCTTAAGCTATAAAATAGCATGCCATTGACAACCGTATTAATGGAATGGATTGATTTAAATGATTGGGAATTTCTCAAGCCATCTTTACTGAAATGTCTTTCAATAGTAATGGAAGACTACATTGATGTCTAGAAAGCTGAAAAACATAAATCGTTGGTCACATCATCAATTGAAAGTTTTTATGATCACAATGAACACGATAAATAATCATAATTTATAATCTTAAATAAATCACATTTCTTAGACATGTCTGTGTTAGTTAATAATATTCAACAGATTTCAGACACAAAATATGATTATTTTTTTTTTTTTTCAAGTTACAATAACCTGCCTTGTCCTTGACTAATTATCATTGCCACTGAATTAATGTCATGGAATGATTATAAAATTAACAACGTTAACTATATGTAAGTGAAAGAGACATTTAAAAAAGATTGTATCTTTATAACAAATTATCACAGTCAGATAGATATTAAAAAATAAATAATAAGATTACCTATAAGATGCCCAGTTATATGTATTTATAATAAGTACAATCTTATGCATGAAATAAAATAACAAATGCATATAAACCTGATACGATATATAATGGAACAACTAGAATATTATTAATTTTGGTTACAGTAAAAAAAACTGTAATATCGAATTTTCACACACTAAAAATTTCTATACATAATTTTTTTTTTTAAGAACCTTGAATTATTAATAGAATTTTTTTAATTAAAAAATAAAATATCCAAAAGAGTACATTAATCATTATTGGTGTAAATAATAAAAAAAAAACATGGCTCTGCCTGGGCTCCATATTAATGATAAATTAATATGCTGCAATATCAGGAATTTCTGATTTCCAAGTTAGTTCGGGAAGGCGCAATAAATTTAAACAGTGACCAAGAAAAATAATATAGGGTGAAAGTGCTAGTGTTTCAGACACCCAATGTTCTAATAACAAACTAATTTTTGAATTATTTGTAAACAACATTTAACCAATGAGAACAATACAATAGATGAAACAGGCTCGCTTTTCAAAGCTGGCCCGATTAAAGTCTGCATGTTTATGATTAATGTGCACTGTAGTCATTTTTTGTTTTAATTCCTGATTTAATGCCTGTAATCCATTGAGGCATATTTGCAGCTAAGAAATAAATATATTACTTCTGAGATCGCAAAATTTTAATTTTTTACTAAGTATGTTTCAGTTGTAAGCCAATATAGCAAATGTGCACAATTTTTTTCATAGAATAACAGCTGAGTTATGGTGAGATCTACTCGCAAAAATAAATAAATAAAATGAAATATAAATTTGATGTCCCATATAACTGGACAACTTAATACAAAATACAAAAAAAGATTTAGAGTAAAATAATAAGGTTTGTAACAACTAGTTATAACATTATTTTAACGACATTAACACACCATTATCAACCCAATAATTTAAGTAACCAATTGAAAAATATAAAGATTTTTATATGTTTAAAAATATTAGAAATATAGTAATTAAATAAATAATTTAATTCCAACAACCCTGTTCCCTTCCAAGAAATAAATTTTGAAAAAATATATAATATAAATATATATGTATATACAAAAATCAAGTTCAATTTTTGCCTTGAGTTAATTTTAATTTTAAAATTTGTAACAATTAAAAAAATAAATTTCATTCCTTCAATCAATAAATTAAACATAAAATATATAGAATTATAATGGAGTTAATTTAACAATGATCTGGGTATACCTTCAAAGTATAAAATATTTTCACATCTTTGATCATAATTTATAATAAAAAATGCTTTAATTAGTAAAGAAAAAACTAAAATAACTAATTGGAATTAAAACTGAATTAATCCCTGAGCATTGTTTGGTAGATTAGAAAGTCATAATTTCAAACCAGTATCAAGGTTAAGAGCTTGTTTCATTAGCTCGTAAACTGAAAATGATACGGCAACCATTGGCATAGCTCTCAAATAGTTTATGCTCATACCCCTATAAAGACCGTGAAATATACCATTTTCTCTGTATATATGGACAAGAGTCTGGATCATTCCAAATCTGTAAGCAAATTTAAAATAATTGCACGATGACAATATTGAAATACTTAATTTTCATATTAATTATAACATGAAAACTTCTTTGATTTTTTTTTTTGTTTTTATTAATTAGTGAATTTTCCTACATTTGTAAACTCAAAAAAAAAAAACATTTCAAGTCAACATAAAATTTTGGTTTTAATATTAATTAAAAAAAAAAACTTACTCCAGATAATATTAGCAAATATGTATAAAAATAGCCATATACATTCAATTAAATAGGATTAAAAAAAGAATCTTGACAGCAATAAGTATCAAATACGAGAATTAGATTCTATAATTAGAAAATAATATAACAATAGAGGTGCAAGGTTAAAACCTAAGAGTTAATGTTTATGTTTGAAAAAAAAAAAATCAATAGAAAAAAAATAACTGTAAAATTTTAAGGAAGCATTAGAATGAAAAAATGGAAATAATAAAAACATCTACATTAATAAGAAATTAAAAACTAAGTAAGTAGACAAAAACATTATATTATTTAGAAGAATACCATACCGTCTACAGAGAAATCATGCAACAGATAACAATGGTCCCGTGAACATGAAAAAAAAAAGTCATAAAACATTAAATAAGAGAATAAAACTTAAATTAAACATAGGTAAATGTAAATTAGAAGATAAATTAGATAATAAAATGGTCACTATGAAGAAGTAGCCAAGTGGAATATTCAGAAAAGTATAATATACCATTCTACAAGCTGTGAAATCTGGTTTGGTAACACAAGTGGGGGGAGGGGAATATCCATTTTACACAAATCTGGTTTGGTAACACAAATGGGAGGAATATCCATTTTACACAAATCTGGTTTGGTAACACAAATGGGAGGAATATCCATTTTACACAAATCTGGTTTGGTAACACAAATGGGAGGAATATCCATTTTACACAAATCTGGTTTGGTAACACAAATGGGAGGAATATCCATTTTACACAAATCTGAAGATGAGTCATCTATGTAATTTCTAAAACTATGAGTTCACAATAAATTATAGTCTTTATGGCAAAAATTCAAACTTTTATAGTTTTTAGCTCAAGACTGTTTAGTTGTTGTGGTTTACCTACTTTTTCACAATGACCATTAAATTACTGTAGGTGATTGGAATTAAAAGGAGTAGTTGTTATTCTTAGGATATGTAAAAATATCAGAGAAAATTTCAGGATGGTAACCTAAAAAAACTGTCACAAATAAAGTCTTTTCTAAGAAAAGTTTTAGCTCAAGAAATATTAATTAATTTGTTTGAAACATGTCAAATTTACTAGGCAAGTAAAAGGTTTCTCATTAGTCAAGCAGAATTTATTAAAAAAATCTAGAATATTAACATAAATATTTTTGATTATGTTTATGCATAAGCAAATTAATGCTATGAATAAACAATCATATAAGATACCTATATAAAATTAAAGAATTTCGTAAATAATTTATGTCCTACAAATGATAAATTTTATGTTTCATTTGTTTAACATTCCAATAAATAACATACAGACTGGACTATTAGAAAAACTTAGACTATTAGAAAACAGGTGAAAAATTATTACAATATAATTCTCTTATAAGAAACTCGAGTCTACTCGGTTATAAGAAAACCCAGAAATTAGAAACCAATTCACTCGGTCTCCTTATGTTTCTTATAAGAGAATTATATTGTATAAAACTATAAAATAATATGTAGAAAATGACTAGCGAGTTGATTAAGGACTATTAATAGTTTGTTTTCATTGTAATGTGAATGGGAACATAATCCTGAAACTATCATGTTATGAATGGGTGAATAATAAAATAATATAATATTCATAGCCTTCATTATTATTTGTTATAGCCTTATATTGTCGAAATAATTTATTCAACTTCCAGTAAATATTATAAAGATTGATTGTTAGAATAACTTTATAAGGCAGAGTAACTACAGATAGAACTTCAACATTTTATGTATTTTATGTATGTATTTAAACTCACCCAAATTTGTGTGTCTCGGGCATCATCATAGCTAGTTGCATTCTTCGACGAGTGACATCCATTGGATATGCAATACTCTGAGCTATAGCGCCAGCGAAGCCACCACACATAAGCTTAGAAGGAATAGACAAAGCTAGGCCACCTAAAAAAAACAGAATAACCCATCGTATCTGTAATTAAGATGATGCATTCAAAAGTTCAAGTCTTTATTTTGTTTTCTCTAAGTCTCATAGTAAAAATTCTTAAACAGTGAGAGCTGTGGCTGCTCAAATCAGAAGAAATTCCATTCAAAAACAACAAATCATGTCTCGGGAAATGGGAATCTCTGTCAGATCAATGTCTCGTATAATTCGAAGAATTATTCTTCGAAACTGCATTTCGAAGAATGGCAGGACAAAGGCTAACCACTTCCCTAAAAAAATTTAGAGTGGATAGATGCAAAGTGCTTCTTGGCCATTACACCAATGGTCTTCATTGAAAGATTTTGTTTAGCGATGAGAAAATTTTTACAATTGAAGAAAAATTTAATCGCCAAAATGATTATGTGTACGCACACAGCTCTAAAGAAGCCCAGAAAGTCATTGGAAGAGTGGAAAGAGGTCATCACCCTTCCTCAGTGATGGTTTGGTGGGGAGTTTGCTTTGATGACACCACCAAGCTCTATTTTTTTGAAAAAAAGAGTTAAAACAGCCGCTAAAAACTATCAGGATGATATTTTGGAACCTGTTGTCAAGCATTTAAATGATACTCTGTTTGCTGGAAGTCATTGGTTTTCCAGCAGGATTCCGCTCCAGCTCACAAGACCAGGTCAACTCAGCAGTGGCTGCTAAAGAACATTGGCCCTGAGGAAGCCCTGATCTCAACCCACTAGATTACCGGCTTTGGTCCGAATTGGAGAGGATGGCATGACACATAGCAAGCCCTAACTTGGAAAGCCTCAAACAATCTCTGGTCCGAGCAGTTGAGCGCTTTCTTCAAGAAGTGTTACGTGCTGCTATTGATGACTGGCCACGGAGATTAAATGCCTGTGTCAAGGCAAAAGCGGGACATTTTGAGTAATTTCTTTTTTGTTTTACTCTCTATAGATATACATTTGATCAAGTTTTTGAAAAAATTAATTTTTCTGTTGAAATCTATATATATATTATCTATATATATATTTCCTTGTAACAATATTTATGACAGGACTAGGTAGTTGTCTTTTTAAAAACTAATTTGACTTTTTCAAATTATTTGTATCTAATAAAATATGGTGAGCACATTATTAAATTATTCTTTACTATAACTTATGTAATTATTTTTCTGGAAATATCCACACCATAAGTTTAAATCTCACTTTGGGTTCTACAGTATTGTTGGCAAACAGAAACTGGCAAATGAAAGTTGTATTGTATTCTTTAAGCATTATCTACCTTAATTTTCACAAACCTATATTTTAAAGCTTGTATTTTCCTGTGATCTGTTCTATTATATTATAGAATCACTCTCATTTGTATTTACAATTCTCATTATTATATTATCATTGTATGATACTATATTATGGTATCACTCTCATTTCTATGTATAATACTCGTTATTAATAATATGCATTTATAATCATTATTTTTTTCTCATATTTCTTCATATATTTGCTGTAGCCCTGATGAAGGCCTATGTTGAGGACCAAAACATGGGCAAAAAAAAAACAAAACTTAAATTCGGGTATACACACATGAAAAATTAACTTTTTTTTTTTAATATTACCTGTGTTTCTAGAAGATGGAGTACAAGCGATATCAGGAATATACTTCATACTCATAAGTTTAAGCATTTCAAAGCAATAAAACGAGAAGCCAGCGTACGGGATCATTCCACAAAGTGTTGGGAGAAAGCCTCTATATAAACCTCGCAATCCGCCTTCCTGCAAATGAATCAAGTTAAATACTTGTCAGATTCAAATACATGAAGTTATGACAATAGTTAAAGATAAAACCTGTTGGAATATGGAAATGGCGGTATGCACAATTCCTGTATATGTCTCTGTTACTTGGAAAGCTAACCTTGCTCTAATTGTGTCCAGTGGGTAAGTAAGAGCAACAGCAGTGGCGCCAGCACAAGATCCAGACAGCAACTTTCCAATGTGCGATTGGCTACCTAAAGTGTTCCTAAACATCTAAATAAAACTATGTTACCAAAATAAAAAGATAAAAACATGTAAACCAACCAATAAAAATTCCTCATATAGAACTATTGGAATTATAAACATCATAAAAATTTATTGGTATGCTAATTTTAGCCATGGTATTATGAAATGCTTAAAAGTGAAGATAATGAGGTTTAAACTCATAGTCATATAAGCATAGATGTCAAAAGCTAATTAAATATTATATTATGTGACTATATTTATCAAAGGTGAAATTGATGAAGCATTGAGTCAAGTGATTAAAACGTAGTGACTATATAGCAGGCACAACAGTGTAGTTTTAGCATTAACTCAAAACGTTGTGATAAAACAAAAGCTAACACTCCATAGTTATATTTGTAACTACACTTAAGTGGAGAAACTATAGATGCAACTAAGGAAAGATTAAACTCCACTATAACAGTAACTACCTTTCAAGTTTGAACAAGCTACACAATTGCCAAGGATTGGGAACCTTTTTTTCAGTTGTCCAAACACTCACTCTATTATCACCTTTTCTTTAGCATGATTCCAATTAAATCGGCACTGGATATTATCTTGATGTGATTTGAATGGCATAATCAGCCATGAGGCTGTACTATAACCGCAGTAACTGAGCAAAAAATGCAGTTGTTTTTGTAAATTATTATTCATCACATAATAAATATTTTTACATACCGTAGAGCAGTATATGCCAATATCTTCTGCTACTCCCCTCTGAGAGCCTGAATAATGTAAAAATATTTCCATGTATTGTCTTGTTGATAATGCTTTTTCTTGAGTTTCATCAGTATGTCACATAAATTTTGATCTTAAAAAATCCATGTTACTGGATTCAAAATGCATCAGCAGCTCCTTGCACCAACTCAAAACTTTTCTTTTACCGTATATTCATCTTTCTCTTACATGCATAAAAAGTACCATCCATATGCCTATTAATAACTGACAAAAGTGGAGTGTACCCCTCGCAGACTTGAAAAATGAAGTGGTGTGTAGCTAAGCATTGGTAGTTTTAGGTTATCTTTTATCATATAAAAAATGAAGTAATAACTACCTATCCAAAAAAACCAAGGTACGATTAAAGTTGTAGCTCTATTTTAATCCTTCAAAATTAATGAAGGAATTTACAACTTCAAAATACAGAAGTGGTAGCATCAACTACGTTTTAATCACCTCACTGATTGTATTTCAATTTAGTAATAGACTTCACTGACAACAGCCACAGTTTTTCCTTTACAAATACATAAATCATGAATAAAGATAAATTAATTTTTTAAGGTATATTTTTGCCTCAGTAACAAAATAATTTGAAAACTAAGGAAAAATAATAATATTACAATAAGAATAAGTGCTTTTATCTCAATATATCATTGATTCTACAGTAAACGTAAGAGTTCAACATCTCCTTAACTCATCTCATGGGAAATTAGAGTGACTGGATTTTTACAAACACCAGTCAATAAAAATAATTACAGTTCCTGATTACTGGTCAATTCACTAGATTAAATTATTTTAAGTCAATAAATACTTTAATAATCAAATAAATTTTTAAATATACATTACTTGAGAATATATTTCAAAAGACGTAAACTGGGTAGCTGCATATGGAAAAACACGCACCATCTGAGCTCCATTTCCTTTATACAGAGCCAACAAAGATTCTTTCCTTACAACTTCTCGAAGACCAGAAAAAACACCTGAAGTTAAAAATTAAATAGTTGATTGAGATTCTGGCAAAGATATATTTAAACACAATATATGTAGGAGAATCTTGGTTGGGGGCGCAGTCAATAAATAAACACACAAATAAGAAAAACTTATTGCAATGTGCCGACGTTTTGGCCTAAGTTTTAGGCCATCATCAGGGCTAAGAAAAAAGACAACGTAACAATAGATATAACAACAGTGGCTGCACCAGTAATATTAAGAAAATTAACAAACAGTAAGATGAAAAAATATGAAGTGCAAAGAAAAATATGTTGATCATAATATATTAATATTAATGTGAAAAATAAGGAATATAGACGAAAATATTAATAAAGTATAATAAAAAAATGCTAAACAAATTTTTGATCTCTTGAACAGGTGGACTGATTTCGGTTTTCTTTTGTAAGATTTCTGCCCCTGACGCCTGTGTACTAAAACGAGCATCTAAATAGTAGCTGTCCAATAGCTGAAAAATATGTTTTTCTAAACACTGCAGTAGACTTTCACCCAAAGTGGTAACGAAAGTCGAACGAGTGAACAAACCAAATATTTTTTATATATAACTATTTAGAAATGCTAAACCATTGTGTAATAATTTGCAGCTTTTTAGTTTTTAACTTGTTCCTACAATTTTTGAATTAGTTACAACAAAAAAAAAAAAAACAGATGATAATATTTTATTGTGGAATAGCTAGGCAAATAATATATTAATGGTCTTATATTGTTTAAGAGGTAGAAAAATAGGAGAATATGTTTAAAGTTAAATTAAAAGTTGTTCTATTATCCAAGAATGAATTAATAGTATATTTTAGCAGTCAAGTCGGTAGAACATTGAAGAGTGTACAATCAATTTTAACTAGAGTAATATTAGGCTTTGCATTAGAATCATCTAAAAATATCATAATAATTATAACTGTTTCTATTTGTAATAAGATAAACTTTTTTTATTTTATAAACAAATTCATACTCAAAATTAGAGCAATATCTAATTCATTACTGTCTACAAAACTCAAAATAAGTCATATAAACATCGTAAGATTATAAGTAATTACATAGTGGGCTCTTGTTAATGAAATTAGCACAATTTAACAAGATGGTGCAACAAATCAGAACATGGTAACTCTGCCTCTAACAGTTTAAACCTTTCCGCAAAATATAGTAGTAAATTGCATATACAACCAGAGACTTTGTTAAAATGTAAAGCGATATAGCATAGTTGGAAACTTTAAAATGAGCTAGCTATATATAAAAGTTTTCAGACAAACGGCCCCTGAGCAATATTGAGTCAACCAAAAATCGTGAACCACCTTTGAGCTGTTGTCATTACGGCCATTTTGGCTATTTATAGACAGCTAACTTTTCTAATTAAGAGAGTTATGTATTGCACCACGGCAGAATGAATTCCAAATGATCCAGGGGAAATTAAATGCAGTTAGTTCAAGTCAGAGAGATAGAATATCCTGACATCTACCTTTTTGGTAATTCCATATTGTTTGAAAACTATATTAATGAAGATCAAACTTATAGCATTTATATTACTATTATTTTAAAATGTGCTTTTTAAAGACTCATACCAAGGTGTTTGTAGTGATTATTATGGGCTTGAAGTAAAATTTTTATTCTGTCTAAAGGTGCGACGGCTGTTTTAGAGCACATACCTGCAATACCTAAAGAATACAGAAAAAACTTAGTAGCAATTACAAAGACATTTTGGTTATTAAAAAAAATGCAGAATTCTTTGCTGAGTAATTTATATATTATTTACATTTCAATATGCCTCTTGAATGCCACTTTTATAAAATATTTATTTATTTTTTAAAAACAATTTTTCTACTGGAGTTAAAAAAATAATACTTTCTTATATTTCAATATATATACCAAAATCCATTGTTGATTTGGATATTTTTAAATATATTTCTAAATGTTGTGACATGTTTTATAAATTAAAAGAAGAAATCAAACCAGTAAAATTTATAAATAGATAAGATTGGTGGCAGTCTGAAAAACTAGAAAAGTCAATAATGTTAATAAATCCAGGCTTTTCAAAATTCCAATTTTCCTTTTATTTTGTTAATTTATATATTGACTCCATTAGATTCATACAATTTTTCAATCATTGAAAGTCTTATTAATTCAACTTATTTAATTTACCCAGTTTTCCATGAATATTACAGATAAATGTAAATATAAACATAAAATTGACACAAACTATAAGATTGTTGATTTTAAATCAAGTGAAACCAATCACATAGTAGCAAAATAGTTTCATATTGTAATTCATGAATATAGAAAAAAAGTTAAAAATTCTTCCAATTTTATTATATTGATATTTTAAATTACCACCAGCTAAAAGAGACTTGAAGATAAAATCCATGTTTTTATTTTGGTTTTGAACCGACATGATGAAATATAAATTTATGTGGGGAAAGAAGTAATCTGTTATGGGTATCACTTTATCCCAAGGAATGCACTCAGACTATCTAGCATAGCTGTCAACGATTAAGATGAAAGTAAGAATACAAAAAACTTTCTCCCAAATCACATTCATGGTTACCCTCCATGAAGGATATTCTATCCATACAACTATCCTATACAACTGTCACCTATAAGAACCACCATCACTACTGTGCTGCTACCTCTATATATTTTCTAAAACTACTGTTTTCATAAATCTAAAATTTTCATAAATAATTTTATTCGAGTCTATTTTAAAATTTTTGAATTTATATTAACAGGCGATTATTTTCACAATAATATTCTGTCTGTTATGAAGTAAAAAATGAGGGAGGCAGCATTACAATCTATGTCAGCGATTCTACTGAGCCAGTAGCAGTTCCGCTAGGGGTGCGCAGGAACCACTGAGAGGCTCCATGACAGATTTAAATTAATGAATTTTTTATTTCATTAAATTTAAAAAAAGGAAATTATCAGAGGGGTCTTGTTATCTATGCAAGGGAATTTCAAGTTCAGAAATTCCTCAACCTGTCTCTTCCCTGTAATAAGCAAGATCCTGGAGTACCTCATTCTAACCAATCTACGATCTACACTAAATAGAGTTAGCCAGCGTTGGAAGTATGGATCCATCAGAAATAAGGGAACCGCGATGCCTTGTTTCAAGTGCGCCATGACGTTGAGAAGAGGCTAAAACGTATGTAATGTTACTTTTATTCAACATATCTTACGCCTTCGATAGCGTATGGTGGCTGAAGGAGTTCCAGCTACTGCAGATGAGGATCGAAGAATTAGCTTGCTTTTGTTGGGAATGTCATCCTCTTTCCAATGATCATAACCAAAATCTTTTTCTTTTTTTTAAGGGAAGGATTTTTTTTTTATTCGATATTTGGAGTCTATGTATCTTGAACCGTAAAACCTCAAATTTTGAGGGGAGTTACAAAAAAATTTTTCTTGGTAGATTACAAAGGGCTATTATTGAAAATGATAAATCAAAACAACTTTATTTCTAGTTAGGGATTGATAAATTATGTCCCACTTCAATAATCTTGTTTTATTGAAAACTAGTTTCGAATTTTATACATTCATCTTCAGTTCTAAAAACACACAAAAAATAAGCAATTCAAAATATAGTTTGGTATTATTATACATATTAAATCAGATGTAATATAAATCAGTATTATAAAACATTTATGAATTATGAATTTAATTAAGACAAGAAATCAAATACATGTTGGTACTAACCAAGATTTAAATGGATTATATCAAACAGAAAAGTTTGTACTGGTTCCTTCTCGCATTGACATACCAATGAAAGAAAGGTAAGTTTATTTATTTATTTGGTTAGTTAAGCAAAAATCTGGATTGGATTTGAAGGATTTTATTATTTCAAGTGCTTCATGCATATTTAATTTGAGGCTGTTTTCAATGTGATGTATTAATTTAACTTCAGAGTCTTTGATGAATTTATGTTGTTTTTCATTTAAATGAATTGAAAAGTTGGAATTCTCTGTCATTATTATACTTTATTTCTGTCTTAAAAAAAAAAAAAATTGAAAATGTACAACTCATCCATAATATTATTATTGGGAGGTGAAGAAAAAATAGAGCATCAATCGAAATTTCAGTACGAGTTGCCAGAAAAATAGGACTGTATGGTTAATGTCGAGGAAACATACCTTTATTAACACACCGTAAAAAGCGGTCCCTATGATCTGTTTAAAGAACTAATGCTTGACTAGGGTGTAATCTTTTATCAGTCCTCCTTGTAACCTTAACCTGTAGGAAGGTAATCAACTGTTGTTCCTGCTTGAACATTGTACGGTTGTTATCTGTTTCTAACGTCACTCCATCCAAATAAACTTAATTAATAAATAAAAATTATTTTTAATTCTTTATTAGTTACGTAACAAAGTTAGTATTTTTTTTATTTTGTTGCTGATATTTATTGAAATCAGCTGGTCCGGGTAACAGCGGAGGAACCTCGGCATAACAATTATTTTGAAATCACTAAAACCAGTGCCAGAAAATTTTAAGATGTTCACCCAAAATGTCAAGCGATTTATTCGATTCTATCCTTTAATTAAGTAAGACAGCAAAGTTTTGTAAGGAAATATTGCTCATTGCTATATTTTAGTTTCTGTTCAAGCGTAATTGTGCTTTTTAGGTTGAGGAATTCTGTCAGTCAACTTCATATGATAGGGAAAAGACAATGGAATAAAAAACCCGAACATTTCCTATCTCCTAAACTCAATAATGAACAATTTTTCCGTAATATGTTTATTCAAACCCAAGACACACCTAATCCAAACAGTTTGAAGTTTTTACCTGGGACCAAGGTAGTAAAACCCGAAGATGTGGTTTACTGAAATCATATTTTGCAATCATTTTAAATTGTTTCAATTTTGCAGGTACTTCAAGAAAGAGAGACTATGGATTTTCCTTCAGTCAAGGAAGCTGCATCTTCTCCTCTTGCTAAACTTTTATTCCGAATCGAGGGTGTCAAAGCTGTTTTTTTTGGACCTGATTTCATAACTGTCACTAAGGTTGTTTATTCTTATTAAATAGTTAAGAATGGTTTGTTGTGTGAATGGTTTATTTTCCAATTATTGTATTATGATTTATAAGTTGATGGTAGGTTCATAATGTTATTCAGCTATTAGTCATTTTTTTATATTTATCTAGTTGCAGTCTTTTTCTAATAATTAAATCTTTTCAAATCCTTTATAAGTTGTATTGGCATATTTTGTTTAATAGTAGTTGTAGAAACATCGAATAGCAGATCAGCTACCCAGGTTTTCTTCCCACAAAATTAACACCTATTTCCCTTCCTTTTTAATTATCATTTATATTATTTAATGGTTTCCTATTCAATTAAAAATAATAACTTTGCTGCTTTTAATCATTTTAGGCTGATGATGATGTTGAATGGAAAATTATAAAGCCAGAAATATTTGCCACAATAATGGACTTTTTTTCTAGTGGTTTACCAATCCTTCTCGATGTGAAACCGAACTCTGATACTGGTAATTGGATTAAATTTAGAAATAAAAATGAAAAGTAGTACTTTATATGTTTTCAAGTTTCAAAATTTAGTATACTTCAGACAAAATTTTTCATTAAATAATAATAATACTAGCTGCTTCGGGAGGAGAGTTCTCCAAATGAATTATGATAGCTAGCCTGACTCCTCATGCTACTTGGTATATTTTCACACATAATCAATATGATAAAGTCAGTATTTAAACAATAAGACCGTGGGAAAATGGTTTAAATTAAAGTGCTCGCTAAGATCATGAACTAGTATTTGAAATGGAGGATGCCGAGCTGAGAGATTTCTGTAACTAAGGCCATACTTTTCCTTTTATCAAATACATATGAACATTTCAAAATGTTGGGGATTGGAGAAAAAAGTTGAGACTTCCAAAAGACACTTCTCCCACATATATCAATTCACATACAAATTTTCAACCCACTAACTCAATTAGGAGGGGTTGTAGAGGTGTGCAAAATCTTAAAAACTACAAAGAAACATTTGGAATTGAAGAATTTAAGACTTAAATTTAGAATTTAAGGCCCCCAAAAGTTCCTTAACACTATTCCAATTCACATACAAAGTATCAAAACCTAAAAAACTGCTGAAATTTACCACCACTTCTTTGATATTATTCTGTCTAGAAACAACCATACTTACCCAATTTCAGCTCATTTGATCCAAAGGGTGCTGCTGGATGTGCCCAAATGTCGGAGAGAAAAAATATATATCAGACATCCCCGAAACCAGGTTCTAAGGGTTATGAAGCTGGTTTAAAATGCACCCCAACTCCCCTTCAATGATTCTTGATACAGTGCAAAAGTATATTATTTCGGGGAAAAATTCAACAAAAAATAGTTACGTTTCAAAGAGAGATTTGATACAATTATTTATATACAATTATAATTATTTGCTCTACTCATAATTATTTAAACATACCACTTTAAATTTAATAAATCTAAGTAGAGGAGATAGAGAAGATTTTTAAATTTATTTGTTGCCCTTAAAAATATTAGTATTCTTAAAGAATACCTAATTCAATAAATAATATATAATGTTGTATAGAGGAGTGGTATAGCTCAGTGGTTAAGGCACTGAAATTCCATATAATTTATTCAGCCTTTATAAATTGGGTATCTGGCTCTTCTTTGGGTTGGGGTTAAACGTAAAGATGGCAGTTGAGTGGATCCTGACTACATCAAATTCCTTGTATATCCACTTGCAAAGAAAGAGTACTTCCATACCAATTACTGAACACAAAGCCCTTCATGGGTTGTAGTTGTTCAGGGTTTTTTTATTTTATTTTTTTGTAATACTGTTGTGCTGTTTAATTCGAATAAATAATTAAATAATAATAAAGAGATAACTGTTAATCTTATGGCACGTTGATTTATAAAATTTTCTGTCATAGAAATACTAGAAGATGATGATGAAGTAGTTCAGATGATAAAAGAACTTTTGGATTCCAGAATTAGACCTACTGTTCAAGAAGATGGAGGTGATATTCGATATATGGTAACTTTAAATATTTATGGTGGCTGTTATTATTTCTATGTATATAGTGGAAGACATATATTTCCTGTAGCATATCATGAATTGTTTTTTAAGATTTGTCTTTGGTAACTCGAAGTGGTCTCCCGTGTCTTTGGTAACTCGAAGTGGTCTCCCGTGTCTTTGGTAACTCGAAGTGGTCTCCCGTGTCACAACTTGACAGCGAGAGGCTCTTCCCTCCACTCTTAGAAAATATTTCCTTGGATCTCTCCTATACCGAGCCATCAACTCCGAGCGTCCTTCCTACATCTACAGTCTCCTACAATTCAAATCCTCTGTCCACTCACGGGAAACAAGATCGCGCCTTTCCGACCTTATGAAACCCTCCCACAGAATGAAAACATTCAACGTTCCTTTCTTGCCTGCTCCATTATCCTCTGGAATTCCATCCCGTCTAATATCCACCATTCTTCTTCTCTCTCTTTCAAATTCCACCTTTTCCAGCATCTCCCCACTTCCCAAAAAGACGCTGTCTAATGATGAAATTTTAATTCAAGATTAAAATCTTGATTAACAGTAAGATAATTGCTATCAATATTCAATTAACTTTGTGAGTCATTATTAAATAATTATGTTTTTATCCCCAATCATGAAATTCTGATTAGGAGTATTTATTCTTAATGATGTTTTAATTCTAGATTGTTTCATTATTTTTATTGTCTATGTTTTTCTTTTTCTTTCATGCCAGGTGTCAGTAAAATTATATTTTTTTACCAGAAGAATCTTTTTTTTTTTTTCCGTTGCTCTTATATAGTAATTGACATAATTGTAAGTATTAACTATCTTTTATTAATATAGTCTTTGGCAGACATTTTTTTTTTCTTTTTTACTTGTAGATACTTGTTATTACCTAGTCCCAGAATAAAGTTCATTTTTCTATTCTATATCTTAATTTACCAGTGAAGCGATAGTCTTTATAAAAAAAAAGCATTGAGTAAATCCAGAATCCTGACCTTTCATAATGCTAAACTCAGGAGCTTATTGTTCTGAGATATTCAGAGCTGGTGATATGAATCATTATTAAAAACAAGAAAGATGTTCTCATTTAGACTGTACTCTGGGTCTGGGTTTGCTAATTCCCTCTAGAACCAGAAGGGCCCAGGTACTATGCGTGCTCGTACAATCCGCTCAGGGAGGAGGTGAGTAACCCGAAGGTAGCTCCCACGGCTCGGTGGATGAGCACCTCACGGCCGTGTTTGAGACTCGGCTGATTAGAGCCTCACTGTCTCGGTTTAGGAGAGGAGCACCTTACCTCAGCTGATTAAAGCCTCACCGGTAAGTTGGAAACTAGGCCGATTAGGACCGCACCGTTTCCGAGATAGTAACCCCCGCCTTAGCCTATCAGAGCCTCACTGGCGGGTTGAAGACTTGGCCGATTAAGACCGCACTGCCTTCAGTGAAAGGATGAGGTAAAAAAAGAAAAGGTAGCCAAGGTAAGAAAATAACAGATTTTTATTAGAAGCTTACAACCAAGAAGGCCGTAGGCTGAAGGAGAAGGATGGGCGGCGCGGATGGTAGAGCAGTCAAGGCACTGCGCCGCTCCTGGGTCAGGAGTGGCCCAGGAGAGCCCTGAGCATGCTGCTTAGTGAGGCGAGCAAGCCTATTTATAGCCGGCCGGCAGGAGTGGGAGGCGGCGCTCCCCACCACTGCCCGGCCGCTGACTGCTCCCACCACTCAGCGTCCGCCACACCATTCCCCCCCAACAATACGGAGTATATATTACAATTTTCTGTTTACATATAATACAATTACTATGGTCTTCTTTTGGATGTATCCTCTACGGTTGGTTGATATCAGGCTGACGGCAGGCCGGTGTCTTTCTGGCGGAGGCTGGAGTGCGCGAGGTGTCGACTGTTTGTTCGCTGCAGCTATTGGAGGTTCAGGTGTTGGCGGCAATGATGTCAGTGGTGAGACTGGGGTCATCTTCATTGTGCCGAAGATGATTGATAATTCCACCAGTCTTGTAGCTGCCAGAATTTCCTGCATCGTGCGGGGAAGGTTCCGTAGCCATAGTGTCACCGATGATGTTACTCCATGCATCTGCTGTTGCATGAGGAGTTGTGTGGGTTTTTGATTGCCCTATTCTGCTCCTTCCAAAAGCTGTTGTATTCTCCTACGCTCCGAGTTGCCGTAATTGTTGAGCAGGTGATCTCAAGGGTCTCATAGAGTGTGTTGCCGGGGTTCCTAATGATGCTGATGATGATGATGATGTTGATGTCCGATTCCTGTGTAAGGACCTCCATGTGTAAGACGGATAGTACCGCTTCATGATAGACGAGGAGATTATGGATGAGTTGAAGACGCGGTCGAACTGCGCGAACCATAGATGCGGGTTCGGTTCCAGAAAGCTGGCAGGCGACTAATGGCACCTCTACACGCGGAGACCTCAGTATGCGGAGTGTGTGACAGTGGAGGCGGAAAAGTCCCTGGTTGCAGTCGAGCGGGTTTGTCTTACCACGGTTGCCTTGTAATTGCGGCGTCCATATCTTCGTCCTGTGGTTGAGGAGGGTCGGACATCATGATGCTTCCTAAGTATGCAAGGCCGGTGATACAGGTGAGTCTTGCGGGTTGCTTCCCTAGGCAGTGACGGCGTTATCACGTCGTGAAAGATCACGTCGGTTGACTGTTGATCACGTCGGGTGACGGTTGATCACGTCGGCTGACGGTTGATCACGTCGGCTGACGGTTGATCACGTCGGCTGACGGTTGATCACGTCGGGTGACGGTTGATCACGTCGGGGTCACCAGTGTACTCTGGGTCTGGGTTTGCTAATTCCCTCTAGAACCAGAAGGGCCCAGGTACTATGCGTGCTCGTACAATCCGCTCAGGGAGGAGGTGAGTAACCCGAAGGTAGCTCCCACGGCTCGGTGGATGAGCACCTCACGGCCGTGTTTGAGACTCGGCTGATTAGAGCCTCACTGTCTCGGTTTAGGAGAGGAGCACCTTACCTCAGCTGATTAAAGCCTCACCGGTAAGTTGGAAACTAGGCCGATTAGGACCGCACCGTTTCCGAGATAGTAACCCCCGCCTTAGCCTATCAGAGCCTCACTGGCGGGTTGAAGACTTGGCCGATTAAGACCGCACTGCCTTCAGTGAAAGGATGAGGTAAAAAAAGAAAAGGTAGCCAAGGTAAGAAAATAACAGATTTTTATTAGAAGCTTACAACCAAGAAGGCCGTAGGCTGAAGGAGAAGGATGGGCGGCGCGGATGGTAGAGCAGTCAAGGCACTGCGCCGCTCCTGGGTCAGGAGTGGCCCAGGAGAGCCCTGAGCATGCTGCTTAGTGAGGCGAGCAAGCCTATTTATAGCCGGCCGGCAGGAGTGGGAGGCGGCGCTCCCCACCACTGCCCGGCCGCTGACTGCTCCCACCACTCAGCGTCCGCCACAAGACTATAACTGTAAAAAAACCTTAGTCCTTTATGATGATATATTTTAAGATTGAAAATTCTACTGGTTATCATATTTGACTAATCCAGGAGATTACTTTTTTTATGGCTTTCTGAGATTATGTAAAAGATATCAAACTTTTTTAATTTATTGAAAAACTTGAAGGATAACCTCAAATTATTATATCTATTAAAATGCTTTAATATTACAACTCTTGTGCTTTTACTTCCTAACTCCTCATGAGTTATTGACAGGTTATTGCTTATCACAGTTCTTTAGTGGGTCTCCATTTTTTTTTTTTTTCTCTGTAATGCGTATTACAATTAAGGGGCAAGTTGGAAGTGAAATAGACTTGTAGAATTCCTCAGCTAACAGGACTAATTCAATAAAGCAAAAGATTAAATTGAATATGTAAATGAAAGTATAAGCTGGAAGTCGTTTTTGACAGAAAAACTATAAAATAAGGAAAACATCGTAATAGTTGTAATTCTTCTATTAGTTTCTTAGGTTATTTATACATTAAAAAAAATTATTTTTGCTATTATGTAGAAATAGTTGATTGTGGGTTTAATCTAATGAGGGGATTTAATATAATGAGTAAGAATAAGAAAAAGAACAATGAAAGATAATTATAATGGAAGACATAAAAAGAAGATTAATTGTAATATAAAGGAATTTTCGGGCTTATATATAAAAAAGTAAACTCATATAACGTTGCCAAAATGTTTAAGCATCAAATGTATACCTAATTAGGGATTAATAAATTATTTGTCACTTCTATAAATTTGTTTTATTGAAAACTAGTTTCGAATGTTATACATTCATCTTCAGTTCAAGCTTTAAATGGATTATTTATATCAAACTAACTTGTTAGTTTATATCAAACTAACTTGTTAGGTCAATGCGAGAAGAAACCAGTACAAACTTTTCTGTTTGATATAATCCATTTAAAGCTTGAATTGAAGATGAATGTATAACATTCGAAACTAGTTTTCAATAAAACAAATTTATAGAAGTGGCAAATAATTTATCAATTCATAATTAGATTGATCCTTCTATACCATCATGCAGATATCAACTGGAAATGTATACCTAATTTTTAGGAGACCAAAAAAAAAGTATGTTTTATTTTTAACTTTGCCATTGCAAATAATTTTTATCTGTGGATCTTTTTACTTCTCTGAGCCTATAGGTTTGTGTTTATAAGATTTTATTTTGAAAATATGTTTCTAGTAAATTTATAAAACTAAGGAATTTGAAAAATACTTTTCACATTGGTTACTTAAACGTGATGGCGATAATATAAGCCCCTGATTTCCTTTATATTATTTCTATTCTTGCTCTTAGAATCTGAATTTTTATGAAGTTCCACTTATTTATCTTTTATTTCACTTTCTCATACTCGACTCTAGTTTATAGCTGTGAAGAACTACAAAGTAGGCTGTAATACATTGAAATGCTAAACTATTTTTTACTAACTTAATTTTTTACTACTACAATTTAATAACCGTGTAGCATTCTTATGAAGTTCACTACAGTAGACTGGTTATCTACATAACTACCTATTTTACCCAAAATGAGAAGTTGGAAATGTATTTGTGGATATTTAATTCTTATTTTCCATAGAAAAATTGAACAAACATGCTGCTTTTAGCTCGTGCATGCAGAAGTACTTAAGTAAATTCATTTAAGATAATTAATGTAATATTTTTTTAGGGATTTGAAGATGGCATTGTCAAGTTAAAAATGCAAGGCTCGTGTACAAACTGCCCAAGTTCAGTTGTTACTTTAAAGAGTGGAATTGAGAACATGCTACAGTTTTATATACCTGAGGTAACAATTATGTATTTTTTAAATGTAAGTTTGAAGACATTTTTTGTCTAAATAATCTTAAAATACTGAATGATTTTGTAATCATCATCGTCTTAGTCTCGTAGCAATACATTGCAACATTCGGTTCCAGACTTCCTCCGACAATAATCTTATGTCCCAGTTCCTTGTTCTGGAGTATTTGGCTGCACAGTCTGGGTCTCCTAAATTGTCAATTAAATAGTGGCTCGGTTAATACCTCTTTTGTATTTTCTTTCTCGGACATACGTGGTAAATGACCTGCCACTAAGCACTCTGAACTTGATGGTATAGAAGGATCAATCTAATTAAGGATTGATAAATTATTTCCCACTTCTATAATTTTGTTTTTATTGAAAACTAGTTTCAAATGTTATACATTCATCTTCAGTTCAAAAAACACACAAAAATTCAAAAATAAGCAATTCAAAATACAGTTTGGTATTATTATAAATAATAAATTAAATGTAATATAAATTTGTATTATAAAACATTTATGAATTTTGAATTCATTAAATCAATCCATCATCAATCCAAATTTTCATCATTATTATTTTGTTAAAATTAAATTTAATTCCAACTTTGCAATTCATTTAAATGAAAAAAACATAAATTCATCAAACACTCAGGAGTTAAATTAATACTTCGTGTTGAAAACAGTCTCAAATGAAATATTTATGAAGCACTTGATATAATAAAATCCTTCAAATCCAATCCAGGTTTTTGCTTAAATGACCAAATAAATATCTCCAATAGTCCAATCTTAAATTTATTCTCATCCATAACAGAAAAAACAATTACTCACCGGAATTACAGGATAAACCCCGACCCCTAAACCGTTTACCTATAAACACCCTATCTTTCTTCTATTACAGTCATTTCCACTAGTTCAGTGTGAGAAAAAAGCAATGTAACCTTTTCTGTTTGATATAATCTACTTAAGCCTTGGTGAGTATCAACATGTATTTGATCTCTTGTCTTGATTAAATTCATAATTAATAAATGTTTTATAATATTAATTTATATTACATTTAATTTAATGTATAATAATACCAAACTGTATTTTGAATTTCTTTTTTTTGAATTTTTGTTTGTTTTTAGAACTCAAGATGAATGTATAACATTCAAAACTAGTTTTCAATAAAAACAAAATTATGGAAGTGGCAAATAATTTATCAATCACTAATTAAGGGAATTATGTTTCAACAATACTAACACAAAAGGATTTTATATAATTACATTTAAAAAAGTTATCAGAATAAAATTCCTGAAATAAGTGCAATACTAAATCTTAAGCTCTAAAATAAGCTACGTACACAACATTATTGTATCTTTAATAATATAACCCCACAATCTCCTGAAATACTGGATTATTTTCAGTAAAACCTTTAGGGTATATAGCAATTATTCCAAAGCCATGAGAAATGTAGAGAGTTTTGAGAAAAAACCTTCTGGTGAAGCTATATGACAGTCATAGTCCAATCTATTTTATGACAATGACTTGAAGTTAAAACTAATGGACTTTCATGATTTTCTTTGTCTTATTATGTAGCTGAAATTTTTAATTTTTAATAGCTTTTGGATCCCTTTTAGTCGAGATATTTCCAAAAAATATTGTGGCGGCATTGGGTTTTAAAAAGTTAACTTACCAAGACCAACAACCGCCTTTCATGCGCTGGTAATATTCAGCACTTAAATTAACCTTTAATATAAATAAATTTACTCTTAAGTATATACAATTTAAAGGTGGTATAAAATAAATGCCAAATAGCAGCCTTAACAAAATTTAAATTATAATAACTTAAACCTTTGCCTTTAAATTAAAATATTCAATTAATAAAAGGAAATAGATTATAATATAACTAATTATAAGTAAACTTATTTATTATTATAAAGTTATTTATCATAAATAAAACTAATTAAAATTATTATGAAACTTAAAATAATGAAAAATATTAAAATAAAAGTTATGCCTTTTTAAATAAATTAACTGGTTAAAGCTAATATTGAATTGATAAATAACAAAAAATAAAAATTAAATTAATATTAACAGTCTTCTCTAAGAAAGGATAACAAAAAAAATGATAAATAAAGTCTGTTGATTGATGACACCTGGGCCCTATTTCTTAATAAAGTACAACAGTACAAGTACTAGTAGATATGTTCGTATGTTCGTAGAGGTTGCAGCTTACTTATCGTCATTAGATAATAATAATTGTCTTCAATTACTTTTTCTATTTACTATTTTTAATATAACTATTTTAAATGTTATCACATTTTATTATGTTAGTCACAGGCGTAGTAAGTCATAGGCTAACTTGTACTTTATTATGAAACAGGGGGTGTCTATAAAGTAAAGTACAAGATATTATATAGTTGATATATTGTTAAAACATTGTTATAATGTTGAAACACAATAACATTTATAATAGTTATATTAAAAAACAGTAAGTTAAACACAAAATGAATAGAATTATTATCATCTAATAACGATAAGTAGCTTGTAACCACTGAACACAAACCTTTCCACTTGTACTTTTCGACCTGTACTGTATTATGAAATAGAGCCCTGGTCGCGAACTCAGTAAGTTTGAAGTCAGCCACTTAACTTCTAGGCTATATGCTACAGAGGGAGATGGAGGCAGTGTAAGAATATGTCTCATCCTTCTGCGACATTCCATTTGTGTGTATCTGCCCTTGTGTGTGGCTATGCTGCCCTGCTCCTAGATGTGGGCGATAGTACATATGTGTAGTTCACAATTAATTTAAAAAAAATAAACTGATACACTTCCTTCTATATATATATATAATCTCCCGACTGTTTACAACAACCCACGCCAGAATCAGGCGAGAGCTCCTCATTAAGACGTCTTTACAGCATATTGTTAAATTGACCTTTCAACAAATTCCTACAACTACAACCATTATATTTACTACCTATACATACTATTTACTTGTTGACCTCAAGAAACAAATGTTTCCTGTATTATTTATTTTATTTTTACCCGTTAGTCACATCATAACTTCTATCCCTGAAAGCTCAGTTCAATTCATTTGGTACGCTCAAATCCAATATTTAGAAAGCTTTAAATTAATATAAAATATGGTACAATTCATACTTTTTGTATATAATTACATAAACTTATTCCTTTTTACAATTTTAAAGGTTTCATCAGAAAAATGATCTAACTATTGTATTTTTTTTCTTTTCAAAAACAACTAAATCGATGTATTCAATGAAAATTCATTCGATCATGCGAATCAAAACAGGAATGCCAAAAATTTTAAGATAATGTTTAAAAAAATTAATTGTTCACAGTTATTTGAGAAAGCAGGTGCATAACACGAATCAGGGTTTGTTGAGTATTTTATAATGTTGTGTGTGTGAATAATGAATGGTACATTGTTCAGCTAACTTTGTGTGAAAATTGTTTTCATTATTTTTTTTGTTTTTTTGTGTGTTAAGGTGAAAGGAGTAGAATCTGTTGAAGATGAAATTTCCATAATAACAAAGTATGAATTTGAGAAAATGGAAAGGAAGATGAAAGAAAAAGAAAAAAGTAAAGAATAATAGCTTTGTCAAGAAGCCGTGGTATTGTTTACATTTGTTACTTTTAATGCAGCCTTCTATTTTTTAATTTATAATTTACATTTTAGAGTTATTTATTCAATTAGTTAAGTTGTACCTATATAAATGTATATATGACGTTATCTTATTAATGTTTGAATGGTTAAAATTATTTATTCACGAGCCATAGAAATGGTTTGCTGTAAATAAATGCCTTTGAATTTCATTTCTTTTTGTACCTGTTTGTTCATAATTTAAGAATTCTTTCTGATTATTGAATACTGCTAGAAATTCACTGCATCATAATTCTAATAAATCAAGAAAAATTAACCTAAATCTAAGGCCTCATCTACAATGGAGCACCAACCCGTGCACCGCCCCTAGTCCCTCGAACCAAGAAAAAAATGAACACATTGTTTCCAATGGGACTGGCCATAACGAAGCCTCGCTCCGCGCACCGACCTTTGACCCTAGCCTAGCACCAAACCAAGGAATTGTTTCGTCAATTCTTTTACCCTCCACCCTCGCACCTCCCGGCCTCAGAACGTCGAGATTTATTAATATCTTTTTATATTATCTCATTTTCACTAAAACCATAATTAAATTTAAACTGCATAACTACATAATTAAATTTCCTAAATTGTTCTTATAATGATGTACTTTACTAATATTAAATTTTTTATCATTTTTCCTAATAAAATAGAAAATAATATTCGCTTAAATACTTAATTTTTGTGCTACAATTATTTTATTGTATTGATGCTCAATTTATTTTCATATATATATATATATATATATATATATATATATATATATATATATATATATATATATATATATATATATATATACACACAAAATTAATAAAGATTAAAAAAAAGAACATTTATAACTGCACTGAATGTTTGATTGAAATGGAAAACAATGATTGATGAGCATTTAAATTATATTAATAATGTTTCACATTATGTAATTCTAGCATCTTGTTTATTATTAAATTGAAGTTTAATTTGCGACATATTATAACACAAAAGAAAGTGCAATCCAAACACCCTTTCAGTGGACATTACGACAGAAGTGCTGAATTTTTGTTTTGTTTTTTTTATTAACATTGATATCGACTATCATTAATATCAATGTTTACCTACCTTAACGTGAGCTTCAGTCGTTCCTCTGTTGAAATTGGCTGAGCGTGACAATTTTTCCACTGTTTTTGAATTTGAGGTTTGATTAGATTAATGATATAATCAAACGTGGAGCTCTTCATCCTCATATAACCGAAAAATCTTTCAGAATCTCGTCTCAAATCCTGGTACAGGTGATGGAATTCACCAAACTGATATCGCCCCCTATTTAAAAAATGAACTTCCGATCCTTTTTCTTTTTCGGTAAAAATGATAATAATTGGCTGAGATTGAATCCAGTGCAATATGTTCGTCAGAAGATGGTATATGATATCTTAAAGATGGTATCTCATGATATCTGAAATTCAACTGAAGGGGCAGAGAGATAGCATTCCTGCTAGCTTTGGAGAGGGGTGATGATGGTGCTCCAATGTGGACATAGGGGGCTACCAAGACAATGACAAGGGGGCTGTCTCCAATGTGGAGACAGGGGGCTAGGGGCGAGGGTACTAGGGTTGGTGCGAGGGATTATCACTGGTACTGGGGCAAAGGGCGGTGCTCCATTGTGGACGAGGACTTACTCAGTTAACTACTAAAACTATTATATATATATATATATATATATATATATATATATATATATATATATATATATATTCATCTCGGTTCACTCATAATAATTTAAGAATTCTCAGCCCATAGTTTAAATGGAGTTTTGATTCATAGATGGAACTGATATGAATAGACACATAGAACTGAGAAACTAGATTTTGAAGCTCTATCTTAAACTAACTATAAACTTGAAAATGAAAAGAAAATCATTTTAATGGTGAGAGTACAGTTGGCCTTGGTAAAGTTTGAAGGAGAATCTTAGTTGGGGACGATGGTCAATAAATGAGCACACAAATAAGAAAAAATTAAAAATAAAATAAAATTTTTTTAGGACATAGCCAAACCTAAAAATAATAGCAGAATGATGATTTTTATTTAAACCTGATTTTAGTTGTTCATTTTGTACTGACTAGGCAGCAACTGGAAGAAAGTTTTCAGACCAACGCACGCACAGGCTTGCCGCCTGACTATAAAACCTTTCCTCCACAAATTATCCATCAACATAACGGAACCAGCTAGGAATTTATGTTTCTCAAACCTAAGGACAGGTTTTTTCAATGTATAAAACTTTTGACACTACTATTCATTCCAAGATGCTATTAAAATTATTCAAGCAGAGTAAACATGCTGTTATTAAAAGGATATAAGACTTTTACATTAAATTATCATCGGCTAAACAAATGTTTAACTGGATAATATTCATAAAACGAGATTGAATGCATAGATGGTACTGAGAAATCAAACATTTCAAGTTAAATATGAAATTGAAAAACAAGTTAAAACCCATTTAATTTTAAATTAAATTGATGATGGGCTAAGTAAGCTTATGAGGAAAGAAAAAATAGCAATCCGAGGTAATTTTAACCTTTTAATGGCTTGGTGAATTTAGAATTAATGTTTTTTTTTAAGGAATCATTTATTTTAGAAGATACCTACTCCAAAAATTAAACAAATCACTATCTATTTGTTTTATGCGCATGCATGCTGTATATCAGCATGGGGCAAAACGTAATTTCAATTATTATAGATATTACTTACCAACTACTGTAATTTGAAAGAATTGGTAGTATAGCAGTATTCTGCCGTCCTAAGGCAGAAGGCCCAACTCCAAATCCTTTTTTTTAAACACATTTTTTTGACATTAGATAGCCCTAAAACCAATGATTAGAATCTAAGTATAGGGCTTTCTAATTTCATAAAAAAATATAGGTTTTAGAGCAATTCGGGTGCAATAAAAAGATGTATTGAAAAAAATGATTTGGAATTAGGGCCTTTTAGCTTATCGCGACAGTATTGTAATTAGTCTTCTTAATCACTTGATGAAACTGGTCTGCAATTACAGTTACTAGTCAAGCAATACTTATTGCAATGACCAATTATAATTCTGTAATTCTAAATTACAGTAATCGGTAAGTTATAACAATTTTAATTGAAATTGATATATGTTAACTTCTGGAATTATCAACTTCTAACTTCAAAATATCTTTATTACATAATCATTATTTGATGTTTTGGACGATAAGTATATCCTCAGAAAATTCGTACAAGTATAAAGTACTTACAAGTCTTTATTAGACATGCATAAATAAATTTCACAAACTAAAACTCTGCTTATAAACATACGTATGTCCTTGATCACATCAAATGTATCCTTGTGCATAACTTTGTAATTTGGAAAGGATTCCTAGTAGTTGCCACACCTTAAAATAAATAAATGATAATTTAATTTGTTTTATTGAAGACTAAAAATTGATCTGTGATTGTTTTTTAGTGTTTAATACATAGTTATATATGTAAGTTGTAAAAACATGCTATTTTTCTATGTATTAACTTTTTCAATATACCTTTAAGTTATATATGTATGAATATATTCAACTATATTTACTTTGTAAGGTATATTTATTATTAAATTCACTTGTATGAAATATATGATAATAAGGTAAAGGATGACCAGATGTTTTACAATGTTATATGGGATAGGTGAAAAAAATTATTTATTTTTTTAGGTAAAATGGCTCCCTACTAAGAATCTTTAATTTTGTTTATTTGAAATAATTAACCATCTTTCATTGGTAGTAATAATAAAAAATGGATAAATGTAAACTATAAAAGAATTTGATAATTAGTCTATGGGGAAATATTTTTCCTGGTAGAAAACAAATTTCCTGAAAAAGAACAAGCGCTATCTGTTGACTTATGTCGTAACTGAAGCTCAGTCTAGTATTGTCTAACTTTCGCCAACAGAGTGTGCTACCACCTCTACGAACCTGTGCCACTTAATATAATTGATTTTGCACTTATTTAGTTTTCTTGAAAACAGCTCTAAAGATTTTGAATGAACTCGTATCGGTGTACTATTAAATGGTTCCTAATATCAGGTAGGTTTTATCCTCATTGAAATAGTCTGACAGGGTTTAAACGCCGAATTTTCTAAATGGCTCCCTACTAAGCATTTTTAATTTTGTTTATTTGAAATAATTAACCGTCTCTCATTGCTAGTTGTAATAAAAAATGGATAAATATAAACTATAAACGAATTTGATAATTAATCAATGGGGAAATATTTTCTATGATATAAAGCAGGTTTCCTGAAAAAGATCAAGCGCTATCTGTTGGCATACGTCGTAACTGAAGCAGTCTAGTATTGTCTAACTTTCGCCAACAGAGTGTGCTACCACCTCTACGAATATGTGCCACTTAATATCATTGATTTTACACCTTTAATTTTTTTAAATAATTTTATCGGTAACGGCCCTTATTATTTTAATTAAACTTGTATTTGAATTTACAACTAACCGGCCTTTAATATCAGCTTGGTCTTAGTCTCATTGAAATTGTCTCTTGGGGCTCAAATGTCGATTTTTCAAAATGGCTTCTTCTTAAGTATCTTTATTTAAAAAAAAAATGGTAACTATTCTGCGCTCCACACCAGATTTTGTAAAGAAAATTTTATATTTTAGTTCATCGAATAAAATGATAGATGGCAACTGTAGGCACTTCCAGTTTCTCCATGGGAAACAATTTTTTATTTTAATGATTTGTTTAATAATTTACTTTAGTAAGTAGAAACTGAGGAATCTATTTAAATTACAAAACCTTACATTTTTAAACTATAAAACAAAATAAATAACAGAAAATCCATTAGTCGGAGATAAAAATTTGGGAATAGTAAGTAGAGCGACTTAAATTATGTTTGAACTAAATGGTTAAAGGCTCTAAATGAGGTCAAGAACTATGGTTCAAAAAATATCTTTGACAGTTTAAAAATGTTATCAACTTTATTTTGTATAAAATGTTCATTAATTAGTAAATTTTTTGCCCATTACATTGTACCCTACAACAATAAGACTGCTTGGATAGACGAACGAAATTAAATCTTGTTCTTATTATTTTGCTAATTATTGCTTTATTAGTTATGTATTTTATTGAAATTAGAACTACTATATTGTATTACTAATTATAATAATGTTATTATCACTGTTATTTGAAAATCTGCTAATTTCCTGTAATTGTTTTTAAGTACTTATGATTCAGTGTGAATATGATGAATGCCTGGAAAAGGATTAAACTCATCAGCACCTCTTCCTTCCCGAGATTAAATGTTCAATCATAAGGATGAGGATATTCCCTGTCAAGATCATTTTCTTTCTCTTATATATCACACCTGTGGACCATTTTATAGTAGTTTTGACTTTGAGAGAGTATATAATTGCCAGATATTAATTGAATGTTTTTAAATCAAACATTTCATAATCAAATTTTCACCTCCAAGTAAGCCATACATTTTGGCTATTTTAAATCTTATTTTTCTTTTGTAATTGATAATAATTATATACAATAAATTTAAATGTTTATACTTAGCATTTAGAATGTAAACCTTGTTTTTTAAAAGCTTGACTTTTCTATTTTTTTTTTCTAACGCCTCTTTTGATTATTACCTTCCATGTTCATACAATGCAAAACAACATGGTCACATTTCATTTATGTTTGTTGGAGGAATTTATTATATTTAAAAAATAAACCCATTCTTGAATTTAATCTGTATTTTGAATGAATACTATGCTGTTCTATTCAAATTATTAATATTATACTAATACCAATATTTAGCCAGATTTAAAATCAATTATAGACGGATGCTAATGAGGTGAGCCTAGTATATTAAATCAATATATTATTCATTCGCACCATAAATATAAAAATAATTTTTTGTACGTACTATATGCAAAGATATAGAATTGGATATTTCACTCATAATATTCAGATAGAATTTAGACAGAAAAAATATACAAAAGTACAACATGCAATTTATAATGTTCAGTTTGAAAAAACAAAAAACATAAATCCATCGGTAATAGATGAGATTAATATTGAATTTTGTTACATTTTTTCTAATTTTAAAAAGGAAATTGCCTTAAGCTTTTTAAAATTATATCAATTTTATAACTTATTAGCTGTGAAATTTAACACTAAATCATAAAAAAAAAATATTGATATAACAAAATTTAAAATAAAATGGTTATTATATTAAAATATTAAATTGTGCTAGAATGTTTTTCAAAAGTATGAAAACATTTCTCATCATCTTATCAATTTTTTTTGCCAAAAAAAAAGTAAACTGTTAATGGAAAATACACAATTAATAAACTTATGTAATGAAAAACACGAAAAATATTGCCGACTAAAATGAAAAAAAAATCACAAATACGAGTATGTGGCCTTGGGATAAAGTGCGCAGTAGTATGAACGATATTTCGCGGTTTTCTTTCCTCGCCATATAGGGATAGGGGCATGGTGTAAACAAAAATAATAATGATCTTGATAGAATAATTTTATTCTATTTTTTTATTACAAAAGCAAATAATTATTAATTGGTTTTAATTACAAGGTAAGTATTTATTCAGGGTGTAAACTAAATGTTTTGTATAGCGCGTGCAGTTAATCTCAACTTACAATTACTTGAAGTATTTATTACATGGTTTCAGTTAAATAGTTTAAATTATAAACGTTAGCTTTTGGAATTACAGACATAATATTTTTATTTTGGATATAGCGAATTAAATGAAGGTTCCTTGAAAAAAAAATCGATATATGGAAATCTCGATATATAGAAAGATTGCAATTTTTTACCCTTTTCAGACTAAAAACAATTACAGCTATTATTTAGGGTTACAGAAGTATCAATGGCAATTTTTTAGGGCTAATAATGTAACAAAGGTAATTTTTTAGGGTTAAAGAAAAACAAAACTGATTTATTTTTGTTTTCACGCAAGATAGCTTGTAATGTCTATTTGTGTACAATTCATCACCGAAGTCATGTTTAGGAGCAATGTTCCACAACAAGAAAGGCAAAGTTAAACTGAATTTAAAATGAAAATTTCATTCTATGTTAGGAAAAAGATTCAGAGAATTTAGGTACTTCTATACTTCTTCTGAAACAAGATCTTCCCTGAATTTCTATTGCTTTGCAAACCAGTGGGACATTTTTTTTTTTAAATTTAATTATTACCCATTCTTATGAACGTAAACTAAAGGTCCTTTTTGATGATAGT
This sequence comes from Rhaphigaster nebulosa, assembly GCA_948150685.1. Taxonomy (NCBI): domain Eukaryota; kingdom Metazoa; phylum Arthropoda; class Insecta; order Hemiptera; family Pentatomidae; genus Rhaphigaster; species Rhaphigaster nebulosa. Next base: position 158,682,595 of record OX411309.1, on the reverse strand, counting down.
TACATTTTATATTTTTTTAAATTGGAATTTTTTATTCGATATATAGAAATTTTATTCGATATACAGAATATTTTTTTCTAATAAAAATTCAAGGTTTCTAAAAAAGATCGATATATAAAGATTTTCGATATACAGAAGTTCGACTGTATTTATAGAAGTGTTAATGATAATAAGTCTGAACGTCAGTGATAAACTATCAAAAGTTCAATATTTCTTATTTCAATTTTATTATCGTATTTGCATTATTCTGGCCATATTTTCTTGCTATTAGTGTGGTAAATAAGTCGAAAAGACAATACTGTATGCAGCGCTTCGAATAAAAAGCTTGAACACTATCTCCAAGGAGCAAGACTTTTTACTCTCCTATAAAACTTTAATAATGTTACGATAGTTCAATCTCTGACGTACAGGGAGACCCTAACCACTGGACTAAATGGGCTATAGTCCTGTGACGCAAGCCTTTTATGGGCGCCAATTTTTATTGATGTTATATATTTATTTTTTTATTAGTAATTTAGTTGAATTATTTATATTTAAAATATTTTCATGACAAAAATAAGCAAATAACCCGTTCTAAATGAAATATAACCATATTATATGTATGCATATATTAGGAAGAGGGTACATTATTTTTAATAGCTCATGGGCGCCGAATATCTTAGGAAGGTCTTGCTAACGTACAGAAATATAGTGTTCAAAAATGATCGGTATTTAAAATTATAAAATTTGGTTATTTTACTACAAATACTAATGAGTAAATGATTTTTACACTATTTATATTGTTTTAACTATTTCCAATAGACACATAGCAACCCGATTTAAGGGGATTAGATCATATGACTAAAGTAAAGGAGCTAATGCTTTTAATAATTTTGGTAAATCGTTCTTTAACTTGAAGCGCTAAAAGTTTCCTCGAAATTATCTTCTTCTTTTTTTTTTTTTCTCTGAGTAAACAAGATTTTCTCAAGGTACAGGGGATCGTGTTACGGAAAGTCGTCTGTATGTTTATGAATTTATATCTAAAGTTATAATGTAAAATTCAAATCCTCTTTGACTTTTACCATAAAGATTTCCCTCTATTATCTATATAAGCAATATTAAAAAGTAAGTAGCCATAAATACGGTATACAACTAAAGTATGATGACTGAATCGAATCACAATCCTCCCCCCCCCCTTCCCGTTAATAGCGAAGCAACGGTACTAAGCCAGACTGACGCAAAGAGGTTGTTTATTTAATGTATTTTGGCGGGAGCTCTTGTTTTTATTTGTGCACTCAAGGTCGGGGCGGCCACGTGGTCCGCGGAGCCGGCTTTGTTCTATCCCCATACCGTCTCTCTTTCCATTGATGTCTCACCGATTTGTTTTCCACTTATTTTCTTTTATATATATATATATATATATATATATATATATATATATATATATATATATATATATATATATACACAATTTAAAATTATATAGTTTATAATCAGAAAAGAACATTAATTATACAGGCCAACGATGAAAAAACTTTTACTGAAAATACCTTATTCCTATAGTTTTTAGGGTGCTGAATCCAAATATGATATTAAAAAAGCTGTATCACCCACAATTTATTCACATTTTATAGTTAAATTTATTAAATTAAGCGATTTTTAAAGAATTGAACAGCTTTCAGTCTTAGGCCTCATGAAACAATTTGTAAAGGCTTTGTGCCTAAAGATGGACCATGTTTCAAGTAGCTCTGCCAAAAGTTTCCACGGCTTTCAGAAGCTAAACTAAAAGAAGGCGTCTTTGTCGGACCTGACATTAGAAAAATGATGTTTGATGTTAACTTTGAATCCACAATGACCTTAAATGAGAAAGAAGCATGGGTATCATTCAAGCAAGTCGTTATAAAGTTCTTGGGAAATGAAAAAGACTCAGAGTATGTTTCTATTGTAGCTATCATGTTACAGAAGTTTAAAAAGTTAGGATGTTTGATGAGCCTGAAACCTACGGAAAACTATGGGTGAGAGAAAAAAACTAAGGCCAGATTTAGATTCAGCACATAAAAATCTATTAAGATACACTATTAAAGTTAAAAAAGTTTAAAAAAAATTTGTTTTTGTTGTCCTGTGTTATCAAATAAATTTTACCTACACAAAGATATATAAGCTCATTGCTTATCTTCTCTTACTTTTAGTTTTACCACCGTCTTTCCTTGACTAAATGACTGTTAATTTAGAAAGATTTTCCTTGACAACATTCCAGATTATTACTAATGCGAGTCATGTATTAATGTAAACTAAATTGGTTGTGGAAAACTTAGAAACATTTAATAGATATCCTTACGTTCAGAAAGTCAAGTTTACTTTACCACCGAATATTTACATAAATCGATTTGGATGAAGTTGACCGCAGATATTAACCTTATCAACTGCCCTGATGAAGGCCTACAAGGTAAACAGAAACGTTGGCACACAATAAAAAATATTTATTTACTGGTTATATATTTGTATTCCCTTTTTTACTTATTTAACAGAGTTATTAATTTTTTAGTTATAGTTATTTCTCTTTTAGTTTATCTATTTTTATTATTATATAACCAGTTTTATAAATAATCAGCTTGATGTATTAATATTCATTAATTTATTTTTAATTGTTGTTATTAGTCTATCAGTTTCATTTTACAAATTAGTCACTGTTTTCATTTTTTCTCACTGTCTTTTTAATTATTAATTCATTCACTGTATATACCATTGTTTTATTTTTATTTTTGTATCTTGTTTATTCAGCCCTGATGAAGACCTGCAAAGTGGGTCGAAATCTAGGCTCCTAATAAATAGCTTTTACTATTTGTGTTCCAGTTTTTTGACCACCTCCCTGACCACCTCATTCCTTAATAAAAAATAAGATTTACTTATTAGCGTGTTTTTCTTCATATAGCGCACCTCTCTCCATCCACTTTTCCTCAAGTTACCTAAATCGTTTGGTATAAAGGTTTATTGATGTTTATTTGATATTGATACCGACTCATTTTATTTTTTATTGTTTTATTAATTTATTGTGTTTTTAAAATTTAATTTTGTATCTATATAGAGAATGAATGTCTATGCTTGATCATTGTATCTATCCAAGTTTGATCAATCATGATATGTTTATGTATGTATGTACTATCCCAAAGTACATGGAACATATAAGTATAAATATATGAAAGGACGGATTGCTATCTTTGAAAAAATGGGCGCTGAACCAAAAAAGGTTGAAAATCTGCCGTAATAGCGATCTCCTAATTATTTTCCACGAAACTACATGCGACTATTTTCTCAGCAACGCTAAATTATGCCAATCAGTTAAAATGTTAATGTAGAGAAGATGAAGAGACTAAGGATGCTGACCAGTATCGTTTGGCAGATAAATAATCACAAAAATGAACTTCCTTTCACTAAGCTATTTAGGTTTGGAAGACACAATGGACCCGCAGAAGAACAATGAAACCCTGCCATTGTCACCTGGCAGCCGCTCCGGTGCAGGCAGTCGTTCGTAGCTGTCCATTGTGTCTGTGGGTCGCGAGTTTATTTTCCTTTTCTATTGACCGGAAAATTGAAACGGCGCAGAACCTGCTTCAAGGCTCCGGGCTAAATCATTAAAGGAATGCAGTGGTCACAGTATAATGGCTTCTGGTTGATTGTAAACAGGCTCGGTAAACATTCGGATCTTCATTAGGTCACAGTAATTTCAAACAGAATTAGAATCACAACGCAAGGCAAGGTCGCTGAATAATATAAGTCGAGAGGCGTAGCTAGGATACGGGGAGGGGGGGGGGGAGGAGGTGGGAGGGACAGCAGAGGCGCCAAAATGCAAAACAATAAATTTTAATAATTTATTTTGTTTTATTAGGCTCCGAAAAGAATTTTTTTTAAATTACATTTAAGTCGAGCTTATAAATAAGTTTAAATTACTAATCATGATATGCAATCGAACCTCTATATATCGAACATGAAGGTTCTTGAAAAAAAATCTATATACGGAAATATCGATACATAGAAAGATTGCAATTTTTTGTCCTTTTCAGTTGTAAGAGCAATTACAGCTATTGTTTAGGGTTAAAGAAATATAAAAGGCAATTTTTTTTGGTTAATGGAGTAACAAAGGTAATTTTTTAGGGTTAAGGAAAAACAAAACTGTACGATCAATAGCACCTATTTGAAAAATTATACAAATTACATGTGTGATTGCAGATTTGTTTAAAAATATATGTTTATAATTCAATAAGGACATGTATTAAAAATATGCAAACATACAAAAAAATTAAATAATTTTTGTTATCGCGCAAAATAGTTCCTAATGTCTATTTGTGTATAATTCAATACCGAAGTCATGTTTAGGAACAACGTTCACAACAAGAGAGGCAAAGTTAAACTGAATTTAAAATGAAAATTTCATCCTATGTTAGCAAAGAGATTCAGAGAATTTAGGTTCTTCTGTGCTGTCTCTGAAACAAGATCCCTGAATTTCCATTGCTTGCAAACAAGTAGAATATTGTTTTTAAAAATTATTATCCATTCTTATCCGTAAACTAAAGGCCCTTTTCGATGACAATCATATTTAAAATTTTTTGAAATGGGAATTTTTTGTTCGATATATAGTAATTTTATTCGATAAAGACAATATTTTTTATTATTATATTATTTTTTTATTTTTATTTTTTAATTCAATGTTCTTAAAAAAAGTTCGGTAAATAGAGATTTTCGATATATGGAAGTTCGATATAAAGAGATTCGACTGTAATTTATATAATAAGCAGTTAGGAACATAAGATACCGATCGAAGCAAGGTAAATATCGATTCTTTCCTTTGGATACCATGTAGTTTTGGCATCGATACCACTGACTCAATATTCCTTGCGATATCATTGTGAGATTGAATATTTCATTCAAGCACTTGAATGCGTTCAGGTATCGATACTTTCTCGGTATCGTTTTCCTTAGAAGCAGATAACCTGAATTTGAAGCAGGGGGCGTCAAAGCCGGAACTAGGATTTTTGCCAAGGGAGCAAGTTTATTTATTCGCCCCTTCATTCATCCCTCCTCCAAATAAAGTCAACAGTTTTATAATAGTACTTCAGGTAGTATATTTCTAAAGTACTTTAGGTAGTATATTTCTAAAGTACTTTAGGTAGTATATTTCTAAAGTACTTTAGGTAGTATATTTCTAAAGTACTTTAGGTAGTATATTTCTAAAGTACTTTAGGTAGTATATTTCTAAAGTACTTTAGGTAGTATATTTCTAAAGTACTTTAGGTAGTATATTTCTAAAGTACTTTAGGTAGAGTATATTTCTAAAGTACTTTAGGTAGAGTATATTTCTAAAAAAATACCATCGTCTCATAACATTAACTCGTTTTATTGACTGAATTAAGGTCAAATGTATCAAAAAGCGGAAACAAATATTTTATACTTAACCAAAAAATAAACTTTCACTCGGATTTTGACGGCCTCTAATTTCTGTCGCTCGAGGTAAGTGTCCCTTTTGCCCTCCATAGTTTCGGTCCTGGGCTTGAAGTTTGGCCCGGGCGCCGTTTCATCAAAGTAGATCAAACACCACTGATTTAAGTAGAACCTTTGAAAGTTTTTTAGTCGTATTTTCCCCGAAAGTAATATACTTTTGCACTGTATCGAAGGTCATCGGAAGAGGATGGGGTGCATTTTAAAACAGTTTTATAATATCTAGATTAGAGGGATATCTTATATATGTATACCATCATGCGGATGTCAATTCTTATATATGTAGATATATATTTATTTTTCCTCCGCTACGCTTGGGCACTTCCAGTGCCATTCCCCCCTTCCTTTGGATCCTTAGAAGTAGGGAAAAGTTCAATCAACATTTCGGCCACAATTACGACATTAACCGTTTTTTCGTGGATAGAGATTCGAAATTTATCGACCATTGGTGGCAAAGCTATAAAATTCGATTTTTAGGGATACGCCTAGCAAAATCGCGCCCCGAGCGCCTACAATCCATGCGACAGCCCTGAAATCATTGCATACTTACAAGGGGAGAGCAGAGCTAATGGGTCACCGATTTCAACCAATATTGTGGTGACTCTGCACTCAAAAATATTGGATGTTTCCCGGCGTTCGTCCCAATGGCTCCTTGCAGCCGAGAAAAAAAAATAAAATCCACTGAAACCACTTTATTTTTCATCTCGAGATTGAAAAATGATATCAACGTGTTTTTTCTACTGAAAGATTTGTTTTTTACTGAAAAATTAATTGATTTTTGGTCAAATAAAATGAAAAAAATGTTTAGATTATTGGGTAAAGAAGCCTTAGAGATTTTTTTACCCCAAAAAAGGTACAACTTTACAAGAGGGGCGCGGTATCACTGGTTCCTCCCGAATGTACCCGAAGGTCGCCTGACTAGCATACTCTAGCGCCATTTGTGCTAACTAACTGCTTTGCATTCAATTGCAACATTCGTGCTCATTGGAATTATTATCAACTATTATTGCTTTAATAAAACAAATAAAATTAAATAATTAATTCTCTTTGTAAATTAATTTTTCTTCTCTATTGCTCTGATATGGTTCATGTATGGATTAGATTTACTTGAGAGACCAAACCGCGTAGGATGGCATTCTTGGTGGTTTCAAGAGAAGGTTGAGGTGGGAGGAAACTTGCGCTCAGAACGTCTACATCGGCTGCGTCCTTTCCCGTCTGCGGGCTCAGCAGTACCTTGTACAACTACGTAGTTCTCACAGCTCGGCAGTATTTCGAAAACATAGTCGCTTTCTGTACTATTGAAATGTCTTATTTCGTCTTTGAATGCTATTTCCTCTAAGAAAAAAATGCTGAAGTATAAGCTGATGAAATCTAAGCAAGATTTAAAAAGCCGACATTGACCTTTTCACAAATGTCATATACCTTGCATCTAATCCTGATACATATTCACGATCCTGTAGGTAAACATCTTTTAATATTATTTTATTAATTATTGCTTTTAACTATTCTAATAAAACTACTGTTGTTTTTAAAATTATGCGTCGTCATATCGTCAAAGGCAAATCTAAATTATGCGTCAGAGATGGAGTATTATCTCTATCGACATTAAGTATGAATTGGGTATTTATCTTGTAAATTATATTTATGAACGCAGGAATCCGTTATTAGAACCATTGGCGTAATTTTCCGGAGGCAAGTGTCATTCCGAGGGCTCTTTGATGATAGAAATAAGACGAAGGTCAGTCGCTTCGTTATAAGTCGTAGAATAAGAATATCAATGGTGAAAAGTTGAAATTTTACTGAGACATCCACAATCAAGATGGCGGCGAAAATGGAAGCTAACATTTTTAAATTCCTTATAGTTGAAATATACTAACGAAATTAGTGTCAAATTTTATCGATTTTAGTTCATAGGATGAAGATAGAGTATTGGGATATCCCCTTTGTTTGTAAATCTATGTAGTACTGGAAGAATGGATTTATCTAGAAGGACCACCTGTTGACTTCGAGTAAAGAACTTGTGGGGGGCTCCACCATTTAGTGACTATTTTAGTATATTTTTAGTTTTAATATTAATTATTCATTATTATGTTCATTATCAAATTATGCTATAATAATAAAATTCTAGTACAAAATTAAAATTGTTTGTTTTTATAATTATAATTATCATTTAATTAAACAATGTTGTGATCTTCATTTAGTTGGTATCAATGAATACTGCTATAACCTACCCAAATAATGTGAGGATTATGGCCATTGTTGTGTTTTGTTAACTCATCTAGAGGTTCTCTTTAATAAAAGTTTTGTTTTAGTGTAGTGAGTTAGTTAAACTCGTCATCCACCAAGGAACGAAAACATCTCGAATTACGAAGTGTATCTAAACACAAAACGTTTCATCGGTTTATCAAGAGTTTTTCAAGAATATAATTGTATAATTAATCAAAGATTGAGTTTGAGATATCGAGGAATTCGATGATTGAAACGAGAGTCGACTAAAATATTTTTTTAGAGTAATATCTTTACCATTTGTTTTAATTTATATTTACCATTTATCAAGAATTGTAAAGAGGGTAAACATCAATTCATTTTAAGTTTGTTGAATTTTTAGTGTGCAAAATACGTAATAAACAGGTTCTTCTTAAAATGCCGAAAATTGAACAGGATTCGATCCTCTGTAGCAACATTGTCCTAAGTTTTAGCTTAAAATATAACTGGACTTTTGTTCTAGACAATTTTAAGCTGAACAACTTTTGTTGAATTTTTTTAGTTAAAATTCATATTTCATTAAAAAAAAAAAATGGAAAAGCTAAAAAAAATATCTTTTTTTGACAGTTAATTTTTACTAAAACGATAACAAAGCTACCAATTTCGATTTTCGGTTCATCAAGTAATAAGTCTAAAATAAGTAATAAATACAAAATAAGTAATAAATATAAGTAAAAAACTGAAGAGAATGATTCCCTTCTAGACTTAACTCTGAAGTGAGTCAATTACTTAAAAATCTGCAGTAGGTTTGGTCTGAGTCTGCATAGCATAAACAGAAGCTCGTAACTAGTCCCCCATCTTTTTATTTTAAAAATCGTATTTTTTTTTAAGATCATGCTATGGAACCGAAATTTAATCATTTTACATAGTCCTGTTTGATATATTGTACTTGTAGCTATGTGGCTATAAGCGAATTTTTTTAAAAATAAATAATTAATTCGCTAGATATGTTTTGATTTCCAAAATAATTAATTATAAAAATTATTATCCAAGTCTGAATTTAATGAGGATCTTGGCAGATTTGATAGTTCCGTTCATAAATGGGGCCACTTGTAAAATTGCTCCTGAGGTTCATCGATCTCTTGAAAAAAAAATCTTACTAAAATTCGGTACATCAAGGTAATACATTTTTTTTTTTTAATTTATTTATTCTATGATAACTGTCTCCGTATAATAACAGTTGTAAGTTGTTTACTTATAACTTCATTTATTTTAACTCTTGAAAATAATAGAATTGCGAATTTCGATAAGGGCTCATCTTCGAAACTCAAAATTTTTCTGGAGACGCCAAAAACTGAATTTCTGTTGAACCATTGGACTTATATGAGCAGTTTTTGTTTTTCTAAAATTAATGACCGCTGTGTTCTATGAGATAGCAAAATAGTATTAATGACCGCTGTGTCCTATGAGATAGCAAAATAGTATTAATGACCGCTGTGTCCTATGAGATAGCAAAATAGTATTAATGACCGCTGTGTCCTATGAGATAGCAAAATAGTATTAATGACCGCTGTGTCCTATGAGATAGCAAAATAGTATTAATGACCGCTGTGCCCTATGAGATAGCAAAATAGTATTAATGACCGCTGTGTCCTATGAGATAGCAAAATAGTATTAATGACCGCTGTGCCCTATGAGATAGCAAAATAGTATTAATGACCGCTGTGTCCTATGAGATAGCAAAATAGTATTAATGACCGCTGTGACCTATGAGATAGCAAAATAGTATTAATGACCGCTGTGCCCTATGAGATAGCAAAATAGTATTAATGACCGCTGTGCCCTATGAGATAGCAAAATAGTATTAATGACCGCTGTGTCCTATGAGATAGCAAAATAGTATTAATGACCGCTGTGCCCTATAAGATAGCAAAATAGTATTAATGACCGCTGTGTCCTATGAGATAGCAAAATAGTATTAATGACCGCTGTGTCCTATGAGATAGCAAAATAGTATTAATGACCGCTGTGTCCTATGAGATAGCAAAATAGTATTAATGACCGCTGTGTCCTATGAGATAGCAAAATAGTATTAATGACCGCTGTGTCCTATGAGATAGCAAAATAGTATTAATGACCGCTGTGTCCTATGAGATAGCAAAATAGTATTAATGACCGCTGTGTCCTATGAGATAGCAAAATAGTATTAATGACCGCTGTGCCCTATGAAATAGCAAAATAGTATTAATGACCGCTGTGCCCTATGAGATAGCAAAATAGTATTAATGACCGCTGTGTCCTATGAGATAGCAAAATAGTATTAATGACCGCTGTGTCCTATGAGATAGCAAAATAGTATTAATGACCGCTGTGTCCTATGAGATAGCAAAATAGTATTAATGACCGCTGTGTCCTCTGAGATAGAAAAATAGTATTAATGACCGCTGTGCCCTATGAGATAGCAAAATAGTATTAATGACCGCTGTGTCCTATGAGATAGCAAAATAGTATTAATGACCGCTGTGTCCTATGAGATAGCAAAATAGTATTAATGACCGCTGTGTCCTATGAGATAGCAAAATAGTATTAATGACCGCTGTGTCCTATGAGATAGCAAAATAGTATTAATGACCGCTGTGTCCTATGAGATAGCAAAATAGTATTAATGACCGCTGTGTCCTATGAGATAGCAAAATAGTATTAATGACCGCTGTGTCCTATGAGATAGCAAAATAGTATTAATGACCGCTGTGTCCTATGAGATAGCAAAATAGTATTAATGACCGCTGTGTCCTATGAGATAGCAAAATAGTATTAATGACCGCTGTGTCCTATGAGATAGCAAAATAGTATTAATGACCGCTGTATCCGATGAGATAGCAAAATAGTATTAATGACCGCTGTGTCCTATGAGATAGAAAAATAGTATTAATGACCGCTGTGTCCTATGAGATAGCAAAATAGTATTAATGACCGCTGTGTCCTATGAGATAGCAAAATAGTATTAATGACCGCTGTGCCCTATGAGATAGCAAAATAGTATTAATGACCGCTGTGCCCTATGAGATAGCAAAATAGTATTAATGACCGCTGTGTCCTATGAGATAGCAAAATAGTATTAATGACCGCTGTGTCCTATGAGATAGCAAAATAGTATTAATGACCGCTGTGTCCTATGAGATAGCAAAATAGTATTAATGACCGCTGTGTCCTATGAGATAGCAAAATAGTATTAATGACCGCTGTGCCCTATGAGATAGCAAAATAGTATTAATGACCGCTGTGCCCTATGAGATAGCAAAATAGTATTAATGACCGCTGTGTCCTATGAGATAGCAAAATAGTATTAATGACCGCTGTGTCCTATGAGATAGCAAAATAGTATTAATGACCGCTGTGCCCTATGAGATAGCAAAATAGTATTAATGACCGCTGTGTCCTATGAGATAGCAAAATAGTATTAATGACCGCTGTGCCCTATGAGATAGCAAAATAGTATTAATGACCGCTGTGTCCTATGAGATAGCAAAATAGTATTAATGACCGCTGTGTCCTATGAGATAGCAAAATAGTATTAATGACCGCTGTGCCCTATGAGATAGCAAAATAGTATTAATGACCGCTGTGCCCTATGAGATAGCAAAATAGTATTAATGACCGCTGTGTCCTATGAGATAGCAAAATAGTATTAATGACCGCTGTGTCCTATGAGATAGCAAAATAGTATTAATGACCGCTGTGTCCTATGAGATAGCAAAATAGTATTAATGACCGCTGTGTCCTATGAGATAGCAAAATAGTATTAATGACCGCTGTGCCCTATGAGATAGCAAAATAGTATTAATGACCGCTGTGCCCTATGAGATAGCAAAATAGTATTAATGACCGCTGTGTCCTATGAGATAGCAAAATAGTATTAATGACCGCTGTGTCCTATGAGATAGCAAAATAGTATTAATGACCGCTGTGTCCTATGAGATAGCAAAATAGTATTAATGACCGCTGTGCCCTATAAGATAGCAAAATAGTATTAATGACCGCTGTGTCCTATGAGATAGCAAAATAGTATTAATGACCGCTGTGTCCTATGAGATAGCAAAATAGTATTAATGACCGCTGTGCCCTATGAAATAGCAAAATAGTATTAATGACCGCTGTGCCCTATGAGATAGCAAAATAGTATTAATGACCGCTGTGTCCTATGAGATAGCAAAATAGTATTAATGACCGCTGTGTCCTATGAGATAGCAAAATAGTATTAATGACCGCTGTGTCCTATGAGATAGCAAAATAGTATTAATGACCGCTGTGTCCTATGAGATAGAAAAATAGTATTAATGACCGCTGTGCCCTATGAGATAGCAAAATAGTATTAATGACCGCTGTGTCCTATGAGATAGCAAAATAGTATTAATGACCGCTGTGTCCTATGAGATAGCAAAATAGTATTAATGACCGCTGTGTCCTATGAGATAGCAAAATAGTATTAATGACCGCTGTGTCCTATGAGATAGCAAAATAGTATTAATGACCGCTGTGTCCTATGAGATAGCAAAATAGTATTAATGACCGCTGTGTCCTATGAGATAGCAAAATAGTATTAATGACCGCTGTGTCCTATGAGATAGCAAAATAGTATTAATGACCGCTGTGTCCTATGAGATAGCAAAATAGTATTAATGACCGCTGTGTCCTATGAGATAGCAAAATAGTATTAATGACCGCTGTGTCCTATGAGATAGCAAAATAGTATTAATGACCGCTGTATCCGATGAGATAGCAAAATAGTATTAAAGACCGCTGTGTCCTATGAGATAGAAAAATAGTATTATTCAAGGAAAATTTGATAGAGATGAATGAACTTGACCCTAGGAATTATGTGTTTATAGCAGAAAAACGGCACTAGTAAAGAACGCATATTATTGAAAGTAACAAAAATAGTGTTAAAAGACGAAAATAATGTCAAAATACAAAAATAATCTTAAGCATATAAAAATAATATTAAAAATACAAAATTTATGTTATCAAAAGTCATCTTCAACATTCGGCTGTATTGCTGACTCTGTCTGCTACTGCAGAGTTCCTCCATATATTTAATATATGAAGGAATAATATATTTAATTTAATATTTAATAAAGGAATAATATATTTAATGATAAAAAATTATATAATGAGTGGTTCGGAATAAAGTGAAGTTTTTATAAGAAGTTTTAAAAATTCTCCGGTATGTATTGTTTCAACTTTTGTAAGTCGTTCATTTTTATGGCTTTGGTCGGCAGTTTAGAGGAGTAGCATGGATATTCTTCAATGAAAGTTTGAAAAACAATCTTTTGTTTTTGAGTGGACAGAAGTTTCATTACTCATTTCAGGGTTTTTCAGGGTTGAAGATGAACTAAAAAACAAATCGACAAATATTATATTAAAATATAATGTAAAACATCTCAAATTTGGTAAATTATACTTTTATATCGATATGGATATATGTACTAGATTTTGGTTAAAATTGGTGACACGAAAAGGGTACTTTTCTTAAAGGTCAAATAAACACATAACAAATTATATTAAAATTAACTACAGAGATCATATGGTTCGGTAATAAAGATTACAAACGCAATTTTTGGTTTATTATTTTCAATAATTAACCTTTGGAATAGACCAAGGAAAAATTTTTTGTAACCCCCCTCAAAATTTGAGGTTTTACGTTTCAAGATACGTAGAATCCAAATAACGAATAAAAAAAAAATCCGTCCGTCCGCCGACCGCGGCTTTTCTCCTAGACTACTGGTACCGAGATTCGGTACCAATGTCACAGGTCACCCCAGGATGATCCTCGGAACTCGACATTACCATCCGTATTTAAACGAAAGCTTATGAAATTCCCTTAAAACGAAATAAAAATAATTTAAATCGGACCATTATTAGCTGAGATAAAGCGTAATGAACATCGTAGACTGATTCTCCGAGCGGCTAGTCATCGTGGCCTTAGGCCTCCTGACTTATCCATTGGGCTTCTGACTTCGTATCTCTCTGCTTTATTCTTCTTTGGATTATTTCTGTACTTCCTTTAGATTTCCTTTTTTCTTTCTTACTGAAGTGCACATCAAATATTTCCTCTGAATCATTTCACATCACAGCCTACTTGCATTGACACAGATTTTGAAACTAACACTCCCAGTTCAGCACTCTCACGGCGATCATCTTGTGACAAGCTTCAAATTTCTTTTCCTTTGGTGCCTACTGCTTCATTTTTTTTACTTGGACAGAATAGATATTTTTGAAATATTAAACCATTGTGCAATAATTAGCAACGTTTTTTTCAACTTCAATTAAACATTTTATTACTTGTTTTAAGTGTTAAAATTGAGAGTAAAATACTGGTTTTCCTCCCCATTTGTTAGATGAACAAGCCTTTAGCAGATATAAGTTAAGTGTGTTCTTCCGCTTAAAATTTCGAAACTCTGGATTTCCAATGCTTTATCGAGTGATATTAACAGTTCTAATGTTGTCATAGAACACGAAGAAATCTCTTGGAAACTAGTTATCTACTGAAAGAAAACGACATATAACAGGAATGAAAGCTCCAAAAGGAGCTTGTGTGTGTGTGCGTCAATAGATGGATGTCGCGACGCCGAGTGTCGTTTTTTAAGATACTGCAATCTTCGGAAACTAGTAACCAAATTCAGGATCACTTTGTGAGCCACTGATTTATAGTTTAATTACAAGGAAGGCGTGTTGTCCACATCAGAACATTTTTCTGTTAACCTGCGTTGTTTATTGAATGAATCTGACAGAATCCTAAAATCTTTAATAAATTTCAAAAGTCAAGTGAATTTCACCATGACAACCAGATTTCAGCCTTTCTTGCTCATAAAGGATAGCTCTTTATGAGTACACGAAACAGGAATGAAAAAATCTATTTCGAATTAAACCCGAAATGCCTTTTCGAAATTTGCAAATCAATTATAAACATAAATCTTAGTTTATTGAGATAATTAGTAAATTCATTTATAGTAGCAGAGCTAGATTTTTTTACAGGTAATTTACAACCTGTGGGCCCTCCCCTTATTAAGAAGGCTTTGGTTCAACATGGCGTGGAATCAGCAGTACTTAAGAAATAGGGGCCGGGGTCTCCAGCTCGTTATCTCATCATTACTGCACCCCTGCAAGAACCACTTGCCTACACCTGCCACCAAATTAACTTATAAAAACCACTGAATGAATGTATTTACTATAATTGTGTCGTGTGCACACAAAATTTGTGCACCAATCAGTTCGACGCTCGAGTCCAAGGGTTTTTTACAACTTTTAATTTAGGATAATAAAGTTAATTTAATTTCAAATTAATGTATTAGTTGTTTATTTTCACCGTATCAATAAACTTGTTAAAAATAAATAAATTGCTCTTTATTTTCCAAAGAAAAATAACATTGAATAAAATTAGACATTTTAACTTTTTGCAAACTGCCTTCTTTATACTGATTTAATCGGAGTATTAAAATTACAAAAACTGAAGGCGTTTCTACTTGCAAGGATTATTTAACTTCGTATTTTTGAGTTGGTTTGAATATTATTTGTGTGAACCCCCGTTGACACTTCACCGTAGGTAGGACGCTTATAGGCGAACGGTTTAAGGGTCGCGGTTTTTCCAGTAATGCCGGTGAGTAATTGGTTTTTCTGTTATAGATGGGTATTAATTTATGATTGCACTACTGCAGATATTTATTTGGTCATTTAAGCAAAAATCTGGATTGGATTTGAAGGATTTTTATTATTTCAAGTGCTTCATATATATTTAATTTGAGGCTGTTTTCAGCGTGATGTATTAATTTAACTCCTGAGTCTTTGATGGATTTATGTTTTTTTTTCATTTAAATGAATTGCAAAATTGGAATTATCTGTCTTATTATTATATGCACGTATATGTTCCTTTAATCTCTGATTTAGCGATCTTCCGCTATATTACATCTATGATTTATATTAAATCTAATTTAATATGTATAAAAATACCAAACTGTATTGCTTATTTTTTGACTTTTTTGTGTGTTTTTAGAACTGAGGATGAATGTATAACATTCGAAACTAGTTTTCAATAAAACAAATTTATAGAAGTGTCAAATAATTTATCAATCCCTAATTGGATTGATCCTTCTATACCATCATGCGGATGTCAACTAACATTTCGAATCCTAATAAATCGGGTAATTTTACGTAAATGGAAACCGGAGTTAGTTTACCATAACAATCCGGAGTTAGTTTACCATAACAAACCGGAGTTAGTTTACCATAACAAACCGGAGTTAGTTTACCATAACAAACAGGCACTGTTTACATTAATTCAAACTTGTCTATTTATATTTTCATTATTTGGCTCCCTTGATCATTCTTCGCAATCTGGCAAGCATGCTTAGTGCTACCAAGTCATCTATTTCTTTTCTCATCAAAATCTATACACAATTTGATACCTATATTGAAGATGTGTATACCACACATGGTATACACAATGACTTTCATATTCCCGACGTCAAATCCCCTCTCTATCCATATACCAGTGATAAAAAAGTATACATCTTCGAAAAGTTCGGCATTACCTCTCTAGAATTATAAAAAGATATGCTATTTAGGTCAAGTAATAATCAGATACAATATAAATGTTCATCATCCAATGCCATACTGATCGTCCCACTGATCGTCATATTTACAAATTTTATCTGGCCCTACTCAACAGTAATATTATATTTTAACAAACTAATGAAAATCATCTCAATACATTGTCGATACGTGTTAGAAATAGGAATTGGGGAACATGAGTTTAGTTTCCGTAATACCAGTGGAGCGTTCTGGTCACCCCTCCTGTCGGGAAAGTATTTTTAGATCCCAACTAAATTTAAAGGAAAATAAATATACGCTGCAATTGAGTAGGGGATTTTATGTATATATATATAGAAATATACAACTGTATATACCCATGTAATTGTACTGTTTATTAACACCCAAACTGCTTGAAGGGCGTATAGCATCATTATTAAACCATAGAGATTCCAGTATAACTAATCAACGTATTCAGATACGTTATATTTGTTTGTGCGTGTTTGTGCACTAATATAACTATTTATACACTATTGACTATAATACGCTAATAATTGATTGCTCTATTGCATGTGAACCTTTAGAATTAGATTCCAATTCTAAAGGTTATTAGGGTTTATATATATATATATATATATATATATATATATATATATATATATATATATATATATATATAAGTGAAATAACAGCGAAATAAATAAACGACTAACATAAAGAATATTAAAGTTAAGTAAAAATATAATAAATCATCTTGGACACATTGATACCTATGTACAACATATCCGATTAGCATAGGGTAATCCGAACCAAGTTTTACCCTCCACTCGTGGATGGCAAATGATAACTTCAGGAGATCCCAACGCTTCCCTCACAGCCGTATCACTAGTATCGAAAGCCTGTGGAGACTGAATGAAGGAAATTCCGGTCTGCAAAATAACCGCACGTTCTCTCAATTCAATTCAATTATCAATATAATAAGAAACTTGGGCGCTTACTCACCTGTCTATAATCGTCCATACGCCCAGAAGTAAGTTCATTACACAGGCTTTCTAATAAGTGTGAAATTATTGTTTTAGGACAACTTTATTGCAGTTTAGACAAATTTATTGTCGTTTTCAACTTGTTCCTTGAAAATGTAAGCAAGAAATGAGAATGAACAACATTTTATAGGTTATTATTTTAAAGATTATTTTGTATTTTTGTATTGTTCCTATATTATTTTATTTTGTATTTATTATATTACTATCTGTATTGTCATTGTACTTAATTATGTTTGTGCAGCTATAGTTAGTTTAGTTTATAGTCTGTTCTCCACGTTCTTCACTGAAAACTGAAAACCAACGTTTCAGCAAACATTTCTTTTACATTACAAGTACCTGGTAAGTATCGAATAATTCTCAGGATTCAGTCAACCCAGTTTTTGAACTTAACTAGAAGAAGAAAGAAAGTTTTATTTACATATGTACACTTTAACAATATTTTCAAATATTTTAACATGATTTCATATTCCTTATCCTTAAAATCAACGAATTCGATTTTTGTGATTAATAATGTTTGAGAATAAGTCGTATCTCATAAGTGAATTTAAATTGGAACAACAGTAGGAAAAAATAATCAAAAACCTACACACACAGAACAATATTAATAGTAATTATGAATGAATAATAAAAATAAATTAATAAAATGAACTTAAATAATTTTTTATTGTGAAAGTCGACATTTCATCCCAAACAAGTTAGTCTATAATTAGGGCTGAATTTAAAATAGAGATACAAGAGAGATATAAAATAAATTGTATATGTTTTTTTTTATATCTAAAATATTAGATATATTTTATATCTCTCTTGTATTTAATTTTAGCCCCGATTATAGCTGACATAATTTGGGCCGAAATGTCGGCTTTTAGAATAAAAAATCCTGTTAGCTGAATCCTGACTAATTATTCCGTGATATACATCACAGTCGACCAAATAACATCAATAATTTATGACAAATTACTATTATACAAAACAATTAATAAAAACATTCATTCAATCTTATTAAAATTTTAGACGAACTTATATGCCTTCAGGTATACATAGCTAGTTCAATTAAAAACATTATTCCATGTGAATAATAAGTAATTTTGGCATACAAATTTTTATACAAATTATATAGAAAATATTCAAAAAGGCATACATTCCATCGACTTGATTTTCACCTGCCGAAATATTAAGAACGCTGCAAATCGGGTGTATGAAACCTGCATTCGGCCATCATTTTGACTGTTGCCAAATCTAAAAAAAATCGGTAAAATCAGAGAAAAACTGCAGACGGCCGGATTTTTTAAAAATCGATTTTCGGATTCTACGCACATTGAAACGTAAAACCTCAATTTTTTTTTCTTGGTTGATTGCAAGAAAAGTTAATTATTGAAAATACTAAACCAAAATAGAGTTTTTTTTTTTTACTTTCAATAATTGAAAAATATTTATTATTACTTTATTTTTTATTAAGAACTCTAAACGAATAACCTTTTTCCAAATATTTTTTGTAAACGAAAAAGTAACATTGTGAATGTCAGAAGTTCTAAACGGTAGGAAGCATAAATAGAGTAACAGGTGGAAGTGCCATTAGGCAAGGTAACTACCTTGTTGATTCATCATGTGAAAATTAGAGGGAAACATAAAGAAAATTTTATATTTTACCGTACAGATATTGCCCAGTGATTATTTCGTTTTACGATAAATATAAATTCTGATGGATTTTTTTCTAATTTAGACAAAACACCTCTTAAATATCTTAAAAACAAAACAGTAAAATTCAAATTGGATTTAAAAGAAGGTATAGCTATAAAATAACATTAAATTGATAATAAAGATAATATTTTCTCATTAAATTTGTATTTATTGACAAAACTGCCACAATCAAGGGCATTCGTGGGACAAAAAGAAATAATAGTAAAACAATAAATAAAAAATAAGGATACATTTTAACATATATTAAGTTAAACTAAAATATAGAAATATGTAATAATAAAATAAAAACATTAAATCATAAAAATAAGACCATTAAAAAATAAAAATAAAAAAATTAAAAGGTAAAAATTATCTGACAGTTGAAAATGCAATCGACCATGAAGTTGCTAGAAATATAAATCAGATATATGATAATTTAAAGAATTTTTTTAAGTTCAAAAGATTATTGTATGTTCTTCTTTTGTATTTTATTTTTTCATGTAATTTTATTTTTTTAATAATTAAATTCTTCTCTTAAATCTTATGTTCAGAATACAATTTGTTTTCGTAAACTATGTACACGAAAAAAAAATCTTATATTGTTAGATAGTAAATACAAAATAATTTATATATATATATATAAAGAAATTACAAATATATATATATATATATATATATATATATATATATATATATATATATATATATATATATATTTAAATGCACTTTATTTATATTTGTAATTGCTGGATGAAAATATATTCATGTTTTATCTCAATATCTCATTTTTTTTTTTATCTACCTAATAGGTAAGAAAAGTATTGTTGGATGTGCAGTTTTAAACTGATCTATCTGTCTCAGAGCTCCATCAGTCCAAAAACGCATTTTCGGCCATTGGTCTGTCTTTGCCACAAGTACTATACATACATATATATATATATATATATATATATATATATATATATATATATATATATATATATATATATATATATATATATATAGAGGGAGAGAGAGAGAGAGAGAGAGCTAATACCACGCATTTTAAATATCGTAAGATTATAAGAAAACCTCAGCTCAGAAAGCATCACTTACAATGGAGCCATGAAACATATTGAGGAAAGCATAATTTGATCCAGGATTTTTTTTAGTGACGAAAAAAGTTTAATCTTGATGGCTTCAACTATTACTAGCAGGATCTAAGAAAGAGAAAAAAAAAAGGTACAACTTTACAAGAGGGGCGCGTTATCAGTTGTTCCTTCCGATCTTACCCGAAGGTCGCTGGACTAGCATATCTAGCACCATTTCTGCTAACTAACTGCTTTGCATTCAATTGTAACATTCGTGTTCATTAGAATTAATAAAATTATTTGTCAATGCTTTAATTAGATATTATTTCAACTTATTAGTGCTGTTGACTTCCGCTCATTACGTTCGCCCAAGAAATAAACAAAACAGCAACGGATTCTTTTCAGTTGAGGTCGGGATCTTACCGTAATTTCAATTATTACTGCTTTAAATAGATCATAGCTGACGACTTCCTCTCGCTACGCTCGCTCAAGAGATAAACTAACCCCAAAAGTTCCTTTTCAGTTGAGGTCGGGTCCTTACCGTAATTTAAATTATCATTCCTTTAAATTATTACTACAACTTCCCCAGATCACCGGAAGTCGACAGCACTAACAATTTTAAATAAAATGTAATTACGGCAGCAATAATTTTTAATAATTGCAATGAATACGAATGTTACAATTGAATGCAAAGCAGTTAGCACAAATGACGCTAGACTATATTAGTCCGCCGACCTTCGGGTAAGATCGGGAATGCCAGTGATAACGCGCCCCTCTTGTAAAGTTGTACCAAAAAAAATTAAAGAAGATTACATTAGAATGGCGAAGCGAGCTGCTTTCAATGGAATAGGCAAGTCTCACATCTCGTTCCTATTGACAAAATGAATGCTGTAAGTTGTCAAAAAGTGTTAGAAGAATCCTTTCAGCCGTTTATTACATCAAGAAGAAGAAGTGATAATTTTCCAACAAGATAATGCACCGATACTCAAAGCATGGGCCACAAAACAAGGGTTTGTGGATTTCAGACTTAATGTTTTGGAATAGTCCGGACTGCTATGTTTTATCTAACTTGAGTTGAGCTTGATTACTATTTAGCTCTAATACATTAGTCTATATATATAGGGATGCCATTGGGCAATCATTGAAGATGATTATCCCAAAATTAAGTAAGCTTATGAATACTTTTGAATTTCTTACCTTGTCCTCTAAATTGGGTACCTTTTCAAACGCCTGGTTTGTGTTTACCATTATTTAATAATTAACCAAGAAAGTGTTCCTACTTTTAAGTTTAATACTAATGCTAATCAAAGTTAATGAAATATATTCAAATTAAATATGGACCTGGTTAATAAAGAACAACCTCCTTGCTAACTTTTATCTTTATTCCTCAAAATTAAAATAACAAAATATTACAATAAAAATTAACCATGGAATGATTCAGGCTAGACTTAGCCATTAATTGTTTTAACATAAATCTCTTATCTGTACTAGTTGTTGTTGATGGTTCCTCAGCATCTCTCCCTCGGGTTCCCCTGCATCTCTTCAGTCATGGAGCCAGAGCGCATTTCTCATCTTCAGAGTCTCGTTGTTCCGCCCTTGAGTCCGGCGAGGTCAGCCTTCCGCCAAGCCCAGTCTAGAAGTCTTCTCTCAGCCTCGATCAGTTCCTCAGTCCTTCCTTTTTTCCTCTTTGCTTCTTTCCCCCTTTCTCTCTTATTTTGCCTAAGAGGGGGTCGAAAACGATGTTCATTGGCCGACTAGTTTTATAGAGGGAGGAAATTCTGGGATTTCATCGGATGGCTCCACCCCTTGTCCTGACAGCCGGTATCTGCGAACCATTATCCAATTAGTCTAATTTAATCATACCTTTTCCACTTTTTCCTCGAGGCCAGCCAAGCCTAAGGGGACCAGTTCTTAAAATTGATTAGATGTTCCAGCTTTTGGCATTGTTACAATGTTAACTTCTCAGTAGGGTTTTTAAATTGACTTATCCCTTATCACTTATGTGGTGACATCTGTCATCGCCTGTCAGTTACCCTTCTCTACCTGCTCGACCCTTATTTCTTTTGTTCGCACTGGTCTATTTAAATTCAATAACGATAATATTTAACAATATCAATAAATATTATTATCCGTGGGGTGGGAGGAAGAGAAAAATGAAGCCTGAAGGGGGACATTTTTCTCTTCATCTTCTTAAACAACACTTAAAGATCACCTTAATACTAATCACTGTATTTACAAAAATATTCTAATGTTATTAAGTCCTGAATCACTCCGTATGGTTTAGCTACACACATAACTTATAATTTATGTCGATCCATCCGACTGCTATTTACCTATTCACAAGAATATATCTACAATATTTACAATTTTTCCACATTTACAATATTTACAATGTTCAGTTTCAATAAACAAAACAAAAAAAAAACTATTACTCAGAAGATAAACCTAACCTATCTACTATATTTACATTTTAGCTTATCTACTATCTTTACAAAATTTTTACTTAAGCAAAAGGATTAAATATATAATTATCACATCATACTAGAGTGTTAAGTACTTTAGGATCAACAAGGCATAGCTACCTGGCAACTCTTAGAGGTCGCTCTTACCTGTGTCCCTTAACACACAAAAAAAATAAAACAAGAAAGAAACACAAATAGTGTTGTCAATAACCTTTAATGGCTTGTTTCCCACACAATGTTATTACTTTATTTATCAAGATATTATGTATAGTTGATTATCTATTATTTACATTGAACTATTAATAATAATAAAAATAATAAAAAAAAATTAGTTAACCCGACGGTTCAATGCCGATTGAACTACTACTAATCATTATCTTTTATACAGATTTTTAATCTCCTAAAGATTTTATATAAAACTTCCTCTTATCTTGAGTAAAGGGTGAGTTATTTTAAACCTTACGAATAATTCGTTCGGACCCCAACTGCCCGCCGTTTGGCAAAGCCAAATTTATTCCTGTACCTAAAACAACTAATAAGGGTTGCCATATTTTCCATAGTGTATTTCAAATACACTGTAACCTGTCAGTTACCCTTCTCTACCTGCTCGACCCTTATTTCTTTTGTTCGCACTGGTCTATTTAAATTCAATAACGATAATATTTAACAATATCAATACATATTAGGACCTTAAACCCTTTGAAAATCATGGCGAGGGACGTTTAAGTCCTTCAGAAGCGAAATATCTAAAATATCAAGGAAAATGAAGAAAGCTTGGGAGAGAGCACTTTGATAAAGTTGGTAAAAGGTGTTTCCAGAAGCCAGTTGGAAGCTCTCATTATTAAAAGAAATTCACATTTTAAAGAAACAAAACCATTCCGAGTTTATACATTATCACATCTGTTTTTACTATCCTGTTCACTTTCTAGCTAATCCAGCTAATGAGATTTGACTTGTAATAAAATTGACACAAATCACGTTTCAAATCAACACAAGTTGATATACTTTGATGAATAAACTCCGATATAAAAACTTTAAAAAATTTAAAAGGATTTTTCGTCTTGAGTTTATATTTTTTCTGAGGACTGAACCTATTTATATACTTAATAATAATAATGATAAAAGTGTTCTGGTAATGCATGCATAGTAAATAATGCATAGGATTACTGAATGCATGCATAGGATTATTGAATGCATGCATAGGATTACTCAATGTATTATAGTATATTTTATCATATTATAATATATTTATGAAAAATAATTTCACATTGTTATTTAATCTGTTCCAATCCGATGTTCCCAGACGTGGCGCCGAGTCTAGGGCAGAGCTATTGATTTAGGCATTTTTTTTTTTATTAGGCGTTAGGCTTAAGCTGTGCTCCAATTCTCAACTGATTCAAGATGATTTGAAAATTATACAAAATCTTACGCTTTAATGTTTTTATTCGAAGAGAATTGGTTGTGATTCCCAGGAAAATGGCAATTTTCAAAAAAATAGAAGTTTCCAAAAAACATTAAAAAAATGTGGGAATATTCTATGAACAACGATTAAGGGAATAAACCATATTTTTTAAATCAAAATAACTTTTTAAAACGATAAGTCTGAACAAATAACAAAATTAAAGAAAAAACTTGGAAAAATTAACTAAAAGAAGAATTTCAAATGTTTTAAAGTTATTTGGTGAAGTTTAGAATTAGTTACCAACTTAGTTGTCGGTTCTATGGAACTATTTTCCAACCCGTGGAATTGTACATTATTACTCCCATGGGAAATATATATCTGGGAAATATATATCTGGGAAAGACCACGGACAGATCAGACTTTGCATAATTGAATAATTAGTATTTAAAATGCCTAATGAAAAAAAGAATGACTACTCTCTTGTTAAGGCCAAAGAATAGAATGAAATGGCAATAGAAGAAAAAACGAAATTAAAGTTTGAATAAGCGAAACATTGAAGCATGGGATGGACATTAATAAAATAACCAATCTGCGTGACGTCATATCCTGCAACGCTGACTGGAAACTAAGGCCTGCAAATCAGGAAACAAAGATTATTACAAGGTAATAGCGCTGTCACGACAAAAATCCCCGATCGTCCCACTGAAGGATGAGGAAAGAGCTTCATTCAATCACGGGGTGCTCTAATTTCTTTTATACAAACTTCATGGAGCTCATTCATAGTAAAAAACGCTGCCAATAATTAAACAATGGTTCATTATTTCAGACAGTAATATTTAAAAAATATCTGGCCTTTCTATTCACAGGACTTTCCATATTGCTTTGGTTCACAGTTTAGATAATTAGATTATCTTTCAAATGAGCATTAGGAGTGGTTCGGGAAAGGAACATGTGCAGAATACTTTATAAAATATATCTATCAAGTTCAGTGAAAAAAATAAGCAGTAGGAAGCTATGGAGCGGAAATTGTAAGCATGCCCCAAAATGATCGCCGTGAGAGTGTCGAACTGGGAGTGTTTAGAAGAAACTGTGCCAATACAAGTAGGCTAAAATGGTTAGGGCATGTAACCAGAGGGTAAAATGGTACAGAGAAAAATATTGGATGTGCAATTCAGTGGGAAAAGAAAAAGGAAGTGCAGAAATAATCCAAGAAAGGATAAACTAGAGAGATACGAAGAAGTCAGATAGATAAGTCAGGAGTCCTAGGGCCACGATGACCTGCAGCCCCGGGGAATGAGTACCAAGTCCGTTACGCTATATCTCAGCTAATACTGGTCCCATTTATGTGATTTTTGTTTTCTTTTGTCACCTTTAGATTGATCATAACAAAACCAAAAAAAATTGTTTAATGGACGGATTTTTTTTTTTATTCGATATTTGGATTCTACGTATCTTGAAATGTAGAACCTCAAATTTTGAGGGGGTTTAAAAAAAATCTTGATTGATTACACAGGTATATTATTAAAAATAATTAATCGAAAGCATTTATATAGATTTTTTTTTTGCCTTGCTAGGCTGATTACAAAACCTTACATTTCCTCTGTATCTTTATAAATGGCCGATTTATGGGCTTATAAAATCTCTAATCGGAAACAAACAGACGGATGGCAATGTCGAGTTCCGAGGATCATTCTGGGATGAGGTGTGACCTTGCCGAATCTCAAGAAAATCGGTCCAGTAGAATCGAAGAAAAGCTCTGGACGGCGGACGGACGGATTTTTTTTTATTCGATATTTGGATTCTACGTATCTTGAAACGGAAAATCTCAAATTTTGAGGGGTTACAACATTTTTTTTCTTGGTCGATTATAAAGGTCTATCATTGAAAATAATGAACCAAAATGTTATAGCCTTAGATTTTCAAAAATGTTTGTAATGTCCTACACGTCTTTCATTATTTTGTTGAAACCCTAATGAAGGCAGATATCAGAATGTTGAATACTAGTTCTTTTATTTTTTTGAATTAGGAACACCGCATGTCCAATGCAGGATAGTTTTGATTATTCAAAAATTACCCTTCACATTTGCTAAATTATTCTACTCAATAGAAGGCTAACAGGCAATAGAACCATTAAGGCTAATAGGCAAGTAAAGGCTTAGCCTTAATAGGCAAGTAAAGGCTTAGCCTTAAAGGCTCGCTTCAAAGCCATACTTTATCCAGTGTGGATGGTTTAGCTGGAATCGAACCGGAACGTTTTCATGAAACAGCGTCGGAGCGATGCATATTGGAGCAATATGCATCGCTATGGATAAAACATCCATTGCCTTATTCAAATTATACCTCTCATTAGGTTGCAAACATTTAAAATATGAAAGGAAGTTATTTTCCAACCGACGCGTCGCGACGTATTGTTTTTATTTCACTCAATTTTATCGATTCTCATATGAGAGTTAAATAAATGAAAATCACAGCATGACTGAGTACAAATCAACATAAAATGTCTAAAAGTTCTAAATCAATATTAAATAATCTACATACCGTTACTTAAAAGCAGCCTGAGGTAATCCATTTACAGTGTAATTTGGAAGTTTAATGGCCGGTTGAAATATGTTGTCAATGGCCTTTAATTATGTAATAAGATTAGGTGTCGATACCATGAAAAAATTAATTCAAAATTATACATTCTTCGATTTCGGATGTATTTTGACTAATGTGGTCTTGCACCTTAAGTCAAAAATGTTTTTGTCCCAGAAATGCTATAATTCACAAAAATAAATAAATAATCGATTCATTTTTTTTTTTAAACTCAATTGTATGAGTCTTCATTTCCATGACTTTCTCGGCTAAAAGAGTCATCAGCTATGATTGCAGTTGGAAAATGTTCATGACTCTGTTGGGATCTCTCAGTTTACTTATTCAGTTCACTTTCTGTTTTTCATTAAAAAGAGTTAGGCTCTTAGAATGAGCTCACATGCAGATCGGCCATTTCTAAATACTTAATCATTCTTAATATATATATACACATATAGCTATAATATATTTCATCAGCATTATAATATTCATTCAACAGCATAGCAACATGATTCGTAATCTTTTATGTTTGAACTGCTGTGACGAAGGCCTTGGCATAAATCAATTTCAAGAACAAATTATCATATTTATTGGTTGTTTATCTAATTATGCAGTTATGAATATTAAGCAACAAACCAATTATTAAGCGACAAATTTTTACACCATTTTAAGAAATTTGTTCAGTATCCAAATAACAATTTGAGTATTGTCAAAAGTGATTTTATTTATATTAACTATCTTAAGATTTTATATAAAATATATGAGAATAGATTATCTTGTTACAACACTTCACATAAAAAAATCAAGAAGGTTATGCCCGGCGACGATTACCACCCAGTGTTGCCAGGTAGGAATAATTATCTAATTGAATTAAACCATGCATTTGTGTAATTTCTTGTGCCTGCAACACTGGGGTAACCAACAATTACCAGCCATGCAGTGTGATAATTAAGTGCCAAGGAGGTAAACAGTTCTGTTTGGAGAAGAAAGTTTTATGTGTGGATTTTTTTTGTAGTATTGGATTGTTTTTTTGTATTAAGGCAAGTTTATTTTTATTTCAATACATTGACTTTTATTTTTTATATCTTTTTTATTAATATTAACGAAGCTCCTTACATCCTTCAAAATCTTATAATGAAATCAGCCTTAGGGAGAAATATAAATGTGCGTTTTATAGGCGTCAATATTATACAGTTTCGAGTAGTCGGAGAAAACTCGGCGAAAGAAGAAATTGCCAAGCGTTTAATGGAAAACAGAACCTTCTGTACAAATTTTCGGAAAAAAATAGGAGAAAATTGCTCCCTTCTAAAGCAAAAAGAAATTTGCAAGATCAAATTCTAAGTTATAAGAAACAAATATGACCCTGCGCAACAGGATCTTTGACTTTCATATGCGCTTCTCCGAATTAGATCAGAATGATAGAGACGATGATGGCTCTCCTTTGCTCCAGAAACATAATTTTGTTGTCGTAAAGATACAAGGGAAAACCAAGGACACTTTGCGGTTTGTTGTCGTAAAGATACAAGGGAAAACCAAGGACACTTTGCGGTTTGTTGTCGTAAAGATACAAGGGAAAACCAAGGACACTTTGCGGTTTGTTGTCGTAAAGATAAAAGGGAAAACCAAGGACACTTTGCGGTTTGTTGTCGTAGAGATACAAGGGAAAACCAAGGACACTTTGCGGTTTTACGTTCTCAAAACTAATTTTTTTTCATGGTGCTTACGACTGACTCTTTTGCAAAAGATAACCCAACACATACTGATTCCAAAAGACTGAAGAAGACCTTATGCTGACAAAAAATACACAATTTAAACATAAATTTAAATGTAAACGAATTGCTTACTTTAGTTCCATCCAAAAAAAAAACCTGTACCACTACAAGCCATGAAGGTTCTTGGCTTCAATACTTGGCAAGGACCGTACTGTTTCTAACCCAACGGTTGTGCAAGGAGGTGATTTGGCCTAGATCACGCTCGGCGTCAGATTTTTCTCCCCAATTAAGTGTACCCAGTTTATAGAGGCTGGGTGGTCCCCAGGAGGGTCTCCCGATCCCACACGGTCGATTCACGGCTGATAACAGAATAAATAATTATCTCCCACATCCGGTCTCGAACCCGGGACCGGGGGTATGGTAACACAGTGCCTTATCACTGAGCTATTCCGCTCCCATATGGGATCAAAGTTTGCTATGAAAGGTTTTAGAAAACTTGCGAAAATCGTTAAAATCGAAATTAACAACCGACAAAAGTTGGATTATATTTATATTATCACTTTACTAATGCTCTACTCTCCCCTAAAGCAATCATCACTCTCTTCTTCTCCTTGTTCTTATGAACCTTGTTTTGTATTAGTATCGCGTGCCATGGTAGTCCTTCTCATCAGATCGAGTTCTTTATCGAGTGCACTTATTATTATTTTGACTTTTATACCGACACTTTGTTTATTTACTTGTATACTTCTATGTATTCCACTTCTTTTAAAATATTTCATTCTGTCTTTTTAATTTTTTAAATCCGATAGTACTTCTCTTTGCATGACGCAATAATCAACAACCATGACCCTTCCTATGCCTACAATCTCCTCCAATTCATGCCCTCTATCCACTCCCTTACCACCAGATCTCGACCTTCTGATCTTCATACCCCTTTCCAAAGATCTGCCTCAGTTCAACAATCCTTTATTGTCCGTTCCACTACTTTCTGGAATTCCCTCCCTCTTAAAATCCGGCATTTAAGGCCCTTCTATTGCAATTGACATCCGCATGATGGTATAGAAGGATCAATCTAATTAGGGATTGATAAATTATTTGCCACTTTTATAATTTTGTTTTTATTGAAAACTAGTTTCGAATGTTGTACATTCATCTTCAGTTTTAAAAACATACAAAAATTCAATAATAAGCAATTCAAAATACAGTTTGGTATTATTATACATATAAAATTAAATGCAATATAAATCAGTATAATAAAACATTTCTAAATTATGAATTTAATTAAGACAAGAAATCAAATACATGTTGGTACTCACCAAGATTTAAGTAGACTATATCAAACAGAAAAGGTTGCATTGATTGTTCTCGCACTGAACTAGTAATGGAGGAAAGTGGAGTGTTCATAGGTAAACGGTTCAGGGGTTGGTGTTTTTCTCGACAATTAATCATCGGCATTAATGTATTTTGAATTGCTTATTTTTGAGTTTTTGTGTGTTTTTAGAACTGAAGATAAATGGATAACATTCAAAACTAGTTCTTAATAAAAACAAAATTATATAAGTGGCATATATATATATATATATATATATATATATATATATATATATACATGAACTAATAATATTTCAAATTTAGAAAAATGTTAGAGGAAATAAATGAAATACCACAACAAAAGAAAAGGCGCAGAAAATTGCAGGAACTATTGATTGCGTCGCGGACCCCCCCTCCCCGCTTCTATCCCCCCTCGCTACTACCTCTCCCCCCCCCTCCCCCCTCAGACCCGTATTGCAGCAGTAGTACAACAGCCAGTCTTCCCATTTTACTATTTTCATTGATTGGTTTCATTCACCAACTATCACTAGATAAATATGTATAATAGTCACCAAAATTTTAAGACCACGTTTCAAGATCTGTGACAAAAATTTTAAAAACATGTACAATCGAACCTCTATATATCGGACATGAAGGTTCCTCGAAAAAAAAATCGATATATGGAAATTTAGATATATAGAATTATTGCAATTTTTCACGCTTTTCACCTTAAAAATAATTACAGCTGTTCATTAGGGTAAAAGAAGTAAGTATAAAAGGCAATTTTTGGGGGTTAATGGCGTAAAAAAGGCAATTTTCTAGGGTAAAAGAAAAACAAAACTGAACGATTGTTACAAATGGCTTAAAACGATTGTAATGAAACATTGTAAAGTAAAATATATTTTTGCATATATTATACATATATTTTTAATCTTCTAAAAATATCCTAATGTAAGTTATTTTTGTACCTTTTTTTGCACTCATTAATTAATTGTTTTCAAGAATAAACTATTATTTTTACTTATTTCGTTACACAATCGTTTACTTAAACCGATTACATCAGTGGCTGCAGATTTTTTAGAAATGTACATTAATAATTTAATAAGGACATGCAGTAAAAATATGCAAACATTCACAAAAAAAAATTTATTTTTGTTTCCGCGCAAAATAGTATCTAATGTCTGTAATGCGTATAATTTATCACCGAAGTCATACCATAAGTATGCTCCTAAAACAATGTTCACAACAAGAAAAGCAAAGTTAAAATTAATTTAAAATGAATATTTCACTCTATGTTAGGAAAGAGATTCAGAGAATTTAGGTTCAACTGTACTTCTGAAAAAAAATCTCTGAGTTTCCATTGCATAGCAAACCAGTGCAACATTTTTTCTTTCTAATTTAATTATCACTCATTCTTATGTATAACATTTTCTATTTTTTGAAATGGGAATTTTTTGATAAATTGATGAAAGGTATTGGTAAATTATTTGCCACTTCTATAATTTTGTTTTTATTGAAAACTAGTTTCAAATGTTATACATTCATCTTCAGTTCTAAAAACACAAAACTGAAATAATAAGCAATTTAATAATACAGTTCGGTATTATTAAACATATTAAATTAAATGTAATATGGATTAGTATTATAAAACATTTATGAATTATGAATTTAATTAAGAGAAGATATCAAATACATGTTGGTACTCACCAAGGTTTAAGTAGATTATATCAAACAGAAAATGTTTGTATTGGTTTGTTCTCGCACTGAACTAGTAATGGAAATGACTGTAATGAAAGAAAGGTGAGGTGTTTGTGGGTAAAGGGTACGGTTTAGGGGTCGGGGTTTTCCATTAATTCCGGTGAGTAATTGTTTTTTCTGTTATGGATGGGAATAAATTTAAGATTGAACTATTGGAGATATTTATTTGGTCATTTAAGCAAAAATCTGGATTGGATTTGAAGGATTTTATTATTTCAAGTGCTTCATACATATTTAATTTGAGGCTGTTTTCAACATGATGTATTAATTTAACTCCTGAGTCTTTGATGAATTTATGTTTTTTATTTTTTCATTTAAATGAATTGCAAAGTTGGAATTGTCTGTGTTATTATTATATGCACGTATATGTTCCTTTAATCTCTGATTTAGTGATCTCCCAGTTTTTCCCGTGTAATTGGTTGCGCAATCATTAGAATTTCGTTGGTATACTCTGCTTTTTTGGAAAGGGCCTATTTGTCTTTAGAAAAAGGGAAATATGAGGGTAGAGTTTTTTCTATTTTAAATGCAGGATTTAATCCTAGTTTTTTCAATTAATTTCCGACTTTGTGTGTTTTTAGAATTGAAGATGAATGTTTTACATTTGAAACTAGTTTTCAATAAAAATAAAATTATAGAAGTGGCAAATAATTTATCAATCCCTAATTAGATTATCATGCGGACGTCAACTGGTTAGTGGAAACACCCTGTAGGCCTTTATTATAATTTAACCAGTGCCTTATATTAGTTTTAAGTAAAAAATATTTTTTGAGTTGTGCTCCTTTGATTCTGTGTGTGATATGTTTGTTTCGTATCTATTTGTTTCGTATCTATTTGTTTCGTATCTATTTAAAACGTTGGTTCCTATAATTTTTACTCTACTTCAACTCCAACGATCATTATTTAAAGCTTTATTTTTTTAACAGTATATTTACAATTTTTTTATTTTTAACGATAACAAAACCTGATAAAGTTCATTACGATAATTGTCATTTCATAGTTTTTAGTAAACATCTTCAATTTTAATTTTTTTTTTTTTATATTGTTTCATTTAAAATAGCCAATGATAAGAATTGAGGTGGGTACCTTTTTCTAGACTGTGGGGTGGCATTTTCATACCATTTGTTATTAAAACTAAAAAAAAAAAGAAGATTATTTGCGGTAATTTAAACAAAAAAATTAACATAATGTGAATTACAATCAATTTATATTTTTTTTTTCACACATTGAATGTAGACCTAAGAAGTGATTTGAGCCGAGGACGGTCCGTTGTATGCAGGCTCGAGGAAGATGTCACAGTGCCATATTTTGAAAGCAGGCCAAAACTCGGAACCAAAATAGCATGTGCTGTTCCAAATTTTATGTTCATTTCCCCATACCAAGAAGAGTTGAATGTAGCTTCACTCGTTTTTCATGTATCAACAAATTCAAGAGCAATAACAAGAAAATAGCTAATAAGAAAAAATCTTGCTGCAGAGCTAGATTATTAGAATTTTGAATTGCAAAATCCAGTTTGCTCATGAATATTTAAGGCGAAATGTTTAATGATCCACTGAATGACAATAAAAAGTTTATTTGCATTTAATCGTGAATTGAATTGTTTTTATTAACTTAAAGACGTAGAAATGCGAAGTATATTTAAGATTAATAAATTACAGATAACATATCGTTTTTGGGGGATTTTGTTTTCCTTCTGAAACATGTTTCAATGTTTTCAGAACTTTCCTGATGATTTCAAAAAAGATTGCAGTGGCGTTCGCAATTACCGACTGAAACGCTCTGAAAGGTTGTTCTGGAGATTCTTCGAGGGCAAATTATGTTGAATATGCTATCTGTTCTAACTAGATGAGGAAGACAAGCCATCACGTGTTGTTTATCCCTAGGATTCCTCCGACGAGCTTGTACCATCTTCAGAAGAACATTTCTTGAAGGGCCCTCAAAATTAATGAAATTACGATGATATTTTATATTATACATGGATATACATTCTGCTTATATACGCTCCATTTTCTTTTTTTAATAAACCACGACTTTATTTATTATTATAAATATTATCGAGATCTGCTTTTTCATTAATTTTTCCCAAATGCCATTTTTCAAGGTTTTCAGTTATATGCTAATGTTGAGAAAAACATCGAGTCTACAGAGGCCCGTCAAAGTACAAATTAAATCCACGTAACTATTCTTTAAGTTCATTTCTGATGACTTTTCTCATGGCTATTTTTGATGATAATTTACAAATTTAGAGAACAAAATAAAGATATTCCACTTTTGTGAACACATATTCAATCTTTGAGGACCTATATTTCAAAAACTACTTACTTAACGTACCGGAGATGGCTCAGGTCTCAAATTGTAATAAATTTAATCTAGCTTAAAAAGAATAACTATAATTTGTTTCTTTCGGGCACGTACTTTGAGAGATATTGATCAGAAATCGAAAATAGTGCCAATATTTCGATAATTTGGCTGCAACGCAACTCCCACAGGTTCAAATTTGTTTTTTTTTAATATTGGCAAGGTCCTAACAGCATAATAAGAAATTAGAACTTCTTGACCTTTTGCAAGATCGGATGTAGGTATTGATTGGACTTACAGTTTATGAAAACATTTTAAAACTGACTAAGACTTGGGGAGAGAGAGACAGGGGAAGGATTCGCATTGGGATACAACGCCACGATCCTGTAATCAATTTTTGATTAGGATTTCAATTATATATTTATATAAAACTGTACCACTACAACCCACGAAGGGTCTTGGGTTCAGTACTTGGCAAGAACCGTACTGTTTCTAAGCCAACGGTTGTGCAAGGAGGTTATTTGGCCGAAGCCACGCTCAACCGCCAGATTTTTTCCCCAATTATAAAGGGTACCAACTTTATAGAGGCTGGGTGATCCCCAGAGGGGTTCCAATCCCACAGGGTCGATCCACGGCTGATAACAGAATAAATAATTATCTGCCACAGCCGGTCTCGAACCCAGAACCGGGAGCATGGTAACACAGTTTTCAACCGTTCTTCTGGTTCTAAACAACGATTATGCTTCTAAATTTACCTGAATGCAAAGCACAACCTCATGCATTGTGAATATGTATTTATAAATTCAGCATCTCTCATTAATGAGATATAATTAGCGGCGAGGTGGATATAGCCAGTTTCTGCTGACCTAAAAATAGAACGAAATTAAAAGTTCCCTTAGCTAATCCAAGGTAGACTGTATCAAGAAGTGGGGTGCCAATGCCCTCCTGGCCAGGAGGTTCACCAGCGCCGAATTAATTCAGGTACTACCTGAAATATGGGGAGCCCCAGGAGACACCACTACCTGGACCATTGACCCCCGGCAGGCTGACAAAGCACTACGGCCGACTACTACCTAGCACCTGTATCTACTGCGATAGTAAACTAATAGCACCTGTCAACTCCTGCCTACGCTCCGTTAACGTAACAGCTTAGCTCACATAACTACAGTTACTATTATATTGCTTATAAGTTGATGCTGAATTTAAATTATTTCTTTTGTATTTGCCGGTTACTTCTAATCTACATGAAGGGAGATTAAAAAAAATATCTGACGTGGACAACACATGACTTCCTTGAACGCCTATTAAACTAAAAATCGGTGGCTCAAAAACTGATCCTCAATTTGGTTACTAGTTTCCGAAGATCGCAGTATCTCAAAAACGACACTCGGCATCGTGACACACTTACACCCACAAGCCCTTGTTTCTGGAGGTCTCATTCCGTTATTATATGTCGTTTTCTTTCAGTTGCTAACAAGTTCCCAAGAAATTTCTTCGTGTCCGTGACAACATTAGAGCTGTCAATGTCACTAGGTAAAGCATTGGAAATCGAAAGACATTTTAAGCGGAAAAACCCATTTAACTAATATCTTATTCTCCTGCTGCAGACCTGTTGATCTCACAAATGAGGAGGAAAACAAGTATTTTACACTAAATTTTAACACTTAAAACAAGTAATAAAAATATTTAATTAAAGTGGAAAAAAATGGCGTTTGCAACCTTTATTACCGAATCAGAAGATTTCTGTATTAAATGTCAATATACCTTTTGATGTAAATTTATTATTATCTTCAAGTAAAGTACTCTTTTCGGCTCTTCAATTTCAACCAAAATATGTTATATTATTTATGTTGATATAAAAGTCTAATTTGCCAAATTTGAAATGTTTTACATTATATTTTAATATAATTTTTGATGAAAATCTAATATGACCTTCAAGTAAAGTACTCTTTTCGGCTCTTCAATTTCAACCAAAATATGTTATATTATTTATGTTGATAAAAAGTCTAATTTGCCAAATTTGAAATGTTTTACATTATATTTTAATGTCTGACCAGTCTACTTTTTATATTTATTACAGAACATTCGCAAATTGTGCTATGGTATATACGTATAATAAATAAATTTATTTAAAAAGTAAATCAATTTATTTTTTCTAATCTATACAGGCGAATGGTAATCATCGCAACTGACAAAACGCCAAGGGCCATCCGAATTTAAAAAAAATAAATGAATGGAAACTTTTCTAAAAATTAAGTATCTGGCAGAGGTTCTGATACAGCACTCCATTGGATATAGCATACAGTTCTGGAAGGACAGTTCTTCTGATATCATCAGAATATCAAAAGAAATACTTGTCTATAATAGCGTATTCCCAACAGATTATGAAAGTTCCCACCTGATAAAACTAGATAGCGCTACTAGTCCTTAGTTACCGATAAACAACACTCTCATCTATTAGCTTACGTCCATTTTATTTATTACGTCCATTTTATTTTATTTACGTCCATTTTTACACCACATAACTTTCTTGTAAACCTATTAAACTATAAATCGGTGGCTCAAACAGTTTTTTTTTTTTTCTCTTTATTGGTTAATTCACAACTGTCAGTGATTACTGACAACCAACGAATGTGCTTACATAACAAATTTACAATTAAAAGGGCATGACAGGCATGAAGAAGAGATTTACCCAGTGGCAATTCTTCGGTCTTGTTTCAAGTTACTGAAGGAGATCTCTCATCCAGCTCCTTTTCAGCCTTCTACGGGTGCTGTAAGGCATGTTTTTTGTGGCCATATCCCGGAATGAGTTTATTTGGATGATCTTGAAGCTTGCTGTGAAATCTTTTGTAGTAAGTCCGTGTGTGATCTTTGACAGTTGGCATGTTTAAGTCTTTATGCAGAGTTATGTCACTTACATACCAAGGTGCTTGCGTGATTGTCCTAAAAGTTTTGGCCTGAAATATTTGTAGTTTTTGGATGTGTGTTTTTTTTACAATTCCATATATTTGTGAGGCGTATGCCCAAATTGGTTTAAGTAGGTAAGTGTAAGTATTTAGTTTTTGTCTTAGATCTAATTTTGAGCGACGCCCAAGCAGAGAATATAAAAGTCTGAAACGTTGATTTAGTGTCTTTCGTTTAGCAGCGATGTGTGGACCCCATGTCATTCTTTTGTCAAATGTTAGGCCTAGATAATGTACTCTGTCAGATTGTGGGATGTGTTCGTTTTCAAGATAAACTGGAGGGCAGTTCCCACGTCGGAGTTAGAATGTGATGTGATGGGATTTGTTTTGATTCAGTTTAACTTTCCAGCGTTTGCACCAGCTGTGTAGTGTCTGTAAATGGCATTGTAAAATCACAGAGGCTTGCTCGGGATCTTTGTGCCTTGTAATAATAGTAGTATCGTCAGCATAAGTGGCTGTCAAAGTATCCTTAGTGGTTGGTATGTCATGGGTGTATGTTATGTACAGCAGTGGTGCAAGAATTGATCCTTGGGGCACTCCGGCCATGACTGGTCTAATTGATGATATTTCTGAACCTTTTCGGACAGAGAAAAATCTATCAGAGAGGAATGATTGTATTATAAGATAGTAAGTGGAAGGAAGTATTGTTTTGAGTTTAAAGAGAAGTCCTTGGTGCCAGACCCTGTCAAAGGCCGATGCTTTAGAACCTTCTTGGTATGTAAGTATGTATGTTTCGTACTTATCCCGGTTGAATTTCTGGATTTGTCGTTTCAATGTGTTGTTTAGTCTGTTAAATGTCTGTCTGTATGATGGGAGTCTGTTTGTCTGTCATACTTTTCGAGCTCTCCTCTTAGCTCTGATCAAATCCCTTATGTATTGGGGTGTATTGTTTTTGAGGCCTAGGAACTGAGGATGACCAAGCGGCGTTTTGGACGCTCTTTGTGAAGGTGTCAACGGCTTCCTCCAGTTCTTCCTGCGTTTTAATAGACATTGGGATAGAAAGTGCAGAATCCAGGTTATTCCTGTAGGTATCCCAATCCATGATCCCATTATTAAGAGATGGTCGTTTTGATGCCTCACAGGGCTCGTCCAGCAGCAGCAGATTCACCAGGGAATGATCAGAACAGTGATCAGAGCTAGTATTAACAGTGTGTGGTACAGTTTTGGTGATAAAGATAAAGTCCTTTGGTGATAAAGAAGTCCAATAAATCGGGTGTTTTGTGTATAGATGTGGGCCTGTAAGTCGAAGAGTTTGGAGTTATTGTTTCTAATGAGCGCTCATGTAAAACTCTCCTGAGATTCCTTCCCCTCGGGGTACAGAGTCTAGATCCCCACATCTGGTATTTTGTATTATAGTCCCCTCCGGCGATGATACAGCTTCCTAGGTATTTAAAGAAGTTGCAAAACATGGCAGGTGTCACCACATACCTAGGAGGACAATAAATTGCAGCAAAGGTAATGGTGTTATGTTTGGTATATAATGTAATGCTAGTGGATTGAATGTCAGGTGTTACGGGTAATTTTAAGGGGTCATGTTTTAATGAAGATTTTATTAGTATTGCAGTTCCTCCATGAGCTGTGTTGTCCGGGTGGTCAGTTCTGTAAGTTTTGTATCCTGAAATATAAAATTTTGAGCGTGGTGTTAAGTGGGTTTCAGTTATCAATGCGATGTCAATACGTTTCTTGTGTAGGTGGATGTCTAACTCTGTCTTATGTGGAGTCAGTCCGTTTGCATTCCATAGGATGATAGACAGGGAGCCTACAGTTAGCGGTCTAGAGGCCATAGTGAGGGCATAAGGCCTGAGTTATAAGTGAAATTTGTTGGAGAAGGGTGTAAAGTGGCTGAATGAGAGTGTTAAGATTGTTGATTAAATTTAGTACTTGCAGGGAACCATTATCAGTCAGAGGTGCTGACTGTGCAGTATCACTCCTCATGCCTGAAGCTGTGGGAGTGCTGGGAAATCTTGTAGTCCCGGTGGTGCAACATGCTGGGCAGCTGCTGGTCTCTGTTGGGTTCTGTAGCTTCGCTGAGTCCTCAGATCTTTCAGAGTTTTACACCCTCTATAATTGGCTGGATGTGCACCCTGACAATTTGCACATGTCGCCGGGGTTTCTCTTGATTTGCTGCAGGAAACACTTTCGTGTCCCAGACCGTACTTCACACACTTTAGTGGATGATTGCAGTATGTCTTTGTGTGACCATACTTCTGGCATCTGGTGCATTGAGGTATCACTATCTTCTTTCTTGGTTCTTCTATCTTAATTTTTGTATAATATAAAAAATCTGTTTTGAAAATGTCTTCATTGAAAGAATTCTTTGATACATCAATAAACAACATTGGTAGGGGTTCCTTAAATATAAACAAAACATTTGTAATATTGATAATTTCATAGCCAAGCTTTGCAAATTCTTCTTTGATTATGCAAAGTGGTGTGGCGTTTTAAACTCTTGGCATTTTATCTTCGGGGAGCTGATAGGTGTGGAATTCTGCTCCTTCTCGACGTAAACTTGAGACCAGCTTTCTATACACATCAGGTGTTTCTGGTTGCACAGTTACACCCCTTGTATTATTTCTTAATTTAAATGAATTGTGACCAGCTTCATTTTGAAGAAATGAAACTAGTGGACTATAGATAGGTGGTGGCCTCACCTGAGTGTCTTGATTGTTTGATTGCTGGGTCTCACTGTCCCTCATTTGAGATAAAGCTTCATACCTGTTTTGGGTTTTGGTAGTGTTGACGTACGCCTTCTTTGCTTTTGTGGGGTCCAATTGTGATGTTGTTGATCTTTTACGTCCTGTCACAAGCTCCCATCTATTGTTGCTCACAGTATCTTCACTGTTTACTGACTCCATCTCACTAACCTCCTGCTGAGAGGCCGCGGGTTCGACCATCTTCAACAGAGATAATCTCTTTGGTCAACTTATTTCCAAGATATTTTACAGCTCTAGACTAAAATAGAACTAGAAAACACTTTTTATCATCAAAAAGAACACTTTATTTAATAGTTTTTTGAGAAAATACGCGAGCACATATAAAGTAACCTTCACTGTGTTAGCATGCAACATGGCCTCCGGCTCAAACAGTGATCTTGAATTTCGTTACTAGTTTCCGAAGATAAGCAGTATCTCAAAAACGACAATATATTGCCTCGGTTTCTTGTAACGATGCTCTGAATCATAATACTGGACGTGGTAGACTCAGAATTTTATTCACTAAAACATTTATTTGTCGCTTTTATTTCTAAAATTTATAGAAAACCATTAAAAAAATCTGATGTGACCAGCACACTACCTCCCCCAATTCAATATTAAAAAGTAGTTCGGAATTTCAAGTAAAGTACCACTTTACGTAACTTGTTTGGAATGTTGAATTTTTTCTGAAAGTACATCGCCGAGAATTAGTATTGTATTTAACTAAATTTTTGTATGTTAAAAAATTAATTATTTGAAAATACATAAGATACAGGCACATAATAAAATGCAGATTTTATTTCAGCCTGTAAGGTTTGTAATATGAAAATCATACCATTTCGATGTTTTTTTAACGTTAAACTAAATAAAAACACAACTAACAGTAGAAATGTTTCTCTTTATTTGCAGCCTCAACATTTAAAAATATTTTACTTTACAAAAATAACAATCAATTAAGTAAATTATCACATTAGAGGGACGTATTATCAGGAAGGTAATCATTGGGTTTACTATCGATGTCTTATATCCAACGAGGTTTCTCACAAAGCGCCGTTATATTGTTACTCCGCTACATGTTTGATGTTGGTAGGGTGTTAAATCCAATAAATTTTAATTTGAAATTAAAGTTAAATTATTTTCACGACTTAGGCACTTTAAATATAAATAATCGATGAAACTAATCAAAGAATTCTCCTATGTTATTTTAGTAAAATGACATGAATAGATTGGGATAAATAGAATAAGGCTACTATCACTCAGCAGCAGCAGTTTTTCCAAACTTCATTTAAGTAGCCTTAAACCAAAAGTCTATTTAATTTAAGGGATAATGCCATGCTAAAAAAAATATTAGCGAAGATAAATGTTTTTACCTGATAACAAAAGCCATTATTAGATGAAATAGGATTTAGTGTTATCTTAGGGATTTTATTTAGGGTTTGATTAGCTTTTTTTAATTTTACTCTCCACTACATCATCTATAATTTATGATGAGTGATTATGACTGTTTCCGGTTATCTTCAAACTCTATAGTTACTCCTAATAATAATTCAATTCGAAAAATAAAACAATGTTTTTATTTCCGTACATTAAATAATTAAATTTATAACCAATAACAAATTAATAGTAAAAAAAAAAAGGAATATCTATTGCTGTAGAAAAATTTAACTGATCTGAGTCAAATTATCTTTTTAAATTCTTGCTTTCGACTATTTTCGGGATGAATAAAGCTAAAATTCGGGATGAATTTAGCGAAGACTAAAACGCACAAATTTACCGGATTTTGGTGGAAATGGAAAGGAGTTATCAAAGATGATATAATGTAAATATGATAGCGGACAATTGCTAGATTTCAGAGCTCAATGAATTTTTTTTTAAAGAATCCTTTTAGAATCGAATAGCTGTATGAACAAAGTGAAATCATTTTCATTCGGGCCTAAACGTTACATAAAAGGAGTTTAAAAAAAATGACAATTTTTTTTTTAATGCTTTATCTGAATTTTGTTGCGTGTTATCTGAGCAATAAGCAACATCTTAAAAAATGTTTATATTAAAATGTCTATCGGAGTACATAAACAATGCAATAAATCATTAGAAAATGAATAAATGACATTATAGAAAACTTTGTCACAAACGAACCGGTAATCCTTTTTAACTTATAGATCAGTGGATATTACAAAAGTCCTTGTGCATGAACACAACCCTTAATCCCAACTCTCATAATTAGCCTGTAAAAATGTTTTTGTTTACTATTTATGTTAATGTTTACTTTGACTAATCCTTTAATTTCTAGTGACTTAAGTTGGCTTTATGGGGTCATTTATATTTTTAAAACGGACGTGCAATGCCACAAGAAAAAAAAGTGATTCGCGGTCTTTTGAGACATTACTGGAAAAAAAGGTCTAAGCGCAAAGGCAGCCGCCGAAGAAATTTGTGCCATAGAAGGAGAGTCAATTATCCATCGAAATACTGCCGCACAACCCAGATCAGCTCGTTGATGATGACGTTCTTCTTGAACGTGTGAACCAGGACCCACATGCAACTACTCCTGATTTATCGGCCGTAGTAGGGACTCAAACCTTTATTGTGAACAGCTAGGCTAGGGTTGGAATATATCGATGTATCGGATTTGAAAAACCGATATATTATATCGTTATCCTGACACCCGATATATCGAGATATCGATATTTTGCACCGATATATCGGTGATATTGATATTTTAAATTTTATTATTTTATTTTAATTAGAAATTTCCTTTATTCTTTATCATATTTTTAATTTTATCCGTGAGCTGTAATGTTAAGTACTTAATTATTTTTTAATTATTATGTTAATTATTATTATAATGTTTTTAATTATTATGTTAATTATTATTATAATGTTTTTAATTATTATGTTTAATAATTATGTTAATTATTTAATCACCAATATGAAATTAAGCTTAAGAAAAACACCAATATGAAAACTTATTTTTTTGCGTGCCAATGAGGTTTAAGTTTTGCAGGTGAAGCAAAGAATATTAACTCATATTATTGAATGAAATAAGGTTAAAACAATTGAAAAGCAGAAGCAAATATTCTTTGCTTCACCTAAAAGCAAAATTTTGATCTAAATTCCTGCTGCCCGGGGTAAGTGTCCCCCTTACTTCCCTTAGATCCGGCCCTGCTGACTTGTTGGTGAAAACTAAAAATAAAGATTACAAGTTTACAAAGATTATTTAAAAATACAATGGAAAATTTAATTAATAAAGCTGTTAAACTGACACAAAGAACATGTGAAATAAGTAAAAAAAAATATTGATTAATAACTTTTATCAAAAAAAAACTATAAATACAATATGGTATGCTAGTATGAATATAGTTGAAAAATCTACTAAAATATATTGTATGAGAAACTTGGTTGGTAGGTGCAATCAATGCAGAAACACAATTATCATAATTATCTGGATATACTTTTCATACAACTAAATCTTTATTGTAGTTATACTACTAGTAAATAGTTATTGTAATTAATAGTTTTCATATATTTTATTTTATCTTTCATATAATTCATAATCTGTTACATTATAAATTAACACCTTTTTTTTCTATAAACTTCATTTTTTTCATTGTATTAGTCATGTCTGTTTGTTACGACATTCTTTTATTGTTATTGGTACTGCCACTGCTGTTATCTTGTTATTGGTACTGCCACTGCTGTTATCTTGTTTTTCTAAGCACTGATGCTGGCCTAAAACGTCAACCTGATTGGCACGCAAAAAAATAAGTTTTCATATTGGTATTTTTCTTCATTGACCTCAACGAAGCTTCTCCCACATTTATTTTTATTTCTACAGTCAACCATACTTCCACCATCGATAACAATATAGAATTACAAGAAAGAATTATAGTAGAAAATAAAAATAAATACTACAATAAAAAAAAATAACTAAAAAACAAAACCGATCGATGATTTAAAAAAAATTAAGATTGAAAGGGACAAAAAAGAATAAGTTAGAATGGATATAATAACCTGAATAATTATCAAAGATTATAATTCATTCCTAGACTTATGTATAAAATTAAAAAAGCTTTTAAGAATGATGAACATAGTCATTCGAAATTGTTGTAATACAATAACAATAAGCTAGGAAAATATATAACCAAAACTAAGGAGAAAATTAAAACAATAAATAGACAGAATGTAATTTACAAAATAAAATGGAAATAATACAATGAAAAGTATTACAGAGGAGAAATGTCGCAAAATTTGAAAACAAGATTAAAGCAGCATAAGACAAATTCCAAATATCCTAATAGTAATAAAGAAGTGCTCAATTTCAAAATCGATATGAAATTGAAAATCATTACATAGACATAATAAATAAAATAGATATATAATGAAAGAACTAATAATTGTAATGAAAATAGTAAATTTAAAATAAAAATAAGATCTAGAAGAATTATTAAAAGGAAAGAGAACACTACCGTAAGTATTGCTAGATAGTGAAGACACAGGTCAGAATATTCAAGAATAGGAATCGAGGTATATTAGGTAGATGCTAACAACTAGTTTTAAATTTTATTGTTTCAACATTTCACAGTGTGTCATATGCATAGGTCATAGGTGCATAGGTAAATCATAGGTCTATTCGTAATTCTACTTTCGTACTTTATTACGAAATAGGGTCCAGGTTTTTCCTCCTTATCCTTTAAATAAACTTAAGAGTTGAAGATTATCAAAACAAAAAATAATCTGGATCAATCATCCACCAAATTGAAATAAAATAGACAATACTATAAATGTAAATAAATTGTTGCATATAATCATTGCTTAAAATATAGCACATGTTAATTTATAAATATAATGGGGTAAATATGAGAATAAACAATATTTAGTTGTCAAACAATAATTAGTAGATGAGATTGCAACACAATGAAACAATATAAAGACAAACAGTAACAATGTAAAGACTAACAGGTAGTAATATAAATGGTGATTGTATTGAAATATATATCAGATGAATTACATGTTTTAGATAAATGTTTTGAGAATGCTCAATGCATGAATGGAAACTTTATAAAATACAATTTTTTTTTTAGAAAAATTTGTAGAATTATGTAATATATGAAATATGGCAAAACGCCTTCAAGATAAAAATGTATTGTTTTTTTACCAAAATATTATTCTTTTCTATCTTTTTTTATAATGATTCATGAATAATAAAAAATATTGTTCTATAAATAATATTTATATTATTTCATAACCTTCTCATAAATTTCATAACGTTATACTCATTTAATGCACGGCTTCTTTGCTTTTTCATCCATTTCCTTTCGATATATCGATATTTTTCTATCGATTATCGGTGGATATCGATATTTGGTTTTGCGATATATCGATATATCGAATATCGATATTTTTCTTTCGATATTCCAACCCTAAGCTAGACAGAGTTTATGCAGTTTTGTGTGCAAAATACCCCGCTTTGGAACCAAAAGGAACCAAG
Source organism: Rhaphigaster nebulosa (assembly GCA_948150685.1). Classification (NCBI taxonomy): domain Eukaryota; kingdom Metazoa; phylum Arthropoda; class Insecta; order Hemiptera; family Pentatomidae; genus Rhaphigaster; species Rhaphigaster nebulosa. The sequence continues at coordinate 158,637,890 of OX411309.1, read as the reverse complement.
CCATTTTGTAACACGAAAATGCCACTGCACATCGTTATCGTTTGACCAATTTAATTACGAGGACGTAAAAATTGGATGTGAAGAGTTCTTTGCCTCAAAACCAGAGGAGTCGTACCGGCATCAAATCCAATTACTGGCAGAAAGATGGGTGAAATTAGTTGAAAACGATGGACTTTACTTTGAAGATTAGTATTCAATAATGTTGAAAATAATTAATCTGAAATAAAGCTATCCTAATGCACAAGGACTTTTGTAACAACCTAGTATTATTATAATTTATTTATTAAATAACTATTATTAATATTAATAAATAAAGCCGAACAGTTTTCTTGTTTGAATGAGCTAATTACAAGAATTACGGGTCCGATTTGAAATATTCTTTTAGTGTTAGATAAACCGTGCATTGAGGAAAGCTTTAAGGTATTTAAAATCAGGCCACGCCCCATAGGAACGGAGCAGTAACCATAAAAAAATTGCTAACAGAAAAAGTGTCCCATTTGCGTACCTGTCGTTGTCATGACTTCATACCCGTGGATGCAGGCTGGCTAAACCAACTTTTTTAGTGAAACTTATATATTGGTGAAACTTTATTGCCGTTTATAAAAATTAGTTGTTTTGACTCTGTTTTTTGAAATTTTCTAAAACAAATGAGACTGAATAACATATTTGAGGTTATTAGTTTAAAGGTTATTTTGTATTTTAGGAGTTAATCCAAATTTAATGTAGGCGAAAACGCGGGGCACATTATGATAATCAAAAAAGAAAATATTTTTGACGCTGAGATTACCTAAATCCCGTATGTTAAGAAACAATTTTGAGGCTGAGATTACCTAAATCCCGTATGTTAAGAAACAATTTTTAAAATTCGATATATTTATACTGAGCATTATGGCAAAAAGGACCATCAGGCCCACTTTGTCCCCCCATCCTTGCCAGTACCAGTAGCAGTCAGTACCAGTATACTGAGCATTTTTAGTAAGGTGATGGCCGAGTCCAATAAATGAAACGTGTGAACTATAAAAGAAATAAAATACTTCATTAAATTTAAATTTATAAACATTCGATTACATGAGAAGCCTTGAAGGTAAATACCAGTTTGCTTACGTCTGAAGTAAACTTTTTGTTTAAAGTTAATTAGTCTTGGTTATAATACCAAAGGCTGAATTAGGAATATAGCTTATATGACTGTTACCTATATAACTAAAAAAAGATGTTTTCAAAGATCCACGTCATAACATGGTATCCTCTAGACATTCTTCTTCTTCTTTTTCTTGTACCATTCCTAACCTCGAGAAATAGCAGCCATTCCTCCTTGTCCCTACATAGCTGCTTCATCTGCAGGAGGGTTTTGGACTATTTTCCCTCCAATCCTCTGGACATTCTCCTGTTAGGAAATTCTGGGGCGTCTTCGCGGTGTTATCCCAGAGAAATCTTTTCTTGAACTTTCTTTGGTTCTCTTTGATCCTACGTGCGGCACACGTGGCCACCACTTAAGCTGTCGGAATTCGAGCGTGGTCTTTAGTTCTGTCACCTCAAACTGTCACCTCTTATTCGTTCATTTCTGACACAATCCCTTCTTGTCTTCCCAACCGCTCTCCTCAGAAACTTCATTTCTGCTGCAGTAATGAGGGTCGGGAGATAAACAGATTTATATATGTGCCTTTTAGTCTCCATACCTAGTTCTCGGTGACCCATTGTACTATTGCAGATCTGGTAATAAACTTGATTGGCTATAGAAATTCTGTGAGATATCTCTGGGTCAATCTTACCAGAGGAACTTATTACGGTTCCTAAGTGGATAAACTCCGGCACAACTTGTAATACCTCCCCTTTGCAGATAAGATGAACATCTTCTTGATCTTCTAGGGACAGAACTAGGACCTTCCTCTTAGAGGTGTTAACGACCATTCTTTTACGGAGTTGCTCTTCTTGCCATTCTATTACGGCTTCCAACATCCTTTCTTGGAAATAAGCAATTAATACAATGACATCGGTATACAAAAGGCTTTGTACAAGAATGATTCTTAAGTTCCATTTTCCGAAGGCGGTCCATGCAGTTCGGCGCTTGCATATTTTATGGATCTCGTCCATGCTGACAATGACATTAATGTCTAGATATTAAGCAGCAATAAATTCGAAATAATATAAAAAACAATTTTTATTTCGAACTACTACCTAAAATTTCAATGACATGATCCTGATGGTACGCACTTCTTGTCAATCGATCAATCCCTGCTTGAAAATTTTTAGGTTAGACAGTATTTGAACTAGAGTGCTTAAACATTGTAAGTATCACGTACCTAAATTATATAACTCATTGAGTGATAAAGAAAACGCTTTATTGTTAGGCGAGGTTTCTATTGAGGGTTTCTCTTTGATCAATGTATATTGTCCTAGTCTACAATTATCAATTATTCATTCAAAATGAAAACGAAAGTTATAATAGGTTCAACGACCCTGATTCATGAGCTCAGGACAGGAAGGGCGAATGTAAGAAATCCATTCTTACAGATTCATTGAAAATTATTTACAATAATGTCCAATTTTTTGATAATTAAATATAGTATTTAAACATAATTACATATTTATCCTCAGTACGCTTTGCTCCTCAAACTTGGAATGCCATTTCCTAAAACTACAATATTCGGCCTTCCTCCCCTGAGTTTCTGAATTGTCTTCCATATTGTTCGTGACACGTGTTATATCAAGAGTGACAATATAGCCTTCCCTGGAAAGTGGTCCACCTATAAGGGAGACAATTGTACCTCGGACCACCCTTCACTTTTTTAACAGGGACTGCTATTTCCGTAACAAAACTCTGCCAAAACAGATAATTTTACCCACTAAGCGGGAGGATGATTGTCCATGTTGTTTTCGAGTAAAATAGATACATTTTTTTAGCTCAAAAAGTAAGAACTTTTTCTTTTATTTTTTCGATTAGACGATTTTATTTTGTGTTTTAAATCTCGTTCTACGTGAATCACTGCTTATTGATGAGTTATTTATGTCGTATTTCAGTTTCAAACATTACCGAGAATTTTGAGGAAGTTCAATTTGGAAACACACGCCGTCATGTCTCTTGAATCAAGACAACGTCCTTGATTTTTATTTCATTAGTTGTTATACGTCAGGGAAAAAAAAAAAATGCTATTGATTCTGACTCAATGAAGCTGTTACTGGACCCCTCGAGAAAATGTATAAGTAAATTTAGGATCTTCGATGTTAAATTGGCTACACTTAAGAATAAAAAAGAGTGTTCCGTTTAAAAGTTGGATTTTGACAGTGAATTCTTAAAATAAAGACGCGGTTTCAGAAGATGAAGATGGTGTAACAGACCTCTTAGACATAATAAAACAGGAAATAAACGAAAAGCAAAATAAAATCAATTTTGAAAGAGCGATATTTAACTATGTAGGAAAAATTATTTCCAACGATCATCATCATTTTGAATACTAGATTCAATTCTAAAAGTGAATTGGAAATTGCAACCAATTTGTCAAAGAAACATTTGATGCTCTAGCGGAAGATATTGTGGCAAAACTGGAAGTTCATATTGTAACTTCTTTTACACATCTACACAAATAAAAATTAGATTATATTTAAATAAAATCTTGTTTATTTTTGCAATGAAACAATAAAATAAAATTGTCTATATATTACATATTAATTACCTTATAGGCACAAGATGGACCTGAGATCCAAAGTATACCATGGCATGATCAAAGGTACATTAAGATCTTGCACCGCTGGCCACATATCAATGAAATATAATTTTTTTTTCTATAGCACTATAATGTTTAAATTCTCAAAAAATACATAATATGTAAGAATAATGGTGCTATCTGGACCCTATTTCATTATAAAGTACAAATGGGATAAACAAAAAAGGGAAATGTTCGTTTTTAGAGGTTACACGTTCCTTATCGTCAAGACACAAAAATAATATTATTCATTTTTTTTTTAATTTACCATTTTTTAATTTAACTATTTTAAATGTTATCCTGTTTGAACATTTCAAAGCGTCTCATAGAAATAGTAGGTTATTTTAAGATGATTCTTATTGGCAATGGCAAATGATGTAACCTAGGAAGCCGTATACAACTCTCCTGTGGTTTCTCACAATTTATGTATTTCAGCAACAGTCCAAGAATTAACTAAAACACTCCAAAAAAAATTAAAATAGAAAGACATATTCATAGATTTATAATGTAACTCTATTTCGAAAGCTAGAATAATTTTATAATACCTTTTGATTTCTAATTCATCAAGATCAGCTTAGTACATAACCTTCTTTAATGATAACAGTTCAAGTAACTAAAACAAGCAATAAATCTGTGAAATTATATAAGAAGTATATTGCCGATACATTAACAAAATACAAAATATAATATACTCGTATAATACAAAATGTACTGTAAACCATGATTTCAAAACATAATCGTTTTGAGATTGGAATAGATTCCAGAATGGCATTGAAGGAAATGAAAGAAGAGACAAAGAAGGAGCAGATCACAAAGAGCATTGTTCCGGTTCGAGACAACACTAGTACAAAAGATGATTGCCAATACTCAGCTGTCCGAGGCTGGCTCAACGGTTCTGCAAAAACATGAGCCAAAAGTTGTTTCTCTTTGTGAAGTCACCAAGTCACCAAGTGTAGAAAATTCCAGAATTAACCCGACATACTCAAGTCCACTCTAGTTTTTCCTCTTTCAAAACCCTACGAAATCTCAGCCAATCTCAAGCGCTAAGGCACATTTTTTTTTCATAATATTTTATCATAAACGTATGATGATGGAAAACCCTCAAAAGACTTCCTGTACTCGACTTCAACTTCAACACCTTCACTTATTATTCTTTTGCTCCAGATGATCTAAATTCTTATTTCGCTAATCCCCGTTCTCCTTCGCATTCCACCTACCTCAATCCGAAAAACTTCTTTCGACCCTGAAGATTTCTATTTCATCAATATTTTTTACTATGACCTAATGACTATGGCACGGATTCCTGTAATGATTATAAAACTGTCTCCTTGTCATCTTTTCAACTATGCTCAACTATATTTATAAATTACTTTAAAATTCCATTTTCCCAACGGCTTGAAAAAAGTCGTGGTTCGCCCGTTGAATAAAATCTCTTATCTCTCCACATTTTCAGGACTATCTCAAATCATAGAGAGAACTTAACACAACAATTTATGGGATGAGGGACAAATCTAAAGTTTCTTAACAATTTTGACGGGATTTCCCATGAATATTTTTCTATTCAAACACAATATTGTAATGTAATATATGTATAATATAGTGCATAAGTAATATTATTTCATTTTTTTTTCTTATTTGTTTATTTATGCTATTATTTGCTCAATGCCATATTCTAAGGCTCTAAAGCTCTACTGACTTTACATCTAATATTATTCTAAAGGGATATGTTCCGGAATAAATAAATAATTCATTATTATTATTATTAATGATTAAATTCCAATTTCTTAAATTAAAAGGTGTTGGTGTTGCTTTTATATTTCAGTAACTATCTGAATAAAATATTTTACCACGATTTTCGCTGTTTACAGTAGGTTCTCAAATTCCAAATTTCCCAACTTTTTGGGTTTTCAAATTATTGAAAGAGGATGATACCCTCCTATTCCTCCCGCTATGACATCCCTAATCTTAGACCATATCTAATCTATCAAAATTACTCAAAAGACTCCATTCAAAATTTAATAACTTATTTGAGTAAAAAGCTCTCCTATATTCTCTTCAAATAAGTTTCCGATCACAATACTCCACACAATCCGCTTTGCTGATAATCACCGAAGACAAACCAACAAGCCATTGATCTTAACAAACCACAATCTGATGGTGCAATATCTGGGCTATTCGCTGGATGGGGCAAAACGTTTACTCCTTGCAGTTTCGATAACTTTCCCTTGATCAAACGAGAACGATATTCAGGGGCATTGTCGTGTTGCAAAATGGCTTGGTCCCTGCTGACCAAAGCGGGGTACTATGCACTCAAAACTACATAAATTCTTTCTAGTTGTTCGAAGTCAGATAAATCACGAGTAGTTGTATGTGGGCCCTGGTTCACACATTCAAGAAGAACGTCATCAAGGACCTGATCTGGGTTGTGCGGCAGTGTTTCGATGGATAATTGACTCTCCTTCTATGGCACAAATTTCTTCGACGGCTGCCTTTGCGCTTAAATACTTTCCCAGAATGTCTCAAAAGACCGCGAATCACTTTTTTTTCTTCTGACATTGCACGTGCGTTTTAAAAATGCAAATGAACCCATAACGCCATCTCAAGTCACAAGGAACTGAAGGATTAGTCCAAGTAAACATTGACATAAATAGTGGGAACAAAAACATTCTTATAGGATTAGTTGACATCCGCATGATGATATAGAAGGATCAATCCCTTATAGGATAATTATGAGAGTTGGAATTAAGGATTGTGTTCATGCCCAAGGACTTTTGTAACAATCTAGTATGCGGTGGTAAGAGAATTAAAATGTTCGATTAAAAAAAAAGTTGATAATTTAGTGAAAACTCATCATTTCGGTTTTGGCCATTGAATCGGAACGCCAAATGAACATAAAGGATAAATAAATCTTAATATTCATCACCTGAATGTAATGAACGAGGGATACGATTTTTGATTTTTTCCTACGAATCACCCTTATAATAAATATTTTAGTGTTGTATTTTTTTCAAAAAATCCGTTCTTCATGAATCTCAATTTAAAGCTCCATACTCCTAAACTGTCTTAAAAAAAGTTTCAATAAATTAGGGAATGAGAAAACAGCATTTTTGGATGCGATAATTGAGACTTGATTTTTTTTTTGAGCACAATGAAAAATGTTTAATTTTTTATTTTATTTTATGAAGGAATGAGATGGTCCGGGGGGGCGGTCAAAAAAATGGATCACAAATAGTAAAGACTATTTATTAGGAACCGACGTTTCGACCCACTTTGCAGGTCTTCTTCAGAGCTGAATAAACAAGATACAAAAATAAAAATAAAACAATGGTAGATACAGTGAATAAATTAAAATCAATTAAAAATACAGTCAGAAAACAGTGATGAATTTGAAATGAAACTGATAGAGTAATAACAACAACTACAAATAAATCAGTGAATATTAATATATTAAGCTGATTATTAATAAAACTGGCTATATAATAATAGTAATAGATAAACTAACAGATAAATAACAATAACTAAAAAAATTATAACTCTGTTAAATAAGTAAAAAAGGGAATAAAAATAATAAACAGACAAAATTTAGTATCTTGAAGCTCAAAGAGAGGTGGAGGAATGACTTAGCAAAAAACAAAGTAATTAAGGAGGCGGTGTAGGAGTAGTAATTAGAATGTCATTAACAGTTATATAGAGAAGGCAGTGGGAATGGTTGTCATTATATATGTGGGCTGATCATAAAAATATATAAAGGAAGAATTGAAAATATAAGAAAAGGAAAGGTATTTTTTAATGATTACTACACTTCCTGCATTAAGCTGGTTCAATAGAAAAAAAATACATACATATACTAAAGGAAATTAAATAAAAATGTTACAATAATTTATTTCTTTTTTGCATAATTTCCTTCTTCCTCTATTTATGCGAGTCAAATCTATCCATGTCGCCTGTTGTGCCTTGACCCAAATGAATTCCCTTGATGCGCCACGTGGCGAGGTGGAAGGGTGTTCTGGTTTGAATTTAACTCATACTGTCAGTCACATGACACCACTATTTATAGAATAGATTAATGCTTTCACGATTAGGAAATATTGATTAAAAAAATAATCAGTACGCTTTAAATTGTTATTATAAGTTAGCCGAATCGAAATATATTAAAAAATGGGTAGGAATAGGTTTAAACTAAGAAAATTCATACTTCTTACATAATATTATCATTATTATCTTGATTTTTTATTTAATATCATGTGAGACATTGCTTGGGTTAATAATATTGCCAATACTGCTGTTCGTAGAAGTACCATATTATGATATATAATTTTTAAGTTATAAACGATGAATAAAAAGCCATTTTAGCTCGTTAGTTTAAATGGACAATTTAAGGAAATGGACTATCAGGAGATTCCTAAGATGCATAAGGTCGTTAATTCATCAAGAACTTAAAACATTTATAATGTCACCCATATCCTACCATCAATCAAGCAAGTGCCACTTCTGTTCCCACTTAATGTATCGTGGTTTTTTGTACCTATTACCCTATCTTCTTTCACCTAGATAAGAAAGGTATTGTAATCGGGTCAAAATTTCGATGTGCAGTTTTCAATGAATCAATGCGTTTCAGACCGTTCTCGGCCATTGGTCAGTCGGTCTCTACCTCGTCTCCTTTTTGGTCAGTCGGTCTCTACCTCGTCTCCTAATTGGTCAGTCGGTCTCTACCTCGTCTCCTAATTGGTCAGTCGGTCTGTACCTCGTCTCCTAATTGGTCAGTCGGTTTCTACCTCGTCTCCTAATTGGTCAGTCGGTCTCTACCTCGTCTCCTAATTGGTCAGTCGGTCTCTACCTCGTCTCCTTTTTGGTCAGTCGGTCTCTACCTCGTCTCCTAATTGGTCAGTCGGTCTGTACCTCGTCTCCTAATTGGTCAGTCGGTCTCTACCTCGTCTCCTAATTGGTCAGTCGGTTTCTACCTCGTCTCCTAATTGGTCAGTCGGTCTCTACCTCGTCTCCTAATTGGTCAGTCGGTCTCTACCTCGTCTCCTAATTGGTCAGTCGGTCTCTACCTCGTCTCCTAATTGGTCAGTCGGTCTCTACCTCGTCTCCTAATTGGTCAGTCGGTCTGTACCTCGTCTCCTAATTGGTCAGTCGGTCTCTACCTCGTCTCCTAATTGGTCAGTCGGTCTCTACCTCGTCTCCTAATTGGTCAGTCGGTCTCTACCTCGTCTCCTAATTGGTCAGTCGGTCTCTACCTCGTCTCCTAATTGGTCAGTCGGTCTCTACCTCGTCTCCTAATCGAGTTAATTGGTCAGTCGGTCTCTACCTCGTCACCTAATCGAGTTAATCCGATTTTGTTGCTTTTTACTTCCTTGTACGCAGTAAAGAAAGTATTTTAATCGCGAACATTTTCGGTTTTCAGATTTCGACGTAAATAACCATTCTGACCATCCCTGAATCCGTTTCGATTAGTTTCGTCGTGGCGTCTGTACATACGTTCGTACGTATGTGCGTACCTCGCGTAACTCAAAAACGGGTAGCCGTAGAAAGTTAAAATTTTGTATTTAGGACTACTGTAAAATCTAGTTGTGAACTTCTCTTTTTGGTCACTGCATGGTCACCGCAAGTGGTACTTTACTTGAAGGTCATTATTCATTTTCATTAAAAATTATATTAAAATATAATGCAAAACTTCTCAAATTGGATATGTAAGACTTTTATATCAATATAAATAATATAATAGTTTTTGATTAAAATTGGCAGACCGGAAGTCACTTCTTCTAATTCAACGTCATATTAGACATTCATAAAAAATTCTATTTAAATATAATCTAAAACATCCATAATTTGGTAAATAGGACTTTTATATCAATATGAATGTATTTGCTAGATTTTGGTTGCAATCGAATTCCCGAAAGGGGTAATTAACTTGAAGATCATAATAAACTTACATTAAGAATTTTATTAAAATTAAATAAAGAGATCATATGGTTCGGTAATAAAGGTTACCAACACGATTTTTTTCCCACTCTAATTAAACATTTTTATTACTTGTTTTAAGTGTTAAAATTGAGTGTAAAATACTAGTTTTCCTCCCTATTTGTGAGATAAGCAGGAGAATAAGATATAAGTTAAATGGGTTCTTCCGCTTAAAATGTCGAAACTGTCGATTTCCAATGCTTTATCTATTGCCATTGACAGTTCTAATGTTGTCACGGAACTCGAGGTAATCTCTTCGAAACTAGTTACCTGCTGAAAGAAGACGACATATAATAATGGAATGAGACCTCCAGAAACAAGAGTTTAGTGAGTGTATGTGTCAATAGATGGATGTCGCGGCGCCGAGTGTCGTTTTTGTGATACTGCTATCTTCAGAAACTATTAAACAAATTCAGGATCAAATTTTGAGCGCCCGATTTATAGTTTAATAGGCGTACAAGGAAATCATGCGTTGTCCACATCAGATATTTTTTTCGGTTTTGTAGGGTTCTGACCCCTGACGCCTATCTACCGAATCGGGTACCCTTGCACAATAGCCAAAAACATGTGTGTCCATAAACTAGCACTAAAACGACTCTAGCAATTTTAGTTGTACTTGCTTAAAGTCGTATCCTTAAAGCCTTTTAACTAACCATATATGCAGTAAATCCCGAAGAAAAAGCAGGGAAAAACTTATGAGGAAAAGAAAATCTGATTTGCGCGGTATAGTGAATAATTATTGGTGAAATAAAAAAATGATCTTGATTGAATAATCAATAGTTGACCGTAGAACTTTATGAAGGAATGAGATGGTCCGGGAGGCGGTCAAAAAAGTGGATCACAAATAGTAACTGTTTGTTGGGAACCGACGTTTCGACTTTGCAGGTCTTCTTCAGGGATGAATAAACAAGATACAAAAATAAAAATAAAATAATGGTATATACAGAATTCATGGTGAATGAATTAATAATTAAAAAGATTTAGTGAGAAAAAATGAAAGCAGTTACGAATTTGTGATGAAATGAAACTGTTTTCATTTTTTCTCACTAAGTCTTTTTTTTTAAATTATTAATTCATTCACTGTATATGCCACTGTTTTATTTTTGTATCTTGTTTATTCAGTCCTGAAGAAGACCTGCAAAGTGGGTCGAAACGTCGGTTCCCAACAAATAGTTTTTACTTTTTGTGATCCACTTTTTTGACCGCCTCTCGGACCATCTCATTCCTTCATTATGTATATGAAAATTTGAAATGTAATTAAATTCTCCAAAAAAAAACTTAAAACTAAAAAAAAAGTCATCTAAATCGCGATAGAAGATGCGCCTGTAGCTATGTTTTTACTTTCCTAAACAGCTAGGTATGAAAGGTACTGAATCAATTTTTTTTTCTTTTTCAAAGTCCAGTTTTCAAGGAATCTATGCGCTTATGAACTTCCTCAGTCTTTAAAACACATTTTCGGCCATTGGTCTCTCACTGTTGTCCCACTTTTTTTTATGTATTCGAATAACGTGAAACTGTACATTTCCAGGAATATTCTAGACGCTCATTTGAAAGATACGCCAGGCTTGAATAAAAAATTCCTTACCGGGCTAATACTAGCTAGGGAATAGCACATCCAATAAATTGTATTAACATTTTAACATTCCAAGCGGAAAGGAAATTCGCATCAGTGGACATGCCAGGTTTATTTAATAACTTTTATTTTGCGGATGAGAAAATGTACGAGAGTTACTTTTTGTTCTGCACGAGATCCAAGAATAGCAAAACATATTTCAACTAGGGTTGGAACATCGAAAGAAAAATATCGATGTTCGATATTTTGCGATCTCGCAAAACCAAATATCGATATCCACCTATAATCGCTCAATAGATAGAAATATATATCGATATATCGAAAGGAAATGGATGGAAAAGCAAAGAAAAGTGCATCAAATGAGTGCATTAATGTTAAATTGTGAAGAAGATTAAGAAATAATATAACTAATATAATTTATAAAACAATATTAGCCATGAATCATTACAAAAAAAGACAGAAAAGAATTATACTTCATCTCCTTTTTTTTTCCGGAGTCAAAATTAGCCAGCGCTAAACCTTCGTCAAAATAGGCGAAATCTCGAAAAGTTGTGGGAGTTTCTGAAGAAAACTCTCATGAATTTTGAGGTAGGTGATTCCCATCCTCGATGCTTTCTAAGAGTTGCATCACTACTTCCTTGCGTTAAATGTCTTAGATCATTTAATGATGGGCAATCTAGAGACTGCGGCTTAGAGTTTGTGTTGGAAGGCAAAAATAGAACATTAACATCGTTGAGTGATTTGGTACTGTTGTGGACCGTACAATTATCAATAAACAGTTGACAATTGTCGCTGTTTTTTATTCCATATCTGTACCCATTCATTGAAAATTTCGATTGTGGTACATGCTTTTGTGTTTGCACGATTGGCTATCGGTAACGTTTTTGTTTTTAAAACACCTTGCTTTCGCGGATTTGCCAGTCATGAGCGAACTTAATTTTTCAGATCAATCTATGAGGGCGGCTAACAATATTGTCACGGATTTTTTACAATTTTGTTTAAAGAGAGATGAATAGGAAAAAAAAAAGGATAAACCGACCGAAATTCATAGAAACTATTCCACTCACTTCTCCTCCTCAATAGATTAAGAGTTAACCAGATTTTTTATTTGGAAATTCGAATTATAAGAGGTTTTTATTACTTGGAAGACGAAAATAAATACGAATTATCGAGGGTACTGGATTGTAGTGTTTTTATACGAAATAAAGGGAGATTTTCAAGAGATCAGAAAATCCATACGAATTACCGGAATATGAATTATCGAGATTCTACTGTAATAGAGTTTAACATATAGGTATCATCGATATATCGTTGTAAAATATCGATATATCGGATGTTAACATATCGACAGAAAATATCGGTTTTTCAACTCCGATATATCGATACACTGTACGTTTAGTATAGGTACATGGCGACATCAAACTCTTGTAATTAAAATGCTCTGAGTTGAGTGGCGGTTAGAACAGGAAATAGTTTATAAATAAACCGGTAGTGACCAGGAAGACCTTTAATGCAAGTGAGGACTCCTTGTTGATCTCCTAGTCTGCCTTCCTTGCCCTCGCTATTTCTTCAGGAGGGGCAGCATTCGACTTGAATATAGAGGAGCACTGAGATTGTCAATCCTCTAGAAACAAGAAGTCCAAAACGAAAGGTGTACAATCCTCAAAGGCCGCACAATTTTCCAGCGATATAGATCAGTAATTGTTTTTAAAAAAATAAAACATAACTCTTTGTAAAATTGTATTAAATTATAATTGTGGAATGCAATATAAACAACATTATTCAATATAAAACAAAAAATGGTACACACACAATTTAAATATTTGTTACTTGATTGAACTAAAATTTTATTATATTCAAGTACTTCAAGATTGTATATTAAATACACAATTTCAATATCAATTTATTTAAATCGAAAAAAAACATTTCAAATCCGTAGAGTTTTTCTTAAAAAATGGAATATGGAAATAAAAAAAGGTTTGAAGAAAAAACAAAGAAATATTGTGCACACAAAGAAATATTAAAATTCCATACAAAACAGTTTCTATATAAGTTTCATATAAATAATATAAAAGTAATAAGTTGTTTCTTTGCTAATACTGGTCCGATTTAGATTTTTTATTTTATTTTTTTTTTTTTTAGAGATTTAATTATCTTCCAAATGATCATGCATTTTTGGAGTGATGTACTAGATATATGGAAAGTTAAAGGTCTTTAAGAGGAAGACTTTAGGCGAGTTTCATGAAAATAGTTAGCATTTTTTTTTCGAGAAAATTGTAAAAAAACGTGATATCAATGATAAAACCTGGCAATTTTGGCATGTCGATTTTAGCGAAAAAATTGCTGTAGCATCCCAGACATAATCTACTTTAAATACGTATTTGAGTTTCGTAAACTTTTCGTTTTTGATCTAGGCTGTTCACACACACTCTACACACACAGACCATTTTGCGAGACTCGGTTATTTGGACTAAGGAAACTTTAAATCGTGTAGTTCTAATGAAAAATAGAAACCGAAAGAAAGAAAATAAAAAAGAGAAATCCAAAGAAATAAAAATAGAAAAAACACAAGAAATGAAAACATAGAAAGTGAAAAAGAGAAAAGAAAAAAGAGGAAAATAAGAGAAAAGAAAAAAGAGGAAAATAAGAGAAAAGAAAAAAGCCAAAGAGAAAACCTGAAAGCGGAAAATGAAAACCAAAAAGAGAGAACTAAACAAAAAGGAAAGCTAAGAGAAAAAAAGATAATAGATTAGAGAAAAGAAAAGAGAAAAAAGATTAGAGAACAGAGAAAAAAAGAATCAAACAAGAAAACAAAAATAGAAAACAAAGAGAAAAGAAAAAGAGGAAATAAAAATTTAAAAATAAGAGAAAAGAAAAAGATAAAAGAGGAAAGAAAAGAAAAAGGGGAAAACAGAGTAATGAAAAAAAGAGATAGCCGAAGAGAAAACCAAATTGAACCGGAATATCTCAGGAAGTGTGTGTTCTGTGCCGCTTTCGCTATAGCCATCAACAAACTCACAAACATGATTCCCTAATCTATGAAAACCTTTTTATTTGTATACGACTTAGCTTTGTTACTTTCATTCAGGGACCGAAATAGGATGAAACCAATATTACAGGATAGATGAGATAGGATGAAACCAATATTACAGGATAGATGAGATAGGATGAAACCAATATTACAGGATAGATGAGATAGGATGAAACCAATATTACAGAACTGCTTGCCAAAATTGGAACACTATGGCCCATACAGTCTAGATTAAAATTGTATATAGAAAAACAAAATATCTATTTTTTTTTAAACTCAGAACACCGACCTCTCCTCCAGAGGAACAATTCTGAATTTCGAAACAAAAGTTAAATTTTTGGTATTAGTCTTAAATCGTAAAGATCATATCAGATGGTTAAAGAATCTCTAAAACGGCTAAATATACTTAAGGTTCTTGCCGGATGCTCCTGGGGAGCCGATAGATCAAGCATGCTAAAAGTGTACACCAGCTTGATAAGATCCAAATTAGTTTATAGCAGCATTGTCTATTCATCAACTAATTTTAAACAGCTTTCCGCTTTAGATTCAATCCACCATGCGGGTATCCGTCTTGCAACAGAACTGCTTTCAGAACTAGTCCTGTAAATAGTCTCTGTGTTGAAGCTGGTCTAGCTCCACTAACTGTTAGGAGGCATCAACTGGCATGTGGGATATATCGGAAGATTAAAATTCAATACTGAAAATCCAGCATGGAGGTCTATTTTCCAGTCAAGTTAAGAGGGAGGGAGGAGATTAGCAGAAAGCCAGAGAATACAGGCTCCATTTGGAATCGGAGCAAGAAGAAACATAGAAGAAATCCGCTAGCTGCCAACATCGACCAATGAATTTAATTACCCCTCTCCCCCTCCCCCCCCCCCCTTGGACCTTTAAAACTACCTACACTACCTAAGGCTCAGCAGCAAATACAAGGAAAATGGTACTTCAGATATCACCTATTTAACACAATACCAAAAAATTAAAGACGAATACAGCAATAGCAAATACATTTATACAGATGGCTCCACATCAAATATTAATGTTGGGCGTCCCATTGTTATCGACTCCAATATAATTAAATACAAGGTGCCACATACAACCAGCAACTTTACAGCAGAATACTACGCTATTGGTACAGCACCTTACCTTAATATGCAGCGTAATGAAGAAAACTTCATCATATGCAGGGACTCCCTATCTGCTATTATCTGCTATGTTGACATTCAACAAGATATACTCAAATAACGTTGTAATAAAGAAAGCCCAAGCTTATGCAACAATGATAGTAAACCTAAACAAAAACATGGTTCTTGTTTGGATACCGTCACACACTGGAATCAAAGGGATGTGAAGTGGCCGGAATGAAGTAGACAAAGAAGCAGCATTATCATCATCGGAAGTAAGCAGCATGCATACTTCATCAGATATACGAAAATATCTAAAATAGCAAGCCAAGATGACCTGGGTCCAGTTTAGAGAAACTTTTGAGGGACAAAATAAATTTAAAAATATAAAAAATGGCCACATACGACTAAAGTACGGATTCCTTATCACTAAAGATACACTTCCCAAATGTGAAACGTGCAATTTGCAGCTGAACAGCAGTGACATTTTAGAACAGATAGAATAAAAAATACAGGACAAATAATTGAATTCCTAAAGTAAAATATCTGACGCGGACAACACATGACTTCCTTGTACTGTCTATTAAACTATAAATTGGTGGAGCAAAAAGTGATCATGAATTTGGTTACTAGTTTCCGAAGATAGCAGAATCTAAAAAACGACACTCGGCATCGCGACATCTATTGACACACTTACACAAACACAAACTCTTATTTCTGGAGGTCTCATTCCGTTATTATGTGTCGTTTTCTTTCAGTAGGTAACTAGTTTCGAAGAGATTACCTCGAGTTCCGTGACAACATTAGAACTGTCAATGGCAATACATAAAGTATTGGAAATCGACAGTTTCGACATTTTAAGCGGAAGAACCCACTTAACTTATATCTTATTCTCCTGCTTATCTCACAAATAGGGAGGAAAACTAGTATTTTACACTCAATTTTAATACTTCAAACAAGTAATAAAAATGTTTAATTAGAGTGGAAAAAAATCGCGTTTGTAACCTTTATTACCGAACCATATGATCTGTTTATTTAATTTTAATAAAATTTTTAATGTATGTTTATTATGATCTTTATGTAAATTACCCCTTTCGGGAATTCGATTGCAACCAAAATCTAGTAAATACATTCATACTGATATAAAAGTCCTATTTACTAAATTTGAGAAGTTTTGCATTATATTTTAATATAATTTTTGATGAAAGTCAAATTTGACCTTCAAGTAAACTACCACTTCCGGTAATCATGCAGTGACCAAAAAGGGAGATTATCAACTAGATTTTACAATAATCCTAAATACAAAATTTTAACTTTCTACGGCTAAACGTTTTTGAGATAAGTGAGATACGTACGTACGAACGTACGTACAGACGCCACGACGAAACTAGTCAAAATGGATTCAGGGATGGCCAAAATGGATATTTCCGTTGAAATCTGAAAACCGAAAATTTTCGCGATTACAATACTTCCTTTACTGAATACAAGGAAGTAAAAACAATATTTTCAACACAATATAACAGCAAAAGAGAAAGATTAAAAACAAATAAAGAAGGACACTAAAGACCAAAGCAGTTGAGTGTCCGTAAGAGGCTTAACCTAACCTAACCTGTAGGTTACGAAGTTAATCGCAGTCGTCGCTAATTGCTTTAGCAGTCGAAGCGACGTTAAATAAATGCAAATAAATAAATAAAAAACTGCTAATGAAAACATCAACCCAAAGAATCCAGGACACAGTATCTTAGCGATCGATAAGGACGATCTAGAATGAAACTTTTTAATCCTGGCCCTGGCCTTTACGATTTACCAATATAGGCAGTCATTGATAACTTATATAATAAAATGCGATTAATATTAGTAAATATTTTTTCGTCAATCAAATTAAACATATCTATGGAAATTGGGTATTTTTATCTCATCTCATACTAATTTAAATGAAAATAAAATTTTAATAAACTATTAAAGATTAGGTGACGTACGCATGATAGTATAGAAGACTCAATCTAATTAGGGATAAATAAATTATATGTCACTTCTATAATTTTGTTTTTATTGAAAACTAGTTTCCAGTGTTATACATTCATCTTCAGTTTTAAAAACACACAAAAATTCAAAAATAAGCAATTCAAAATACAGTTTGGTATTATAATACATATTAAATAAAATGTAATATAAATCAGTATTATAAAACATTTATGAATTATGAATTTAATTAAGACAAGAAATGCATAAATACATGTTGGTACTCACTAAGGTTTAAGTAGATTATATCAAATAGAAAAAATTGAAGTTTCATCAAAATCGGGCCAGTATTAGCAAAGATATTACTATTTCAATTCCAGTGGCCCCCGTTGGGTCAAATGACCTGAATTTTGGTTTTCTGTATCGAAGGTCAGCGGAGAGACAGAACAATACAATGGAAGTATGGGTAAGTTTCGAACTGTCGTGGGTCCCAACTATATGGAAGGTCAGCGGCGAGGCAGAACAATATAATGGAAGTATGGGTAAGTTTCGAACTGTCGTGGGTCCCAACTGTATGGAAGGTCAGCGGAGAGACAGAACAATACAATGGAAGTATGGGTAAGTTTCGAACTGACGTGGGTCCCAACTGTATGGAAGGTCAGCGGCGAGGCAGAACAATATAATGGAAGTATGGGTAAGTTTCGAACTGACGTGGGTCCCAACTGTATGGAAGGTCAGCGGAGAGGCAGAACAATATAATGGAAGTATGGGTAAGTTTCGAACTGTCGTGGGTCCCAACTGTATGGAAGGTCAGCGGAGAGACAGAACAATACAATGGAAGTATGGGTAAGTTTCGAACTGACGTGGGTCCCAACTGTATGGAAGGTCAGCGGAGAGGCAGAACAATATAATGGAAGTATGGGTAAGTTTCGAATTGTCGTGGGTCCCAACTTTTTTCCCGCTCCTCTATTTTTATAATATTTTTATTTTTGTGAAAATACGACTTTACTGACGGAGTTCTGCTTTTTTTTTTAGCTGTTTCAATCTATATCGATTTTATAACGTCCTTTTGCCGGTCCAGGTTGTTAAATCTCAACTCGATTGATATCAAATACTTTTCTGTTTGATATAATCTACTTAAACCTTGGTGAGTACCAACATGTATTCGATTTCTTGTCTCAATTAAATTCGTAATTCATAAATGTTGTATAATACTGATTTATATTACATTTAATTTAATATGTATAATAATACCAAACTGTATTTTGAATTGCTTATTTTTGAATTTATGCGTGTTTTTAGAACTGAAGATGAATGTATAACATTTGAAACTAGTTTTAAATAAAAACAACATTATAGAAGTGGCAAATAATTTATCAATCCCTAATTAAAATGATTAAAGAGGTAATCGTCGTTCAATTAGAAAGGTGAATAATTATGTGAGGGTTGATGGAGTTCAGTGAAAGGAAGGTAGATAGTCAAAGATTGCTAAGCGGTATCGATAGAGTATCGATATATCGCTAAGTCTAATTGTTATTGTAATATTTGGTTTCGTCATTTATTCATTCACAGCACCCACCAGCCTACCGGAGGCCTTTCACCTCGGGCGTAGGTAGATACAAGCATGAATTTCGAGTTGCGATTTGACAACCTCGACCGGCAATGGGATATTATAAAGTCAATATGGATTAAAAAAAGACCGCGAGCAGCAGAAATCCATCACTAAAGTCGTATTTCCACAAAAATAAAAATATTATAAAAAACGGAGAATTGGCTTTTGATGCCAGTGACGCGACTGAGTGAGAAGCGCTGGGATATCCTGGAGTCATGCTTTTCGATCCATAAGTGGGGAATAGGCCTGGCTCGGGGAGTCCCAGGCTGATTGTAAAAAGTGTGCCTATGTTTAAGATTTTACGTTTATTTTACTTTTTATAAGTTTATTTATTATTTCTTGTATTAAGTTTATTTTTTGTTGTTATTATTTCATTTTTTGTAAATATTGTACGAATGATTTATTTTATCACTATTACCATTGTCCCAGCTGAGACAGAATGTAATATTGCTCAATAAATAAATTGTCACCCAAAAAAAAAATAAAAACGGGGGAGTTCCCTAAAATACCGAAAAATACCAATACTTTTATTATATCGTTCTGCCTCTCCGATGACCTTCGATACAGAAAATCCTTTTAAAAATTTAATTTCCTTTCAAATGTAACTCAATTTGGAGAGGTTTTAGAGATGAGTAAATGCTTAACAAACTTGAAAACCCCGGAGGAGGGGAATAGTGGCAACCTAGTTGAGACCCCTAAAACATACTTTCCTAACTACCAACTCAATTCAAATACAAATTTTCAACCCTATAAACTAATTTGGTGGAGCTGTACAGATGAGCAAAACTTTAAAAACGTCGAAATTTCAGGTAAACATACCGAAATATTGACTGGACCTTGTATCGTCTAAAATATCTTTAGGCTTAGTAATTTACCTTGTATCGTCTAAAATATCTTTAGGCTTAGTAATTTACCTTGTATCGTCTAAAATATCTTTAGGCATAGTAATTTATCTTGTATCGTCTAAAATATCTTTAGGCTTAGTAATTTATCTTGTATCGTCTAAAATATCTTTAGGCTTAGTAATTTACCTTGTATCGTCTAAAATATCTTTAGGCTTAGTAATTTACCTTGTATCGTCTAAAATATCTTTAGGCTTAGTAATTTACCTTGTATCGTCTAAAATATCTTTAGGCTTAGTAATTTACCTTGTATCGTCTAAAATATCTTTAGGCTTAGTAATTTACCTTGTATCGTCTAAAATATCTTTAGGCTTAGTAATTTACCTTGTATCGTCTAAAATATCTTTAGGCTTAGTAATTTACCTTGTATAGTCTAAAATATCTTTAGGCTTAGTAATTTACCTTGTATCGTCTAAAATATCTTTAGGCTTAGTAATTTACCTTGTACCGTCTAAAATATCTTTAGGCTTAGTAATTTACCTTGTACCGTCTAAAATATCTTTAGGCTTAGTAATTTACCTTGTATCGTCTAAAATATCTTTAGGCTTAGTAATTTACCTTGTATCGTCTAAAATATCTTTAGGCTTAGTAATTTACCGTGTATCGTCTAAAATATCTTTAGGCTTAGTAATTTACCTTGTATCGTCTAAAATATCTTTAGGCTTAGTAATTTACCTTGTATCGTCTAAAATATCTTTAGGCTTAGTAATTTACCTTGTACCGTCTAAAATATCTTTAGGCTTAGTAATTTACCTTGTATCGTCTAAAATATCTTTAGGCTTAGTAATTTACCTTGTATCGTCTAAAATATCTTTAGGCTTAGTAATTTACCTTGTATCGTCTAAAATATCTTTAGGCTTAGTAATTTACCTTGTATCGTCTAAAATATCTTTAGGCTTAGTAATTTACCTTGTACCGTCTAAAATATCTTTAGGCTTAGTAATTTACCTTGTACCGTCTAAAATATCTTTAGGCTTAGTAATTTACCTTGTATCGTCTAAAATATCTTTAGGCTTAGTAATTTACCTTGTATCGTCTAAAATATCTTTAGGCTTAGTAATTTACCGTGTATCGTCTAAAATATCTTTAGGCTTAGTAATTTACCTTGTATCGTCTAAAATATCTTTAGGCTTAGTAATTTACCTTGTATCGTCTAAAATATCTTTAGGCTCAGTAATTTACCTTGTATCGTCTAAAATATCTTTAGGCTTAGTAATTTACCTTGTATCGTCTAAAATATCTTTAGGCTTAGTAATTTACCTTGTATCGTCTAAAATATCTTTAGGCTTAGTAATTTACCGTGTATCGTCTAAAATATCTTTAGGCTTAGTAATTTACCTTGTATCGTCTAAAATATCTTTAGGCTTAGTAATTTACCTTGTATCGTCTAAAATATCTTTAGGCTCAGTAATTTACCTTGTATCGTCTAAAATATCTTTAGGCTTAGTAATTTACCTTGTATCGTCTAAAATATCTTTAGGCTTAGTAATTTACCTTGTATCGTCTAAAATATCTTTAGGCTTAGTAATTTACCTTGTATCGTCTAAAATATCTTTTAGGCTTAGTAATTTTAAATATGCCACTATGATTAGCTATGTTTTGAATTTGAAAACATGTTAATTTGTTAGTTAGTACATTGCAGATTTACCATTTAAAGTTAAATAAATAACCATGGTGATGATTTCCAGGTTCGGGAGCCATGGCAACGGAGAGGCGGCCTCAAAGGAGTTCATTAGGAAGTCCCTAGAGGATGTAAGAAGGACTTTAGAAAGGCTTGATTGTTGATCATGCAACACGAAGCGGAAGCCTTCCATCTCAACAACTTTGTAGTAATCGCATCGAATTTTTTATAGCTTCCATTACCGACACCACGCGACTTCCCGTAAACCGCGATTTCATCCTTGTCTTGCCAATAATGATCTATAATTCATAGGCATTACTGCAGAAATAAAGTTAAAGAGGCGTACGATGTATTGATTCATTTTATTAGATGGTTTATCAATTTTATTACAATAGTTTACTATATATTTCCTATTTAAATGGAATGAAATAAGGAAGCGACAAGGAAAAAATATCATAAACAGAAACATCCGATATTCTGTGGGATGAAATCAGCAAAATCCAAACTGGTATTTAAGCAATAATTACATACCCGTTAGTATGTCTAATATTCGTATAGTATAGAATAAATTTTAGAACGAACAGGGTCCTATTTCATGTTAAAGTACAAGTACAAGTGGAAAGATTCGTGTTGAGAGTTTACAAGTTACTTGTTAATTAACTACAGTAAAATTAATTTACTGTTATTTTAATATAACTACATTAAATGTTATCATGTTTCAACATCATAACAATGTTTTAACAACTATATAACTCTTGTACTTTATTTTATAGACAACCCTTGTTACAAGTACAAGTTAGCCTATGACTATCCCTGTAAAATGTTAAAATACGATAACATTTAAATTAGTTATATTAAAAATAGTAAATTAAAAAAAACATTGAAAAAAATTATTATTACCTAAAGAAGATTAGTAACCTGTAACCACTAAAAAAAAATCTTTCCACTAGTATTTTCCACTAATAATTGTACTTTTGTACTTCATTATGAAATAGGGTCCTGGAAGAAGATGGAAGTATAAGATGAGAAAATGAAAAGACCTTGCTAAAGAGTAATTGTAAAAGTATTTAGAAATCAAACGAAATATCGTGTACGGATATTATAATGGAACAAGGAGAGCTGATTGTAAAACAACAATTTGACATACTGTAGGTCATTAATATATTATAACTATACTGATATGATATGCTAACACCTATGATATACTAGGCCCTAACTCCAAATCATTTTTTAAAATACATTTTTTTTTGTATCCGATTTTCTCTAAAACTAAACAATTTTATGACATTAGAAAGTCCTAAAATAAATTATTCGGAACTAACCTTTGGATTTATGGTTTTCTAATGTCATAAAAAGTTGTAGTTTTTACAGCAATTCGGGTACAGTACAAAGATATATTTAAAAAAATCATTTGGAGTTAGTCTTTTAGCATATCACGGCTGTATAATTAAGTAATCAAATAAAACTGATATAATCACTTCCTTACTAAATTATTTAATGAAGCATTACAGAGGCAATCTGAAGACGGTATACTTTGCTAGCCCGAAACGTTGTTTTTCAGTAAAGAAAAAAGATTTCTCTTTACTAATTCCTAAGAGATTATTTTAATATTCCTGTGGCAATACCAAATTTAGAGAAGATAAAGAGTGCATCCATGATCTTGTTAAGTTTCCCCAAGAATCCATAATTCTGTTCTCGCATTTCCTTAAAAATTATTTTTCTGTTACTTAAGAAATTACAGCTATTGAAATATAATTTGCTAATATACTCACCTTTTTTTTTCTCATTATTCATAATTCTTTAAAATAATAATAATACAAACATTCAGATCAATTAAAAAAATAAATTATTATCGTTTCCATTTCAAATTACCTCTTTATGGATCACACTCAAAATAACACCTGACAACCAGTTTCTTTAAATGGTAATTTCTAAGAAGAAAGTACAGAACTATAGAACTAAAGAAGTGGGGATACTTTCTCACATATGAGACAGTCAGGTGGTTTCATTCGAAATGGGGATACTTTCTCACATATGAGACAGTCAGGTGGTTTCATTCGAAAATTTAATTCCGAAAATTTTCTTATTTTCGCTTACATGATTAAGAACAACTGCAATAGACCTGCTGTTTGAGGAAGCTTCTTCTGAATAATTCATATCGGGCCAATACCTTCTGAAAATATCAGATAATCGCATAAGTAATATCGCTTTTTAATTAATCGGCTTTCTTTTATGAATAAATAAAGCAAGTAATAATAAAATGATTTAAATATATTTAAAAATGTTTAAGAATGTATCTAAAATAAAGACAAATGAGAGACTACAGCACATTAAAAATCATTCGAGTGGGTTGAGGTTCTCAGAGGGTTGTGCGCAAGGACGCTCCAGATGAAACATGAACAAGCTAACAAAAGTCATGGATAAAATAATCTTTTTAACACATTAGCTGAGAGATAACAATTTTGTAAAAATTATTATTGAATTTATCAATGATAGGATAAACAAATACGATTAACAGTGAACAAAAAAATTAATCAGGACGGTTACAGGAAAGCACTCAGTGTTGAAGAGGACTAAAGAATTAAGTTGAGCTCCATCAAAGCCTAACAAACAACAAAATGCTTCCAACTGAAAATATTGTCCCTTTTGTTCACAATGTTATAATATCATATAATATGATAGAAACACTTTTGTTCACAATGTTATGATATCATATAATATGATAGAAACACTTTTGTTAGCATATTTTTACATTCCCTTATCCATGTATGAAATATATATGTGAAATATATAGTAAGGGGAAGTATTGCGATCGTGAAAATTTTCGAATTCGAGTTTACAACGGAAATACACGTTTAAAGGTCCCCTAAGTCCAAATTAGCAACTCTCGCAAAATGGTTTGTGTGTATGTGAACAGCCTAGCACAAAAACGATCAGTTGGACGATACTGAAATAACGCATTTAAGGTAGGCACATGCATTTGATGTCACAGCAACTTTTTCGTCAAAATCGATAAAGCGGAAGTAATACTTTAAATGATCGATTTTACCCTTTTTTACAATTTTCTCGAAAACTGCTCTAACGATTTTGATGAAACTTGCCTAAATTATTCTGCATAAAGGCCATTAACTTTTCATTTTTGAAGTACATTACCGAGGAAATGCAAGAAAAAAAAGGTCTGATGAAAAGAATATTTTATTTGCGCATAACTTAAAAAGTATACATTTTATGGTAAATTATGAATAGTATTGTAAGAAAAGTAATTAAATTATCTAACTAACAAAAAAATCATCATCAAAATCGGATCAGTACTACCAAAGATAGAGCGCATCGGACTAACCGGAAGTGGCAATTATATCATGGATTTCACAATTTTCTCGTAAACGGCTCTAACTATTTTGATGAAACTTGCCTAATGTCTTCTTCTTTAAGGCCTTTAACTTTTCATGTATGTAGTATATCAACGAAAAAAAGTTATGATGAAAAGCGCTTTATTTGCGCTTTTACTTTTATCAAAAAGTAAGTATTTTGTGGTAAATCATGTATGAAATCATATAAAAGATGATTAAATTCTCTAAAATACAAAAAGGAATCATCGAAATCGGACCGCAATTAGCAAAGATACAATACATAGTATCTTATCAGGACTATAAGAATACCTCATATTGGATTCTTAAACTTTATTTTCAATTTATTATTTCCTAAAGCATACTTATTTTCTGACAAATCATTAATAATAATATCATAAGATGAGGTAGAGGTGCCCCCAGTTGTCTGAAAAGTGGAAGAGGTAAGCAGTGACATAAAGTCTGGTAACCCCTGGGCAAGAGATGGTTTGAAAAAATTCAACGATACAAATTGCGTGATGCGTGATCAATTTAATAGTTTGTAAAATAAGTTAGTGCAGCGTTTGTATAATACTATATAAAATTGTGTTACTTCTGTAAATGAGTGGAGAGGAGCAGATCTGTTTTCGCTTAATTCGCACCATAGTGGTGGCCACATACTTCACGCGGTTAATATTATTGTTTCTACACCTCTTACGAGGTATTATTCTGCTCATAATAGGAAAGACTCAGAGACTCAGAGCATGTGACAACATGCAAACACGAGTGAATATTCCCTTTAATACAGATATTAATAAAGTCTTATTTATAAAAAAAAAAATCTAATATCTTAAAATTTAATAAGAGGTCAATATATAAAAATAATAAATGGAATAAAATATAGAAAAAATTGGGCTTGTTAACTTGTTCTATCGCTAGGTCCTTAGTTGACCTGCCATCAGCCCCAACACCTGTAATCTGATACCTATAGCCTCTTACCTGTCGGACCACTAATGATACCTTACGTTTATCTCTCTGGTCTCCAATGTATTCCTCCTCGTAAAGCTTCACCGCATAGTTCAACGAACCCTCAGTGTCTATTAATCTCTGCATTTACTAATTGGTCAAAGCTACGAGGAACGCACGTCAACAAAACTGGGAAATAGACGCAGATGAGGAACGAAAAGGTAATTTTTTACTTATATGTCGCCGTGTTCGTAAGAAATAAAGAGGAAGAAAATTCATGACTTCCATCCATATGAGATAGGTACGTGATGCATTCAATAATTTCGAGTAGAAATGCAAATAGTTCCTGTACTCTAATACGAGAAATTAAAAATAGGCTAAAATGTTTGTCTATTAGCAAAATGGAACTCGAATCCTGCAGAAAGATTTTACAGAAAGACTGCTTTTGGCCTCATAAATCGATAGGCGAAATATTTTTTCCCAAGGAAAAATCTTATTTAGAAAAAAACAAAACAAATTAGCTAGCCGATGGGAAAATGAAACGCGTGGCATTAACTAAACTAAAGACCGCAGTAATTTATTTCAGTCAGATCTCACTTAAAGAATTTTTTTTTAATGAACCACTCCTTTATTTATTAATAATTTTATTAGTTAGAAAGGACGGAAAAATGGACTTCGTAGCAAAAGTGTTTTGTTTTTGGCCAGGTCGCTCAGTGGGGCCAAAAAGCGAATTTGAGAAACTTACCATTCTAATGTTTTCTGAAATAAATATTTAAAAAATTCCACAAACACATTTTAAGCAGTTATTTCCTCACATCTCCGGGTCAGTAACCTCTGTTATTCCTACAATGGAACTAAGAGGGAAACATTATTTTAACTCTAGTATACCCGAGCATCAGATCTCTATCCTTCATCAAATACCTAGAAACAGGTTTATTACTATAAAAAATATAACTGGATATTACCTACAAAGTTTATTAAACACTCACATTTAATGAAGCTACATAGTTTATGTTGAAATAACAATTTATACTTAGTAAGTACTTTGCTAGTACTGCCTCACTGGAAAATATCCCTTCAGGTTACTCAGCTATACCATTATCTGTTTGTAGCATTCTTATTTAATAGTGCTTTAAGGTTAGGCATGGGAAAGACTACATAATCACCTCTATCATTCATAGAAACATAAAAACATTCACTATTATTAAAGAGTTTTTACAGATATAAACTTCCTTTTACAGGTATAAAGTAGCCATGACAACGACACGTACGCAAGATGGCATAAGGCCCGTACGGAACTATATATCATGTGTTATCTCGAAAACGATAGATTTTACAGCATTAAAACACAGGAAAATACTTTCCGCAGGAACGCATAAGTTCTTGATGCCCGGCGTCGATATCTTTAAAACGCGACCCATCCCTTCTCGAGCCACAGACTCACCACCTTCAGAATTTTGAAACCTCCCAGCTTTTTCGTCACTTTTATTTGAACCCTAGTATGAATTTAACAATTGAAATTAGGATTCGTCACTTCTCCTTGAAATTCTTTTTCTTTTGACACCTCGCTCATCAAAATCCATGGGTCACTAGAGCCGGGAAAGGGATCTACAGTACCATATTATATATAAGGCCGTGATAATAAATTGTTAAATAAGTAGTCAATTACAAAAAATAAAAATAATTTTCTTCGTCCGATGAACCAGTTGGACAATCACTTTGGAAAAATTTGGCAGTTCTAACATTTCGAGAACTTTACCTTATTCACGCTGAGATTCTCTTAAAGCGTTCTGATCGCTCAGAGCAATTCGAGAAACGCAACTGACCAACAGCCTTACCCGATAATCTGAGAACTAATAGCTATAATAATCTATAACTAAAAGCAGCGTCTAAATATACTTTGTTCTTTATTAAAAACTTGGTTTTCAATCGATGACATGCCGATCGCCTCGACTTAAACTAAACGACAAAACGCAGCACATCGAGGTATGTTTCTTATTTATCGGTGAACCAATACGATTCAAAAATGCATCTCTTCACTCTAGCCTTCCAAAGTATGTAGAAGAACCTGACATGTATTGATATATGTGTTATTTTTGGACAATATTATTCTTAGACACAAATTATATATAACAAGCATAAGGTGCGAACAAAAGGTAAGGGACCAGCAGGTAGGAATGCAATTTCCCACAACACTTACCTATCCTTTACCCTCAGATATAAGAAATAAGTTAATTTAAAAACCTACTGAGAAGTGAGCAGTAAGACAAAGGCAACAGTGGTCCGTCCTGGAAGACGTAATCAGTTTTAGGAAACCAGTAACCCTGGGATCCCGGCTGGCATCCCGAAAAAACGGCGGACGTCATTCGATTAGAGGATACTAATGGATTCGAAGAGATCGTCCCACCCCGGACAAGGGAACTATGCGCTGAAATCCCGGAATTTCCACCCTCTATGTAACTAGTTGGCCAATCACGAAAAAGGTACCGTCCAGTGATGGAGATCTAACCAACCAACAACGTCGTCGACCCGTCTTAGGAAGAATAAGGAAGAAAAGGAAGAACGAAGCCGAGGAAGCAACGAAAGGAGACTTCTCCCTTGAGGGCCGAACTCCGAGGACAAGGACTACCTCTACCAACGCCTCCGGAAGATGACAGATGCTCTGGCTTCTTCATACTCCATGACTTAAGATATGCAGGGGAACCCGATGGAGAGATGCTGAGGGACCATCAAAATCAATTGTTACTGATAAGGTATTTATGTTGGAACGGTTGATGGCTAGGTCTAGTCTGAGACATTCCATGGTTAAAATCTTGTAACAGTTTATTACTTTAATTTGGATGAATAAAGATAAATGTTAGGAAGGAGGTTGTTCTTTAGTAACCACGCCCATTATTAATTTGATTAAGTATGATAGCAATAAACTTGATTAGCATTATGGTTATTAGCATTATTATTAAACTTAGAAGTAGGAACATTATCTTGGTTAATTATTAAATAATGGTAACCATAAATCAGGCCCTTGGAAAGTTATCCAATTTTGAGTACAAAATAAGTAATTCATATTTATTCATAATCTTACATAATTTTGGGATAATCATCCTCAATGATAACCCAATGACATCTCTATGTACAGATCAATATATTATCAGCAAATATATATATATATATATATATATATATATATATATATATATATATATATATATATATATATATATATATATATATATAATCAACTCAATTTAGATAAAACAAAGCAAACTAGATTCCAAAATCTTTTCAAATAATTCCCGCTAGGTGATGGGAAGTCGTTTGAACTAGAACTGGAAATTGTGAAAGTAAGAATAAATGAATTTATCCATCAAATTACAGCCAAATAAGGCATTGGATGGCTCAGTGATCTTTGCCAGATGAAAATATATGGTTAGTTAAGGGAAGAAATAAACGGTGAATGAGAAATGCGAACTTTTTTAAAATCTTGGACTTGCTGACTTTCGCTTGAACGCCGACGATGTATGTTTTTTCCGGATATTGATGTTCCATTTAGTTTTCTTAAAAATGACTTTTCAACAAAATAGCTTCAATGATTCTGAAACGAAAAAAACAAAAACATAATAATAGATTTGAGCAGATTTTCACGTCAAAACTTTAACCATAGTAAAATAATTACTTTATTTTTTTTAAACATTATAATTAATATTGATTAAACGTAGAATAATACATGGATTAATATCTTAAACGTTGAAAGTGATTCTGAAAAATGATTCGAGACGAGGGAAGGAAAAAAAAAGAAGTAAAAAAATAAAATAAAAAAATCTTTTTTCTTTATTTGATATAAGTATCAGCTAGGAGTTATTAAAAAATATACAGTTCACCAGCACACTGCAAAAGTCATTTAACAATAGTTTCGAATTAACTCTTTTTTCTTACATTTTTCTAGAAATTACGTTCTTCAATGCACAACTAAAACGTTCTAACACGACTAACTCCTTGAGTCTTATGTAGAAATGTTAGATAGAACCATACATTCTCTATTTAAAACTATGTCCACACTCTTCGACTTTTCATTCAGCTTTCGATTCGACATGATAAATTAATTTCCGAATATTGCTCTGTTCCCAGGAACTCAAAATTTTGGCATGTTTTTATAATATTTTACTTCATAATAAAATAAGATAATAGGTGGAGGTAACGCGGTAGATAAAATGTACTTGCTCCAAATATAGTTTAAAAACAAATATTAATTATTTTTATTTAAAAATAAAATATTTAAAAAATACCTTAATTTAAATTTCCTACTGTATAGACCTTCCACCATTAATATCACTATCTCAACGAGGCCTCAACTCCTATCATCAGTAATTAGAGCTACACTACTGGCCGACTAACCACAAGGTCGCAATACCATAAATGGTCTTCAGTCTAATTGAGCGCCCGTTCGTTAAACGACTGGCCATAAATTAATTTCAAACCGTACAAAGAAAGAAACCAGGAAGAGGATTCTACGATCCTGGGGTCCATCGACCCCACAATAAAGTACTGACAAATGGGAGATAAAACTTTGGTGAACATCTGATCCTTTGGTGAACATCTGATCCTTCCTATACGAGGTATTATTAAACGAAACCTAACCTCATTAATTGAGCTCTTTCATCATTAAATCAATCAACGATTTTTATATAAATAATTTATAAAAAATAATATTGACATATAATAATAATACACTTCCAGTAATATAAACTGTACAATTTTTAGTCCCAAATACAGGTAAATTTTTTTTTTCTTATCATCCGTTTATTAAAGAATCTCTTTTACATTTATAAATGAACAATATATATAGTTATGTATTACAAGTAAAATGATGTAATATATATGAATGTAAATTTCAATTCAATTTCAAAATTAAATTTCTTTATATATTTTACGAATCAAAATTCTAAAACTTACTAAATAGAATAAATATTCAAATAAACAATGAATCTTGCTAAAAATGTTCACTGAGAATCAGCCCAAAGAAAAACTCTTCATAAAACTTTTATAATATCCAATTTTAATATAATAATACCTCTTCTCATATCGTCGACATGCAGAAGTCACTAATGTAACTCCACTTAGTGAATTTTGTATAATCATGATTTCTATCTGAGGAAAAAAAAAAACACATTTATGGACTAAATGAATTTATCCATCAAATTACAGCCAAATAAGGCATTGGATGGCTCAGTGATCTTTGCCAGACGGAAATATATGGTTAGTTAAGCGAAGAAATGAACGGTGAATGAGAAATGCGAATTTTTTACAATCTTGGGCTCGGTGACTTTTGCTTGAACGCCGACGATGTATGTTTTTTTCCGTATATTGATGCTCCAGTCAGTTTTCTAAAAAATGACCCACAGAACTTGAACGAAATAGCTTCAATAATTCGAGAAAAAAAAGAAGATTTTTTTGAGCAGATTTTCACGTCAAAACCTTAACAATAGTAAAATAAGTAAGATTAGGCGTTGGTAAATGGAATAATAATATATAATATAATAATAATAATATAATGGAATAATAATAATAATACATGGAATAATATATTTCAGGTTGAAACTGATTCTAAAATTTGATTGGAGATGAGGGAAGGAAATGAAGGAATTTGATTGGAGATGAGGGAAGGAAATGAAGGAATTTGATTGGAGATGAGGGAAGAGAAAAAATAAATAAAGGAATCTGTTTTCTTTATATAATATAAGTTCAGCAAGGAGTTGTTAAAAAACATACAGTTTAGCAACACATCTAGGAAAAGAAAACTGCAAAAGTCACTCAACAATAGTTTCGAATTACTCTTTTTTATTATTTTTTTCTAGAAATTACGTTCTTCAATACACAACTAACTCCTTAAGTCTTATCTAAATTTGATAGAATCATACATTTTCTATCTAAAGCTATGTCCATACTGTTCGGCTTTCCGTTCGACTTTCGATTC
This sequence comes from Rhaphigaster nebulosa, assembly GCA_948150685.1. Classification (NCBI taxonomy): domain Eukaryota; kingdom Metazoa; phylum Arthropoda; class Insecta; order Hemiptera; family Pentatomidae; genus Rhaphigaster; species Rhaphigaster nebulosa. The sequence goes on along the minus strand of OX411309.1, from coordinate 158,606,140 downwards.
GATATGACAAACGGAGAAGGGAACATAAGCCATGGGATGCCAAATAATTATTTTTTATTTAATAGCTGACTGAAAAATAATAAATTAATTTATTCAAATGGGTTTTCATTATTTATTACTTTTTTTCTGAATAAAATTTGCCAAACGCTGCTAAGAGCCAATGCACCTAACCAAAGCCGAATCGCAAGAACCAAACACACTGGCCTAGTTTTAGGTAGTCAAATCTCTATTTAGTATGAAGCCAAATCAACAAAAATGAAATATATGTTGTTTTTTATTAAAAATTAACAAATAGATTAAAACAATATCAACATTTAATATAAAAAATAATAAAACTTATTTATAATATTGAGCTAAGGGTTTTTTTTAGAAAAACATTCTGAATAAAAAAAAATGTATCAAAAAAATTGAACATTAATAAATTTTATATTACATATTAACAGGCCTTAATGTAACAACACACATTATATCTGAGTAGAAGTAGATACTACCAAACAAATTTCATAATCAAGTTAATATATTAATTACATAATACTGACCAAACATTAACGATTCCGTTATCAGGTGAGGAACTGAGCCCGTCCTCATTCCTAAAAAAAAATGAATAGATGCTCCAGTTAGATATGAATGAGGTGTATGGAGCACATGCTCCAAATATGTGTTGATAAATGAGTTTCTACTCATCTTTCTGAGTGAACCAAACTGAGAACGTAATAAACTCTGTGAGTAGGTACTCAGTAAAATGCTGATTCTACGAAAAAGTTTATCGCTACTTTACTGAGTACCGATTCACAAAGTGGAACAGGTTCTAAGTTTTATTTACTTAGAAAGGTGAGCAGGTACTCCGAATCAAATATTTGAAGCAAATGCTCCGTAAATTTAGCAAGTATTCCATTATGTAACTTCTCTTTATTAAAATCTAATCGGAGCATCTGCTCAGTTTTTTGAGGAATGAGCACGTGCTCATTTTTATTTACTTCAGCTACAAAGAACTACGATACCGTTTTTATTATGTATTGAACGGTAGAAATCCCAGTATAGTATTTCCGCTTGATTTTCCATAAGTCAATTATGTTGCTGTGAATTTCAGTAAACGATCAAATATTAATAAATGTTCTAGTAGCCTTTACGACAGTTAAAATGTCTAACATAATAGTCCAAAAATAGACGCGTTTTGTCAACAAAGCCGATACTTATACAAGTAATTAGCTCTTAACCTCATTTTTCTAACAGCTGCTGATAATCCTACTAGGTACTCGATACTAGGTACTCGTAGAAAAAGTCACCTCATTGAAGCCTAATCAACAAACCTGTAGTTCTTACTCCGAAAATTTTCATATCATAAACCTACCAAGTTGGAATACTAAGCATTATTTATTTCACAATTGTTAATTCGATGTGTCCGTGTAAAAAGCGCACATTTCATAGGATATTTTTTTTGATTTATTGTATACCAATAAACTTTTATTCCAATGGAACACTATGTTTTCTCATATCTTGATCATTCCTTGACATCTGAAAAAAAAAAAAAAAAAAATCCGTGAGCAGTAGAACTCCGTCACTAAAGTCGTATTTTCACGTTAAAAAAAATATAAAAACGGGAGAGTAAGAAAAAAGTTGAGACCCTCAAAAGACAGTTCCCTAACATTCCGAAATTTACACGTACTTTTATTATATGGTTCTGCCACTCCGCTGAGCTTCGATACAAAAAGTCCTTCATACCAAATTTCAGTTCATTTGACTCAAAGAGGGCCGCTGGAGGTTTTTCAGCCCTATATACTAATATGGTGGGGCTGCAGCGATGCGCAAAACTTAAAAAACGCCGAAATTTCAAGTAAACATACCGAAATTTTGACTGGAATTTACCCAGTCTTTAATGGTATCGTTCTGCCTTGTAGAAAGTCCTACATACCGAATTTCAGCTCCTTTGACCCAAAGGGGGCCGCTGGAGGTACTCACATGTAGCGGAGGGGGAAAAAAAGATATATATATATCAGACATCTCCAAATCTTCCATAATCGTGCTCTAGGGGTTATGAAACGGATCTAAAAAAGGTTAGTACAATCTTGGTGAGACCGTAAGCAGATTGTTGTAGCAACTCGCAGATCTGAAAGTATGAAACTGCCATGCTAAAGTAACAAATATGCTCATTATTATTAAGGTAAAAAAATAATAATTATGTGTAATTATTACAAATGAAACTATGAGATAAAATAAATACAACACCAAAAACAAATTTAAAATAATCGAGATTGGCCCTTACACACAGAAGAATGCAACAGTTTTTTTCTCCAAAAAAATAGTGATTTTCAAATTCGTAAGTTTACCATGGGAACAGACTGTTACCATGGGAACAACGATATATCCCAATAAAAAATTCAGATGTGGTTTTTCAAATCGTTGAAGTGAAGCTGACGGTTTAGACTATGGAGAGCCAGCTTAAGAAAGGATATTTTTGTTTTGCATGTTTAAAAAAAGAGAAAGCGTTATTTTAAGTTATGAAAAGGTTGAGAGTCACCGGAAAAGAGAAATAAGGGATGGATTAGAGAGTAATAGAAGGTTTATAGCAGACAAAGGGAAAGAGGAGAAAAAAAAAGGAACCGATATAATATGGGTAATGTAGAGATAATTATTATGTATTTAGAGCTAAAATGTTACGAATATTATGTATAATATTATTGTATGCCTATCTATAGATTGATTAGTATGCTGTATGTATAGCAACCCAAGGTATTTGGGCAGCATTGCTGTAAATAAAGCATTTCTCTTTCTTCTAGATGGCTTTTAGAAAACCACGAGCGGCCATATCCATACATCTACCATATTTTCATCAATACCCTTGAATTCGTGTGTTTGGATGTACAATACTTCGGTAAGAATAGGGCCTAAAGTTATTGACCTAAAGGATAGGTAGTCTTCTGGTTTACCAAAGAAACCATGGTTTGCATTAAGTCGAGAACTGATAAACCCCTAGAGGATATCTGTATTCCTGTATCCTGTATTTGCCGAAGGAATTCAAACGTCATTTATAGAGGAAATACATTGAAGCTGCCGGAGGATGCCACAACACCAGGAGCGTACAAACAATAGCAGGCAGTACCGCTCGTCTTTCCAGACCCTCTGCTATGTGTGGCTGCTGTGTGTGGCTGCTATGTGTGGCTGCTGTGTGTGGCTGCTGTGTGTGGCTGCTGTGTGTGGCTGCTGTGTGTGGCTGCTATGTTTGGCTGCTATGTGTGGCTGCTGTGGGTGGCTGCTATGTGTGGCTGCTATGTGTGGCTGCTGTGTGTGGCTGCTGTGTGTGGCTGCTATGTGTGGCTGCTGTGTGTGGCTGCTGTGTGTGGCTGCTGTGTGTGGCTGCTATGTTTGGCTGCTATGTGTGGCTGCTGTGGGTGGCTGCTATGTGTGGCTGCTATGTGTGGCTGCTGTGTGTGGCTGCTGTGTGTGGCTGCTATGTGTGGCTGCTGTGTGTGGCTGCTGTGTGTGGCTGCTGTGTGTGGCTGCTATGTTTGGCTGCTATGTGTGGCTGCTGTGGGTGGCTGCTATGTGTGGCTGCTATGTGTGGCTGCTGTGTGTGGCTGCTGTGTGTGGCTGCTATGTGTGGCTGCTATGTGTGGCTGCTATGTGTGGCTGCTATGTGTGGCTGCTGTGTGTGGCTGCTGTGTGTGGCTGCTATGTGTGGCTGCTATGTGTGGCTGCTGTGTGTGGCTGCTATGTGTGGCTGCTATGTGTGGCTGCTGTGTGTGGCTGCTATGTGTGGCTGCTATGTGTGGCTGCTGTGTGTGGCTGCTGTGTGTGGCTGCTGTGTGTGGCTGCTGTGTGTGGCTGCTATGTGTGGCTGCTATGTGTGGCTGCTGTGTGTGGCTGCTGTGTGTGGCTGCTATGTGTGGCTGCTATGTGTGGCTGCTGTGTGTGGCTGCTGTGTGTGGCTGCTGTGTGTGGCTGCTATGTGTGGCTGCTGTGTGTGGCTGCTGTGTGTGGCTGCTATGTGTGGCTGCTAGGTCCAACTTCTTAATGGAATATATACTATATATGTGCCCATAATTATGAAAGTGGTCTATGTCATATCTTTCTTGTTTCGAGATATTTAATGAATCGCATTTGAATAAATTAAAAAATATTTTTATATTATGCGACATTTCAATTTATAATTTTATTAGTCTTGATTAATGGAAACTTATTATAGATATGAAATTTTGTGTGAATTTCATAGGAAAATGTTGTTTTTAAAGCTTGAATTGACTTAGACTATTTTCAAAATTAACTGAATGTCCTATAATTGACTTAAAGTAATAAAAAATTGTGATTTTTATTTGAAACAGCAACTTTAACGAAATAATTCATAAACATTTATTAATCATTACTTCCTTGTACAAAGTAATCGCGAAAATTTTCGAATTTCAGATTTCGACGGACATATCCATTTTGACCATCCCTGAATAGATTTTGACTAGTTTCGTCGTGGCGTCTGTACGTACGTTCGTATTTCGCATAACTCAAAAACGGTTAGCTGTAGAAAGTTACAATTTTGTATTTAGGATTGTTGTAAAAGCTAGTTGTGAACCTCCCTTTTTGGTCATTGTTTGATTACCGGAAGTGGTACTTTACTTGTAGGTCATAATTGATTTCCATCAAAAATTATATTAAAATATTATACAAAACTTCTCAAATTTAGTATTTATCATTTATATATTGATTTAAATAACATAATAGATTTTGCTTTACATTGGAAAACCGGAAGCGGTACTTTACTTGAAGGTCATATTAGACTTTCATCAAAAATTATATTAAAGTATAATGTAAAATATCTTAAATTTGGTAAATAGGACTTTTATATCGATATAAATGTATTTAATAGATTTTGGTTAAAATCCGTGAGCCAAAAACGGTACTTTACTTGAAGGTCATAATAAGCTTACATCCAAAATTATATTTAAATTAAATACATAAATCATATGTTTCAGTAATAAAGGTTATTAACGCAATTTGGTTTCCAATCCAATTAAACATTTTTATTACTTGTTTTAAGTGTTAAAATAGAATGTAAAACACTGGTTTTCCTCCCCATTTTTACTAGTTACCTACTGAAGGAAGAGGACATATAATAATGGAATGAGACCTCCAGTAACAAGAGTATGTGGTTTTGTGTGTCAATAGATGGATGTCGGGACGCCGAGTGTCAATTATCGGAAACTAGTAACCAAATTCAGTATAATTTTTTGAGCCACGGATTTATAATTTAATAGGCGTACAAGGAAGTCATGTATTGCCCACATCAGATATTTTTTAACAAGTAATCCATTTTTATCATAATTTCGAGTTTTTAAGATTTTTAAAATGTTCCTGAAAAAATGGAGGGATGTATGGTAGTGAACACATAAGATCTTTATGTTTTTCTTCCGTTACTGGTCTAGTGGTGTTGTATAATGGAAGTAATTGAATATTTTCGTATATTTTTGGTTTTCCTCTTTTAGGTTTATATAATAGTTTAAGTTATGTTTATATAATTTCTTTAAATTGTTGACTTAGACCACTTTCATAATTAACACTGAATGAATTCCTTATAACTTTGTAATTACAACTACTATCTAAAGGTTCATTTTTGACGATATCGTAAAAATTACAATGAATAAATTTAGTTTAAAATCATGTCGTGTAAAATGTGAAATAAGTGATAAATTCATTTTTTTTTAATTTTGACTTAGACCACTTTCATAATTATGGGCACATATATAATAGCACATAATTATGGGCACATATAATAGCATAAATAACTTCTTAGTTGCTTTGCAATGTCTAAACATTAAACTTCTCACGATCGAAGATCTTCATTTCAAGTAGTGCAAACAGAAAATAAGATAAATATTTGGTTATATTATATATATATATATATATATATATATATATATATATATATATATATATATATATATATATATATATAATATATCATGGGTGTTCAAGCTAAAATAATCAAGTCAAAAATAGTTGATAGTTGATTTCTTCGCTAAGCAAACCACATATTTTCCCCGGTCAAACATCACTTAATCATTCAATGCCTCATTTGGCTCTAATCGATGTTTAACCGATTTAGTATATGTATGTTGTTTTTTCACCAGGCAAAAATTATTTATCATACAAAATTCACTAACTAGGTTGAGTGATTTTTTTTTCTAGACAACCCACGATTTATGTATATATCACATTATACAAATATTTATATTTGTTTAACGCCTTCTTAACAATTAAATAAGACATCTTCGAAGATCAGAGGATTCGTAAGTAACGGTTATATCAGTAACGGTTATATCGAAAAGTTACAACTCATCTTAGTTCGGTTGAAAGTCCGAAATATAGTAGTCCCAAAATAAACCATGACATTTCTCGAAAATTGATATTGATCTAGAGGGCGTACGTTCGTAAATTATACCTTCGTCGCGGAAAGAGAAAGCAGACAAACCCAAACAGACCAGTTTCGAAAAGATTACTGGCTGACATAGAAAAACATTTACAAGAAAATATTGGACTGAGAGGCAGGAATGAAACCTAGTAGGTCCCAGCGAAACAGGAAACAGGAAATTGAAGGAAAGTCTAGTGTTAAAGGACCTGTTTTATTCTTTCACTGGTTGAAAATTAAAATATCTTTAGTACAATGTTATATTCATAATCTTTAAAATTCAGTTCGCAATTTAAATAAAATGCGTGATGTTTAGAACTTGGGAAGAAGCAAATTTAATTAAGCTGTCGTATTTCGCCCTGGTTAGTGAGAACCCAGTTTCTTACAAATCAAAAAATCACAAGTCACTGTATTTCTAAACCATTAAAGTAAACCATTAATTTTGACTAAATATACTAAGACACTAAAATTAGAGAAATTATAGCATTTACTGTATTTTTAACAGTTTTAAAATAAACAAGTTTTTCTGATCTCTGAATTATGAAAATCTCAAAAATGACTTTTTGGAAGATACTGTGTTCTTCCTAAGGCAGTATTTTCGTATATTAAAAAAATATATATATATCACTTTTTTTAATTAGTGCCATAAAATTTGAAATTTGTTAAACAAAATTTAAAAAATCAAACTCATCATATACAGAGGAATGAAAATATGCAATATTCAGCATTAAAATTATAAGGAATGATAAACTACAAGGTTTGTTTAACTTAAATTCTCGCTACATAATTATTTACTCAAGGCAAAAAATCATTTTTCATAAGAGTCATTGCTTTATTTTTGACTCAGAACTAACAGTTATTATGATATTTCAATGTAAGCTGTTCAATAGTTTAAAAGAATTGAGTAGAAACTTGGAGAAAGCGATTGTTTTTTTTTTTTTTTTTACTCAGAGGAACAATAAAACCGGCAATTGTTTACTTTTTTATTACAATTATATATCGTAGATAGTGAAGGAAGTTATTTAATAATGAAAAAATAAATAAGAATGATATTGATAATAATTATAAATAAATAATTATTACTTATTATCAAGTTATGTTTCAATAATTAAAATATATAAAGAGGAACTTATTAATCACTCAAACCTCGATAATGTTTTAGAAAAGAAAACAAATCCAACTTCAGACGATCTTGAAGAACTTTTGAAGAAAACATATTGCATTTTTATAGATTTATCTGACCCTCTGGGCCGCAGTGGAATATTTCTTAGACTACATTTTGGAACACAAACAAAACTCAAAAAAATTGTTAAAGGAACCAAACAAGTTTATAAACATGTAAGCGAAATTGAAATACCACCTAAATCTATAGAGACAGATCAGACTAAATACGTGGTTCTAAAAATAGACTTCCCTTCGATTGCAACTGTCAATTAAATCCAAATCCAGAACGATGAAACAAGGAAATATATTACTATCTTCTAATAATACTTTCTATTAAAAAAAAAAAATCATACGTATCGAAAATTTGAATAATTTTTCAATATTTACTAACATCAAGGGTTAGCCTCCACAAGATCGCGTGAAGATAAAAGTATCAAAGGAGGTTAATTGCTGGTCATTAATGTGTTATAGGTAGGGTTGGAACATCGAAAGTAAAATATCGATATTCGATATTTTGAGATATCGCAAAACCAAATATCGATATCTACAGATAATCGCTAGAAAAATATCGATTTATCGAAAGGAAATGGATGAAAAAGCAAAGAAAAGTGCATCAAATGAGTATAATGTTAATATAAACTGTGAAGAAGGTTAAGAAATAATATAATTATTATTATTTATAAAAGAATATTAGTCATGAATCATAATCAAAAAAAGATAGAAAAGAATTATACTTAAAAAAAAAATGTTATAAAATATTTTTATTTTGAAGGCTTTTAGCCATATTTCACGTATATTATAGTCTTCTAGGAGTTTTTTAATAATAAAACCATCAAACTTCTAAAAAAATGAATTTATCTTATAACGCTTCCGACTATATTGTGAATTCTCGAAACGTTCATCTAAAAGGATGTAATTTATTTGATATACATCGCAGTACAATCATCATTTATATAATTATCAATTTGTCTTTACATAGGATTGATTAACGTTAATTGTATATAAATCTTACCTGCTAATTATTGTTTGGAATAAATTACTAAATATTGTTTATTCTTATATTTACTGGTAAAACTACAGAATCGTGATCCCAACATGGCGGACGTCTAAATTTTTAGGGCCTGACTGATCTTAAAAATATAGACTTTACTTGGAAGACGAAAATAAATACGAATTATTGAGGGGGCTGTATTGTAGTGTTTTTATACGAAATAAAGGAGGATTTTCAAGAGACCAGAAAATCCATACGAATTATAGGAATATATGAATTACCGGGATATGAATTATCGACATTCTACTGCAATATAGTTTAACATTTCGGTGTCATCGATATATCGTTGTAAAATATCGATATCATCGATATATCGGATGTTAAGATATCGATTTTTTCAACTCCGATAAATCGATATTTCGCGTTTCGATATTCCAATCCTAGTTATAGGTAGCCATGAAAAATAAACGAGGTCAAGTTCAAAACTAATAACTAAAATAAATTCGTTGGACGGTTATGGAAGACAGTGCATTATCTTAAATTATAAAACCGTTCTCCAAACCCATGATTATACAATTTCAAGGCGAGACGGAAAGAGGTCTATCGGCTAGGAATGAAATAAATGAGTCCTCCTTAGGAGCTTTCTGCCATTTTTTTAGTGTATGATGACTTTTCAGGTAGCGAATACCGTTCGAAGTTGCTAAGCCAAACTAATTATTAGCTACCTGGAAATGTAGTATTTCCTTTCACTAAGAAATTAGAAAATAATCACTGAACTAAAGTATTACTTTGTGACTCTTATAATTGGCTGAATGAAACAGCAATATTTTTCAAAGCGACATGTAAGGACTTTTTAAGGAAACAAAGATCCTTGATGTAAAAATCACGATACCTGACTCGAGGGAACATTGAAATAAGGAAAAAAACAAACAGCACGGCGGAGTTTGTCATTAAAGGAATGAAATATCCATATGAATTATTTATATAAATGAAGGAACATTCGAAAATTAATTGGAGAGTTGCTGTACTTGTTAATGAAGCGAGTAGATAGTCTTGAAAGAGTTTAGCGCAATCCAATACTATCATATTTCTATAATTGACAAAGACTGTTATATTCAATAAACGGAAAACTCTGAGTTATGTCTACTAACTTAATGCCTACTAACTTAATGCCTACTAACTTAATGCCCACTAACTTAATGTCTACTAACTTAATGCCTACTTATTAAAACTTTCATGGACACGCGTATCAGTCATTTTAATCCTAGATACGTAACAAACAACTAAAAATATCAAACTTCAAAAACCAAATAAAAAAAAATGGGGCTATGTTTAAAAATGTACGGACTTCTTCACCTACTACTGATTCTAATTATCACTAATTTTTTATCTTTTTGAAATTAATTAGTTAATTTTTTAACTTAAATTTTCAAAAACGACAATAAATCCTGGAATAGTTTAATTACATAAAATTGAAACGTTTAAGTAAATATTTTAAAATATTAAATATATTTTTGTTGATGATATTTTTTTCAAATTTTCGCAATTCTGTAAAAAAAGTAGATTTAGATGTTTCCTCTAACCAGTACCTTTTTGGGATAATCTTGATTGTTGTAATTCGCCAAATTCTTTGCAATTTTGCAGTTCCATAAAATGTTCACAATTTTAACAATAAATTTCACAATTTAGCCAATATTGAATATTCGGTAAATGTTTACATTTCTATATTTAAAAAAAAATAAAACAGAATACAATGTTTCTGTTTACAGACTGATTTTTATTTTCTATATTTACGATCTATTTCTTGTTTTCGCATATATTTGAACAATTTTGTAATTATATAAATGTTCACACTTATTAAAATTATACGATAATTTTAAATAGGTTTAGCTTAAAAACTTTTTAATATGAATGTAGATAATGATTAAAGTGTCGGCCACATACCACACATAAACCACATACCTGTCCTGATGACAACTTACTGCTCAGGTAAAGTTGATTGATAAATCAAGGTAATAGGGTAATAGTAGGGTGATGGTTTTATTTGGACGGCATTTTAACAGAAGGGAACCGATCCACATGGCAGTTGTTTTGAGTAAACTCAAGCCAATGTTATTTGGACGGCATTTTAACAGAAGGGAACCGATCCACATGGCAGTTGTTTTGAGTAAACTCAAGCCAATGTTATTTGGACGGCATTTTAACAGAAGGGAACCGATCCACATGGCAGTTGTTTTGAGTAAACTCAAGCCAATGTTATTTGGACGGCATTTTAACAGAAGGGAACCGATCCACATGGCAGTTGTTTTGAGTAAACTCAAGCCAATGTTATTTGGACGGCATTTTAACAGAAGGGAACCGATCCACATGGCAGTTGTTTTGAGTAAACTCAAGCCAATGTTATTTGGACGGCATTTTAACAGAAGGGAACCGATCCACATGGCAGTTGTTTTGAGTAAACTCAAGCCGATGTTATTTGGACGCCATTTTAAGAGAAGGGAACCGATCCACATGGCAGTTGTTTTGAGTAAACTCAAGCCGATGTTATTTGGACGCCATTTTAAGAGAAGGGAACCGATCCACATGGCAGTTGTTTTGAGTAAACTCAAGCCAATGTTATTTGGACGGCATTTTAACAGAAGGGAACCGATCCACATGGCAGTTGTTTTGAGTAAACTCAAGCCGATGTTATTTGGACGGCATTTTAACAGAAGGGAACCGATCCACATGGCAGTTGTTTTGAGTAAACTCAAGCCAATGTTATTTGGACGGCATTTTAACAGAAGGGAACCGATCCACATGGCAGTTGTTTTGAGTAAACTCAAGCCGATGTTATTTGGACGGCATTTTAACAGAAGGGAACCGATCCACATGGCAGTTGTTTTGAGTAAACTCAAGCCACTGTTATTTGGACGGCATTTTAACAGAAGGGAACCGATCCACATGGCAGTTGTTTTGAGTAAACTCAAGCCACTGTTATTTGGACGGCATTTTAACAGAAGGGAACAGATCCACATGGCAGTTGTTTTGAGTAAACTCAAGCCAATGTTATTTGGACGCCATTTTAAGAGAAGGGAACCGATCCACATGGCAGTTGTTTTGAGTAAACTCAAGCCAATGTTATTTGGACGGCATTTTAACAGAAGGGAACCGATCCACATGGCAGTTGTTTTGAGTAAACTCAAGCCAATGTTATTTGGACGGCATTTTAACAGAAGGGAACAGATCCACATGGCAGTTGTTTTGAGTAAACTCAAGCCAATGTTATTTGGACGGCATTTTAACAGAAGGGAACCGATCCACATGGCAGTTGTTTTGAGTAAACTCAAGCCAATGTTATTTGGACGGCATTTTAACAGAAGGGAACCGATCCACATGGCAGTTGTTTTGAGTAAACTCAAGCCGATGTTATTTGGACGCCATTTTATGAGAAGGGAACCGATCCACATGGCAGTTGTTTTGAGTAAACTCAAGCCAATGTTATTTGGACGCCATTTTAACAGAAGGGAACCGATCCACATGGCAGTTGTTTTGAGTAAACTCAAGCCAATGTTATTTGGACGCCATTTTAAGAGAAGGGAACCGATCCACATGGCAGTTGTTTTGAGTAAACTCAAGCCGATGTTATTTGGACGCCATTTTAAGAGAAGGGAACCGATCCACATGGCAGTTGTTTTGAGTAAACTCAAGCCGATGTTATTTGGACGGCATTTTAACCGAAGGGAACCGATCCACATGGCAGTTGTTTTGAGTAAACTCAAGCCAATGTTATTTGGACGGCATTTTAACAGAAGGGAACCGATCCACATGGCAGTTGTTTTGAGTAAACTCAAGCCAATGTTATTTGGACGCCATTTTAAGAGAAGGGAACCGATCCACATGGCAGTTGTTTTGAGTAAACTCAAGCCGATGTTATTTGGACGCCATTTTAAGAGAAGGGAACCGATCCACATGGCAGTTGTTTTGAGTAAACTCAAGCCGATGTTATTTGGACGCCATTTTAAGAGAAGGGAACCGATCCACATGGCAGTTGTTTTGAGTAAACTCAAGCCGATGTTATTTGGACGCCATTTTAAGAGAAGGGGACCGATCCACATGGCAGTTGTTTTGAGTAAACTCAAGCCAATGTTATTTGGACGGCATTTTAACAGAAGGGAACCGATCCACATGGCAGTTGTTTTGAGTAAACTCAAGCCGATGTTATTTGGACGGCATTTTAACAGAAGGGAACCGATCCACATGGCAGTTGTTTTGAGTAAACTCAAGCCGATGTTATTTGGACGCCATTTTAAGAGAAGGGAACCGATCCACATGGCAGTTGTTTTGAGTAAACTCAAGCCGATGTTATTTGGACGGCATTTTAACAGAAGGAAACCGATCCACATGGCAGTTGTTTTGAGTAAACTCAAGCCGATGTTATTTGGACGCCATTTTAAGAGAAGGGAACCGATCCACATGGCAGTTGTTTTGAGTAAACTCAAGCCAATGTTATTTGGACGGCATTTTAACAGAAGGGAACCGATCCACATGGCAGTTGTTTTGAGTAAACTCAAGCCAATGTTATTTGGACGGCATTTTAAGAGAAGGGAACCGATCCACATGGCAGTTGTTTTGAGTAAACTCAAGCCAATGTTATTTGGACGGCATTTTAACAGAAGGGAACCGATCCACATGGCAGTTGTTTTGAGTAAACTCAAGCCAATGTTATTTGGACGGCATTTTAACAGAAGGGAACCGATCCACATGGCAGTTGTTTTGAGTAAACTCAAGCCACTGTTATTTGGACGGCATTTTAACAGAAGGGAACCGATCCACATGGCAGTTGTTTTGAGTAAACTCAAGCCAATGTTATTTGGACGCCATTTTAAGAGAAGGGAACCGATCCACATGGCAGTTGTTTTGAGTAAACTCAAGCCAATGTTATTTGGACGGCATTTTAACAGAAGGGAACCGATCCACATGGCAGTTGTTTTGAGTAAACTCAAGCCAATGTTATTTGGACGGCATTTTAACAGAAGGGAACCGATCCACATGGCAGTTGTTTTGAGTAAACTCAAGCCAATGTTATTTGGACGGCATTTTAACAGAAGGGAACCGATCCACATGGCAGTTGTTTTGAGTAAACTCAAGCCAATGTTATTTGGACGGCATTTTAACAGAAGGGAACCGATCCACATGGCAGTTGTTTTGAGTAAACTCAAGCCAATGTTATTTGGACGGCATTTTAACAGAAGGGAACCGATCCACATGGCAGTTGTTTTGAGTAAACTCAAGCCAATGTTATTTGGACGCCATTTTAAGAGAAGGGAACCGATCCACATGGCAGTTGTTTTGAGTAAACTCAAGCCAATGTTATTTGGACGGCATTTTAACAGAAGGGAACCGATCCACATGGCAGTTGTTTTGAGTAAACTCAAGCCAATGTTATTTGGACGCCATTTTAAGAGAAGGGAACCGATCCACATGGCAGTTGTTTTGAGTAAACTCAAGCCAATGTTATTTGGACGGCATTTTAACAGAAGGGAACCGATCCACATGGCAGTTGTTTTGAGTAAACTCAAGCCAATGTTATTTGGACGCCATTTTAATAGAAGGGAACCGATCCACATGGCAGTTGTTTTGAGTAAACTCAAGCCAATGTTATTTGGACGCCATTTTAAGAGAAGGGAACCGATCCACATGGCAGTTGTTTTGAGTAAACTCAAGCCGATGTTATTTGGACGCCATTTGAAGAGAAGGGAACCGATCCACATGGCAGTTGTTTTGAGTAAACTCAAGCCAATGTTATTTGGACGGCATTTTAACAGAAGGGAACCGATCCACATGGCAGTTGTTTTGAGTAAACTCAAGCCAATGTTATTTGGACGCCATTTTAACAGAAGGGAACCGATCCACATGGCAGTTGTTTTGAGTAAACTCAAGCCAATGTTATTTGGACGCCATTTTAAGAGAAGGGAACCGATCCACATGGCAGTTGTTTTGAGTAAACTCAAGCCGATGTTATTTGGACGCCATTTTAAGAGAAGGGAACCGATCCACATGGCAGTTGTTTTGAGTAAACTCAAGCCAATGTTATTTGGACGGCATTTTAACAGAAGGGAACCGATCCACATGGCAGTTGTTTTGAGTAAACTCAAGCCAATGTTATTTGGACGCCATTTTAAGAGAAGGGAACCGATCCACATGGCAGTTGTTTTGAGTAAACTCAAGCCAATGTTATTTGGACGGCATTTTAACAGAAGGGAACCGATCCACATGGCAGTTGTTTTGAGTAAACTCAAGCCAATGTTATTTGGACGGCATTTTAACAGAAGGGAACCGATCCACATGGCAGTTGTTTTGAGTAAACTCAAGCCAATGTTATTTGGACGCCATTTTAAGAGAAGGGAACCGATCCACATGGCAGTTGTTTTGAGTAAACTCAAGCCGATGTTATTTGGACGGCATTTTAACAGAAGGGAACCGATCCACATGGCAGTTGTTTTGAGTAAACTCAAGCCGATGTTATTTGGACGGCATTTTAACAGAAGGGAACCGATCCACATGGCAGTTGTTTTGAGTAAACTCAAGCCAATGTTATTTGGACGGCATTTTAACAGAAGGGAACCGATCCACATGGCAGTTGTTTTGAGTAAACTCAAGCCAATGTTATTTGGACGGCATTTTAAGAGAAGGGAACCGATCCACATGGCAGTTGTTTTGAGTAAACTCAAGCCAATGTTATTTGGACGGCATTTTAACAGAAAGGAACCGATCCACATGGCAGTTGTTTTGAGTAAACTCAAGCCAATGTTATTTGGACGGCATTTTAACAGAAGGGAACCGATCCACATGGCAGTTGTTTTGAGTAAACTCAAGCCAATGTTATTTGGACGGCATTTTAACAGAAGGGAACCGATCCACATGGCAGTTGTTTTGAGTAAACTCAAGCCGATGTTATTTGGACGGCATTTTAACAGAAGGGAACCGATCCACATGGCAGTTGTTTTGAGTAAACTCAAGCCGATGTTATTTGGACGGCATTTTAACAGAAGGGAACCGATCCACATGGCAGTTGTTTTGAGTAAACTCAAGCCAATGTTATTTGGACGGCATTTTAACAGAAGGGAACCGATCCACATGGCAGTTGTTTTGAGTAAACTCAAGCCAATGTTATTTGGACGGCATTTTAAGAGAAGGGAACCGATCCACATGGCAGTTGTTTTGAGTAAACTCAAGCCAATGTTATTTGGACGGCATTTTAACAGAAAGGAACCGATCCACATGGCAGTTGTTTTGAGTAAACTCAAGCCAATGTTATTTGGACGGCATTTTAACAGAAGGGAACCGATCCACATGGCAGTTGTTTTGAGTAAACTCAAGCCAATGTTAAATGTCCTTGAAAAATCTGGTAGCATTCAGATAACTTTATTTTATTTTTTATTACAAACCTAATTTTATTTTTGTGATAGTGGAAAAGTATGAAGGAGAATCTTGGTTGGGGTGCGGTAAATAAATGAACACACAATAAGAAAAAAATTTATTATAATGTATGTCGGCGCTTCGGCCTAAATTTTAGGCCATCATCAGGGCTAAGAAAAAAACAAGATAACAAAAGATGTAACAGCAGTGGCAGTACCAGTAATAAAAAAAAAATGTTAATAAACAGAAAGACAAAGAAAATATAAAGTATAAAGAAAAATATGCTGATCATAATATGTTAATATTAATGTGAAAAATGAGTAATATAGAAGAATATGTTATTTTATAATAAAGTATAAATACGGAATATAAATAAGTACTTTTTCATGAAATAGGAATGCAACTTTCTATTTTCAATATGTTTTTCAACTTCGATTTTTCATTGAAGATGTCTGAACCAAGAGATAAGCATCCAATCTAAGAGATAGTTGTTAGATGAAATGGCAAGTACGCACTAATTCCATCCAAAACCACTTCTGACTTTGGCATATTTTGTGGATTGATTCCCTTCTGATAAATTCCGTCTAGTCAATACTGATTAGGCCATGAAAGGAGCACTAGGGTACAACTATAGACTAGGGGCGCGTTATCACTTGTTCATTCCGAGGTCACCCGAACGTTGCCGGACTAGCACACTCTAGCGCCATTTGTGCTAATTGCTTTGCATTCAGTTGTATCATTCGTATTCATACGAATTATTAAAATTGTTCCTTCTTTAATTAGAAATTATTTAAAATTACTAGTGCTTTCGACTTCCGCTCATTACGTTCGCCCAAGAAGTGAACAAAACATCGACTGATCCTTTTCAGTTGAGGTCGAGGCCTTACCGTAACTTCAATTATTACTGCTTTAAATTATTACAAAAGTTTGCCCAGATCACCGGAAGTCGAAAGCACTAGTAATTTTAAATAATTTCTAATTAAAGAAGGAACAATTTTAAACTGAAACTCGTGAAACGCCATTTAGTCGCTTAGTGCGTACCAATGTGCCATATCCATTAATAATGGAACCAAACCAGTGACTTGCAGCTCATACCGCTAAACCTGGTTTAAACTATCATAATGAAAATGAAATATTATTGTAAACTCTACTTATATTACATAATTTCTGTACTAAACCAAATATGTGATAGTGATGAAACGCCCGAGAAAATTGATTCGACTGCTACTCAATCATGACCAACTTTCAACAGCTAAATTGTGATTAGTGATTGATTAATTATTTGTCACTTCTATAATTTTGTTTTATTGAAAACTAGTTTCGAATGCTATACATTCATCCTCAGTTCTAAAAACACACAAAAATTCAAAAATAAGCAATTTAAAATACAGTTTGGTATTATTATGCATATTAAATTAATTGTAATATAAATTAGTATTATAAAACATTTATGAATTATGAATTTAATTAAGGCAAGAGATCAAATACATGTTGGCATTCACCAAGGTTCAAGTAGGTTATATCAAACAGAAAAGGTTACACCAGTTTGTTTTCGCACTGAACTAGTAATGGAAATGACTGTAATGGAAGAAAGGGGAGTAATATAATACCAATTTATATTACATTTAATTTAATATGTATAATAATACCAAACTATATTTTAATTTGGTTATTTTTGAATTTTTGTGGGTTTTTAGAGAACTGCAGTCGAATGTACTCGTATAACATTGGAAACTAGTTTTCAATAAAAACAAAATTATAGAAGTGGCAAATAATTAATCAATCCCTAATTAGATTGATCCTTCTATACTATCATGGGGAGGTCAACTGAATTGTGATTAAATCAGGCAATTAAAAACACAAACTAAATTTCTGCCAGCCATTACCTGCCAACCATGCGGAGACTTCCATTTTCGTTTGTATCGAGAATTACTGAAGTATGTTTGACCTTACAGACCTTCTTTTTGCTCTTTGCATTTGAATTTCAATTTTCAAGCTCTCCATTCCATTTGAGGCGAGAAGGACATCCATGTAATGCTATGTAGTCGTTCTGGAAACTAATCGTAGATGGATACCTTGAACTGCCGAGTTAGGTAGAGAAACATCAGCAATTGACTATTTAGTAGATGACTTACCTAACAAACTGATTCAATTTTTTTTTTAATATACAAAAGTTTGAATAACATATCAGGGTGACTTACCAAACAAATCAGTTCGATTTTTTTTTTTTTTTGATAGTTATTAGTTTTAATAAGAGATCGTCAGATGTGGCCCTGATCAGCAGAAAAGAACCTGGGTCGGGCAGAGAAAAGTTGGCAAGATGCAAGACGGATTGCAGTTACAAGAGCGGAATGGAAATGGCCTATGCTCCACTAGGAGTCAACGGAGATAAATGAATGAATAAAATAATATGCTAAACAAATTAGAGAGGACAAACTCTTTTGGGTTTGAACAATTCGTACCGAAAAAAAAGGTCTCGAAGTAAGGGATAAAGTAAAATAGATTAAAATTCAAAATAAAGGAACAGAAACGCTGATAATTTTGATAAAACAAGCGGAAATATTTGAAGTATCATAGAATTACCATTAACATCTCTTCTGAGCTACCTGAGAACGTATATATTTCCGTGGGAGGCCCCCCAGGTACCAGCCAACCAGGTACCAGCCAACCCCGTTCTCACCATAATATTTTTGAAAAATAAATACTAAAAAGTACAAAAAAAATATCTGATGTGGACAACACATGACTTCCTTGTACGCCAATTAAACTATAAATCGGTGGCTCAAAAAATGATCCTGAATTTATTTACTAGTTTCCGAAGATTGCTGTATCTCAAAAACGACACTCGGCGTCGCGACATCCATCTATTGGCACACACACACACACACACAGACATACTCTTATTTCTGGAGGTCTCATTCCGTTATTATAAGTAGTTTTCTTTCAGTTGGTAACAAGTTCCAAAGAGATTTCTTCGTATGCCGTTAGAACAGTTAATATCACTACATAAAGCATTGGAAATAGACAATTTCGACATTTTAAGCGGAAAAACCCACTCAACTTATATCTTATTCTCCAGCTGCAGACTTGTTCATCTCACAAATGGGGAGGAAACCCAGTAATTTACACTCAAATTTAACACTTAAAACAAGTAATAAAAATGTTTAATTGGGTTGGAAACCAAATTGCGTTTATAGCCTTTATTACCGAAACATATGATTTCTGTGTTTAATTTTAATATAATTTTTTATGTAAGTTTATTATGACGTTCAAGTAAAGTACCCTTTTAGGCTACCAATTATTAAAACAAAAATCTAGTAAATACATTCATACCGATATAAAAGTCCTATTTACCAAATTTGAGATGTTTTACATTTTAATATAATTTTTGATAAAGGTCTAATATGATCTTCAAGTAAAGTATCGTTTCCGGTTTGTCAATGATAACCAAAATTTATTATATTATTTATATTAATATGAAGGTCTTGTATACCTAATTTGAGAAGTTTTGCACAGTATTTCAATATAATTTTTGATGGAAATCAATTATGACCTTCAAGTGAAGTACCACTTCCGGTGATCCAGTAGTGACTAAAAAGGGAGGTTCACAACTAGACTTTACAGTAATCCTAAATACAAAATTTCAACTTTCTGTGACTAACTGTTTTTGAGTTAGGCGAGATATGAACGTATGTACGTACAGACGCCAGGACGAAACCAGTCAAAATGGATTCAGGGATGGTCAAAATGGATATTTCCGTTGAAATCTGAAAACCGAAAATTTTCGCGATTACAATACTTCCTTTACTTCGTACAAGGAAGTAAAAAAGAAAGACAAAAAAAAAAATAAATGAAATAGCTACTCCTGTGACGTCCATTTCCAGAGACATCGGTGTCGATAGTTAGACTGCCCCCTCCCCTCCCGCCCCTCCAGGCACCTGTCATCCTCTCTCCCGAAAATTTGTTTAGCTACGCCAATGCTGAGAACCTTGAAAGTGTATTTTGTACTGAATGTTATTTCTCACCATCCCCAGCACTTTGCTAATTGTTCCTTCGCCCGTCTTGAGATAATTGCTATTGGCAACTGTATTCAGCTCCCCCCCCCCCTCCCCCCCACCCTCAGAGATAGAGTGAGAGCTTCCTAGATAAGAAACAACTTCATCCATCCATTTCTTACCTGTCGTGTTTTCATTGAATAAACGATCGTGGGAAACAATATTGTTATCTTACCTTAAAAAATTAGCCATCTGGAACTTCCTTTGAAAATCCACCAGCTTTTAAAGAGGAATCTTCGTTCATTTAATAATTCTTGATTCTGGAAAAGATAATAGTTGTTAATAAAAATTAATTATCAGTGGACGTCCGGATGATGGTATAGAAGGATCAATCTAATTAGGGATTGATAAATTATTTGCCACTTCTATAATTTTTTTTTTTAATACTTGTTTCGAATGTTCGGCATTCATCTTCAGTTCTAAAAACACACAAAAATTAAAAAATAAGTTATTCAAAACAGTAAAACAATACAGTTTGGTATTATTATACATATTAAATTAAATGTAATATAAATTATAATACTATTATAAAACATTTATGAATTATGAATTTAATTAAGCCGAGAAATCAAATACATGTTGGTACTCATCAAGGTTTAAATGGATTATATCAAACAGAAAAAGTTGCATTGCTTTGTTCTCGAACTGAACTAGTAATTGGATTTTTTCTTAAATGACCAAATAAATATCTCCATTAGTTCAATTACTGGAAAAACCCCGACCCCTAAACTGTACCATTTACTTACAAACACCTCACCTTTCTTCCATTACAGTCATTTCCATTACCAGTTCAGTGCGAGAACAAATCAATGAACCTTTTCTGTTTGATATAATCCATTTAAACCTAGGTGAGTACCAACATGGTATTTGGTCTCTTGTCTTAATTAAATTTATAATGCATAAATATTTTAAAATACTACTTTATATTAAATTTAATTTAATATGTATAATAATATCAAACTGTATTTTAAATAGCTAATTTTTGAATTTTTGTGTGTTTTTAAAACTGAAGATGAATGTATAACATTGGAAACTATTTTTCAATAAAAACAAAATTATAGAAGCGGCAAATAATTTATCAATCCCTAAAAATTAATTATGTTGGATTCATAAAGGGCCTTAATATCTGACGAATACTTGGCACTTCCGCTGCAGGAGCTTCCGGCAGATGTCGCTAGTGTTATTAGTTGACAACATCGTTAAGCTACAAAATATGCTATCTCTTTCAGGATCTATTCATTTAATAATGTAAATGTATTCACTACGATTCTTTAAACTATATTTTTAATTTTTGCTTAGAATAAAAGTTTAATATATTTTGACTTTGAAGAATGCTCCATTGGCATAGAAAATTAAAGAACTCTAACTTCTAAATCCGTTTCGACCTTGTTAAAAAAAAAAAATTCCGTTTCCTGTAAATAGATAAGAATTGCTCCTTATCTACTGACGGAGAAGTATTCGCTTTATATACGCTTCTCTGAAACATCCTCTCCTACCCTATCGCTTTTTCTAACACCAAGCTGTTTTTTATCAACTCCAACACGCTATTTTAAAATGCATAACAGTTCTGATATTTGATTGAGGTTTTAGTTTTAGAGATTGTAAGCCCTATATTCACAAAATTCTCTATTAGAACATAACACGCCTTAAAAGCTCAACATTGATTCTTGAATATACATTTCAATTCAGTCGGCTAATACACTGAAACACATATACAGGATTGATAAATTATTTGCCACTTCTATAAATTTGTTTTATTGAAAACTACTTTCGAATGTTATACATTCATCTTCAGTTCTAAAAACACACAAAAAATTCAAAAATAAGCAATTCAAAATATAGTTTGGTATTATTATACATATTAAATTAGATGTAATATAAATCAGCATTATAAAACATTTATGAATTATGAATTAAATTAAGAGAAGAGACCAAATGCATGTTGGTACTCACCAAGGTTTGAGTAGATTATATCAAACAGAAAACTTTGAAGTTTCATCGAAATCGGACCAATATTAGCAAAGATATGGCTATTTCAGCTCCTTTTCTATTTGTTATAATCCATTTAAACCTTGGTGAGTACAAACATGTATTTGATTTCTTGTCTTAATTAAATTAATAATTCAAAATGTTTTATAGTACTGATTTATATTACATCTAATTTAATATGTATAATAATACCAAACTATATTTTTAATTGCTTATTTTTTAATTTTTTGAGTGTTTTTAGAACTGAAGATGAATGTGTAACATTGGAAGCTAGTTTTCAATAAAACAAATTTATAGAAGTGGCAAATAATTAATCAATCCCTAATTAGATTGATCCTTCTATACCATGTCAACTGACATACAGGGGAACCTCGACTTTCCATGAAATTGCAAAATGAAAGTCAATCACAAAATCGAGAGTTGAGATCTGGAAGTATGAAATTGTAAATTTTTTTGTTAAAATCAAATGTGATTTCAGAAATATATTTAGCAGAAGGGTGTAAATAATATTGTGATCCCAGAGCGCCCAGTTATTGGACAGACGGTGTAATATTTACCAAGGCTTAATCAAAAATTCTTGATGGAATTCTACAATTTGTACTTACGTATTATCCTCTAAAATAAGAGATTTTTATCTTCTTTTCTGGTATGAACATGTTAAAAAATTGGGAATTTCCTGTTACGGAAGAAGATGCAGTAAAGTATTTTCAAGGTTTTGGGATTATTCCATCGAAGAAAGTCTTTGACAACGGGTATGATATTTCCTTTACATAAATAACTAAATTTAAATTACAGTAAGGCCTCGACTTCAGGTAAAAGGATTCCTTTTTATTGTGTATCCCATGAGTTTGTATATCTCTGGAGCGAGCGAAACGAGCATAAGTTGACAGTTGCAGTCTAATTAAAATAGTAATAATTTTAATGATCACAATGAATACGAATTTTAACGCCGCTACACAAATTCAAAGCTTTAGGATTGTTCTCCTTATTTTTTTAAATTGTTTTCCTTTCTTTTAAAAGAAATTTTATTAATGAAATGCAATTAAAATTTAATTTTTAAACGCCATAATATAAATTCTCATGGCATTATAAGATATAAGAGACGACAACAGACCATCTGGTCGACCGTATAATACGTAAGTATTCTACAATTAATACAAAAGTAGAACTTGATAAAATTATTCATTAATAGAATAACAGAATAACACGCTCATGAACAAGGTAATGATCAAAATATGAACAACTGAAAAAACTAAGACAGCAATACCGTACGCTCCTTTAATAAAAAATCTACAGGTTACTGCTAAAAATCTACAGGTTACTGCTAAAACAGGTCGAACTTGAAATAAGTAAATTAGTAACCAGTTGATCGCAGAGAAATTAAAGCAATAAAATAAAACCTTGGTATTTAACTAAATCATCAATTCGGTGTAAACCAATGATCCACGTGGTGTATGATTTCTACTCGGTTTTGCAGCTCTCATTTTCGCTTTTTTACTCCATAACTAATTCGTTTTTAAAAATATAGAAAATATCATTACAGAATAACTGGTATAGATAGATATAAATTCGTAACTAGATAATAAACAATAAACAATATTCATGAACAACAATTTTCGATCGGAGAATCTCGCATCAATAAAATAAAAAACAAAACATTCTTGTTATGCGTGATGAAGATGAGCTTCCGTTGTTTGTTTTCGAAAGATCCTGGCTTCCGTCCAATTTATGCGGGGGGCGACCTCAGAAATTCTTTCTTTGCCTCCCACTTGGATTTTTTTCTCACCCGTTTTAAACTTGTTCGCTACCTGATTAGTTCCTTCGGAAAACGATTTCTTCATGAAATATAAGAGGATTAAATAGAGCAACGAAAATTTCAAACCAACTTTCCAGCTGAAGATAACTTCACTGCTTGAGAGTATATGAGGTCGCTGATTCAGAAAATGAGATTATTTTATAAATTAAGAATAACTGACGCAATAAAGTGACCGAAATCTACAAGGTTTGTTTTAAAATCTTAAGTACGGTGTTGGGGAGTTGAGAAATACCAATCTGAGACCAGATTCTAAAATCAAGAATGCCGTATCGAATAGGCAATATTAGGGTCATTCTTCGAAAATAGGGGGGTCACAGTCCCATGAATAGGGGGATCACAGTCCCATGAATAGGGGGATCACAGTCCCATGAAGAAACCGGACTTTTTTGATGAATCTGGCAGAAATGTTTTCATTGATTTTGATAAAGCATGGTCAAATCCCTATCAAATCCCTTCAAACAGTTGGTAAGCCCTCTCAAATCCCTTCAAACAGTTGGTAAGCCCTCTCAAATCCCTTCAAACAGTTGGTAAGCCCTCTCAAATCCCTTCAAACAGTTGGTAAGCCCTATCAAATCCCTTCAAACAGTTGGTAAGCCCTCTCAAATCCCTTCAAACAGTTGGTAAGCCCTATCAAATCCCTTCAAACAGTTGGTAAGCCCTCTCAAATCCCTTCAAACAGTTGGTAAGCCCTCTCAAATCCCTTCAAACAGTTGGTAAGCCCTCTCAAATCCCTTCAAACAGTTGGTAAGCCCTATCAAATCCCTTCAAACAGTTGGTAAGCCCTATCAAATCCCTTCAAACAGTTGGTAAGCACTCTCAAATCCCTTCAAACAGTTGGTAAAACCTATCAAATCCCTTCAAACAGTTGGCAAGCCCTCTCAAATCCTTTCAAACAGTTGGTAAGCCCTATCAAATCCTTTCAAACAGTTGGCAAGCCCTCTCAAATTCCTTCAAACAGTTGGTAAGCCCTATCAAATCCCTTCA
Source organism: Rhaphigaster nebulosa (assembly GCA_948150685.1). Lineage (NCBI taxonomy): Eukaryota > Metazoa > Arthropoda > Insecta > Hemiptera > Pentatomidae > Rhaphigaster > Rhaphigaster nebulosa. The sequence goes on along the minus strand of OX411309.1, from coordinate 158,581,346 downwards.
AACAGTTGGTAAGCCCTATCAAATCCCTTCAAACAGTTGGTAAGCCCTATCAAATCCCTTCAAACAGTTGGTAAGCCCTATCAAATCCCTTCAAACAGTTGGTAAGCCCTATCAAATCCCTTCAAACAGTTGGTAAGCCCTCTCAAATCCCTTCAAACAGTTGGTAAAACCTATCAAATCCCTTCAAACAGTTGGCAAGCCCTCTCAAATCCTTTCAAACAGTTGGTAAGCCCTATCAAATCCTTTCAAACAGTTGGCAAGCCCTCTCAAATTCCTTCAAACAGTTGGTAAGCCCTATCAAATCCCTTCAAACAGTTGGTAAGCCCTATCAAATCCCTTCAAACCAAATTGCAACCGTCGTTGAGAGGAACCTCAATTAACAACTTGTGACTATGAGATGTTAAGTTAAAAGATGTGCTTGGCGATTCTCACTCCCTCACCTGCTCACAGAATAGAGAAAATATGTTAATGAATGTCGATGAATTTCTATTGTAGTTCTTCAGACTTTATGGAATTTGGTATGGTGTAAATATGGAGACTCTAAAGTTAAGGTCCAATCAGTAAACAACGAATAAGCACAAAAACCTCACTTCCTCACTTATAATTTATTATTTTAATTTGTTTTTCAATCAATATGTCTCTAATTCAATTGCTTTATTAATAATCAGTTGACATCCACATGATGGTAAAGAAGGATCGGTCTAATTAGGTATTGATTAATTATTTGCCACTTCTATAAATTTGTTTTATTGAAAACTAGCCCAACTTTGAAATCAGATATCCAACTTTGCAATTCATATAAATGAAAAAAAAAAACATAAATTCATCAAAGACTCAGGAGTTAAATTAATACATCACGTTGAAAACAGCCTCAAATTAAATATATATGAAGCACTTGAAATATTAAAAGCCTTCAAATCCAATCCAGATTTTTGCTTAAATGACCAAATAAATATCTCCAATAGTTCAATCTTAAATTTATTCCCATCTGCAACAGAAAAACCAATTACTCACCGGCATTACTGGAAAAATCCAGACCCTCAAACCAATTATCTATAAGCATCCTACCTACCTTTCTTTCAGTGTTCATACAGTGCGAGAAGGAACCAGTACAAAATTTTCTGTTTGATATAATCCATTTAAACCTTGGTGAGTACCAACATATATTTGATTTATTGTCTTAATTAAATTCATAAATGTTTTATAATACTGATTTATATTACATCTAATTTAATATGCATAATAATACCAAATTATATTTTGAATTGCTTATTTTTGAATTGTTTGTGTGTTTTTAGAACTGAAGATAAATGTATAACATTCGAAACTAGTTTTCAAATTTATAGAAGTGGCAAATAATTTATCAATCCCTAATTAGCTTTATTAATAAGTCACAATTAATTTATCTCGTAAGCTTTATAAAAATAATGCAATAATTTAACTAAGCATTATTGGAACTAAAGATATTTCAATAAAATTATATATATATATATATATATATATATATATATATATATATATATATACATATTTTTATTGTTATTATCTCCTTGTAATATTCCCATTCTACTATGCTCACTCCCTCACTTTTGAAAATTGGAATATTATGATGTATCTTACGTTCAAGAAACAATTATGATGGAATATTTTGACAAAAGTTTCTGAGATGCAATTAAAATCAATAAGAAAATTACAGTGCTATTTAAAGTAATAAGAAAATTATTAGAAAATATCCCTTTTTTAGAAGAATGACCCATTAACACCATTCATTATTATATCGAAAAAATGGCGAAAAGTTTCCAAAACCTTTTTCATCTAAATATTATCATCTCTACTTCTTATAGTTCGTAGAGACGATAGAAGCGTTTGTCGTGATATGTCCAGATCAAATCAATAAAAATGGGTTCGTACAGTCATTAAACGGCTCATCATATCTCGATAAACAGTTCCTTTGGTAATATCTTATCCAAGATGGACAAAGACGAATCAGCCAAGATCTATGAATTATGGCAGTTCAGAATCAGCAGGCCATCTAGAAACGTATAACCAACCTATTTTGAGATAAAGTTACATCACTATCCACCTGATAACTGAATAAGATACAAGACGTAAGGTCATCCTCCTACTCATGTATGAATATATATATATATATATATATATATATATATATATATATATATATATATTTATCTATTTTATCTGGAGATAGTTCTCCAACAAACAAAACAATATATTTTAATCTTTATCTGCTTATTGCGAAATCTATATATATATATATATATATATATATATATATATATATTTCGCAATAAGCAGATAAAGATTAAAATATATTGTTTTGTTTGTTGGAGAACTATCTCCAGATAAAATAGATAAATATATATATATATATATATATATATATATATATATATATATATATATATATATATATATATATATATATATAATATAATATAATAATTAATATAATATAATATAATATATAATAAAATAGATAAATATATATATATATATATATATATATATAAATAGAATATATATAATAATATAATATAATAATTAATATAATATAATATAATATATAATAAAATAGATAAATATATATATATATATATATATATATATATATATATATATTTATCTATTTTATCTGGAGATAGTTCTCCAACAAACAAAATAATATATTTTAATCTTTATCTGCTTATTGCGAAATCTATATATATATATATATATATATATATATATATATATATATATATATATATATATATATATATATATATATATATATATATATATATTTCGCAATAAGCAGATAAAGATTAAAATATATTGTTTTGTTTGTTGGAGAACTATCTCCAGATAAAATAGATAAATATATATATATATATATATATATATATATATATATATATATATATATATATATAATATAATATAATAATTAATATAATATAATATAATATATAATAAAATAGATAAATATATATATATATATATATATATATATATATATATATATATATATATATATATATATAAATAGAATATATATAATAATATAATATAATAATTAATATAATATAATATAATATATAATAAAATAGATAAATATATATATATATATATATATATATATATATATATATATATATATATATATATATATATATATATATATATATATATATTTATCTATTTTATCTGGAGATAGTTCTCCAACAAACAAAATAATATATTTTAATCTTTATCTGCTTATTGCGAAATCTCACGTTTCTCTGATAGCGCTACAAGAAAGGAAAAGTTATTTTATATCGTTTGCTCTCTAATTTCTTCACGTTGATTTTCTCATGCAAAACTGGTACTGGATATCTTTAGCACATTGTTTCGTAAAATTGTATTGTTATAATACAATTAAGACAAGCCCATATGATATATTTTGATCCGTTCATTTGCGATAGTTAATTCCTTATTAGTAAAAAGCAACAGATGGAACCAGAGGAGGAAGGTAATAAGGCAATATTTAACTTCCAATTTTTATAAAAACAATTCACTGATAAGATTGTGATAGATGTGATCTGCTGGTTATACAATAAGCTCCCATTAAAGTGGAGTAGGATATTAAAGATGGTCCCCTCCATGTCCTAGTTACAGATATTTTATAATTATTATCCTAGAACATGTTTACAGTTAATCTTAATTACTTAGGAACATATAAAAATCTTGATATTTAATTGAAGTATTGCTATGTTTCAGGCTACCCACTTTTCTAAGGCAGATGGGGTTCTAGAAACCACATTTACTGATTTAATATACTCTGTATTTGCATCGGTCCCAGAAGCGAACCGATCAATCAAACTGTTTTAACTTAAAAGGCTAGAGACCACAGACCCCCCTGCTATGGTCACTAGGTTGCGATATTATAAATACCATTGCAGATCCTTTCAAAGGGTGTCGCATTTAACTATAGACTAGGGGCGCGATATCTCCTGTTCATTCCGAGGTCACCTGAACGTTACCGGACTAGCATATTCTAGCGTCATTTGTGATAACTGCTTTGCATTCAATTGTAACATTCGTATTCATTGGAATTATTAAAATTATTCCTGCTTTAATTAGAAATTATTTAAAATTACTAGTGCTGTCGACTTCCGATGATCTGGGCAATTTTTTGTAATAATTTAAAGGAGTGATATTTTAAATTACGGTAAGGACCCGACCTCAACTGAAAAGGAACTTTTGGGGTTTATTTATTTCTTGAGTGAGCGTAGCTAGCGGAAGTCGACAGCACTAGTAATTTTAAATAATATCTAATTAAAGCAGGAATAATTTTAATAATTCCAATGAATACGAATGTTACAATTGAATGCAAAGTAGTTAGCACAAATGACGCTAGAGTGTGCTAGTCCAGGTACCTTCGTGTGACCTCGGAATGAACAAGTGATAACGCGCCCCTAGTCTATAGTTGTACCCATTTATGTATTACTGGATCTAACTTGCCTATTATAATCTCACTATGGTGCCACATAATATTAAACAATATTTTGTACAATGAATGTAAGGGACTATGATTTATCTGGTGTTGTCTTCGCCGCCAAGGGTACTTTCCGCCTTGCCGCCTAGGGTACTTTCCGCCTTGCCGCTTGATGCTCTCTCCTCGGCTGCGGTCCCGAACTCTGCCTGCCAGTCCACGCTGACTCCGGCTGCGATGGACTGCTCAGCTGCTCTACCTCCTTCTACTCTCACAAATTCACTCTCTCGCCTTCCAACTCTAACTACCTAACTCTCCCACTTTGACTCTCCAAACTGGCTGGCCCATACTTCCGTGCCGCCTGCCCGTTCTTCCTGTTTATCTTTCTCGAAATATTTATTTTTAATAGAGATTTAGATTTAGGAGATTGGGGTCCTTTTGTCCCTTTCTATTGGTGGATCTTTTAAGAATTTTGGCTGGGGGCGTGCCCCTTCCATCGGCATCGAATCCTTTGAAAGGTTTCTCTATTGTCCCTTGTCCTTGGCGGCAAGTTTTGTTGTACCTTGCCAGGAAAGCCTCTGGCTTATTTTTACGATGCCTTATCTTTATGGCTAGTTAAGCTCGCTGTCGGCATCGCAAGGTATGCGATCAAGCCGACCTTCGCAGGTAAAAGATTTCTTTCAGACGTTCCTTTGTAGTAAAAGGGAGCTTATTTATGTTGATATTGACAAAGATTTAAGTAGATTATATCAAACAGAAAAGGAACTGAAATAGCCATATCTTTGCTAATATTGGTCCGATTTCGATGAAATTTCAAAGTTTTATGTATGATATAATCTACTTAAACCTCGGTGAGTACCAAAATGTATTTGATTTCTTGTCTTAACTAAATTCATAATTCATAAATGTTTTATAATACTGATTTATTTTACATCTAATTTAATATGTATAATAATACCAAACTGTATTTTGAATTGCTTATTTTTGATTTTTTGTGTGATTTTAGAACTGAAGATGAATGTATAACATTTGATACTAGTTTTCAATAAAAACAAAATTAGAGAAGTGGTAAATAATTTATCAATCTCTAATTATACTAATGTAGGTTTTTCTGACAGACAAATATTAAATTTAATAAAAAATCTGTCTCGTAAGCAAGGAAAATTGAGGCAGCGCAAAACTTGCTTAGCTATTTTAAAAAAGGGCTAACTTAAATTTAGCAGATGACAAACTACCGACCGAAGAAGGATTTGAAGAATGATTTGAAATTGTATTTTTTTTTTGTGACATAATTTTTATAATTACGCTACAGCTTATTTCTGCATATTTTAAACCATTTTTATTGCCCTATTATTTATTGTTTAGTCCTGAAATGTCTTACAAGTTTATATTTAAACTTAAGGATAGTCTTTTAAAGACTATTCTTTTGATTTTTAAAAGCGCAATTTCAAAATATCCGTTTTGTTTACTTACGACTTTTCTTAGCACTTTGGATTAAAGTCCAATATCAAAATTGTGTTTTATATCTTCGCTAATATTATTGCGATTAAGATTTTTGAAGAAAGTTCAATACGCTATATCTCTGCTAATACTAGACCGATTCCGATGATTTTTTTTTTTTTTTTTTTTGTCCGCCTATCTTAGAAATTATCGCGGCACAGACACCCAAACGGACAGATAGACACAAACCAATGGCTGAAAATGCATTTTTTGGATTCGGGGAGTGCTAAAACGCATAGATTCGTTGAAAATTGTAACTCGGAAATTTGATACGATTACAATACCTTCCTGTGTGCTAAGAAAAATAAAAAATCAAGCTTTAAGCAATATTTCAGCAATGGTCTCCACTCGTCAGACTTTTTACAATGAAGTTCCACGAAAAAAAAAATGTTATATTTAATATCAATAAGCCAATTGATATTAATAATATCAATAAGCCAATTGATATTAATAATATCAATAAGCCAATTGATATTATTAATATCAATAAGCCAATTGATATTAATAATATCAATAAGCCAATTGATATTATTAATATCAATAAGCCAACTTTTTACTATTGTGTTTAAGGATTGAAAATTCTCAATGAAACATTCATATTTTCTAAGACAATGAAATCTTTGATTTATCTCCTAATGTAAATAAGCTGTTTTTATCTTAACTAACAAAGATGATGACAGACACAATGACTCCATCAAAGAAAATTTAATAACAGGTCAATGAATAACTTATCTTCCGTCGGCTTACAGCACAGGGCCTGAGGCAAACTAATTCAGCGGTTTTATTAATCAAATAAGGTTTTATGAAAACGTATCTTCTTGCTACATTATAATCATAATAATTCATTATTTTACATAAAATACAACACAATTTTTAATAAACCAATTATTTAATAATATTAGTATGAATTAATAATAAATAAGTAAAATGTTCATATAATAACACTAGTAGAGCTTGAACTATTTTTTATTTATATTACTTATAATAGTCATCTTGTCTTCTTTTCTGCGAAAGTTGGAATAATCGAGTCAAAATTCAAAGTTCTTTCTGTCTAGTCTAGACTTAATACAAAACACATTATTTTGCTCTTTAAACTATGAAGACATACATAGTTATAAATAAGGCTACACTGTCGGAGTAAGATAAAAGTATGTGATATTATTTATTTATGTGTTATTATTTATATCCATTGAAATGATTTTTTTATTATTAAATTTATTATTAAATTTATACATATATTGTAACGCTCTATAGATAATACTAGTTTTGGCGAGGATAGAGGTCCTTCGAGAGGTCCTTTACTTTACCTGAACTTTACAGGAAACACATGAAACGATTTTTCCTCAAATAACAATATATTCATTTTTTTTAATTTTATTCTTTATTGTAAACAGTAGGAGTTTATGAAGGTGGTAAAACCTTCATAATTACAATATATTTTAAAGGATTCTAGTACTGTTTAAGCCCAGAGTGACAACTGAGAGTCGTTAGTATTTGGTGATTACATCATCAATATCAAATAAAATAAAATTTATACCATAATATCTTTGATTATATATTTATAATAAAATAAAATTTATACCATAATATCTTTGATTGTATATTTATAATAAAATAAAATTTATACCATAATATCTTTGATTATATATTTATAATAAAATAAAATTTATACCATAATATCTTTGATTATATATTTATAATAAAATAAAATTTATACCATAATATCTTTGATTGTATATTTATAATAAAATAAAATTTATACCATAATATCTTTGATTATATATTTATAATAAAATAAAATTTATACCATAATATCTTTGATTGTATATTTATAATAAAATAAAATTTATACCATAATATCTTTGATTATATATTTATAATAAAATAAAATTTATACCATAATATCTTTGATTATATATTTATAATAAAATAAAATTTATACCATAATATCTTAGATTGTATATTTATAATAAAATAAAATATATACCATAATATCTTTGATTGTATATTTATAATAAAATGTGTACTGTTACGATTTCGTTATTTTTTTTTCAACTAAATCTAACATTAAGTATATAGTTTAAATTTTGATAATATTATTTAAATTTAATTTTTACATATTTTTTTAATGTTTAATCAAAGAATAAAATTAAAGGATAAGTTAAAGGGCAAGCGGACGTTTTTTACACGTAAATATCGTTGGATTGTAAAACATCTTCGTTTCAGAAATATTGGCCTAGAGGAAAAAGAGAGAAAAAAATTGTGATATATATAAATTTCATTAAAATTACTTATTTCGGTTCAGTTTATGATCATTGTATCCATTCTATTAATTTATAAGATTAGTTATGCATAATTATATAATTATTATTTTTTCTTTAATCTACACAGTTTTATTAGTCTTTTTTTTTTCATTACCTACCCCCTCTTCGATATTTCCTTGTAACTTTGACGTAGGCGATTCGGTTGAGACTGGATTAATGACAACATGACCATTCACAAGTAGCCTTGTCAACAGCAACAAGCGCCTACCGCATTCAAAGCCTTTAACGTATTGTCATTGTCGTTGTCGTTGTCGTTGTATGTCGCCTTTAACAAAATAGAATTTCAAGGTTAAATCAGAGTAAATTGTACTAGGAATAAACCTTTTAGCAGAATTATTTTTAAAAAATCTGGTGCGGTGCGCGCATCACACAACTTTCCCTTATCGTCCTATAATAATTATCTTTTTAATATAATTTTACATAGTTCACATAGACAATTCTTGAAATAAGCTCAGCAGCATTCACTTCTTCACATCTTCTCCCACTTAAGTACGATAAAAAAGTTTTTTAAATAATTTTAGTACAACAATTCTGTACATTACATACATATTTTCAGTTTGTCAAGTTGCAAATGTATTTTAAAAGTTTCGGTTTAGTTTCCATGTGAACATTTTGTCCATTAAATAATATAAAAGTAGAAATAATTAAGTTAAATTCTGCTTTTGTATTCTTAAATTACATTATTACAGAGCGTATTGTTGACAAAAGATTGGAGGATTGGTGGGAGGAGATTCGGTCGCATCCGTGTCCTTTCGGATGCGCTCGTTTAGCCATGTAGTGTCTTGTACTCCTCATAAGATAGGCTGTATCTTTGCTGATACCGGTCCGATTTTAATGATTCTTTTTTTGATTTTTAGATAATTTAATAACCTTTCATAGCATTCTATACATAATTTACTATAAATTGCATGCTTTTCAAGTTAAGCGCAAATAAAATATTCTTTTCATCATAACTTTTTTCCCTGCATTTTTTCGTTGATATACTACACACATGAAAAGTTAAAGGCCTTTAAGGAGAAGACAAGTAGGCAAGTTTTATCAAAATCGTTGAAGTCATTTACGAGAAAATTGTAAAAAAGTGTAAAATCGAATATATAAAGTGGGGGAAAGTAAAATGAGAATGCAGAGTTCATTATTATCATCATAATTATTATTAAAACAAATGAACTAATTTTTATCACGATTATCGCAGTCTAAAGTACATTTTGGGTTTTCAAATTACTGGAAAGAGTGAGATTCCCTCTACTCCTGAATCAAGTATAAAAAACTATTAACAGGCCTTTTTTTTTTGGTTAAATTAGTCTCGTCATTAAATTCAATTTAATTAGGATTGACAAATTATTTGCCACTTTTATAATTTTGTTTTTATTGAAAATTAGTTTTGAATGTTACACATTCATCTTAAGTTCAGAAAACACACAAAAATTAAAAAAAAAAGCTATTCCAAATACAGTTTGGTTTTATTATACATGTTAAATTAAATGCAAATATAAAACATTTATGAATTTAATTAAAACAAGAAATCAAATACATGTTGGTACTCACCATGATATAAGTGGATTATATCAAACAGAAAAGTTTGTACTGGTTTGTTCTCGCACTCAACTAGTAATGGAAGAAAGGTGTTTATAGGTAAACGGTTTAGAGGTCGCAGTTTTTCCAGTAATTCCGGTGAGTAATTGTTTATTATGTTATGGATGGGAATAAATTTATATTACACTTAATTTAATATGTATAATAATTCCAAAAAGTATTTTGAATTGCTTATTTTTTAATTTTTGTGTGTTTATAGAACTGAAGATGAATGTAATACATTCGAAACTAGTTTTTAATAAAAACAAAATTATAGAAGTGGCAAATAATTTATCAATCCCTAATTAGATTGATCCTTCTATACCATCAAGCGGATGTCAACTGACCAATTAGATTGATCCTTCTATACCATCATGCGGATGTCAACTGATTACATTCAATGCCATCCATATCAATCTTTTTAGGTGATATGTTGGACATATAATGGGCTGGACATCGTTGTTGGTTATTCGCTTATAGTAAGGTTTATGTTGGACAACTAACTCCTGACTAATTAATTAAATTTTAGGTTAGTTTTATATAACTCACTATAATAGGATATATCAAAAATAATAACCATTTTTCAACAAAAAGTTAATATTTTTATTTCTTTAATATAATACAAAATATAACCTATTAAGATCCACTGTTGCCAACCATCTTTCAGCCAGCTGCTCGATGCCATGCTGCTACCTCTCCTTGGGACGGCTGTCGAAAAACACTTGAACCACAATGTCACCCTCTACAAAATTATCATTTTATTTTTTTATCTTGAAGAAAGTGGGCATGGGAGGAGATGAGTGATAATCTGATGGAATAATGTGGTGGACTGTATGGTGGGTGTGGGAGAAGTTCGATCCCCTGAAGATATTTCAACTTTTTCTGCGTCCGACTGAAATTGAGTACCCGACCGTTATCCTGCTGTTACTTAGAACACCTTAACGGTTTACCAAAGCTGTGTAACACTGCGATGTTTCCTAACTAACTGTTCACAGTGAAGTTCCAAGTTCGTAGAACGTCCGTCAGAACCTCATGGAATCTCATCAACGATCACCCAGAGTAGGGTTGGAATATCGAAACGCGATATATCGATATATCGGATTTGAAAAACCTATATATTATATCGTTATCCTGACACCCGATATATCGATTAACTTCCTTACTGTTTTAACTCATAGGCGTCACTAACGGTCACTAACCTGTTGTTCATTGCTGTTGTTGGTTTGGTGATTAAAGTGAAAATAGAAAGTAAAATGTCGCCACCAAAAAGTGAAGTGTGGAAACATTTTAAATTGAGAGACAGTAAAAGTGCGGAGTGCAAATATTGTCCCAAATATTTCGGGCATCGGGAAACACAAAAAACCTGCAGTCACACCTCAAATGTTTCCATTCGCACGGTTTTTCGTCTCCATCGGGGTCAGGTTTTTCTGCAACACCATCTACTTCTAAATGAACCAATGAAATAATTCATCCGTCAAAAGCTTCTGACATAAGAGTTTCCAAAATATCGCATCATTTGAAGAGGGAGACGAACGACGAAGAAAAATTAATGATGCTGTTTTATATTTTATCTGTAAGGATACTCTGCCATTCTACACAGTTAAAAAGGAAGGTTTTCTCAGCTTGGTTAAAATTCTAGTCTACCTTTATATAAGGTACCTTCTAGAAAGACATTAAAAAAATTATTGAATGAAAAATGCTCAGAACTGCGCTCTCTTATTCAAAAACATTTGAATGAAGTAAATTCAGTGACATTGACTTGTGGCATATGAACGGAGTCCCACCAGATGAAAAGTTTAATTGGTGTCACTGTTCATTTTATTTTAGAAACAAATGATGAAATGTCCTCAGTGTTCCTGGAACTTCGTGAACTCACAGACAGGGATACATCTGAACTCACAGACAGGGATACATCTGAACTCACAGACAGGGACATATCTGAACTCACAGACAGGGATACATCTGAACTCACAGACAGGGATACATCTGAACGATATATGTCTCATGACAACATGATGATATGTGTAAATGATACATATCTCATGTTTTGGAAGATGTGTGCCGACGTTTTAACATCTCAAATGAAAAAGAAACAAAAATTGTCACTGACAATGGGGCAAACATTGTGAAGCCAGTGGATACGCTCTCACAGGCCAAACATGTACACTATTTTGCTCACTTGTTAAATCTAGTGTGCGAAAAGACTAGTTGGAAGAATTATTTAGAAAGCTTCGTAGCATTACAACTTCGTTTGCTATTGTTGGCTGTGACCAGTTAAGAAAAGCCACAGAAGGTGGCACTAAATGCAAGCTAATTTCAAATGTTTCTACCAGATGGAACAGCAAATATTACATGGCCCAACGTTTCATAGAACTTCGGCCTTATAGCAGCGTTATATTGAGTGAACACACAAGTGCTCCAGATATGATGACTGCACGGGATGTTGAAGAATATTCAAGAATAGGAATCGAGGCACATTAGGAGGAACTAACAACTAGTTCCAAATTTTATTGTAATTCAACATTTCGCAGTGTGTCATATGCATAGTAAATCATTGGTCAACTCGCAATTGTACTTTCGTACTTTATTATGAAATAGGGTCCAGCTTATTTCTCCTTATTCTTCAAATAAACTCAAGAGTTTATGATTACCAAAACAAAAAATAATATGGATCAATCACTCACCAAATTGAAATAAAATAGACAATACTATAAATGTAAATAAATTGTTGCAGATAATCATTGGTTAAAATATAGCACATGTTAATTTATAAATATAATGGCGTAAATATGAGAATAAGTAATATTTAGTTGCCAAAAAATAATTAGTAGATAAGATTAAAACACATAGACTGTTAATTAATTCTATGTAAAGACAAACAGGTAATAATATAAATGGTGATTGTACTAAAATATATATCAGATGAGTTACATGTTTTTATATTAATGTTATGAGAATGCTCAGTGCATGCATGGAAAGTTTATGAAATACAATTTTTTTTTAGAAAAATAAAACAAGCATTTTTTTTTTTTAATTTGTAGAATAATATAATATATGAAATATGGCAAAAAGCCTTCAAGATAAAAATGTATTATAATATTTATTTTTTTTACCAAAGTATTATTCTTTTCTATCTTTTTTTATAATGATTCATGGATAATAAAAATATTGTATATCAAAATAAATATAAAAAAATACATATAAAAATAAAAATAATAATTATATTATTTCATAACCTTCATCACATTAACGTTATACTCATTTAATGCACGGTTTCTTTGCTTTTTCATCCATTCCCATTCGATATATCGATATTTTTCTACCGATTATCGGTGGATATCGATATTTGGTTTTGCGATATATCGAAATATCGAATATCGATATTTTTCTTTCGATGTTCCAACCCTAACCCAGAGCCCATCTTCCGTTCCAAGGACGTATCTCCTCTGCTTACTTTTTTAAACCAACGCTGCGTTGTGCGATGGTCAAGGACACCTTCACCTTCAGTTTGAATAATTTCAGTGGATGTAGTTTTTCTACTCATTTTTTTTTTTAATATTACGAGTGTTTCATAAGAAACTATCTTGTTGGGCTGCAGCTGATGAACTAAGGCTTTATTGCACGGGCCAGATGTTTAGAAACAAGCTTACTTAATCCTTTAAACGAGAGTATTAGTTATTTGTAAACATTGAATAGGTTTAAAGTCCGTATTTGCATCCTTTGATCAAACGGTCATTATTTTTGATACACCCCAGTACTCCTTTAATCCAGTACCTTTTCATTTCTTCACTACAAAACATTAATTAGCTAAATTTAGACTAATCCTTTGGCGTTACCTTAAATTAAATACGGGACGGAATTTAACAAGGATCACTGGCTAACTGTCAACATCCTTGCTGACAACATGAAGAAAGTTGTTATTGCTTCAACAACTGCAACAAGTTCTGTTAGTTCAGCCTCCTGTTATTCTTAGATTTCACTATTAATATTTAGCATATAATAACCGAATCTATTGAACTTATTTAAATGCGATTGAATTTTCTGCTATTGAAATGCAATATCCTTATAAAAAAAAAGTATTCTATTAAACGCAGTATCTAGTATTAAATGTAGATCGTATTTAGATATCTATAATTGATACATTCAATAATAATTTTTAAAAACACGTAATTCTTATTGATAGTAGCGACTGGAGCTAGATCATGCAGGGCCCTAGGCGATACGATATTGCGGGAGCCCTCTTGGTTAGGGTGGAGAGCTGACCGGGGAGGAGGGAGAGCTAGGAGGCATAAAATACTCCCAAGAGGAAGGGGACGTCCGGGACCCAATAAAACCATCAACTTGTCTATCACGTATTAGTCATTTATTTAATTGCCATTAAATACTCCATGGCGTGGAGTCCCTTATGTGCGCTGGGCCCTGGACGGACACCCCATTTGACCCCCTTGGATCAGCTCTGCCTATTGAACCTGTTAAAAAGATAGTTTTACCGATGAATTTTTTTTTTTTTGCTTCTTTGCGTACCACTTGCACCGCCCATGCGTACCACCAGAGGTACGCATACCACTGTCCAGTGAATCCCTGCCAATGTTGCCAGATTGGGCTTTTTCTCCGTAGATTTAGGGATTTATTCACCGTCTGGGGTATTATTTACTTTTCTAATTACTTATTCTTATCTTATACTAGGGAATAATTTGGGTCCTACTAATAAAAAAATAAAAATTAAACATTTAGGATTAAAGTTGGTGGAGTTAGAGGAAAATTTAGATAAGTTTAAGGTTAAAGTTGGCGAATTTAGGGGGAAATTTAGAGAGTTTTAGGGGGAAAATACAGGGCTAACCTGGCAACACTGGGGTTAATGTTGGTGGATTTAAAGGAAAATGTAGATAAGTTTAGAGTTAAACTTGATGAATTAAGGGAAAAATTTAGAGAGTTTTAGGGAGAAAATAAAGGGCTGACCTGGGAACATTGATCCCTGCATAGGAAGAATACTATAGCCAAGGAATAAATACTATAGCCAAGATGTAAATTTTAAATTAATTAAATTAGATTGCATCCATTCATAATTCAATGACCCGAAAAATTGACAATAGGTGCGATACAATAAGAAAATCATTAAATAAACAAGTTCTTGATAGGTACTACCAACGCCATCCAAATAAGTGTATTTTACATTATCGAGTGAATAAATTCACAGACCTCCACTTTTGTCCTGAGATCTTTTAGAGTCTATCTGCAAACCTAATTATATCTTGATGCCTTTATTTAGAATCGTATTTATTTTCGATACGAGCTTTTGATACCTGGCCAGAAAATCGGTAAGCCCATGTTCCCAAATAAAGTGGACTATAGAAGCAAACGATCTAATCAATTTCATTTTAGTCTATCATCAGAAAAAATTCGAAAAATATTATTGTCATTAAAAAGTTTCATATCTCGCTACAGCCTATTTATTAATTAAATCGATCACTTGTTAAAAATCAATTGACCTCTGCTATCTTACCAAATTTTCGTGATATAACTGTTATTAGTTTATCTGAACATCTTAAAACACGTAATCAAAACAGCCGGCGTAATATCGAAAGGCAAACTTTTATCTTCTCTCAATTCTGGTCATAATAAAAATTCGATAGCATCAATACTTAAATTATAAATCAATATTTAAAAAATTAAATATGAAATGAAACAATAAAGATGACGAAGCGATTATTTTCAGTGCCTTAGGCACATTTAACTTCAATCATTAATTATTTTTTAACGATAGAGATAAAATTTGAACGTAGATGAAATGAAGGAGACGATGAATGGAGGTGCAGCTAAAACACACAGTAAGGTGAATATGCCTACTAGTTTAATGTGTGCCAACGTTTCGGCCTAAGTTATAGACCGAATTTTATGAATATTTTTTTATGCATACTATTTCATATATTTTTACGTATACGACTTTATTTTCCCTCGTTCTCCCTTATAGATATACAACATAAACTTTCTCAATCCGGAACGCTGCAGAATACGGTACGCTGCAGAATACGGTACGCTGCAGAATACGGTACGCTGCGGAATACGGTACGCTGCGGAATACGGTACGCTGCAGAATACGGTACGCTGCAGAATACGGTACGCTGCAGAATACGGTACGCTGCAGAATACGGAACGCTGCAGAATACGGTACGCTGCAGAATACGGTACGCTGCAGAATACGGAACGCTGCAGAATACGGTACGCTGCAGAATACGGTACGCTGCAGAATACGGTACGCTGCAGAATACGGTACGCTGCAGAATACTGTACGCTGCAGAATACGGAACGCTGCAGAATACGGAACGCTGCAGAATACGGTACGCTGCGGAATACGGTACGCTGCAGAATACGGAACGCTGCAGAATACGGTACGCTGCGGAATACGGTACGCTGCGGAATACGGTACGCTGCGGAATACGGTACGCTGCGGAATACGGTACGCTGCGGAATACGGTACGCTGCGGAATACGGTACGCTGCGGAATACGGTACGCTGCGGAATACGGTACGCTGCGGAATACGGTACGCTGCGGAATACGGTACGCTGCGGAATACGGTACGCTGCGGAATACGGTACGCTGCGGAATACGGTACGCTGCGGAATACGGTACGCTGCGGAATACGGTACGCTGCGGAATACTGTACGCTGCGGAATACGGAACGCTGCAGAATACGGAACGCTGCAGAATACGGTACGCTGCAGAATACGGTACGCTGCAGAATACGGTACGCTGCAGAATACGGAACGCTGCAGAATACGGAACGCTGCAGAATACGGAACGCTGCAGAATACGGAACGCTGCAGAATACGGTACGCTGCAGAATACGGAACGCTGCAGAATACGGAACGCTGCAGAATACGGAACGCTGCAGAATACGGTACGCTGCAGAATACGGTACGCTGCAGAATACGGTACGCTGCAGAATACGGAACGCTGCAGAATACGGTACGCTGCAGAATACGGTACGCTGCAGAATACGGAACGCTGCAGAATACGGTACGCTGCAGAATACGGTACGCTGCAGAATACGGTACGCTGCAGAATACGGAACGCTGCAGAATACGGAACGCTGCAGAATACGGAACGCTGCAGAATACGGAACGCTGCAGAATACGGAACGCTGCAGAATACGGAACGCTGCAGAATACGGTACGCTGCAGAATACGGTACGCTGCAGAATACGGTACGCTGCAGAATACGGTACGCTGCAGAATACGGTACGCTGCAGAATACGGAACGCTGCAGAATACGGAACGCTGCAGAATACGGAACGCTGCAGAATACGGTACGCTGCAGAATACGGTACGCTGCAGAATACGGCACGCTGCAGAATACGGAACGCTGCAGAATACGGAACGCTGCAGAATACGGAACGCTGCAGAATACGGAACGCTGCGGAATACGGTACGCTGCGGAATACGGTACGCTGCGGAATACGGTACGCTGCGGAATACGGTACGCTGCGGAATACGGTACGCTGCAGAATACGGTACGCTGCAGAATACGGTACGCTGCAGAATACGGTACGCTGCAGAATACGGTACGCTGCAGAATACGGAACGCTGCAGAATACGGTACGCTGCAGAATACGGTACGCTGCGGAATACGGTACGCTGCGGAATACGGTACGCTGCGGAATACGGTACGCTGCGGAATACGGAACGCTGCAGAATACGGTACGCTGCAGAATACGGAACGCTGCAGAATACGGAACGCTGCAGAATACGGAACGCTGCAGAATACGGAACGCTGCAGAATACGGTACGCTGCAGAATACGGTACGCTGCAGAATACGGTACGCTGCAGAATACGGTACGCTGCAGAATACGGTACGCTGCAGAATACGGAACGCTGCAGAATACGTTACGCTGCAGAATACGGTACGCTGCAGAATACGGTACGCTGCAGAATACGGTACGAATTTGGAAAAAAAAAATGATATCGATAAGTTTATAAATGATTTCATAATATGATCGATAATGATTTCATAAAAAAATAAAAAATAAAAATCAAGAGAAGAATAAAAAAAAATAAACATTCGAGATTTGTTTATGATGGCTTCTGCCAACAAGATCTGTGCACTTCTTCTCTAATTTTAGTAACACTGAGTACCCTCGTCAAAAAAAAGTATATATCCTTTAATAATAATCAAAATATATTAATTTTTTTTCTTTTTAGAACATAAAAAAGTAATAATAAGCGAAAATAAAATTCATTCAAAATAAAATATTAACAAAAACTAAAGGTTGAGAGTGGAAAAGCAGAAAGGAGAATCTTGGTTGGGGGATGGGGCGGTCAATAAATGAACAAACAAATAAGAAAAAAATTATTATATGTACCGACGTTTCGGCCTAAGTTTTAAGCCATCATCAGGGCTAAGAAAAACCAAGATAACAAAAGATGTAAAAACAGTGGCAGTACCAGTAATAATGATAAAGTTAACAAACAGTAGAAAGAAGTAAATATAAATTATAAAGAAAAATATGATCATAATATGTTTATATTAATGTGAAAATAAGATATATAGAAAATTATGTTAATAAAGTATAAATAACGTTAATAAGACACAAAGAAAAATATGCTAATCTTAATGTGAATAATAAGAAATAACAAAAAAAATATGTTAATAAATAGATAATGACAAGAATTTATTTCAAATTATTGTGAAAATATAGAAAAAATACATGAAAAATACTAATTATAATAATAAATACTAGTAGAATGAAGATTTAAGGGTATGAAAGTATTTCACTGTTTGTTAACATTTTTATTATTACTGGTACTGCCACTGTTGTTACATCTTTTGTTATCTTGTTTTAAATTAGGCCGAAAGGTCGGCACACATTTTAATAAGTTTTTTCTTATTTGTTTGTTAATTTATTTACCGCCTCCTAGCCAAGACTCTCCTTCATAAATAAGAACTGTATTATAAATAACATTTATTAGGATAAATGAGAAGGATAAAATTGTTTATGTTGAGATGACAGGCCATCATAATTTTGTTTCCTGGTTTTCCAAAAGACTGTTCCCTTTTTTGACTCAATATCTACAAATTATCAACAAAAAAACTTCACATACGAGTATATATGAAAACCCTACAAGGATACACAATCCTAACAAGCAACTAAGCTTTTTTATTATCTGTCCATGCTCAAAGCCCGCTGCAGCGCGTACTCACACCAAACTCCTCCCGTACCCCCAGGGGTACTCACATTAAGCTCCTCCCGTACCCCGGGGGGTACGCATATCACACTTCGGGAACTACTGGCTTAGCTCAACAGTCTTGCTCAACTTCAAATTAAATTTTTCACAAGCCTACAGTGCACTTTTTTGTTTCGTAAAGTTAACACATGGCATTAACCCAGGAAATATTAATTATTAAGTAGGGTTTATAACCCAACAAGTTATTGTTATGCTTCCTGGTTATCAGCTTTAAAACAAGTTTTATTTTCTTAATCATCCCTTCTCCTATTGTATGTATAAAAGCCTATCTGAAATGGACAGATCAATAAGTATTTATAATGTTGTATTATTATAAGAATCAGTATTAGAATGTAAGGTTTGTTTAGTATTAAGTCTGGTAGTAATATCCTCAGTAATATCCTATCTGTAGTAATATCCTCAGTAATATCCTATCTGTAGTAATATCCTCAGTAGCTCATTCATATCTCACTATTTATACCACGTAACCTGCACTTCTGTTTAATAAAGTAATTTCAAAGGCTTATACTCATCGACTTTGTTAATTGTAATCATATATTTTACATTATTATGTAATTTGTGATTTTATTAAAGCTGTTTAAAAAGTTTAGAAAAATAGAATGCTTTCCTGCAATTTTTGGTGAATTAACATTTTTCTCGATATTCATTCTGTAATCCGGAATATATTTCGTAATCCGGCATACCTCAAGTCCCGAATATGCCGGATTAAAGGACGTTTATTGTGTATTTATTCATCTCTTTTCAATACCCTTTAGCACTTGACAGTTATAAAAAAAATAAAGAAAATCCGTGAGCAGCAGAACTCCGTCACTAAAGTCGTATTTTCACTAAAATAAAAATATCAAAACGGTGGAGTGAGAAAAATGTCGAGACCTACAAAAGACAGTTCCCTAACATATCGAAATTTACCCATTCTTTAATTATATTGTTCTGCCTCTCCGCTGACCTTCCATACAGAAAATCCTTCATACCGAATTTCAGCTCATTTGAACCAACGGGGGTCGCTGGAGTTGAAATAGCTCTTTGCTAATATTGGTCCGCCCAAATGTAGCGGGGGGGGGGAAAAAAAAAAAAAAATATATATATATATATATATATATATATATATGTATATACATATATATATTTTTTTCCCCCCCGCTACATTTGGGCGGACCAATACATATATATATATATATATATATATATATATATATATATATATATCAGACATCTCCAAAATTTCCATAATCGTGTTCTAGGGGTTTTGAAATATTCAGCTCATTCAACCCATGGGGGGGAGGGGGAGGGGCCGCTGGCGATGCTCAAATTTAGTGCGAAAAAATGTATATATATATATATATATATATATATATATATATATATATATATATATATATATATATATATATATTATCAGACATCTCCAAAACTTCCATAATCGTGCTCAAGTGGTTATGAAATCTTCGACCCACTGCAATAGTCTATTTTGGGGGGGGGAGGGAGGGGAATACGACTAAAAAACATGACAGTTATAAATCAATAGGAAGCTAAATAAGATGTCTATCATAATATCCTGCTAATTAACACAGCTGAGGATTAGGGTTAGGAGTTAGGCCAAAAGGACCATTAGATCCACTTGCTGGATTAGTTCTCCCCACTCATTAGAGTTAAGTGGCCTAAACACATGGAAACATCGGTTCGCCAACAACGGTGCGATGAACCAAGTTACCTTGTGTGTAGAGCTGACGAACATCGGTTCGTGAGTATTTCCTTTGTTCGTATAGTGTGTAGAGAGCCAAAAACCGATGTTGCCAGGTGCGGAGGCCGCTATAGCTGTTTGACGAAACAACGAATGCTAACCAGCATAACAGCGAGCTCATCTCTAAGTTTAAACTATTTGATAAATAATTAAATAAAAAGGATATGCTATGTAATTAATTTCTCAATATAATCAGTGGCTTAAAATTATAAATAGGAAATAACAGTTAAAAAATAACAGGTGACTAATTAGAAACTACATCTCCACTTCGGTATGCAGATGATAAGAACTAATACTTCCTTATCCTATAAAATTCAGTGCATATTTTATAATTTTCTCCAGATCATCTCCCTATCTTCCATTCGCATAAAAGGGTTCTCGCCAATAAAGAGACCGCCCTCGCCATGGTTACGTAATCAATATGAGCCACGTGTTGGTGAGGGTTGCAAATTGTTTGAACTGGTCCCATAGAGGTCCCATTATTTTCCCGATGGCCAATTCAAGGGACCACTTGATGAAAAACAAAGATCTAAAACCTGTTCAAAACTTTTTCCTCCAATGGAAATAGCTTTATTCTCAACGCTTTCGAAACATTTATTGCATCATTTGTTGATATCCTACGTACCCTCTCTTTATATATTAATAATTATTGTATCGCATTGATGCTATTTTGGAGAATTTGAATGTCTGAATATGGGGATTATGCCCCAGAAACATTACCATTGTTATTTATATGAGTTAAAAAATAAACACATAGTAATTTATTTATTTTTTATTTAATAAACATATAGGTCATTTTCAACAAAATAAAATCGCCAAAAATTATACAATTTGTATACACACAAAAACAATCAAAACTAGTACATAACTACATAAATACGAGTACATAACTAGAAAATTCCTTCCTTGAATCTCTTAATGCTTTGGTCCTTATGTAATTTATATTTATATATATATATATATATATATATATATATATTACATATCTACGTCGTATTTTGAAAAAGGCTTAAGCGACAAAAATTAGAAATTTAGGTTTCAATTTATTTTGGAACGTAAACACCACCTCTATCGATTCCCGCTCACGATATATCGAGAAAATAAAATTGGAAATGGTCTAAAAATCGAATATTGATAACGTAAGCACTAAACACTAACTACTCTCAGTCGTCACTCTGGCCTTAACCAGTGCTAGAATCCTTTAAAATATTATATTGCAATTATAAAGGCCATTTGCCAACTTAATAAACTCCTACTTTATGCAATAAAGAATAAAATTAAAAAAAATATATATATATATATTGTTATCTGGAGAAAAATCGTTTCATGTGTTTTCTGTAAAGTTTACAAAATGGCGTTTACGCCTTTTTCAAAAAACTTTTTCAAAATATAATATAGATACTTATTAACAAAGAAATTTCAGCATTAAGGTTGTATATTTTTGGTCATTTAGTGATGATAAAGTTTATTATGACCTTTTCAGCTATTTTCAACAAGGTCTCGGAGTGGGTTTATGTTGGAGCTGCGATAAGCGATAAGAGAGGCAATACTAGCGAAGCGAAGAAATTCTTCCTATCTTTTACATTGTCGTGTTTACATTGGAGTTAAGCTTAGTGATTTGAACGACGATCAGTGATCGATCAACGATAAGAGCATCGATAACGGCCTCATCCAATTTCTTCTATCGAGTATGAATATTGACTTGTTAATAAGTAAAATTTGTGTCAGGCCCCCTTTAATTTGTGTCAGGCCCCCACCATTATAGGAAAAAAAAATGTAAAACGGACCTACAATGAACATTATAACATTTTTTTGTCTGCAGTTTCACCTATATTTACCATGATATAGACATCGTTTTTTTAAAAAGGAGTAAGCGCCATTTAGCAAACTTTACAGGAAACACATCAAACTATTTTTCACCAAATAATAATATATTTTTGTTTTAAACTTTATTCTTTATTATATTGAGTAGGAGTTAATTAACCTGGAAAACCTTTATAATTACAATATATTTTAAAGGATACTAGCACTAGTTAACGCCTCAGTGACGAGTGACTGAGAGTCGTTAGTATTTGGAACTTACATCATCAATATTCAATTTTTAGACCATTCCCAATTTTCGTTTCTCGATATATCGTGAGCGGTAATCGATAGAAGTGATGTTTATGGCCCAAAATCAATTAAAACCTAAATTTCGTATTTTTGGCGCTTAAGCCTTTTTCAAAAAACGACGTCGATATGTATTCGAAAGTTTCTATTTTTATTCCCACGTATTCAATATATTTCATTGAATGTTGCCTTAGTTCTTTAAAAAGATGGTAACATTTCTCAAATCTATAACTTTCAATATTGATAGGCTGGACGACTATTTCGCTCTTGTTTCCTGTACCTTCAGCAAATAATATTTTATAGCCCTTGATGATAAATGTATTTCACATTAGCTCATTGTAAGGTCACAGTATTTCACATTAGCTCATTGTAAGGTCACAGTATTTCACATTAGCTCATTGTAAGGTCACAGTATTTCACATTAGCTCATTGTAAGGTCACAGTTTTTCCTCGGAATTCACTATTTACTTTTTTAACTTCTGCAATGTCTCGACGCTATAGAAGCTCAAACATAGACGCCACATAAAAGCTTCAGTACTCTCTTCGCTTATCACAACTTCAACAAGAGCCCACCCTTAGTGGGCAGTGCCTAAAAAGGAGTGCTGATTATCGACGAAACGAGAAGATGATGTGGTAAGTATCATGCTCAATCACCGGATTTTCTCCCTACCCTTGAATGACTTCGGATATAGAAACCGTATCTGATGGGGGTTTCATGAGGCTGATTACTGTCTATTGGCGAGATACTCAGCCGCTATTTCGTTCTTGTTATGATCAAGCTCTTCAAGGTAATCAGGCCTTCCTAAATCCATATAAAAATAGATAAGGCCCGAAGCGACTATGACCCGTTCCCCAGTTGTGATATATGCTAAGAGAGCTATTAGTAGCAAGGAGCGACCTCACTCTCCAGCTAGATTATAAAGGTTGAACTGGTTATACGCGAGGCCTTGTGGTTTGTTTCTACTACTGACCCAGATCCTACAGACATCGTCTATCAGTCTATAATTCCAACTGCCTTCCTTGATCCAACAATCAGAAGCACACCTGTTGTCCATATTATTATAATATTTTATTAAAACTTTATTTTTGTTTTTTTTTCTTAAACAAAAAAGAAACTATAATGCGGACAATCCTTAAGAAGGGTCTTGAAATACAGCTAAAAGGTATAAGATGATAACACATTATTTTTAAATGCCATCTCACAGTACAAATAAATCTGGGATTTCAGGGTGCCCAGTAAGTGTTGACTAAAAAATCGGTATCACTTGAGTTACTCCATATTAGAAGGTTACCTTAAGGGAGAATATTACCTATTAATCACTTACTCGCGCCTTATCAGAAAGCTTAAATAACGAAATAAATATCTCCAGTCCAATCTTAAATTTATTCCCATCTCTAACAGAAAAAAACAATTACTCACCGGAATCACTGGATAAACCCCGACCCTAAAACCGTACCATTTATCTGAAAAAAAACCCACATTTCTTTCATTGTTAGTTCAGTGCGAGAAGAAACCAGTACAAACTTTTCTGTTTGATATAATCCATTTAAACCTTGGTGAGTACCAACATGTATTTGATTTCTTGTCTTAATTAAATTCATAATTCATAAATATTTTATAATACTGATTTATATTAATCTTATTTAATATGTATAATAATACCAAACTATATTTTGAAATCCTTATTTTTGAATATTATGTGTGTTTTTAGAACTGAGGATGAATGTATAACATTCGAAACTAGTTTTCAATAAAAACAAAATTACAGAAGTGGCAAATAATTTATCAATCCCTAATTAGATTGACCCCTTTATACCATCAAGCGTACGGCAACTGATTATCAGAAACACCTGGAGGTGAACCCTGGTGTCGACGCAATAGCTCTCTCTAGCGGCATTGATACTAACTAATTACTTTGTATTCAATTGTAAAATTCGTATTCATTGCAATTATTAAAACTATTACTGCCTTAATTAGATATTACTGAACATTATTAATGCTCTCGACTTCCACTAGTTACGCTCGGAGAATACAATCAAGAGATATACAAATCCCAAGTGGATCCTTTTTCCTTGAGATCGAACACTTACCATAATTTAAATTATTACTGCTTTAATTAGATTAATTAAACAATTCTATGAGGTAACTCATTCACTTTATCTATATGGTTATATTTATTTTTATTTTCCACACTCCTTTGCCCATGTGGCAATGCCGGTGTCTGCAGTAGTGAGATGTTACGCATGACTGTCTAATAGCAAAACATAATTTTAACATTAGCTGTCCACGCAGGTTGCTCTTCTTAATTTCAACTGTCCGGTACCGGGTGTCTTCCATTATCTGGCGGTCTCCCCGAAACTGGTTCTCTTCGGAACCAAGATTGTAGTGGACAGGACCCACCTATAAATGAATTGTTTGAACAGCGGAAAGTTTTCCTCCCTCACCAATCGAGGAAACTCCTCCTCAAGAAGGACGTAAAGTCCCGTAGTTCTCATCATCCTGGACCTTAACTCCTCTAATGATGTGCAGGTCATGACCACATGCTCAACAGTTTCCGGAACTCCACATCTGGGACATTGGGGATATGTGTTCTGATGAAGGCTGTAGCTTGACTGGAAAAACCCCGTGCCCCCTGTAAACATGCTTAGGCACTTCTCGCAGGAGGAGGTCGAGGGGCAGCGCTCCCGCTTGGACCTGCACCACTTCAAGCCAAGTTGACCTATATCCTGAGGGTGACGCCAAGAAGAGGCGCCCTCTGGGTCGATGCGAGGCTATTTCTTTGCCTCTGTGTGAGGTCCCGTTATCAGAAGGGGGACGCATACTTTATGATTCCCTCCACTACTCCTTTATATAGCGATTGTGGCTGGGCGCCTGAGGTTGTATTGTTATATTCTCCTCTTATTTCAAATTTAAATAAGAATCAATTTGGAAGCTGTGAAACACATTTCAACAATAAACATAGGGCAATGGAGATAACCCTAGTTAAAAAGAAAGTGCGAAAACTATCCCTGTTTTAGCATGAATGGCACTAGAGATCGCTAGTAGTTCCATTAATAATTATAAAACACCTGAAATAATGAGCGGAAGGAGATCAGCAAAACAATTTCGCCCAGGACCGAGCTAGGCTGACTGCGGCTCTGTTTACACGAAAAGTGAAAAGTTTGCCAACGAATTTTTGGTTGACGTCCGCATGATGGTATTGAAGGATCAATCTAATTAGGGATTGATAAATTATTTGACACTTCTATAATTTTGTTTTATTGAAAACTAGTTTCAAATGTTAAAAATTCATTTTCAGTTCTAAAAACACACTAAAAATTCAAAAATAAGCAATTCAAAATACAGTTTGGTAATATTATACATCTTAAATTAATTTAATATATATTAGTATTATAAAACATTTATGAATTATGAATTTAATTAAGACAAGAGATCAAATATATGTTGACAGTCATTAACCTTGGTGAGTACCAACATGTATTTGATCTCTATTCTTAATTTAATTGATAATTCATAAATGTTTTATGATACTAATTTATATTACATTAATTTAATATGTATAATAATACCAAGCTGTATTTTGAATTGCTTATTTTTTTAATTTTTGTGTATTTTTAGAACTGAAGATGAACGTATAACATTTGAAACTAGTTTTCAATAAAAACAAAATGTGGCAAATAATTTATCAATCCCAACTGAATTTTTGGATAAAAAACTATTGAGAATTTGGATACTACTTCATAAATACATAAATTTCATTTATCTTATTTAAGTTGTTTATATTTTTATGTTCAATATCGTTCCAGTAAAAACATTAGATACGCAGAAGTCTAAATAAATATGAGGTATATCAGAAGGACTTGCCATCTAAGCTTTCAAACCACTGTCAAAAAAATTAAATTTTGCCTTCAATTATTCGAAGAATATAAACTCCTGGGAAAGCAAGATCCCCACAGGATTTAAGGCCCAATAAAAAAAATGGCTAGAGATTGGAAACGAATGAGGATGTAAAAGCGAGCTTAGAGACTTAAGACTCAGAATACATGAATTCTGAATTAATGAATGAAGCTAAATATAAGAAAACAAAATATCTACTAAATGTCTAGTTCCACTACTTATAAAATATTCCGTTTATTTACAACATAATATTGCACTGTTCCATTGCACATCGGCTTGTATGTACATACCGTATTGTAAGAAGTACTTCAATTACACATCTATATAAAATTTCATCAGGCTTTGTAGGCAGTAAATGAATTTATTAGTGACATTACTATTCGCCAAGACACTTTAGTGATGAATTCTAATGCGAAACAACAACATTATATATATTTTTTCTCAGAATTAAATCATCGTATACTGGGGTTCCAGTCTTGCGAATTACAATGAAATCGTATATATTAAACCAGATATTTAATATTTTGTCTACCTTTTTATTTCTTGTTTACTATATAGTATTTGTGTAAATTGAAAAGATGAGCTGGTACAGATAGAAAAGCCAAGTCTTTGTCGACCATATCTTTGCTATCTTATCTCCTTTAGGCATACAAAGATTTATTTTTTATCGAATAGATTATTGTCCAAATATTTTATTTACATACACACAAATAATCTAATGTAAAGAAAATAAGGAGTAACCAATAGTAGGAATGTTGATCATGGTGGATAAAAAATAATAATACCATAATATGACGATGATTAGGACGCAATTTGTCGAGTAAATTTAAAATTGGACAAACAAAATGAGGTTGTGAAAGGTTCCTTAAACAGAAGGTTATCGGCTAAACGAGTAAAATATAAATGTCGAAGATCATTATTGTTTTCAAAATTATTATATTTATGTATCAAGAAATGAGGATAATTTGGGAAAAAAATTTGTTTCCACACACACAAAAAAAAAATTTGTGAGGCCAGACAGAATCTTCTTCGAATGTCCTATGACACTACGAAATTCTTAATAAATCGACAGTATACCTGAAAAAACTCGTAAGTTATGCTGAAATAAATAGGAATTTGCCAGGTTTAGTTAGCAAGCATACTGCCAAAATACTTAGTTAACTTTCCACAAAACCTAATGTAAAATTATAATATATTGAACGTTAAAAGTATCTAATTACTTTTTTATTTCAATTTTAAATTTAATTGTTTAACAATCGGAGTCCCACCGATAGTGTTCTAAAAGATAACATTCCAAATACATATTTTCTGTACATGGTTTAAATTGATTCGTTTGGTCTCTATTATAATAGACAAATATGTAAATATTACAGATACTGAAATTACGTATTTAAGATAGAGACATACATGGGATGTTACAAGTCTGTACTAATGTAATATAAGAATATAAAAGCAGAAATTAACTTCATAATTTCTATTTTTATATTAGTAAATGGGAACAAAACCATAGCTTTTAAAATATATTTTCAACTTTAAAAACTTAAAATATATACGAGTAGGTGGTGTACAGAATTGTTGTACTAAAATTGTTAAAAAAAACTGTTTAACTGTACTAATGGGGGAGAAGATGCGAATGAATAAATGAATACAGCTGATTTTATTTCAAGTATTGTTTATGTGAACTCTTTAAAATTGTATTAAAAAGATAATTATTATAGGGCGGTAAGGGAAAGTTGTGTGATGAGTACCAGATTTTTTTTTTATCAACAAGCAGTATTTATACGATCAATGCAGACATCTTGTTTATAAATACATTGGCACAGTCAGGGGCATATGTATAAATATTATGACGTATATTATATTAAAGTTTTAGATAAACAAAAAGTAAATATGAAAAGATGGAGCTAAAAGTTTGTTTGTATCCAGCCTCACCCGAATATCCTACGTCCGCAGCAGTTCTTAAATCCAACTCATCATCACTATTTAATCTAAAACTTGTTTTCCTTGTAAATAACAGAGGGGCGCTTTCCTTTATAACAAATCTTGCATATTTATATAAAAAAAAAGTTGTATTTTCGAACTATTATTTATCGTTTCCGATTTTATTTTACGATAGTATAAACAGAGTCGGTTTTAGATATTTGGCATCCAACGACTATCGCCAGGCATTACAACCTTTGTGGACTAATAAACTTGGGCCGTTTTGTGGACTAATAAACTTGGGCCGTTTTGTAGACGAATAAACTTGGGCCGTTTTGATTCGTGAACCGAAATGCAATCTTAGTTTCTAATAACCATAAGCCATTGTTAGTTTGTAACCCTGACAATATTTACATTTTCTAATAATACCCGCTTCTCAAATACAGGATCCCTCGTGCCTGGTACCTTCAAAATGTGTTAGGTTAATGTGTGGCAACTGCGCACTAAATTTTACAAAGTTAGACTTCACAGGACTGTAAAATTTATATTTTTGAAGCTAGATTTTTCCTCTTTTTTTAATTTTCCCTAGACCAATATGTTTAAATAATACATCCAAGCCTAACTTTCAACCCTGTCCACTTTGATAGGATTGATAATTGAACTGAATAGTGCTTAAGGGGCAAGTGCTTAGGTACAGGTATTTGGAATATATTATTCAAGCAGGAATGGTTTTGGGACAAGTTGTAAACACAACCGTTTCTATAATATTGTTATGCTTCCTAGTTTCAAATGTTATGCATTCATCTTCAGTTCTAAAAACACACAAAAATTCAAAAAATAAACAATACAGTTTGGCATTATTACACATATAAAATTAATGTAATATAAATTAGTATTATAAAACATTTATGAATTATGAATTTAATTAAGACAAGATATCAAATATATGTTGGTACTCATAAACCTTGGCGAGTACCAACATGTATTTGATTTCTTGTCATAATTAAATTCATAATTCATAAATGTTTGTAATAATCCGTAAATTTGTAAATAAAAGCTTTATTTTAATTAATTAAAAAAATTAATAAAATCCACTATTGCCACAAATTCAGAAGAATTGTAATGGGTTTAAAGAATAAATAAATCTGTATCAACTTAATGTTATGGAAACACCTCAAGTAGCCTTCAATCTTCAACAAAGAAACTGATATTAATTAGAAAGAATTTTCCCTATGTAAAGAGAGAAGTCACGTAACAATTTTAAGATCACAAGGAGCAAAAATAACTCACACCTTAATCCAAATCGATAAGAATCGATCATACCATGACCTCCTAACTACATTACCTCTATGTGGTACTCCTAACTAACACAAATCGATAACAATCGATCATACCATGACCTCCTAACTACATTACCTCTATGTGGTACTCCTAACTAACACAAATCGATAACAATCGATCATACCATGACCTCCTAACTACATTACCTCTATGTGGTACTCCTAACTAACACAAATCGATAACAATCGATCATACCATGACCTCCTAACTACATGACCTCTATGTGGTACTCCTAACTAACACAATTCATATTCTTTAGAGATAGATTGGAAATTATTTCAATTTTGGTGGTTCCATCTCTAAAGAAGAACCACCAAAATTTAAATAATTTCTTCTTGATCAGTTGTCGTTCGCATGAAAGTATAGAAGGATCAATCTAATTAGGGATTGATAAATTATTTGCCACTTCTATAAATTTGTTTTATTGAAAACTAGTTTCAAATGTTATACATTCATCTTCAGTTCTAAAAACGCAAAAATTCAGAAATAAGCAATTTAAAATACAGTTTGGTTTTATCGCACATATCAAATTAAGTGTAATATAAATTAGTATTACAAAGCATTTATGAATTATGAATTTAATTAAGACAAGAAATCAAATGCACTTGGAATAATAAAATCCTTCAAATCCAATCCAGATTTTTCCTTACATGACCAAATAACTCCAATAGTACAATCTTAAATTTATTCCCATCCATAACAGAAAAAAACAATTACTCACCGGAATCACTGGATAAACTCCGACCCTTAAACCGTACCATTTATCTAAAATAATCCCAACCTTTGTTCCATTACAGTAATTTCCATTACTAGTCCAGTGCGAGAACAAACCAATGCAACCTTTTCTGTTTGATACAATCTACAAAAACCTTGGTGAGTACCAACATGTATTTGATTTCTTGTCTTAATTAACTTCATAATTCATAAATTTTTTATAATCCTGATTTATATTGCATCTAATTCAATATGTATAATAATACCAAACTGTATTTTAAATTGCTTATTTCTGAATTTTTTTGTGTTTTTAGAACTGAAGATGAATGTATAACATTTGAAACTAGTTTTAAATAGAAACAAAATTATTAAGTGGCAAACAATTTATCAGTCCCTAATTTATTCTTGGTTTAGTTTTGTTTTTTGCCCAACAAAAATACATTCTTCCATACAGCCGTTTTCAGATTACGAAATCATAGAATCCAGTTTCTACAAACCAGCTCCATTACTGCAGGCACTTCTGAGACATCCAAAGTCAGGACGTTTAGTTTAAAAAAATATATAATCTTCGTTAAAAAAAAATATATAAAAAATAGTCATTAGTGAAAAAGTAAAGCTATCTATTTTTGAAAGAAAAAGAAACGGATAACGGGCTTATAGATAGGAGTATGAAAAAATGCTTACTATAATACCAGTGGAGTGGAAACATTCTACCAAAACTAAAAGCATTAACCATGGCATTCGTAGAAAGTATTATATTTTATAAGTATTATATTATATAATATATTTTTGTAAAGTAGTAGCAGAGAGGAGTAGATCAGTGGTAAGGAACTCTGTTACCATGCACCCGATCCGGGGTTCGAGACCGGCTGTGGCAGATAATTATTTATTCTGTTACTAGCCGTGGACCTTGTGGGGTCGGGAGACCCTCCTAGGACACAGTCAGCCTAATTGGGGAAAAAACGTGGTAGTTGAGTGTGATCTCGGCCAAATCACCTCCTTGCAAAACCTTTGGCTTAGAAACAGTATGGTTCTTACCAAGTACTGAAACCAAGAGCCTTCATGGGTTGTAGTGGTACAGGTTTTTTTTAAGTAGTAGAGAGGTAAGATTTCCTGAAAAGCAGGAAAGAAAAAGGCGTATTACCAGTGAAACTAAAGCTTAACAACAGCGCGTTTTGCTGGATCGATCTAGAACTAGACATTTTTGAAACAATACACTGAAAAATGCCTACCCACAATTTGGGGTATACTGAAGCTTCCTTGACGATAGCATGCCTCCCCACAATTTGGGGTGTACTGAAGCTTCCTTGACGATAGCATGCCTCCCCACAATTTGGGGTATACTGAAGCTTCCTTGACGACAGCATGCCTACCCACGATTTGGGGTATGCTGAAGCTTCCTTGACGATAGCATGCCTACCCACGATTTGGGGTATACTGAAGCTTCCTTGACGATAGCATGCCTACCCACGATTTGGGGTATACTGAAGCTTCCTTGACGATAGCATGCCTACCCACAATTTGGGGTATACTGAAGATTCCTTGACGATAGCATGCCTACCCACAATTTGGGGTATACTGAAGCTTCCTTGACGATAGCATGCCTACCCACGATTTGGGGTATACTGAAGCTTCCTTGACGATAGCATGCCTACCCACGATTTAGGGTATACTGAAGCTTCCTTGACGATAGCATGCCTACCCACGATTTGGGGTATACTGAAGCTTCCTTGACGATAGCATGCCTACCCACAATTTGGGGAATACTGAAGCTTCCTTGACGATAGCATGCCTACCCACAATTTGGGGTATACTGAAGCTTCCTTGACGATAGCATGCCTACCCACAATTTGGGGTATACTGAAGATTCCTTGACGATAGCATGCCTACCCACAATTTGGGGTATACTGAAGCTTCCTTGACGATAGCATGCCTACCCACGATTTGGGGTATACTGAAGCTTCCTTGACGATAGCATGCCTGCCCACGATTTGGGGTATACTGAAGCTTCCTTGACGATAGCATGCCTCCCCACGATTTGGGGTATACTGAAGCTTTCTTGACGATAGCATGCCTACCCACAATTTGGGGTATACTGAAGCTTCCTTGACGATAGCATGCCTACCCCCGATTTGGGGTATACTGAAGCTTCCTTGACGATAGCATGCCTATCCACGATTTGGGGTATACTGAAGCTTCCTTGACGATAGCATGCCTACCCACGATTTGGGGTATACTGAAGCTTCCTTGACGATAGCATGCCTACCCACAATTTGGGGTATACTGAAGCTTCCTTGACGATAGCATGCCTACCCACAATTTGGGGTATACTGAAGCTTCCTTGACCATAGCATGCCTACCCACAAATCTTTTTTTTTTTACGCATCGCATGAGGAACGACCCATCCGTGAACTGCCTTAATGAATGAATATTAATTTTTTTTTTAATTCAAGATTACAAAAAAAATAATATAAAGTAATATATTTCTCAACCACACCATCATTTTAAAACTGGAGGTATAAAATGGCTTTTACAGTTGTATGGGTGGATGACCAGAGTTTCTTTCACCAAAAATGGTTACACTCATATATTTATGGGAAATAGACTTTACGATGGTTTATGGCGAAACGTTTTCCTCACAAATCGTAAATTTGATTTAGCCTCAAAATATAAATTTTAAATATAAATTGCTGACCAACAAAAATAGGATAGTTTTTGAATGAATATTATGGCCAGAAATTAAAAGTCAACTTCAATTATTCAATAATATTACGATTAAGCAAATTAAGGAATAATTAACCATTTATTGTTAATTATTCCTTAATTTGATTCATATTATAGCCGGCTAATTTAGTAACTGCAACACAGTACGAAAGCAATGGCAATACAAAAAATTTGCAACATATTTTTATTGTTTTATTTGTCTACTCCAGAGACTTCTAAGAAGGTAATGTAATAACCATCGCCACCTGTCATATGTTCACTAATATATTATAAAGATTTAGCTAATAATATATCAACTAATTTTATCTATCAGTCTAAATGGGTACTTAAGTCTAAATATACAAGTGACCTCGATTTATGGCGTCACTGATCTATTTATTAATTAGAAACATGTTTATTTGGACTTGTTGATGACTCGAAATAAGAATGAATATAACGTCTATAATATAGTTTTCAAGCCTTCATAACACTTTTGAAAATCAGCCAAAAATTATCACAAACGTTGTTGCAAATCATTTCATGTAGTTTATACCTCCAAATAAATATGAAAATATGTATGAAAGTATATATATATATATATATATATATATATATATATATATATATATATATATATATATATATATATGTACATATATACAAAACTACTACAGTAAATATCTATATAAGATATTTTAAACTTTCAGGTAGAATTTCCATGGATGTCTTCGCCAATCCGTAATTAATAACGACCAACATATAAATTATGAAATTTTAAGAACCTCGGAAATGTGACTATTGTTAATGTAGTGTTTGAAAATAAAACCAGTTTTTTCTAGAGACATTGATTTGTTTGCCCTTCCTAATGCGTCAATTATTTCTGCCTCAATCCACTTTGTATAATTACAAATAATTAATACTTGCAAAGTGTAAACTGCTTTGACAAAAGACGGCTAATAGTATTCGAAATGAAGAACGATAAAAACAATAGAAATTACTTCAAAAATGAGAAGGCTAGCAAAAAGTCGATTTTATATGTTATTATTCTCAACAAAAGACGTTTTCTTGAAATAGTATTTATCATAATAGGTATTTATTTCGATATTTTTTGGATTAACTGATTTTTTTTTTCAAATAAATACAAATTTATATTTTCTTAAGTAAAAAAAATGAACTAATTAACAATACGTAAACATAAAAATTATCCTATTTTATGACAGTTACAACATTCATTCATTTTTTTTAAAAATATTTATTAATAAAATAAATTTCATCTGCGCAAATATCAGCGTCACATAGCCGTAAAAATTTCCGTGACGCCGCGACCATAAGCAACTGTGTTGACTATTGCAAATATTATTGATAACCTAGAAGTAATAATATAAAATATAATAAAGAAGATAGTAACATAATTATTATATTTATTGTTATTCCCAATTTATAAACACCTACATAAATAAAAAGACTCAATAAACATAAAAATATATAATCCTCGGATACAACATTAAAATACATCTATTTGTTTGAGAGACGTTCCACAAAAATTTTTTTTTTCCTACTAGACCATAAATTTAATTTAAATTTTATTAATAAATTATGGGCTTAGTCCCTCATTACAGTCAGCGAGTCCTGATAAATATTTATGATAATTAATTTTATTGTGAATAAATTACTAATTTTAATATCGCTACATGCACCAAGGACGAATGTGATTAAAAATAGATCCGCACTCTCATCAAATTTATTTTTCCACGTCGATAAAATTTATCTATGCGAAATATATTTTGTTTATATTGAATAATCGATAGTTGACCGTAAAACTTTATGAATGAGATGGTCCGAGCGGCGGTCAAAAAATTGAATCACAAATAGTAAAAACTATTTATTAGGAGCCGACGTTTCGACCCGCTTTGCAGGTCTTCTTCAGGGCTGAAGAATAAACAAGATACAAACATAAAAATAAAACAATGGTATATACAGTGATTGAATTAAAATTAATAATTAATAAGACTTAGTGGGAAAAAATTATAACAGTGATGAATTTGTAAAATGAAACTGAAAAAATGGCAACAACTAAATATAAATTAGTGAATATTAATATATTAAGCTGATTATTAGTAAAACTGGATATATAATAATAGTAATAGATAAACTAAAAGAGAAATAACAATAACTAAACAATTAATAATTCTTTTAAATAAGTAAAAAAGGGAATACAAATAAATAAACAGGCAAAAATTAGCACCTTGAAGCTCAAAGAGAGGTGGAGGAGTGATTTAGCAAAAACAAAGTAATTAAGGAGGCGGTGTAGGAGTCTTAATTAGAATGTCATTAACAGTTATATAGAGAAGGCAGTGGGGAGGGGTTGTCATTATATATGTGGGCTGATCATAAAAATATATAAAGGAAGAATTGAAAATAGAAGAAAAGGAAAGGAACTTTGTAAATAAAATGGTCAGAGGAGAAAATGATTTTTTTTTTAAATAATAAAATAAAATATAGGTTGAGACCAAATAAGGAAATATACAAAGAGGTAAATGATTTGGAAACGGACATAAGAATAAGAAGATTAAAGTTCTACGGACGTAGGGTGAGGATGGACCCAAAGAGATTAAATAGATATCTTCTATAAAACGAGAGGATACAAGAGTGCTGGAGGGGGAGGGGGGGGGTACATCAAACAGATGAG
The DNA here is from genome assembly GCA_948150685.1 of Rhaphigaster nebulosa. Classification (NCBI taxonomy): domain Eukaryota; kingdom Metazoa; phylum Arthropoda; class Insecta; order Hemiptera; family Pentatomidae; genus Rhaphigaster; species Rhaphigaster nebulosa. The sequence continues at coordinate 158,545,117 of OX411309.1, read as the reverse complement.
GGAAGAAACTGAGAGACTGAAAATAGCAGACCAATAACAAAATAACAGACCCATTCGATAGGGATGGCTATGGGATAAGATTAAAAGAAATGAAGGTCCTTGTGGGAGAGAGAGATGAGAGAAAAGGAGTGACCGAAGAAAGAAGGAAAGAATGAGAAAAGGAATGACCGAAGAAAGAAAGAAGGAGAGAAGGGGTATGAAGGGAACTGAAAATAATGATAATCGCCTGGTCTAGTGATAAGGCCATCTCGTGAAAAAAATAAAATATATATGATGGCAAAAAATATGAGCTAAAGTGCCATCCGTAGGAGATGTAATGAACAAAAACTATGGATATACAATGGAATACTGATAGATAGTTTTCTTCAATGCCCCGAAAAAATACGCGATATTTACAAGTTACAATATTATGAATCATCAGCACGATTTTCGAAATTATAATTAACAATAAAACAAATGGAAATGTATTTCAATTCTATAATCAATCATCTCTTGGGGTTAAACATCAGTTATTTAACCCGTAGCTAAAATAAAAAGGCTTTAGTCTGCTCTAATTATTTGTTTATTAAACTTACCGAGGAATGAGTCTTAAATCAAAAACGATAAAAGTGACAGATGATCTTCTGAAGGAACAAAATTGTGGAAGAGAATGTGGAGAGTTATAAAAAATACCGCTTCCAGCTGTCAATGGCTATTACAAACAATTTTTTTTCCCCGGCTTACTTCCAGTCCTATAATTGGAGAGGGAAATCAATAGTTAATTAAAAACAAGAGTTTCCAGTTTTTAAATGTCACCTGAATGCATTGACTAGTTGTGCCTTCCTTCTTTCAAATAATTAACAAATCTAAAATAAAACTAAACTGAGACAAATCACAAAAACAATGCTAATTAAAATAAGAATAACTAATTTAAAAAGGTATGTGTTAAAATAGATAATATTATAATTACTAACATAAAAACGCTGTAAATTATTACACAATGCTGTCTGTCTATTCGCAGGACTTTCGTTTACAGTTCAGATAATTAGATTATCTTTCAAATGAGTGTTTCGGGAAAGGAACATGCGCAGAATACTTTATAAATGATATCTACCAAGTTCAGCAAAGAAATTAAGCAGTAGACACCAAAGGAGCAGAAATTTGAAGCTGGTCCCAAGATGATCGCCATGAGAATGCCGAACTGAGAATGTCAAGAAGAAACTGTGTCAATGCAAGTAGGCTGTGATGGTTAGGACATGTAATCAGGGGGTAAAATGATAGAGAGGAAATATTGAATGTGCACTTCAGTGGGAAAAGAAAAAGGAAAGACAAAGAAGCTAAAGAAAGTGCAGAAATAATCCAAGGAAGGATAAAGCAGAGAGATACGAAGAAGTCAGAAGCCCAATAGATAAGACAGGAGGCGTAGGGCCACGATGACTAGCCGCCCGGAGAATCAGCCTACCAAGTTCATTACGCTATATCTCAGCTAATACAGGTCCGATTTAAATGATTTTTTTTTGTTGCTTTTTTAGGGAATTTCATCACCTTTCAATTGACCATAACAACCCTCTCCCCCCCCTCCAATAAAAAAATGATGGGCTTATAAAATCTCTAATCGGCCGCCAGAGACGGATGGTAAAGGCGAGTGCCGAGGATCAACCTGGAGTCAACTGTGACCTTGTTGCCGAATCTCAAGAAAATCGGTCCAGCAGTCTGGGGGAAAAGCTCTGGACGGCGAACGGACGGTTTTTTTTAGTTATTCGATATTTTAATTTTACGTATCTTGAAACGTAAAACCTCAAATTTTTTTTCTTGGTCCGATTAAAAAGTTCTATTTTTGAAAATAATAAACCTTCGATATTAAAATATTGAAAATAACAAAATAATTTATAAATTACAAAGTTATCTAAACTAATTATAAACTAGAAGACAAGAAATAAGTTTTTGAGGTAAGAAATTTGGACGTTATTAATTAAGAATAAATAAATTACAATAGTATAAATATTGATCCATGTAAAAAATATAAAAGATATTCATATTGTAAAAATTGCATTGCTGGTAAAAAAATTTCTGCTTAACAATATGATAAATAATTTCAAAATATCGTACTAAAGGATTTATTAACGTTAAATGGCTGATTTGTTATGAGATATAATAAACCTCTCATAAACCTTATTAATACATAATAATAATTATAACCTTATAGTAGCATTGTCCTTAAACTTTGAATTACTTTTTTATATAAATCATTCTGTTATAAAAAAAACAAACTATATTATGAATAATACTAATTTATAATTTATTTAATAGGTGTAGAACAATCTATCGATCCAAACATGGACAAAACCGGATCATTTGCTGCCCCTCTTCCATAAACGAGTTACTCAAACCTATTTGGACGAGTGCCCATAGATGTTGAAGCCAGAAAAACATACACAAATAAACTATGCATATTAAAAAAACATATTGACTAACAATATAATTAGTCTAATATTTTTGAGTTTCAATTTCCATGGCCCTTCTAAGAGATAAATAACTAATAACTCTGTTTATATGTAAATATATACACAGTAAACAAATATGTAATTTAATTTAAAATGTTGGTACCTCGATATTCGATATTCGACTGCATAAATAAATTAACAGATTATTTTAGTCTTTCAATTTTATAATGAGGAATAGGGTCCAACAAATCTACATGAAAATTTCGAAATCTTTTTTTTTTGTTAACATAAATACTAAGTCAAAAATATTATTTGACGCGCTAAAATTTATTATGGAAGTATTAGACATAAGGGATATATGAAGAACACGAGGCGGTAAGTCCTTGTCAAGTAAAGCGAATTATTAAATAAATGAATGCAGTATTCGCTGGTGACCTCTTGGCCTGTCAATCATTGAAGGGAAGCCATCGCTTGAGGCCGCCAGGGCGTCAACCCCACTGGCCAAGCGACCTCGCCCCACTCAAACCCTCTTGAGAAATACAATAGCTTCGCCGATTCACTCTCAATTTGTTATGAAACCGCGCGAGTCCATTTTAAAGTATTTTTAGTAGAACTATAATTGGAATGATACTCGGCCTGTCTCCAGTCACGTACACATTACTCCTTCCCAGATATCTATATTTAGTTTATCTCTTTTGTACGCTTAGTGCGTTAGATAATTCATCCACTCAGCTGAGCCAGCTTTGTTTATTGTCTCCGAATTCAGATAAAGGAGCTTCAATAAAACGCGGGCACAAAGTCTAACAGACACAACAGCCTGTTTGACTACAATAAAAAACAACAGATGTTGGGTTAAAAAAATCTGATGTGGACACCACATGACTTCCTCGTACGCCTATTAAACTATAAATCATAGGCTCAAAAAGTCACTATTTGGTTACTAGATTCCGAAGATAAGCAGTATCTAGAAAATGAAAACCGGCGTCGCGACGTCTCTTAACATCGCACAGTGCGACGGAATGCGAATCTAGCTGGAAAAAAATCCAAAAATGAAGTTTGAGATACTGGTGATAAAATTCGTGTTTGTATCTTTAGCTAAGATATTACTAAGCGAGGAAATACATGAATAAAACGAGAATAATGTCAATAAAGCACAGTAGTTAGGAACTAAGTTGGTTCATTCAGTATCTTACTAATCAACTGAATAACCTGAGTGAGTCGATTTGTTCGCCCCATCAATACACTCATACAGTACACTCATACAGTACACTCGTACAGTACACTCATACAGTACACTCATACAGTACACTCATACAGTACACTCATACAGTACACTCTTTAAACACCAGATCCCAACCTACAAACTTTTACATACCCTTTCACACAACTGCCTCTTTCAAAAGATCCTTTACCTGTCGAGCTACTTCATTTTGGAATTCCTTACCCAACTCCATTCGCAAATCCTCATCCTTAACCTCCTTCAAGCATCAATTATTTCTCCACCTCCTTAACTATCAATCTTGTAAGTATTCATGTAAGTACTATATATATATATATATATATATATATATATATATATATATATATATATATATATATATATATATATATATATATATATATATATATATATGATGTTCATTTTAACTGTTTATAGTTTCATGTTTATTATGTCTATTGTTTGTTAGCGTAAATAGGTGCACATATATATTTAATTATGATTTAAATGTTTGTAATTATTAAAATCTCCTTTATTTCATTTTATTATTTAACTTTTCTTAATTATTACTCTAAGTAAGCTAGACAAATAGTTAAGTACTGAACTTTTCTGTTATTCTAAGGGGACTAAAAGTCCCAGAATAAAATTTATTTTCATTCATTCAATAAGGATGATATATATATATATATATATATATATATATATATATATATATATATATATATATATATATATATATATTAATATTTCACGATGGAAAGCAATGAAATAAGGAAATACTAATCCAGTTTGTTTCCAATTGTCGACAATTTTACAGATTCAGAATCTAATTCAATCAAGAAGGTTCACCTAAATAGAAAAGTACTTCATGTTTGATTTTGATTCATTGTGTCTAGCAACATGTAAAATTAGCAAATATGTAAAACTTGATCGTCCGTTCTCGCCCGTTTAAAAGCAGTAACAAGAATTGCGTTTCAGGTGGAAAACTAGAGATTTAGAAACGGAAATGAATTGAGGCAGTGAAGGCAGTATATCATCGTTTTAACAATTATATTGAAGAAAAAATGTGCTTGGTTTAGTATATAAAGCAAATATTTAATCTGGGTACTGTAAAGGTTTTAGAGAAAAATTAGATTTTTTATTTCAAATTTTCAGAACTCAGCCAACATAATTTTTTTTTTTTTGGTGAAAGCCAAAGTGTCGACCCAAACATTCCATAATCAGTAAAAAGAGAGAAGTAAATAACATAAAGATAAAAGATAAATAAAAACTATTATTTATCTTTCATTTATTCCTTTATTGCGTACAAGAACGTAAAAAACGAAACAAGATATTTATAGCAAGCTGTTAACACGAAATTAGTAAACGGATGATTTAAGATTCAAGATTCGGAAGTTAATCCCTAGTTAGAAACTGCAGTGGGATTCAACCTAGACCTGAAATGGCCACAGCATTGCATTTGATAAAACTAGTAAAAAATATTCTTGATGACAGCTCTATAATGAATTAATTTAATTTTAGATTCAGTAAAAATTGTAGCAGGCTAACAGATGATTTTTATTTAGCAGTCGGTAAGCCTCTTGATCACCGGTCAATAAAATTATAGCAGTCGGTAAGCCTCTTGATCACCGGTCAATAAAATTATAGCAGTCGGTAAGCCTCTTGATCACCGGTCAATAAAATTATAGCAGTCGGTAAGCCTCTTGATCACCGGTCAATAAAATTATAGCAGTCGGTAAGCCTCTTGATCACCGGTCAATAAAATTATAGCAGTCGGTAAGCCTCTTGATCACCGGTCAATAAAATTATAGCAGTCGGTAAGCCTCTTGATCACCTGTCAATAAAATTATAGCAGTCGGTAAGCCTCTTGATCACCGGTCAATAAAATTATAGCAGTCGGTAAGCCTCTTGATCACCGGTCAATAAAATTATAGCAGTCGGTAAGCCTCTTGATCACCGGTCAATAAAATTATAGCAGTCGGTAAGCCTCTTGATCACCGGTCAATAAAATTATAGCAGTCGGTAAGCCTCTTGATCACCGGTCAATAAAATTATAGCAGTCGGTAAGCCTCTTGATCACCGGTCAATAAAACTATAGCAGTCGGTAAGCCTCTTGATCACCGGTCAATAAAATTATAGCAGTCGGTAAGCCTCTTGATCACCGGTCAATAAAATTATAGCAGTCGGTAAGCCTCTTGATCACCGGTCAATAAAATTATAGCAGTCGGTAAGCCTCTTGATCACCGGTCAATAAAATTATAGCAGTCGGTAAGCCTCTTGATCACCGGTCAATAAAATTATAGCAGTCGGTAAGCCTCTTGATCACCGGTCAATAAAATTATAGCAGTCGGTAAGCCTCTTGATCACCGGTCAATAAAATTATAGCAGTCGGTAAGCCTCTTGATCACCGGTCAATAAAATTATAGCAGTCGGTAAGCCTCTTGATCACCGGTCAATAAAATTATAGCAGTCGGTAAGCCTCTTGATCACCGGTCAATAAAATTATAGCAGTCGGTAAGCCTCTTGATCACCGGTCAATAAAATTATAGCAGTCGGTAAGCCTCTTGATCACCGGTCAATAAAATTATAGCAGTCGGTAAGCCTCTTGATCACCGGTCAATAAAATTATAGCAGTCGGTAAGCCTCTTGATCACCTGTCAATAAAATTATAGCAGTCGGTAAGCCTCTTGATCACCGGTCAATAAAATTATAGCAGTCGGTAAGCCTCTTGATCACCGGTCAATAAAATTATAGCAGTCGGTAAGCCTCTTGATCACCTGTCAATAAAATTATAGCAGTCGGTAAGCCTCTTGATCACCTGTCTATAAAATTATAGCAGTCGGTAAGCCTCTTGATCACCTGTCAATAAAATTATAGCAGTCGGTAAGCCTCTTGATCACCTGTCAATAAAATTATAGCAGTCGGTAAGCCTCTTGATCACCGGTCAATAAAATTATAGCAGTCGGTAAGCCTCTTGATCACCGGTCAATAAAATTATAGCAGTCGGTAAGCCTCTTGATCACCGGTCAATAAAATTATAGCAGTCGGTAAGCCTCTTGATCACCGGTCAATAAAATTATAGCAGTCGGTAAGCCTCTTGATCACCGGTCAATAAAATTATAGCAGTCGGTAAGCCTCTTGATCACCTGTCAATAAAATTATAGCAGTCGGTAAGCCTCTTGATCACCTGTCAATAAAATTATAGCAGTCGGTAAGCCTCTTGATCACCTGTCAATAACATTATAGCAGTCGGTAAGCCTCTTGATCACCTGTCAATAAAATTATAGCAGTCGGTAAGCCTCTTGATCACCGGTCAATAAAATTATAGCAGTCGGTAAGCCTCTTGATCACCGGTCAATAAAACTATAGCAGTCGGTAAGCCTCTTGATCACCGGTCAATAAAATTATAGCAGTCGGTAAGCCTCTTGATCACCGGTCAATAAAATTATAGCAGTCGGTAAGCCTCTTGATCACCTGTCAATAAAATTATAGCAGTCGGTAAGCCTCTTGATCACCTGTCAATAAAATTATAGCAGTCGGTAAGCCTCTTGATCACCGGTCAATAAAATTATAGCAGTCGGTAAGCCTCTTGATCACCTGTCAATAAAATTATAGCAGTCGGTAAGCCTCTTGATCACCGGTCAATAAAATTATAGCAGTCGGTAAGCCTCTTGATCACCGGTCAATAAAATGTCAAAAATTCGGAATTTAATAAATAATGAAAAACAATTAGGCTTTTCTTATAGTTCATGCCACTAAAAAATACAATTCTTTTTTCTTAATTTTTATTGTATTTTCATTATTATTATTATTAATCATTTTGTAATATATACATATATATATATATATATATATATATATATATATATATATATATATATATATATATAAATATATATATAAATATATATATATATATATATATACACTATATTATATATAGGTAGTGTATATAATCTATATCAGGGGTTCTAAGAATTTATGTCACTGGGTACTTCCACTTTTCAGATAAATAGGCATACCACTACCTCATTTTAACATATTAGTATTAAAGATTCCTCTTGAAATAACTTTTATTATACTTTTTCTTAAGTGCCAGTAACCAGATTACATAGCAAGATACCAATATATTAAACCATAAATGCTTATCATGATTAATTTTTTTTCTTCAGGTCAAATTAAGCTGTGATTTTACGTACATATCAACGTCGTCTGTTCAAAAAGGCGTAAGCGCCATTTAGCAAACTTTACGGGAAACTCAGGAAACGATTTTTCACCAAATAACAATATTTGTTTTTTTTTTTAATTTTATACTTAATTGTATACAGTAGGAGTTTATCAATCTGACAAAACCTTTATAATTACAATATATACTGTTTAAGGCCGGAGTGACGACAGAGAGTCGTTAGTATTTGGTGCTTACGTCATCAATATTCGATTTTTAGACCGTTTCCAATTTTTTTTCTCGATATATCGTGAGCGAGAAGTGATAGAGGCGGTGTTTATGTCCCAAAATCAATTGAAACCTAAATTTCGAATTTTTGGCAATAAAGCCTTTTTCAAAAAACGACTTCGATATTTAGCGTTTGGGCATAAGAGAAGTGATGTGTACATTAAATTTTTTTCTCTGAAGATATGCAGCCATATTATTATCAAATGATCATTATATGGAGTGGCTTAATGAAGTGAGGGGGGAGGGGGAGGGGTTGCTGTCGCAGATAGTTTCTTAATCTCAATGACGTTTAGTGCTGTCAAGGAAAATTTCTTCTATCCTAGCATTTGTCATCAAGATTGATTTGTTTAAGTCAATTAAGACCCCATGGCCCAGGCTACTGTGGGAACCGCAAATCGTATCAATTTCTGTAATGATAATATATAGTACACTTCTTTAAATTAACAGCCACTAGTAGCTGTGAACATTCCATTTGCTGTATATAGTGTATAGACTACATTCCTCTATGCTGTATATAATAGACCATATGCTATATATAGACCATATTGTTTTTTTGGACATTAAGTTAGGAAGACCGTGACCCGCCATTTAAAATACAGTTTCATAATTTTGTATTACGTAGTAGTTCCAAGATTGTGCAAATTAACCTTTCTAGACTAATTCTAAAATCTAAACACCATTTCAACAATAAAAGAAAAGATTTTTGTTAAAACTTGTTATATCTTTGTAATGAATTATTCTAGTCGGAAAATTGTATTCAACTCAAGTTTAGATTCGAGTAAATTTGAAACCCAACGATCGGGAAAGCGCCAATACTATTTTATCTCTCAAAAATATTACTAACAAATAAATATTGAATTAGATATGTAATATTTTAAAAGTTTTGCCCTTCCTTTTTACAATTTAGTAATCGCGCCAATCGAAAAGATTATATTTTGGCGACCATATCAGCTTACCGGAATTTAATGATTTTTTTATCAGAATGAATATTGCACAAATATTTTATTTATATTTATATCTAAAGTACAAAAAATAAGGGGCAGTAAATAAAATAAGAGAGTTTTTATATGGAACCAAATATAAGTTCTTATTAAGAGAAGGAATAATATGGCAAACGAAAATAAATCTAATTCAGGATGAATATCCATAGGGTAATTTAAAAAAAAATGTATATATATATATATATATATATATATATATATATATATATATATATATATTACACCATGGGTCCAGGGCACCGCGATCCTTGTGAATGTTTAATTTTTTTTTTAATGTTAGTTACTTTTCAAATACTAAATAAAACTATAATAAAAAGTTATTCAGAAAATAAATTCTTTTATCTGGAGAGGTCCCTGCCATTTTAAAGAAAACCATGTATTTATTGTAATAAATATATATATATACATTATATGTATTGTTTTAAATAGACATTAATCCACATTTGTTATTTTTAGTTATTAATAATATAATACAATTTTAACTCGATCAAATAAAAGTAAAAAGCCTCTACAGCAACCTTTTCAAATTAGTCTCTTCTAATTTAAGTGTTTGTATTGAAATAAATAATTATATTTAATTTAGGAGATTAGATTATCAATTATCTGCACTGCAGGTAATTAAGTTATTTATAGTTTGTGTAATTGAGGTACAGTATGATTGAGGTACAGTGTAATTGAGGTACAGTGTAATTGAGGTACAGTATGATTGAGGTACAGTGTAATTGAGGTACAGTATGATTGAGGTACAGTGTAATTGAGGTACAGTATGATTGAGGTACAGTGTAATTGAGGTACAGTATGATTGAGGTACAGTGTAATTGAAGTACAGTGTAATTGAGTACAGTATGATTGAGGTACAGTGTCATTGAGGTACAGTATGATTGAGGTACAGTGTAATTGAGGTACAGTATGATTGAGGTACAGTGTAATTGAGGTACAGTATGATTGAGGTACATTGTAATTGAGGTACAGTATGATTGAGGTAACGTTTGATTGAGGTACAGTATGATTGAGGTACAGTGTAACTTAGGTACAGTATGATTGAGGTGCAGTATGATTGAGGTACAGTGTAATTGAGGTACAGTATGATTGAGGTACAGTATGATTGAGGTACAGTGTAATTGAGGTACAGTGTAATTGAGGTACAGTATGATTAAGGTACAGTGTAATTGAGGTACAGTATGATTGAGGTACAGTATGATTGAGGTACAGTGTGATTCAGGTACAATATGATTGAGGTGCAGTGTAATTGAGGTACAGTATGATTGAGGTACAGTGTAATTGAGGTACAGTATGATTGAGGTACAGTATGATTGAGGTACAGTATGATTGAGATACAGTGTAATTGAGGTACAGTATGATTGAGGTACAGTGTAATTGAGGTACAGTGTAATTGAGGTACAGTATGATTGGAGGTACAGTGTAATTGAGGTACAGTATGATTGAGGTACAGTATGATTGAAGTACAGTGTAATTGAGGTACAATATGATTGAGGTACAGTGTAATTGAGGTACAGTATGATTGAGGTACAGTGTAATTGAGGTACAGTATGATTGAGGTACAGTGTAATTGAGGTACAGTATGATTGAGGTACAGTGTAATTGAGGTACAGTATGATTGAGGTACACTGTAATTGAGGTACAGTATGATTGAGGTACAGTGTAATTGAGGTACAGTATGATTGAGGTACAGTTTGATTGAGGTACAGTGTAATTGAGGTACAATATGATTGAGGTACAGTGTAATTGAGGTACAGTATGATTGAGGTACAGTTTGATTGAGGTACAGTGTAATTGAGGTACAATATGATTGAGGTACAGTGTAATTGAGGTACAGTATGATTGAGGTACAGTGTAATTGAGGTACAGTATGATTGAGGTACAGTGTAATTGAGGTACAGTATGATTGAGGTACAGTGTAATTGAGGTACAGTGTAATTGAGGTACAGTATGATTTATAGTTTGTGTAATTGAGGTACAGTAGGATTTATAGTTTGTGTAATTGAGGTACAGTAGGATTTATAGTTTGTGTAATTGAGGTACAGTATGATTTATAGTTTGTGTAATTGAGGTACAGTATGATTTATAGTTTGTGTAATTGAGGTACAGTATGATTTATAGTTTGTGTAATTGAGCTACAGTATGATTCCGATTTGTAGGCAAAATTCAGAGATTTCTATAATATAGAAATATATATCATATATTTCCACACTAAGCTTTAATAGACTGCTTTAATTATCCTAATATGGAAATTATATTCGTTTTTGGAAGTATGTACGTTTCTTTTAGAGCAGAGATTTACAATTTACAATGATTTATAGTTTGTGTAATTGAGGTACAGTATGATTTATAGTTTGTGTAATTGAAGTACAGTATGATTTATAGTTTGTGTAATTGAGGTACAGTATGATTTATAGTTTGTGTAATTGAGGTACAGTATGATTTATAGTTTGTGTAATTGAGCTACAGTATGATTCCGATTTGTAGGCAAAATTCAGAGATTTCTATAATATAGAAATATATATCATATATTTCCACACTAAGCTTTAATAGACTGCTTTAATTATCCTAATATGAAAATTATATTCGTTTTTGGAAGTATGTACGTTTCTTTTAGAGCAGAGATTTACAATTTACAATGATTTATAGTTTGTGTAATTGAGGTACAGTATGATTTATAGTTTGTGTAATTGAAGTACAGTATGATTTATAGTTTGTGTAATTGAGGTACAGTATGATTTATAGTTTGTGTAATTGAGGTACAGTATGATTCCGATTTGTAGGCAAAATTCAGAGATTTCTATAATATAGAAATATATATCATATATTTCCACACTAAGCTTTAATAGACTGCTTTAATTATCCTAATATGAAAATTATATCCGTTTTTGGAAGTATGTACGTTTCTTTTAGAGCAGAGATTTACAATTTACATTGAGAATAACCTTCCTCATAGGCTCATATTCACATTGGATCAGGTTTGAAAATAAGATAGAAATATCCAGAAGTAGAGAAGATAGTAACTAAGCAGAGTTGCCAAGCGTAAAAAAGAAATATTAAAATTATTATAGCACTTATTTTTTTAAAAATATACCACACCCCTGTAAGAAAAGTGGCAACATAATAATGTAGTATTTGAGAAAAATTAACTTAAAGAATATTATAAAACTTACATTGAAACATCATAAGCTTCTTTTAAATTTTAGCGTAAAAGAAACACAAAACCGAACGATCAAGAGAACTTATTTGAAAAATTGTACAAATTACATCTGCGATTACAGATCTTTTACAAATGTGCATTTATAATTTAATAAGGATATGTATTAAAAATATGCAAACATACATAAAAATTAATTATTTTCTTTTCGTACAAGACAGCTTCTAATGTCTATTTGTGTACAATTCACCACCGAAGTCATGTTTAGGAGCAATGTTCACAACAAGAGAGGCAAAGTTAAAATGAAAATTTCACTCACAATGTTAGGAAAGTGATTCAGAGAATTTAGGAACTCCTGTGCTTCTTCTGAAACAAGATCTTCTCTGAATTTTCATTGCTTTGCAAACCAGTGCAACATTTTTTTTTCTTATTTAATCATTAACCTAGTATGTAACATAGTATGTAAACTAAGGGCTGTTTTTGAAAACGATCGCATTATATATTCTTTTAAATTGGGATTTTTCGTTCTATATATAGAAATTTTATTCGATACACAGAATTTTTTTTCTAATAAAAATTCAAGGTTCCTAAAAAAAGTTCGATATATAGAGATTTTCGATATATGGAAGTTGAATATACAGAGGAGGTTCGACTGTATTTACCGCCAAAAAGGAGAAGTTCAATAGAACTATAAAATACGATACAGCTAAGAACATTCAAATGGTGTTTAAAATTAGAAACATGAATAGAAAAAAAAAAAAAAAAAGGAAAACAAATCTAAATAACATATGGTGTTTGAATGACCTAGTTCAGGCAGGCATTCACCTCCCTTCCTCTGTACTGCAGCTGTTGGATATACATTATCTTATCAGTACTCTTTAATGATAAGACATTTCAAATTTTGTAATATACATAACAATATATCAGAGCAACCATGATTACATGAACCCGGTCTCTTGACTCTGACGCTAATATAATAGGGGTCTTAAGAGCTGGATAAAATATTTAAGATCGTTCGACATGAAAGCGTTCTATATTCGACACTTCAATTTAGTAAGTAGATTTAATCCGGTTTTTAAACTTAAAATTCTAAATATGGATTATGAAAATTACCAATTTTACAAAATTCCGTAACCAAATCAAGGCAACAAATAAATGAAATAGTAAAACATCTTCAACATAACTGAAACCATGGGATTAAAATGGTTCGGGTATAACTGATATAACTGAAACCATGGGATTAAAATGGTTCGGATATAACTGATATAACTGAAACCATGGGATTAAAATGGTTCGGGTATAACTGATATAACTGAAACCATGGGATTAAAATGGTTCGGATATAACTGATATAACTGAAACCATGGGATTAAAATGGTTCGGGTATAACTGATATAACTGAAACCATGGGATTAAAATGGTTCGGGTATAACTGATATAACTGAAACCATGGGATTAAAATGGTTCGGGTATAACTGATATAACTGAAACCATGGGATTAAAATGGTTCGGATATAACTGATATAACTGAAACCATGGGATTAAAATGGTTCGGGTATAACTGATATAACTGAAACCATGGGATTAAAATGGTTCGGATATAACTGATATAACTGAAACCATGGGATTAAAATGGTTCGGATATAACTGATATAACTGAAACCATGGGATTAAAATGGTTCGGGTATAACTGATATAACTGAAACCATGGGATTAAAATGGTTCGGATATAACTGATATAACTGAAACCATGGGATTAAAATGGTTCGGGTATAACTGATATAACTGAAACCATGGGATTAAAATGGTTCGGGTATAACTGATATAACTGAAACCATGGGATTAAAATGGTTCGGGTATAACTGATATAACTGAAACCATGGGATTAAAATGGTTCGGGTATAACTGATATAACTGAAACCATGGGATTAAAATGGTTCGGATATAAAATGACCAAGAAATAGGGGTCGTGGGACTAAAAGTATTTTACAATCGAGATCGGAAAATGGAAAATATTCTACCGATAAAATATTGGTCTGATGGCGAAGAAAAGAGAATAATGAAGAAAGGAACAAAGGAAAAACTTTGCAAAGATCTATAAAAAAGTAAATGGCTGCAATTCCTATAAAAGTCTTCTAAATGTTTCATACAAATATTTAAGAAACTGACATAGCATATAAAAAGACAGGAAGTTTTCGATAATTCGGCTATTAAATTTATAACGAGATGTTAAATGGAATCGGATTAACGCGCTGGCAAAAGTGCACCTACTCACAAACCCAATGGTTGTGAGTTCGAATCCCGGTACCGGCATTACTTTAATTTAATTTAATTAATAATTCAAGCAATTTATCATCCCTCTCTCCTGGGTATGTGAGACCCGTCAGCCTACTGGAAGAAACTCACATAGGCCGGGCGTAGGAGTGATGTCCCTACCCTCCCCTCCACCGTGTAGCTAAATTGCGAATCGCGGTGTGGTTTTCCAGAGCGTAAAATAGCCGTCCGGAGGTTTGGTCCATGGGCGGTCTACTTTGGGAAGAAATATAGGTTCCGCGTGCGCCTGCTAACTCCGAACAGCCATAATCCGTAGATCTTGACCGGTTTGTCACTGTCCTTGAATCCGAGTGATTCGGCGGGACAGGACACTGTCGATTTGGCCCCAAAGTGACCGGTTATGGAGCTACGTATAGCCTGTCGCTACACCATGGAAACCATGGTTCGTAGCAACGTGAGGTGACCCCCTTCAGGCTGTCTGTTCTTCCACAAGCAATACTGTCTTATACTGGCAATAGAAGTCTGTATGAATACCACATCGCGTGGCCAAAGATCGCTATGGCCAGTAGTGCCAAGCGAAAAAAAAAATAATAATAATAAAAAAAAATCTCTCTCTCTCTCTCTCTCTCTCTATATATATATATATATATATATATATATATATATATATATATATATATATATATATATATATAAAAGCATGTATTTTCGAAAAGCACAATGAAAATAGTTTTATTTCAGTGTGTTTTAAAAATTGGATCATTCTAATGTCGGCCTTCAAAACACCCTTCGATGCACTCTTATTTCTGGTAGAAGAACGGACACATTTCGAGAAGAGGATGTAATGGTAACTGTGAACTCCGACCATTACATGCACCTGTTGGAGACAATCCTACGTTTGCTTAGGGTTTTGAGGGAAATGCTCCCTTCCAGGTTGATTATTTGAGGGAAGACTTTAAGCACCGACCTCGTTCTCTGGATCATTTAAGGAAGAGTATAAGGCAAGAAGGAATCAATGCCATTCTACCAGAAATGACTCAAATGATGGAAAATTTGCGAAAACTCGTAGTCAATAACGGTATTCGGAAGATGTAATTTTTAAAACCCATCGAAATAAACAATTATAAATTTAATTTTGAAAAATAAAACCAAGTTTTTTTCTAGAGAAGTTGTTTTGTTTTTTACAGTCCTTCAAAATATATCAGCTATTTCTGTCCCACCATGTACAATAATTACATTTACAGTTTATTTTATTCTATAAAAAAATAAATTATTCTTTGCAAGCAACGTTAAAGCATTGCGAATTTTCTTTGAGATACCTTGTCTGTAAACCCTGCCAGGTCGTAACATACTGGAGTATAAACGGGTCTAGAGGAATGACCACAAATTCCAAAAAATCGTAACAATATGCAATGTTTTTTTTTTAATCTGAAAAATAAATTTGAACGGTGCTTATCAAAATATTATAATACATGTAAATTACATCGATATCTCATACATCGATATCTCATACATCGATATCTCATACATCGGTATCTCATACATTGATATCTCATACATCGATATCTCATACATTGATATCTCATTCATCGATATATCATACATTTATATCTCATATAATGATATTTCATACATTGATATCTCATACATCGATATCTCATACATTGATAACTCATTCATCGATATATCATACATTGATATCTCATACATTGATATCTCATACATCGATATCTCATACATTGATATCTCATTTACATCGATATCTCATACATTGATATCTCATACATCGATATCTCTTACATCGATATCTCATTCATCGATATATCATATATTGATATCTCATATAATGATATCTCATACATTGATATCTCATACATCGATATCTCATACATCGATATCTCATACATCGATATCTCATACATTGATATCTCATACAGCTGGAAGAGTATTATTTAAAAACATATGAGAGGAAGGTTTACACTTTATAAACTAATTCATATTATTATATGTATGTGGTGAACAAATATTTTAATTTTATTTATTCTTTTCAGGTAATATTACCTTGAGTTTGTTGTGAAACTATACCTTACTTATTCATGTAATTCTTTTGACTTTAAATATATTCTTTTCAGATTAAATATTATCTTGTGTGTTTACAAATTTACATACAATACAACTGAATAGGATTTCATAATTCCTTCTTCCCCGTCCAAAAACAAAAAATACCTCAATATTCACACATTCTTCATTGTAAAATAGAGTTCTTTCATCTAGAATTATAGCTGAATATTTAAACTCACCATTCGCACAACCTTTAAGAATAACTGTACTATCAAAAGTTCATTGAAAATGGAGATGATAAATTAGGTATGCAGGAACTCTAACAGCATCTGAAATACATTATGCGCATATTCAATGAATCAATTCATTTGAAGCGCAATTATTCCAACTGTACAGAAAGTTTCTGATATCTAAAAATAAAGACTATCTGCTTTACTAGATCTTGTTAAATATTTTGCTAATTCTTGTAAAGTCTAGAAAATTCTTATCTTTATCTTAAATCGATGAAATGATTTTTTATCAAAAATGAGTGCGATATATCAATTTTAATTTTAAATGAATTTCCTCCATGGTAGTGGAGAAAAAAAAAGTTGTTTGTAGTAGATCATAATGATATGAAAAAATAAATTAGTAGGAATATGTATACATAAAATCCGCCAAGTTTATACAACGATCTTACCACGGTTTTACGGTTTTACCACAAGATAGCACTACTAGTCCAAAGTAACCTTATTATAAGCTTGAACAGTTGCCTAATAACTAACAGCTGCCAATATCAACTCGCGCAATCTCAACTGTCAAGTGCCATTACTTCATCATGAAGCTACCATATAGCTCAAAGCCCTTATTTGTTAGCTATATTTTGAAGAAATAATGACAAAATAAACGGAAATGGAATTTTCAAAGCTTTGTTTAGCCTAATTTGCGGAAATATGTAAATGCACGAAAGGAAGAAAGTGTCATTTGCAATATGATTTCCAGAGATATCAAGCAGTTTTGGTCTAAAATAAATAATGAAAATTAAATTAAACAAAAATATGGAATTTATAATTTCTAATAGGGTTAATCGAAAAACATACAATGCTTTAGAGATCATTTTACTTGGTTGATAACTTATGTCAAGTACAGAATTAAAGATAGCTAGCACAGCAGGACAGATAATATTGAAAGGGGGGAATAGGCTTGAAGATGGCTACAATAGCTATAATATACCAGTAGAGCTAAATAATTATTAAAATAAAATAAAAATTAAAGAATCTTCGGTGTATTGGAGGAGCACTTCAACATTCTTTAGCCAATATGTGGTTTAGGTTCGATTTCGGCGCCTATGTTTTAAAATTTCGTTGCGAGCCCCCGGAATAAGTTTCTACTTTCACACTGTGACTAGAATTGTCCACCTGCCTTTCCTCCAAACGTTGTTACACATAAATGAGTTAAAACAAGTAAATAAACAAAAAACTTTTCCATGAATTCCAAAAATGAAATCTATTCACTAGTCTTTAATATAATAATAATGTGTTTTTAGCAAAATTACATATAACTTGTTAATTTGTTAAATAAATATTGTTCGCTATAAAAACTATTAGGACTTGATCTTTGATCATCAGCCCTGAGTCCATTATAATGTATATTACAAATATGATAATGCTATGAGAAAAAAGAATTAGTAAGAAGATATAAAATATATTACATTAAAAAAAAATAATCAAAATTTAATTTCTAAATATATAGGTACAATGAATACAAATTTCACTATGAAATATATAAAAATTTTTTTTTTTTTACAACAAATCAAAATATTACTTTAAAATATATACAATAACAAAATTATTACTTTAAATTTCTTATTATAAATAAAATTATCTATTTTTTTTTCAAATTAATAACATTCCTGAAAATATTATTATGAAATGAATTAAAATCTTAATTAATAATCATTTATTGTAACTAAATCCGATTCAAATCTCCTCCTTTTGATTTTAATTAATCATTTAACTTGTGAATTAATAAGGCAAAAGTTAGCTTAGCGAAGAAAATGATTACATTTCCTTTCGATTTTGCCTGAGTGCTGAGTCATCTTTCAGGATGAGCAGTTTCACATCGAGTAGCTGAAATAAAACGTTTATTTCATTTTCAGAAATGGTTAACCAATGGAATATATATTGTCATAAATTCTAAAAGTTTCTGTGTATCAGTAGCGGAATCACAGATGAGGTAAATTTCCCCTCGTAAAATAACTACTGAGAAAAAAAATGAAATACAGTTAATTTAAAATATACCTAATAGTTCCAATACGTAGCGGCAGAATTTAGAGGGCGGCAAATTTCAAGCGAATTTTTTTTTTAGGTTAAATAAAAAATACTTTTTTCTGCTTTAATATTATTTAGATCTTAATTTAGTCAATGTAAATATTTGGAGATGATATTATTTATTTCGAAATATGCAACCTACAATACTGTTATAAGACCGTTGACTTTTATTGAAGAAGGAGGGAAGGTGAATGAAGGGGCGGCAAAATTCCGAGTGATTTTTTTTTTTTTTAGGTTAAATAAAAAATACTTTTTTCTGCTTTAATATTATTTAGATCTTAATTTAGTCAATGTAAATATTTGGAGATGATATTATTTATTTCGAAATATGCAACCTACAATACTGTTATAAGACCGTTGACTTTTATTGAAGAAGGAGGGAAGGTGACTGAAGGGGCGGCAAATTTTCGAGTGATTTTTTTTTTTTAGGTTAAAGAAAAAATACTTTTTTCTGCTTTAATATTGTTTATATCTTAATTCAGACAATGTTAATATTAGGAGATGATATTATTTACATCGAAATATACTACCTTCAGTATCTGTTGACTTTTATTGATATTTTGATTGGTTGAAGCCACCTATCAGACGATTCCTTTTGAATAGCGCTTGGAAAGACACTCGGGCGTTGAACTCCCAACATTAGCAGACAGAGATGAGGATTTTCGTTATACAGTAGAAGTAGAAAAAATAAAAGAAACCCTCCGCGGACTGACTAATCCATAGCCAATGTGGGGGGGGGCCACTCCGCGGACTGACTAATCCATAGCCAATGTGGGGGGGCCACTTCACGTTTCTCCTCCGATACCAATGCGGGGGGGCCACTTCACGTTTCTCCTCCGATACCAATGTGGGGGGGCCACTTCACGTTTCTCCTCCGATACCACATACAATGCGGGGGGGCCACTTCACGTTTCTCCTCCGATACCAATGTGGGGGGGCCACTTCACGTTTCTCCTCCGATACCACATACAATGCGGGGGGGCCACTTCACGTTTCTCCTCCGATACCACATACAATGTGGGGGGCCACTTCACGTTCCTCCTCCGATACCACATACATTCATGCATTATTGCTTCCTAAACAGCTTTTTTATTCAACTTTTATCGCTTTCTGATTCCTGTTACATTATTAATCTTGATGAAAATAAATTAGCGTAGCAATACATATGTGAAAATACTTTGCAAATACGCGGTTATGATAAACCATCATGGGTACAGTATTAGAAATGTCATACGTGATAAGAAATTTAAGACGGTTTAACTACGATGTCAACGAATTTTGTTCTCCTGCATAAATTGTAGGATATAAATACAATATAAATCAATATAAAACGTCGCCGAGGAAAATCAGGAAAAAGAAAAGTTAACAAAGAATATTTTATTTGCGCATGCGCATACAAAAAGTATGCATTTCGTGGTAAATTGTGTATTTAGCAGTTGGAAGGATAATTAAATTCTTCACAAAAAAATTAACTTATTATTATTACAGATACGGCGCATTGAACTTTCTACCCAAGTTTAAAAAGTTCGATGCATGTTCCGATGGGGGTCTCCACGTTTATTTTTATTTGTTGGTTTGTCGAATAACTTGGAAACTATACATCTTTCGGAACATTCCACATCCTCATTTCAAACATAAATAATAAAATGATGCACAAAGCTAAACCTAAAAAAAAAAAAAAAAAAAAAACCCTGCAAATTATTGCGCAATAGTTTAAACTATATTTAAAATAGTAATATTTAAAAAATATCTGGTTTTTCCATTCACAGGACTTTATATAGCACCTTTTTTTAAAGTTCAGACAACTAGATTCCAGATGAGCATTTATTAAAAATAAACCAAAAGCATTTATATCGATTTTATTCATTTACTATTTTTTTTATACCTTTACATACTTACAGTTTTCCTCTATCTCTACAAATGGCCGAAATATGGGCTAATTAAATCTCTAATCGGCCGCCGTTTTGAAACTAAATAACGGATGTAATGTCGAGTTCCGAGGATCATCCTGGAGTGACCTGTGATTTACTTCCCAAATCTCAACAAAATCGGGCCGGTACACTCGGAGAAAAGTAGAAAAACATTTGATACTTGGATTCTTCGTATCTTGAAACGTTAAAATATTGAGAGGAGAGCTAATAAAGAATTTCTTGGTCGATTGCAAAGGTCTATCATTGAAAATAATAAATCAAAAGGAAATAAAAATCCAAGATAGACAACAATGTTGATGTTGATGTTGACAATAAACAATGTTGAGCTCTAAGGAATGTCGTGTGAGTAGGCACACCAAATATTTTATTATACAGACTAAAATAAAAAACAATAAACATAATAAAAAATTACTATCTATTTTCCATGATATACTCCGTACAGTCAATTATCTATAATCTCAAATAATATACAACACGCAAACTAAAATTATAATGTTTCTCAACATTAACTTTTTATTTAACGAACCAGTGATAGCAGACTTCCTGTTCGAATAACATGCGCAGTCTATGCGCGCGAGGTTGTGTACACAACTTTTCATCGAAGGCCACCAGGACTCTGAGGAACTTTAACATTTAGCAGCACAATCTGCTTCCTACAATAACCTCAATATACCGGACAGTTCAGTAATTTATATTTACAACTCTTAGATGCTCTGTTATCGTGTACTTAAATTAGCATTCGGAGAAAGCTAACATTCTGTGCACAATTAGTACTTTGATTGATTAGGGTTAAACCAATGAAGCATTATCAGATACCGTAAGGAAAATATATAGCTTATAATTACAGAAATAATATTCATTATAATCTTAGTTTATAGAACAATGAAATAAACTTTATGAAACTATGTATTAAATATGAGTTTTAAAAAATATATATTACGTAACAGAGGACTCAGTTAAATCTAATATTATTCTCTGTCTGCTAAAGGGATAAGTAAAAATATTTCTGTTGAGTCAGTGCGGCGTGATGTACTGAATTCATGGCCGACATTAGCATAGTATTTCATAAACCCAAACAACAATACGAAAACCATGCTAAGAATATCTAATGTGTAATAAAAAATGAAGTTCCACTGCAATAAATTAAAATGAAGTATATTTAGATAATATTATAAGAATTAATCGTAAATTACGGTCGTATACAAATTAAATAAGTATGCCACCAGCGAATTTCTACGTGACTGTCCGACCTCGATATATTATGTTCAACATTTTTATTTATTATTTGATATTTTTAATCTTCCGGTTATTCTTTATTTTTCCGATGACATCTCAGATGACCTGTTTTCATCATCACATCTGAAGACTGTGGAATGCGACATTCTGCGGGGACCGACAGCAGAGAACCAGCTGCCCGATGTCGAATGCAAAGTTCTTTCAGAACTATCATATGCATGAAAACGACTTCAGGATGATAAATTTGATATTCTTCCAGAGTTTTCCAAACAAAATACTTCTATAACCCATTAGCAGATATTGCTCCAGAAGCTTTGATTAAATTCCGTCGTTGTAGAAATTAATCATTTAGTTATATTTGCAGTATGGAGAAATTTGATCGAAAAAATGATACGCTTTGGGCAAATGGCCTAACAGCCCCAAATAACTAAAAAAAACTCAATTCATAGTAAGACATCGACGTCGTTGTTTGAAAAAGGCCTAACCGCCATTTAGCAAACTTTACAGGAAACGATCTTTCCCCAAATAACAATATATATTTTTTTTTATTTCATTCTTTATTGTATACAGTAGGAGTTTATTAGCCTGGCAAAACCTTTACAATTACAATATATTTTAAAGGATTCTAGCACTGATTAAGGCCAGACTGACCACTGAGAGTCGTTAGTATTTGGTGCTTACGTCATCAATATTCGATTTTCGGACCATTTCCAACTTTTTGTTCTCGTTATATCGTGAGCGGGAATTGATAGAGGTGGTATTTACTTCCCAAAATCAATTGAAACCAAAATTTCGAATTTTTGGCGCTTAAGCCTTTTTCGAAAAACAACGTCGATATAATGACGATTATGCGGTAAGTTTTTAAGGAAAAATAATTTACTGTTTCGACAATGACAGTGATATTTATGAAAAGTGAAAATGTAAGTTAATGCCAAAGAATTCAGCAGTTGTTTTCTCCCCTCCCTCTCCCCAATATTTTTAAATTCATTTAGTAACTATGCACATGAAATGAGCCAAGGTTACCAAGGTTATGACCGAAAAAAAAATCTACTTAATTAAGGTCTTTAATTATCTTACCTATCAACACTTGTTTGGCCGTTATATTTCATAGTTGGATTTTCTAAACAATTTATTTGAAGGCGTTAACTTGGATTTCTTAATTGGATTGTAAATGCTTTAAAAGGCAATAAATCTAGTTCAACGCGTCGTAAAGACTGAAAAATGTAATGCAACATGAATGGCTGACATTTGTAAGCTCAATTATTTTCCACATGTTCAAATTATACGCCTGATTCATGTTTATATATATTTTAATGAAGTTATTGTTGAAATAAAAATTTCAAAAATAACAACTTCATCATTTCATACTTCCTATAAGTATGCCTCACTCCCTAGATTTTTTTTTTTAAATTCGCATATCTATGGTTAGCTTGATGATTACGTAAGCTCATGTTAGTTAGGAACTCGCTAAAACAATCATAAATATTGATAAGAACTGAAAAAACAGACTATTTCTCAAAACATTTTTTTGCAAAAATGTTGATGGCCAAATATAATCGAAATTTTGAATTGGTCCAAGAGAATGGACAACCAACAAATACAAAAAATATGTATAGTAAAAAAATTAAAAATGTAGAAAAAACTCTGTAAATTATTGCATTATAGTTTATTATTCCTAAAAAGTTATATATTAAAAAAGTCTGCCAAGTAGGTCAGTTTAGATTCCTCTCCATTTCCATTGGGTACGTAACGAAAAGCAAGCGTAAACAACAGATGTTAAAAAAATAAAAAAATAAATTGTAAGGAAAAACAAATGTAATTGTTTGAATTATTTATTTGGCATGTTCCAAAAAATTACACACACAAACAAAAAAAAAAGTGCATACTTATATATACATATAAGGGCCGTATTTGGAATATAGGCGTCAAGGAAAATATGTTTGCGCATGCGTAAGCAAAATTAGTGGATTAAATTTGATAAAATTGATATGAGACCATCTAGGTACCAACTCCCAAATCTGAAAATTTCATAAAATCGGATCACGTATAGGTGTTATGTCTGTCATATGGATTTGACGCTAGACAGACATGAAACCAAATTTGTTTTGATGTCTAAAACATAATTTTTTTCCTCACTCCCTGCACGAATACAAAGCTTCCTTCATAGTAAGAAAGCAAAAAAAATATATCAGAAATAAATTATCCATAAAAATGATAATTACTATTAAATGCCCAATGAAATTGCATCATGTTATTTAAATTAAATCACATGGATTTTTTTTTCTTTTGTAATAACATATTTTGAAATTACTTTTTGAATATTTTTATTATTATTTTTTTATTTATTATATTGTATATTTTATATATTTTGGTGGAATATTTTACTATTTCATGCTTGTTTATTGCTTTACTGTGTACCTTAATTCATGTAATCTGATTATAAGCAAGATGTTTTTAAATACAATACAATTTAAAATTTGTAAAAATTAAATGATACCTAGATAAATAAAAACCTCATTTAAGTAATATAATGCAAGGATTTGTCTCTTTTTTGATAAAATTTTAACTTGAAGATAAGGAAAAGGCCTCAAAACGTTGAATAACAAAGAAGAAGGAGAAATAAAAAAATTAATTTAGTAGCAATAGTTACATCCGCCTCATTGGAAATATACACAGATATAACTTTATGAACGGTACATCCTAGAACAATTATGATTAGATCTAGATCTAGATATAAATTTCATAATAAGTGCGTATTGTTATACAGAATGGAACGTAAACAAAAAACAAACATAATTTACGATTACGATTAATTCAAGGCCACGGTATAAGGTGCGCCTGGGCGAGATGGCGAGGAGTCTCGATGCGCAGTATCCAGTTAAATATCCAGAAAGGGAGGAGACTATAGTCATCTGGAACATATCCATCTTGCCCAAGTCACCCATCAATATGGGCAAAGTGTGACAGTGTGACAGTGTGACAGCCAGGCACGGTTCTTAGGGTACTAAGATGAGGGAATATCCTTCGTCGGATTACAAGAAAGGAGCATCTGCGAGTGGCACAATAGTCGGGATACGGAATCAAAATCTTGAGTCAGGCAACTGAGCTGCTTATTTAACATAACTGAGCTGATTAGTGATTGATAAATTATTTGCCACTTCTATAATTTTTTTTATAGTAAACTAATTTAAAATGTTATACATTCATCTTCAGTTCTAAAAACACACAAAAATTCAGAAATAAGCAACTTAAAATACAGTTTGGTAATATTACAAATATTAAATTAAATGCAACATAAATTAGTATTATAAAACATTTATGAATTACGAATTTTACTAAGATAAGAGATCAAATACATGTTGGTGCTCACCAAGGTTTAAGTAGATTATATCAAACAGAGAAGGTTACATTAGTTTGTTCTCGCACTGAACTAGTAATGGAAATGACTGTAATAGAAGAAAGGTGAAGTGTTTGTAGGTAAAGGGTACGGTTTACGGGTCGGGGTTTTTCCAGTAATGCCGATGAGTAATTGTTTTTTCTGTTATGGATGGGAATAAATTTAAGACTGGACTATTGGAGATGTTTATTTGGCCATTTAAGCAAAAATGTGGATTGGGTGTGAAGGATTTTATTATTTCAAGTGCTTCATATATATTTAATTTGACTGTTTTCAACGTGGTGTATTAATTTAACTCCTGAGTCTTTGATGAATTTATTTTTTTTTTCATTTAAATGAATTGCAAAGTTGGAATTCTCTGTCTTATATATGCACTTATATATACATATATGCAGGTATATGTTCCTTTAATATTTGATTTAGAGATCTTCCAGTTTTTCCCGTGTATTGGGCTGCACAATGATTACAATTTAGTTCGTATACTCCGCTTTTTGGAAAGGGTCTATTTTTCTTTAGGAGAAGGGAAATATGAGCATAGAGTTTTTCTATTTTAAATGCCGAGTTTAATTATAGTTTTTAATAAACAATTTAGAAATGTCATAAATTTGAAATTTACCGGTGCATACAACTGAAGATGAATGTATAACATTTGAAATTAGTTTTCAATAAAAACAAAATTATAGAAGTGGCAAATAATTTATCAATCCCTAGTTAGATTGATCCTTCTATACTATCATGCGAACGTCAACTGATAACTGAGTTGCTTATTGAACATAACTGAGTTGTTTATTGAACATAACTGAGTTGCTTGTCGAACATAACTGTGCTGCTTAATGAACATAACTGAGCTTGTTATTGGACATAACTGTGCTGCTTATTGAACATAACTGAGCTGTTTACTTAACATAACTGAGCTGTTTATTTAACATAACTGAGCTGCTTATTGGATATAACTGAGCTTCTTATTGAGCATAGCTTTCCAAGCTTACTAATGACAATACTTCGAAGTTCAGGATCACCATTCTTCTCAGAATACAATAAATTATATACATTCTATTTAATAAAGCTTGCAAGTCCTCATTTTTTAATAGAAAAGAAAGAGATGAATCGTTCATCAGAGACCGAACTGAGAGGCTCGACAACATGGTCTCTGGGGTACACGATTCTGATGGAAAGTGCTAGCACTTTGAAGAAATAAAAGGACTTAGACTTACGAAGAATACGAGGAATTCCCTAAGGAGGTCAAGGAAAACGAGAAGGAGCCCTTAGCTGTTAGAGATAAAGCACCTGCAAGCCATTTCATTCCACGAAGTAAAACTAGCCAATGGACTTACTTACCAGGACATATGAAACAAGTTGGACGTTAAAAATTTGGGTTTTTAATGCTCGGTGAACATCATTTTACCTCTAATATGTTTCAGTTATTAATCAGTAACTGAAATATATTCGAGATATAATTTCATTTAAGGTGATTTAGTTTTTATTTTCATCCTTGTTTTTAACGATAAACGTTTACAAAAAAATAAGGGATAGTAAGATAAAATAAATTTATGGGCACCATAATAACAAAACATACATTGCGTATCAGACGAAAAGTAACCCAAAATTTTTGAAATTCGTAAACCGAGCTCTTCAGGTTACCATTTAAATAGTTGCAAAGTTTGAAATTAATCATACAACCATTAATCATCATTATATACAGGTTCGCAGATGGTTATAGTAGGAAAACATCCAAATCTACTTCTATCTTCTGGCTCAAGCTTCTTTTCTAATCGTGGAAATTTCTAAAATATAATATTTTTTTTTTTTAAATTAAAACAAGCTGTACACACAAGGCAATAGGCATTAGGGCTATAAGAATCCATTCATAGGTTATATGCAAGATAAAAGAAAGAAAACAATAATAAATATAATATACAAAGGAAAAAATGTACATTACTAGTAAAAATTAATATATAGACAATTTAAATTATATCAAAATAAGTAAACAACCAATATAAATTAAGTTAAGTATAAATAAAATAACTCTTTTTAAACACATTCATACCTATATGCAATATATACAATCTGCCCAGGGAACTCCGAACCAAGCTCTGTCCCCCCCCCCCCCCATGTGAATGGAAAAACCGGGCTCCAGGAGATCCCAGACGTTCAGGACTTGAGTGGAGAATCTGGCCATTTCTAGAACTCCAATAGCACATTTACAAAAGGTCTCGAGGCCACTGCCGTTTCAACCTTCGAGGAGCCGTTTCAACCATAGGGATGGTTGGTGCTGGAAAGGGATTGTGCTAAGGGATTAGGATGATGAGTAAGGTTCTGATGAAATGTGGAGAATTTGTATTGAATTATGTCAAGAACATACGGGATGTCAAGGTCATGGTGTAAGGTCTTGTTAAAAACATAATATGGGGCATTGACTATTGTACGGAGGACTTTAAACTGGTAGGACTGGATAGGTTTGATGTTCGAACGTTTAGCTGCCCCCCCCTGTCCTAGTCCGTAGGTCCAAATAGGTTTCAGAATGGTCTTGTAGATTGGAAAAAATAAATAACGATCATTACCTCAAGCAACAAAAGGATTGGCAACGCGATGGACTGTGGAATGTGGAATAGGGTATCCTCCAGTTCCGTTAGTCAACGCGATGGACTGTGGAATGTGGAATAGGGTATCCTCCAGTTCCGTTAGACAACGCGATGGACTGTGGAATGTGGAATAGGGTATCCTCCAGTTCCGTTAGTCAACGCGATGGACTGTGGAATGTGGAATAGGGTATCCTCCAGTTCCGTTAGTAAACGCGATGGACTGTGGAATGTGGAATAGGGTATCCTCCAGTTCCGTTAGTCAACGCGATGGACTGTGGAATGTGGAATAGGGTATCCTCCAGTTCCGTTAGTCAACGCGATGGACTGTGGAATGTGGAATAGGGTATCCTCCAGTTCCGTTAGTCAACGCGATGGAATGTGGAATAGGGTATCCTCCAGTTCCGTTAGTCAACGCGATGGACAGTGGAATGTGGAATAGGGTATCCTCCAGTTCCGTTAGTCAACGCGATGGACTGTGGAATGTGGAATAGGGTATCCTCCAGTTCCGTTAGTCAACGCGATGGACTGTGAAATGTGGAATAGGGTATCCTCCAGTTCCGTTAGTCAACGCGATGGACTGTGGAATGTGGAATAGGGTATCCTCCAGTTCCGTTAGTCAACGCGATGGACTGTGGAATGTGGAATAGGGTATCCTCCAGTTCCGTTAGTCAACGCGATGGACTGTGGAATGTGGAATAGGGTATCCTCCAGTTCCGTTAGTCAACGCGATGGACAGTGGAATGTGGAATAGGGTATCCTCCAGTTCCGTTAGTCAACGCGATGGACAGTGGAATGTGGAATAGGGTATCCTCCAGTTCCGTTAGTCAACGCGATGGACAGTGGAATGTGGAATAGGGTATCCTCCAGTTCCGTTAGTCAACGCGATGGACTGTGGAATGTGGAATAGGGTATCCTCCAGTTCCGTTAGTCAACGCGATGGACAGTGGAATGTGGAATAGGGTATCCTCCAGTTCCGTTAGTCAACGCGATGGACTGTGGAATGTGGAATAGGGTATCCTCCAGTTCCGTTAGTCAACGCGATGGACAGTGGAATGTGGAATAGGGTATCCTCCAGTTCCGTTAGTCAACGCGATGGACTGTGGAATGTGGAATAGGGTATCCTCCAGTTCCGTTAGTCAACGCGATGGACTGTGGAATGTGGAATAGGGTATCCTCCAGTTCCGTTAGTCAACGCGATGGACTGTGGAATGTGGAATAGGGTATCCTCCAGTTCCGTTAGTCAACGCGATGGACTGTGGAATGTGGAATAGGGTATCCTCCAGTTCCGTTAGTCAACGCGATGGACTGTGGAATGTGGAATAGGGTATCCTCCAGTTCCGTTAGTCAACGCGATGGACAGTGGAATGTGGAATAGGGTATCCTCCAGTTCCGTTAGTCAACGCGATGGACAGTGGAATGTGGAATAGGGTATCCTCCAGTTCCGTTAGTCAACGCGATGGACTGTGGAATGTGGAATAGGGTATCCTCCAGTTCCGTTAGTCAACGCGATGGACTGTGGAATGTGGAATAGGGTATCCTCCAGTTCCGTTAGTCAACGCGATGGACTGTGGAATGTGGAATAGGGTATCCTCCAGTTCCGTTAGTCAACGCGATGGACAGTGGAATGTGGAATAGGGTATCCTCCAGTTCCGTTAGTCAACGCGATGGACTGTGGAATGTGGAATAGGGTATCCTCCAGTTCCGTTAGTCAACGCGATGGACAGTGGAATGTGGAATAGGGTATCCTCCAGTTCCGTTAGTAAACGCGATGGACTGTGGAATGTGGAATAGGGTATCCTCCAGTTCCGTTAGTCAACGCGATGGACTGTGGAATGTGGAATAGGGTATCCTCCAGTTCCGTTAGTCAACGCGATGGACTGTGGAATGTGGAATAGGGTATCCTCCAGTTCCGTTAGTCAACGCGATGGAATGTGGAATAGGGTATCCTCCAGTTCCGTTAGTCAACGCGATGGACAGTGGAATGTGGAATAGGGTATCCTCCAGTTCCGTTAGTCAACGCGATGGACTGTGGAATGTGGAATAGGGTATCCTCCAGTTCCGTTAGTCAACGCGATGGACAGTGGAATGTGGAATAGGGTATCCTCCAGTTCCGTTAGTCAACGCGATGGACTGTGGAATGTGGAATAGGGTATCCTCCAGTTCCGTTAGTCAACGCGATGGACAGTGGAATGTGGAATAGGGTATCCTCCAGTTCCGTTAGTCAACGCGATGGACTGTGGAATGTGGAATAGGGTATCCTCCAGTTCCGTTAGTCAACGCGATGGACAGTGGAATGTGGAATAGGGTATCCTCCAGTTCCGTTAGTCAACGCGATGGACAGTGGAATGTGGAATAGGGTATCCTCCAGTTCCGTTAGTCAACGCGATGGACTGTGGAATGTGGAATAGGGTATCCTCCAGTTCCGTTAGTCAACGCGATGGACTGTGGAATGTGGAATAGGGTATCCTCCAGTTCCGTTAGTCAACGCGATGGACTGTGGAATGTGGAATAGGGTATCCTCCAGTTCCGTTAGTCAACGCGATGGACTGTGGAATGTGGAATAGGGTATCCTCCAGTTCCGTTAGTCAACGCGATGGACTGTGGAATGTGGAATAGGGTATCCTCCAGTTCCGTTAGTCAACGCGATGGACTGTGGAATGTGGAATAGGGTATCCTCCAGTTCCGTTAGTCAACGCGATGGACAGTGGAATGTGGAATAGGGTATCCTCCAGTTCCGTTAGTCAACGCGATGGACTGTGGAATGTGGAATAGGGTATCCTCCAGTTCCGTTAGTCAACGCGATGGACTGTGGAATGTGGAATAGGGTATCCTCCAGTTCCGTTAGTCAACGCGATGGACAGTGGAATGTGGAATAGGGTATCCTCCAGTTCCGTTAGTCAACGCGATGGACTGTGGAATGTGGAATAGGGTATCCTCCAGTTCCGTTAGTCAACGCGATGGACAGTGGAATGTGGAATAGGGTATCCTCCAGTTCCGTTAGTCAACGCGATGGACTGTGGAATGTGGAATAGGGTATCCTCCAGTTCCGTTAGTCAACGCGATGGACTGTGGAATGTGGAATAGGGTATCCTCCAGTTCCGTTAGTCAACGCGATGGACTGTGGAATGTGGAATAGGGTATCCTCCAGTTCCGTTAGTCAACGCGATGGACTGTGGAATGTGGAATAGGGTATCCTCCAGTTCCGTTAGTCAACGCGATGGACTGTGGAATGTGGAATAGGGTATCCTCCAGTTCCGTTAGTCAACGCGATGGACAGTGGAATGTGGAATAGGGTATCCTCCAGTTCCGTTAGTCAACGCGATGGACAGTGGAATGTGGAATAGGGTATCCTCCAGTTCCGTTAGTCAACACGATGGACTGTGGAATGTGGAATAGGGTATCCTCCAGTTCCGTTAGTCAACGCGATGGACTGTGGAATGTGGAATAGGGTATCCTCCAGTTCCGTTAGTCAACGCGATGGACTGTGGAATGTGGAATAGGGTATCCTCCAGTTCCGTTAGTCAACGCGATGGACAGTGGAATGTGGAATAGGGTATCCTCCAGTTCCGTTAGTCAACGCGATGGACTGTGGAATGTGGAATAGGGTATCCTCCAGTTCCGTTAGTCAACGCGATGGACAGTGGAATGTGGAATAGGGTATCCTCCAGTTCCGTTAGTAAACGCGATGGACTGTGGAATGTGGAATAGGGTATCCTCCAGTTCCGTTAGTCAACGCGATGGACTGTGGAATGTGGAATAGGGTATCCTCCAGTTCCGTTAGTCAACGCGATGGACTGTGGAATGTGGAATAGGGTATCCTCCAGTTCCGTTAGTCAACGCGATGGAATGTGGAATAGGGTATCCTCCAGTTCCGTTAGTCAACGCGATGGACAGTGGAATGTGGAATAGGGTATCCTCCAGTTCCGTTAGTCAACGCGATGGACTGTGGAATGTGGAATAGGGTATCCTCCAGTTCCGTTAGTCAACGCGATGGACAGTGGAATGTGGAATAGGGTATCCTCCAGTTCCGTTAGTCAACGCGATGGACTGTGGAATGTGGAATAGGGTATCCTCCAGTTCCGTTAGTCAACGCGATGGACTGTGGAATGTGGAATAGGGTATCCTCCAGTTCCGTTAGTCAACGCGATGGACTGTGGAATGTGGAATAGGGTATCCTCCAGTTCCGTTAGTCAACGCGATGGACTGTGGAATGTGGAATAGGGTATCCTCCAGTTCCGTTAGTCAACGCGATGGACTGTGGAATGTGGAATAGGGTATCCTCCAGTTCCGTTAGTCAACGCGATGGACAGTGGAATGTGGAATAGGGTATCCTCCAGTTCCGTTAGTCAACGCGATGGACTGTGGAATGTGGAATAGGGTATCCTCCAGTTCCGTTAGTCAACGCGATGGACAGTGGAATGTGGAATAGGGTATCCTCCAGTTCCGTTAGTCAACGCGATGGACTGTGGAATGTGGAATAGGGTATCCTCCAGTTCCGTTAGTCAACGCGATGGACAGTGGAATGTGGAATAGGGTATCCTCCAGTTCCGTTAGTCAACGCGATGGACAGTGGAATGTGGAATAGGGTATACTCCAGTTCCGTTAGTCAACGCGATGGACTGTGGAATGTGGAATAGGGTATCCTCCAGTTCCGTTAGTCAACGCGATGGACTGTTTAATGTGGAATAGGGTATCCTCCAGTTCCGTTAGTCAACGCGATGGACTGTGGAATGTGGAATAGGGTATCCTCCAGTTCCGTTAGTCAACGCGATGGACTGTGGAATGTGGAATAGGGTATCCTCCAGTTCCGTTAGTCAACGCGATGGACAGTGGAATGTGGAATAGGGTATCCTCCAGTTCCGTTAGTCAACGCGATGGACAGTGGAATGTGGAATAGGGTATCCTCCAGTTCCGTTAGTCAACGCGATGGACAGTGGAATGTGGAATAGGGTATCCTCCAGTTCCGTTAGTCAACGCGATGGACTGTGGAATGTGGAATAGGGTATCCTCCAGTTCCGTTAGTCAACGCGATGGACAGTGGAATGTGGAATAGGGTATCCTCCAGTTCCGTTAGTCAACGCGATGGACTGTGGAATGTGGAATAGGGTATCCTCCAGTTCCGTTAGTCAACGCGATGGACAGTGGAATGTGGAATAGGGTATCCTCCAGTTCCGTTAGTCAACGCGATGGACTGTGGAATGTGGAATAGGGTATCCTCCAGTTCCGTTAGTCAACGCGATGGACAGTGGAATGTGGAATAGGGTATCCTCCAGTTCCGTTAGTCAACGCGATGGACTGTGGAATGTGGAATAGGGTATCCTCCAGTTCCGTTAGTCAACGCGATGGACAGTGGAATGTGGAATAGGGTATCCTCCAGTTCCGTTAGTCAACGCGATGGACTGTGGAATGTGGAATAGGGTATCCTCCAGTTCCGTTAGTCAACGCGATGGACTGTGGAATGTGGAATAGGGTATCCTCCAGTTCCGTTAGTCAACGCGATGGACTGTGGAATGTGGAATAGGGTATCCTCCAGTTCCGTTAGTCAACGCGATGGACTGTGGAATGTGGAATAGGGTATCCTCCAGTTCCGTTAGTCAACGCGATGGACAGTGGAATGTGGAATAGGGTATCCTCCAGTTCCGTAAGTCAACGCGATGGACAGTGGAATGTGGAATAGGGTATCCTCCAGTTCCGTTAGTCAACGCGATGGACTGTGGAATGTGGAATAGGGTATCCTCCAGTTCCGTTAGTCAACGCGATGGACAGTGGAATGTGGAATAGGGTATCCTCCAGTTCCGTTAGTCAACGCGATGGACAGTGGAATGTGGAATAGGGTATCCTCCAGTTCCGTTAGTCAACGCGATGGACTGTGGAATGTGGAATAGGGTATCCTCCAGTTCCGTTAGTCAACGCGATGGACAGTGGAATGTGGAATAGGGTATCCTCCAGTTCCGTTAGTCAACGCGATGGACTGTGGAATGTGGAATAGGGTATCCTCCAGTTCCGTTAGTCAACGCGATGGACAGTGGAATGTGGAATAGGGTATCCTCCAGTTCCGTTAGTCAACGCGATGGACTGTGGAATGTGGAATAGGGTATCCTCCAGTTCCGTTAGTCAACGCGATGGACTGTGGAATGTGGAATAGGGTATCCTCCAGTTCCGTTAGTCAACGCGATGGACTGTGGAATGTGGAATAGGGTATCCTCCAGTTCCGTTAGTCAACGCGATGGACTGTGGAATGTGGAATAGGGTATCCTCCAGTTCCGTTAGTCAACGCGATGGACTGTGGAATGTGGAATAGGGTATCCTCCAGTTCCGTTAGTCAACGCGATGGACTGTGGAATGTGGAATAGGGTATCCTCCAGTTCCGTTAGTCAACGCGATGGACTGTGGAATGTGGAATAGGGTATCCTCCAGTTCCGTTAGTCAACGCGATGGACTGTGGAATGTGGAATAGGGTATCCTCCAGTTCCGTTAGTCAACGCGATGGACTGTGGAATGTGGAATAGGGTATCCTCCAGTTCCGTTAGTCAACGCGATGGACTGTGGAATGTGGAATAGGGTATCCTCCAGTTCCGTTAGTCAACGCGATGGACTGTGGAATGTGGAATAGGGTATCCTCCAGTTCCGTTAGTCAACGCGATGGAATGTGGAATGTGGAATAGGGTATCCTCCAGTTCCGTTAGTCAACGCGATGGACTGTGGAATGTGGAATAGGGTATCCTCCAGTTCCGTTAGTCAACGCGATGGACTGTGGAATGTGGAAAAGGGTATCCTCCAGTTCCGTTAGTCAACGCGATGGACTGTGGAATGTGGAATAGGGTATCCTCCAGTTCCGTTAGTCAACGCGATGGACTGTGGAATGTGGAATAGGGTATCCTCCAGTTCCGTTAGTCAACGCGATGGACTGTGGAATGTGGAATAGGGTATCCTCCAGTTCCGTTAGTCAACGCGATGGACTGTGGAATGTGGAATAGGGTATCCTCCAGTTCCGTCATTCGTATTCCTGTTATTGTAAGTCTTCACAACAGAAAATTTGACATCGTCGCGTTACAGGGACGGTAGGAAATCGCGTTGAGGTTAGCACGGTAAGAGGGTGGCAAAAAGCGCGAAAATAGCGTTGACATTCAAAATTGAAAGGGTTCAATTCAAAAGGTACGTTTTAGTAAGAGCTGATGTTAGACAGACGATAAGGCCCACATGAGAGCCCTAGTGGGGTTATCCTGTGGTCATTATTAGGGTCAACAGGTTTTTATAGGTCATCTGATTGTCTAGCTACTAAGGAAAACGTATCGGAACCAACAGAGGTCTGACCGAGTATAACTGATAATGACGAATTTTTACTATTCATTCTGGATTCATAAATACGTCCATACTATCAACATTTCAAGTTTAAACATTAAAAAGAGTAAAGTAGGTAAGTATAAATCCAAGTTTTAAAAAATAAAATGGTTTTTATTATTTTATTATTTTTTTTTTTTTTTATTATTTTAAAATTGGCATTGGATTCCTCCATGCAGTTATAAGGAACCGAAACATTAACTGGGGCTCCCGGGGAAGTAGTCTGCTTAGCCAGATCGTCAACCAATTCATTTTCCGTTATTCCTATATGGGATTTGATCCTTAAGAAAACAGCCTGTTTATTATTTACTATTGAAGAAAAATGTAATTTTATTATATCTAATAATCTATTATTGTTGTTTATATTTTTAAGAGTATTGATGGTTTGTAGAGAGCTCAGGCTGTCGGTTGATATTAAGAATTTGTTATTATTTGATTGTTGTATGTATTTAAGGGCTTCTAATATAGCATATAATTCTGTTGAATATGATGAACATTTTATTGGTAATTTAAATAGAGCGGTGTGTTTATATTCTGGTATATATATATATATATATATATATATATATATATATATATATATATATATATATATATATATACATTGCACTGCCTGAGAGGTTGTTTATTTCAGACCCATCAGTATAAATATGAATGTGTTGTGGATAATTATCAGTTAGGATGGCTTTAAATTCCTCATGGATTGCGATGTTTGGTAATGTATTACTTTCATTGTTTAAAACAACTACGTTGAATTCTTGTAATTATAATTCAAGGTCTATGGAAAATTGGGGAAAATAAAATGTTGTTATTGTACTGAATTTCGGCTATCACAAGAACATTACCAAACACCCTCATTAATCAAATATTTGTTGTTTTTATTTACAAACTACGTATATTTGGTATAATTCATGTTTTCAAAAGATAAAATCGGCCTAGTTTTTATTTACACGATTTTACACAAGTACTCTTGAAAGATAACACCAAAAAACAACTAAAACATTGGAAAATACAATTCATAGATGCCTTTATCAAGCAGCTCAGTCGAAACGGAGATCTGACCATTCCAGAATCGACCAAAGACATCAGAAAATAAGAATATACATTAATGGAAACACAAATAATAATTTTAAAATATTCTGATCAAAATAACTACGTACGTGTACCAACGTTGATATATATATATATATATATATATATATATATATATATATATATACTTTTAGTTATTAAAATATAGAACAACATTAATTCATCTTGTTTTAATCCACTTAATTTTTTTATGGAAATTATTTTTCAATTATCACATAAAAATATACAAAAGAATGCAGTCCAATAACAACTTTTGTTAGTTGATTCAGGTGTTCCAAGTGAACCCAAACACATTCCAAACTCACAGTAGACGCTAAAAAAAAAAAAAAAAATTATATATATATATATATTAAAGCCCTATCCCTTCAATAAGTGCTTTTAAAAATGAGCTCAAAAGCTAATGCTTTAGCATTACATTGTTAAAATAAATAAAAAGTGGACATTTTTAATTGTCTGGCTTCAATTATATCATTCTTAACTCCATTAAATGGCAATTAACATATAGTGGACCTCGAATACGAAGGTTCTTCGAAAAAAATTCGATTTATGGAATTTTCGATACATAGAAAGATTGAAATTTTTCATCCTTTTTAGGCTAAAACCAGTACAGCTATTCCTTAGGGTTAAAGAAATATCAAGGGCAATTTTTTAGGATTAAAGAAAAACAAAGCTGAACGATCGAGAGCACTTATTTGAGAAATTGTACAAATTACATCTGCGATTACAGATCTTTTACAAATGTGCATTTATAATTTAATAAGGATATGTATTAAAAATATGCAAACATACATAAAAATTAATTATTTTCTTTTCGTACAAGACAGCTTCTAATGTCTATTTGTGTACAATTCACCACCGAAGTCATGTTTAGGAGCAATGTTCACAACAAGAAAGGCAAAGTTAAAATGAAAATTTCACTCACAATGTTAGGAAAGTGATTCAGAGAATTTAGCTACTCCTGTGCTTCTTCTGAAACAAGATCTTCCTCGAATTTTCATTACTTTGATTGAATTATTATAATCATTCCTATGTACGTAAACTAAGGGCTCATTTTGATGACAATCACATTTTACATTTTGTTATATGGAAATTTTTTGTTCGATATATAGAAATTTTATTCGATATATAGAATATTTTTTCTTATAAAAATTCAAGATTCCTTAAAAAAGTTCGATAAACAGTCAAAGTTTCGAAATGTTTTCCGATATCTAACTAAGGATAAAGCAATACAGTAAATGATTTCAAAGAGGTCCAGCAACCAGAGTTTTTTTTAATAGTAGTTAAACAGTCAAAGAAACAAGATCATACTTCTAAAAAACCTGCAAATTATTACAGAATGGTTTATTATTTCCAATTAGTCATACATAAAAAAATATCTGGAGTGTCCATTTTGTCTTTACTTAAAGCTTTAGGTTAACGTCCAGTTCGCTTTAGGTTAAAGTCCAGTTCGCTATATCGTCGCTAAAATTTGTCCAATTAATATTTTTTATATTTAAATTTGTTGACAATTAAATTATCTTTCGAACGGACATTCCAGATGCTGAACTATAAAAAAAACAAAAAAAAAAAACTCTGCAAATTATTAAATAATGGTTTATTATTTACACTTAGTAATATTTCAAAAATATCTATTCTGTCCAAGTAAAAAAAAGAAGAAGCCGAAGAATAATTCTACTAAGTTCATTACGCTATATCTCAGCTAATACTGCTCCGATTTAAATGATTTTTTTTCCTTTTGTAGGGAAATTCACCAGCTTTCGTTTGAATACAATAAACAGAGTTATGAGCATATAAGATCTTTAATCGGCAATTTTATAGATTTTTTTTTTTAATGCCTTGTTATGCTGATTCCAAAACACCTTACGTTTTCCCTCTATCTTTGTAGATCTAGTTATCTATAGATATAGTTATGGGCTTATCAGACCTCTAATCGGCCGCCATTTTGAAAAAAAAAACCCAGACGGATGGTAATGTCGAGTTCCGAGGATCATCCTGGGGTGACGCGTGACATTGGTACCGAATCTCAAGAAAATCGGTCCAGCAGTCTCGGAGAAAAGCCGCGGACGGACGGATTTTTTACTTCCTTGTACGAAGTAAAGGAAGTATTGTAATCGCGAAAATTTTCGGTTTTCAGATTTCGACGGAAATATCCATTTTGACCATCCCTGAATCCATTTTGACTAGTTTCGTCGTGGCGTCTGTTCGTACGTTCGTACATACGTTCCTACGTTCGTATTTCGCATAACTCAAAAACGGTTTGCCGTAGAAAGTTGAAATTTTGTATTTAGGATTGTTGTAAAATCTAGTTGTAAACCTCCCTTTTTGGTCACTGTTTGATCACCGAAAGTGGTACTTTACTTGAAGGTCATAATAAGCTTACATCAAAACTTATATTTAAATTAAATACATAAATCATATGTTTCGGTAATAAAGGTTACAAACGCAATTTGGTTTCCAATCCAATTAAACATTTTTATTACTTGTTTTAAGTGTTAAAATTGAATGTAAAATACTGGTTTTCCTCCCATTTGTGAGATCAACAAGTTTTCAGCAGGAGAATAAGATATTAGCTAAATGGATTTTTCCGCTTAAAATGTCGAAACTGTCGATTTCCAATCAGAAGAAATCTCTTGAAAACTAGTTACCTACTGAAGGGAAACGACGTATAATAACGGAATGAGACCTCCAGTAACAAGAGTGTGTGTGTGTCAATAGATGGGTGTCGCGACGTCGAGTGTCGTTTTTAATGCAATCTTCGGAAACTAGTAACCAAATTCAGGACCACTTTTTGCGCCACCGATTTATAGTTTAATAGGCGTACAAGGAAGTCATGTGTTGTCCACATCAGATATTTTTTTTTTATTCAATATTTGGATTCTACGTATCTTGAAACGTAAAACGTCAAATTTTGAGGAGGGAGAGGGAGGGTTACAAACATTTTTTCTTTGGTCGATTCTAAAAGTCTATTATTGAAAATAATAAACCAATAAACTGGTGAAGCGGTTTCCATAGAAACAAGTGTAGAATATTTTATAAAACATTTGCACAAAGCTCAATACAATATATCTCTGTTAATACTGGATGGCTTAATATATATATATAATTTTTTTTTGTAATGTAAATAAAAGGTTATAAATAAATAAAAAATATAAATATTTAACGAATTTAAAAAGAGTACAGGAAATAGTTTTAGTAGCCACCCGCAAGTGTCATATATGTCAAATATAGGTGCCATAAGTGTCATTGTATATTCATACATAAACTAGTATAAATGAATTAGATCAGAATTTTGACATCAAAGTCCATGCTTCTGAGTATGAGCGATGGATAGCTAGCAGTTTCAGATAAGAAAATACAACCGTTAAAATGGCATTTTCTCCCACAAACCTGGGAATGGGTGCGTGAACTATTCTGTAATGATGTGATTGAATCAGCATTTGAGGGGGTTGCGACTTAGGGTTTTTTTCCATCTTTTGACCACATGTGGCGGGTGGACGGATTTTTTAGATTCTACGTATCTTGAAACGAAATCTCAAATTTTCAAGGAGAGTTTATATATATATATATATATATATATATATATATATATATATATATTAACTATATATAGTTTTCTTGATCGATTAAAAAGGTTCATTATTGAGTATAATAAAAAAAATAGTATAAAAGAAATCTTGTGTATTGATAATTGACCATATGGTTATATGGTATATCAGGAAGGACAAGGTTCGGGTGGCGGTAAAGAATAAAATAGTTGTAACTATTTATTAAATGCCGACGTTTCGACCCACATTGTAGGTCTTCATCAGGGCTCTACAACCGTTTAGATCATCTTCTTCCCAAAACAGAAACCAACGGTAAAATTAATAAAAGAAAAAATGAAAAAAAATTTTTTTTTTAAATAATGAAGCGGTGTTAAAGATTGAAATGAGGTGAAGAAGTAGGCTTCCGCTGTTATGAGCATGGTTAACTAAAATATATGTCCTAATTTTTATGAAACTGAACTTCAATTTCTTTTTTAAAAAAGGTGTTCAATTACGTGTATATTGTATTTTAAAAACAAAAATACATACAACAAACAAACCTTATATAATCATCATACCCAAAACTTACGTTTTTAAATAAACTCTACGCTGGAAGTGCAAAGAACGCGGGGAGATAAGATGAACTTATCGCGCTAGCAAGAGATAGACTAACTTTTTTAAATTATCAATTAGGAAAGAAAAATATACGCTTGTTTGAAAGTATTACACTAAATAATGCCATATTGCCATCAATAAGTAATCATTATAAAGACTAAATAAATAAATATACTACTATATCAGAAGAGATAAGCATTCAACTTATACAGTAAATACAATCATGCGATTTATAAAAACATTTAATGAATAAAACAGTGAGTAATTTAAAGCTCTTGATAAAACGAAGATAATGCGAATCCGTTTCCCGAAAGCAAGGACGAATTTCTGTTTATCAAGCCTTGCATTGCTCATTTCAATTTCTTGAGGACATGAATCTGATGAAATTTTTCTCTAATTATTTAAACGACGATATTTGAAATTATAACTGCAAATAAAAAAATATTTTTTTAAATAGTGTGTTTTGGGAATACACAGAACCTCTTAAACACTTCCATTGCATGGAAGGCGATGTAATGCAAACACACGCGATTGTTGTGAGAACTCCAAGAAAATTATCTGGCTACGTTCTATGCGCCTACAACAGAGAGAAAATTATG
The DNA here is from genome assembly GCA_948150685.1 of Rhaphigaster nebulosa. Classification (NCBI taxonomy): domain Eukaryota; kingdom Metazoa; phylum Arthropoda; class Insecta; order Hemiptera; family Pentatomidae; genus Rhaphigaster; species Rhaphigaster nebulosa. Next base: position 158,503,903 of record OX411309.1, on the reverse strand, counting down.
TAGGTTTTCGATATCAAACCGAAGTTTACAAATATATGTTATTTTTATTTCAAACTTTCCAAATAATTTATATCATCATTTTCAGATGTATATGTTTTTATAAATGAATTATTTTATCGTAATTACAATTTCGGAGAAAATGGTTAGGGGTGAAGTAAAAATGAAACGTAGTGAAGTACAATTACATTAAATAGTCTTCTTATGCAGGCCTAAAAACCAGCAGATAAAAAGGATGAGATATCTCATGTAGAAATATTAAGAATAATCATAAAATAAATTAAATATGAGGAGTTTCCTACCAAAAGTCAAAATATCAACTTTTAGAAAACTAAATAAATAAATAAACAAATTATTGGAGGGGCATCTCATAGAGATAAGGAAAAGTTTCATTGAAAATGTTGATTTCTAACACCTATTTGGCGGAGAAAAATTTATGATTTGAAATAAAATGAATAATATTTAGGCCGGGCTGTATAGGACTTCAATGGAAGTCTTAAACCAAAAAAACCTAAAAAAAAAAATTAATAATAATATTTAGGTGTAGAATACTAATTTGTATAAAAAATCTATGTTTTTGAGAAGTGTGTATATTAACTTTTGATAGAAACCTCTTCATATATTTAAAAAAAAAATAAAAAGTACATTTGACATACTAAACTCAGAATATAAAATCAGAAAAAGATAGAAAATATGTAAAATTAAATTTTAACACTCACGGGCTTAGATGGGATGGTAAGAATAAAGCGGGGAGAAAGAGTGGATATATTAAAATATGAATACGAAATCAAGGTTAACTATCGCAAGGTTAACTATCGCAAGGTTAACTATCGCAAGGTTAACTATCGCAAGGTTAACTATCGCAAGGTTAACTATCGCAAGGTTAACTATCGCAAGGTTAACTATCGCAAGGTTAACTATCGCAAGGTTAACTATCGCAAGGTTAACTATCGCAAGGTTAACTATCGCAAGGTTAACTATCGCAAGGTTAACTATCGCAAGGTTAACTATTGCAAGGTTAACTATCGCAAGGTTAACTATCGCAAGGTTAACTATCGCAAGGTTAACTATCGCAAGGTTAACTATCGCAAGGTTAACTATCGCAAGGTTAACTATTGCAAGGTTAACTATCGCAAGGTTAACTATCGCATATAAGCGTTTTAGTAAAATATCAGAAATTGTAAAGGCCAACTTCCTTCATAGGGAAAACTATCAAGTGCGCCTAAACATAACTGTTAATTATTGAAATAAAAATCAACTTACGAATTAGTGCACGCTAATTAAATCAAAATGTATCAAATCAAAAAAATGGTATATTTGACGAGATGGCTGCCTGAAGTTATGCAGAGAGACTTTTCATAGCTTGAGCGTAACCTAGGGGCGTAGGCTCCGCCCACCTTAAGCAATGGGCCTACAGATTTATTAAACTGTTATATACGTAAATGGTTAACAGAAGATAATATATAAGAAATAGCCGTTTCTTAAGGAAATTCCGATATACAATAAATAGAACTGCGCTGCTTCGTGCCATCATTGATTTTTTTAACATTTTGCGTAAAATCATTTTTTAAAAACAAAAAAAACATCCTATTGGTCAATATTTTAAAATAATATAAAAACAAAAAAAAAACCGTTGGTCATAATTTATTTGTTGTTCTTATTAAAAGTATTAAATATTTTTTTAACTGTTAAAAATTAAAAACATATAAATTCAACAAAACAAGATAAACTATTAATTTTCTGAAATATATTCCTCAAAGCTAAAATATATTTACAAAAATCGTGGTCAGTCTGAATCAGTGCTTTTGTTTCATCTTCATCAAAACATCTTTCAGACTAGAAATCCTGACATAAATTATATTGGGGATGAAATCGATTAGAGTTGTATCTTTAAAATTTGAAACATAACAGAGAGAAAAATGGTTCATACATAGACGCGACGTATTTGAGATTTTACAACTAAAGGATGAAACAAAAAAATAAATAAAAACTATTTTGCAAAACATTAAGCTTGTTAAATAAATGGTTTTCTTTAAAAGAGATTGATTTGATCTTTTGCTTGTCGAATGAAGAACCCTTCCTCGCCTGCCCAACCGGTTAGATACCTGCAACGGTGTTACGTAACCTCGGCCGAGGATAGATCTAACACAAAAACTTATTTTATATGTAATTGGGTTTATATATGCTCGCTAGAAACCTCTGGGATAAGAGACGATGTGTTGGGGATACATCAGTAAGAGAATACAGTGACCTTGGATTACAGGTGATCGCCATAAGGACCGAAAGAACCACCTGTTGCAGAGAAAGTGCGCAGTTGATCTTGGCCAAATACCACTGGCCTTCATGGCTCTGTCATCGCGGCTATATTCCTTCATTTATTTTTTATATTTATCAAAATCGAGAAAGGAAGTCGCACAACCAGCTCCCGACAGTACGTTGAGATTAAATACTGTTTATTTATTAAATGGCACTATAGGTTCTAGTAGTGCATCGAATGCCTTGCTCCAGTCCAACAAAAATGGATAATTAAACAAGGCCAAGCAATTCAGGATCTTTACATTTTGCCAGTAAACTAATATTGACAAGCCCTTTTCATTGAACTTCAATGGTGAGTTACTCATCAATAAAAAATCTATTGACGTCCGCATGATGGTATAGAAGGATCAATCTAATTAGAGATTGATAAATTATTTGCCACTTCTATAATTTATTGTAAAATAGTTTCAAATGTTATAAATTCATCTTCAGTTCTACAAACACACACAAATTCAAAAATAAGCAATCCAACCTACAATCAATACAAACTAATAAGGCAGATAATTCCAACTTTGCAATTCATTTAAATGAAAACACCCATCAGTTCATCAAAGACTAAGGAGTTAAATTAATACATCACGTTGAAAACAGCGTCAAATTAAATATATATGAAGCACTTGAAATAATAAAAGCCTTCAAATCCAATCAGATTTTTGCTTAAATGACCAAATAAATTTCTTCAATAGTCCAATCTTAAATTTATTCCCATCTATAACAGAAAAAAACAATTACTCACCGGAATCACTGGATAAACCCCGACCCTTAAACCGTACCATTTATCTAAAAAAAACCCACCTTTCTTTCATTGTTAGTTCAGTACGAGAAGAAACCAGTACAACCTTTTCTGTTTGATATAATCCATTTAAAGCTTGGTGAGTGCCAACATGTATTTGATTTCTTGTCTTAATTAAATTCATAATTCATAAATGCATTATAATACTAATTTATATTACATTTACTTTAATATGTATAATAATATCCAAATGTATTTTGAATTGCTTATTTTTGAATGTTTGTGTGTTTTTAGAACTGAAGATGAATGTATAACATTCGAAACTAGTTTTCAATAAAAACAAAATTATAGAAGTGGAAAATAATTTATCGATTCCTAATTATCTTAATGAAATGTAATAAAAAAAAATTGGCATAATATTTTTTCACTTACGATTTCCCTTCTTATATTTTACATTGATATTTATCAAACTTTTCTGAATGATATAATCTACTCTTTTTAAAACTGAGGATGAATGTATAACATTGGAAACTAGTTTTCAATTAAAACAAAGTTATAGAAGTGGCAAATAATTTATCAATTTCTAATTAGAATCAACAATCCTTCATGACCATGGCATTCCATACATTATCAATACAGGTAGCACTTGATATCCAGAAATTACCAATGAAGGTAAGTTTTAATTCGTCATAGAAAATAACTGATTTAGGTTAACAACAGGCATACACTGTTTAGGTTAACAACAGGCATACACTGTTTAGGTTAACAACAGGCATACACTGTTTATACCAAGCAACGATGTTTTGTTTATTATTGTAAACAATTATCACGGAAAAGTTCATGAAACAACACATTATTGTTACCTTATCAATAATAATTTTTTTTTCTCCTCCGTTAAGTAAACAATAGCAATCAGTATTCATCATAGGTGTTTCTCATCAATTGTGTGATTCCATTGCCAAAAGGTAATTAGAATACACTGAAGTGTTTCTACTGAATTTTTATTTAATATTAATTTAAAGAATGGTGATGGCCAATTAACAAGAGAGTCTTATCATTATCTAAAACCCATTTCGGCAAGGCTATTCTACGTAGGTGTGTCGTCCAAGAGGGAAATGCTACAAGAGGCTCAGTAAATTTAATACAAGTTAAAATAATTGAAAAGTAAAAAAATCTGGTGCGGTGCGGGCATCACAACTTCCCCTTATCGCCCTATAATAATTATCTTTTTAATATAATTTTAAATAGTTCACATAAACAATACTTGAAATAAACTCAGCAGCATTCACTTCTTCACATCTTCTTCCACTTAAGTACAACAAAACAGTTTTTTAAACAATTTTAGGACAACAATTCTGTACACTACGTGTATATTTTAAGTTTGTCAAGTTGAAAATATATTTTAAAACTTTCGGTTTTGTTTCCATTAAATAATATAAAAGTAGAAATCATTAAATTAATTTATGCTATTGTATTCTTAAATTACATTATTACAGAGCGTATTGTTGACAATAGATTGGCGGATTGGTTTTGTGTCTAGTTTCTTGTACTCATAAGATACGCTAATATTGGTCCGATTTTGATGATTCTTGTTTTGTTTTTTTAGATAATTTAATAACCTTTCATAGCATTCTATACATAGTCTACTATGAATTGCATGCTTTTTAAATTAAGCGCAAATCAAATATTCTTTTCATCATAACTTTTTTCCCTGCATTTTTCCGTTGATATATTACATACATGAAAAGTTAAAGGCCTTTATGAAGAATAATTTAGGCAAGTTTCATCAAAATTGTTGGAGCCGTTTTCGAGAAAATTGTAAAAAAGTGTAAAATTTATTGCATAAAGTGGCACTTCCGGTTAGCCGATTTTGACGAAAAAGTTGCTGTAACACCACATGCATGTGCCAACCTTAAATAAGTAATTTCAGTATCGTAAAACTTTTTTTTTTTTTGAGCTAGACTGTTCACATACACACAGACACACAGACACACAGACCATTTTGCGAGACTTTGTCATTTGGACTCAGTGGACCTTAAAACGTGTATTTCCGTTGAAAACTTGAATCCGAAAATTTTTACGATCGCTATACTTCCTCTTACTATATACTTCTTATACAGGAAAGAGAAAGTAACAAAAAAAAAAGGCGGAATTGAGTTAAGAGTTAGGAGTTATGGAGCCTTGCCTTGGAGATACCTACCAATCCAGTATTTTTCCAATAACTAATAAGCAATCGAGGTTGGTCGAAGATCTGTTTAAGGTGAACAAGCCTCTTAACATCAGTGCATCCTCGGACAAGAGGCGTCTCAAGTTTCAACAATACTTGACAGATCAAGGATTAACGATATAAAAGCCATTACATTGAATGGTCCTTCATTCAATTATTGTTATTTAATTTATATGATAAATAACCTTTAATAAGTTTAAATTCGTGTAATCAATTTTCCTAATGTAGCAGCCATGTATATCTTAAGTAACCTTTAGGACTGTGTACTATCTTTGAGCAATGTTGCCAGGTTGTAATTGTTATTTAATTATGTTTTAGAGTTTGAAATTGATATAAAATATCTGAAGTGGACAACATATGGCTTCCTTGTACGGCTATAAAACTATAAATCGGTGGCTCAAAAAGTGATCCTTAATTTGGTTACTAGTTTCCGAAGATCGCAGTATCTCAAAAACAACACTCGGCGTCGCGACATCCATCTATTGACACCCACACACACAAATGTGGAGGAAAACCAGTATTTCACACTAAATTTTAACACTTAATACCGCTTCCGGTTTTCCAATTTAGACCAAAATGTTATTTAAATCAATATATAAGTTATAAATACCAAATCTGAGAAGTTTTGCAAAGTATTTTAATATAATTTTTGATAAAAATCAATTATGACCTTCAAGTAAAGTACCACTTCCAGTGATTAAGCAGTGACCAAAGCAGTACGAACGAACGTACGTACTACGTATGTACAGACGCTACGACGAAACTAGTCAAAATGGATTCAGGGATGGTCAAAATGGATATTTCCGTTGAAATCTGAAAACCGAAAATTTTCGCGATTACAATACTTCCTTTATTTCGTACAAGGAAGCAAAAAGGATGTGATTGAAATGTATACCAATAATGTGAAAGCTATACAGGCTTGCCATTTTACTTTCTCTTACCTATATACGAAATATATACTAAGGGGATATATTGCGATCGTGAAAATTTTCGAATTCTCATAAGAACTACTAAACCCTTGATGGAAAGCCGAGCGTGTCCGGAAGGAGATGAATGCGACCGAACCTCCTCCCACCAAGCCGTCGACCCATTGTTAACAAAACGCTCTGTAACAATATATTGTAATAACATAAAATTAGAAATTAACTTAATAATTTCTACTATTATATAATTTCATGGAAACAAAATGATTCCATGTAAAATTAAATGGAATTTATATGGAAACTAAACCGAAACTCTTAATATATATTTTCAGCTTGACAAACCAAAAATATTTAGTGCACAGAATTGTAGTACTAAAGTTATTTAAAAAAAATAATTTATTATACTATTGTGAGAAAAGTCTTGAAGAAGTGCATTCTGCTGAGTTTATTTCGAGTAGTGTTTATGTGAACTCTTTAAAATAATCTCAAAGATTATTATAATAGGGTAGTAAGGGAAAGTTGTGTGATGTGCGCACCGTACCAAATTTTTTCTATTGTAGCAGCCATGTTTATCTTAAGTAACCTTTATGACTGCGTCATAACCTTTTGGATAGTGTTGTCATGTTGCAATTGTTTTAATTATGGTTTTAGAGTTCGAAATGGATACCAATAATGTGAAAGGTATAAAGTCCTTCCATTATTTCTTTCAGTAATTATATTTGAATGGCGGTATAGCTATATAGTTGTTTTTCATCTAGCCTATTATAATGAACCTTCTGTCTGACGTCAATCGAGATCGGTCCCAGGCCCTAGCGAGCCCTTGACACCAATATCGAGAGCTACGTGTGTATAACAGATAAATTTTAGGATCTATCTTAATTGTTTTGCCCTTTTATCTATTAAACTTGAAGAAGAAAATAAATTAATTGAGTAGATGGTAATTAATATGAAGGCACTTGAGTGACAGTCGTTCTTGATCAGTTCAGTCATTTTTCCATATCGCACCTATCCTAGAATAAAAGAACGATTCAAAATTAGAAATAGTACGAAAAACATATTTAAAGTTTTTTGTCTACACTTTCGAATACCTTCTCATTAAAACACATTCAGCAGGTCTCTGAGATGTGACTGATTTTTTTTTTCTTTTTATTTTCTTTGTTATTATTGTTTTTTAAATTTGTTTTTCTTTTATTTCGTTTCTTTTTTTAATTTTTATTGTATTTTCATTATTATTATTCATTTTGCAATATATATATATATATATATATATATATATATATATATATATATATATATATATATATATATATATATATATATATATATATAGTAGTAGTAGTAGTGATGACCCTACCCCGTGTACCTAAAGTGCGAATCGCGGTGTGATTTTCCAGGACGTAAAATAGCCATCCGGAGGTTTGGTCCATGGACGGTCTGCTTCGGGGAAAGAAATATAGGGTCCTCGTGCGCCTGCTGACTTCGAACAGCCATAATCTTGACCGGTTTGTCATTGTCCTTGAACCCGAGTGAGTTGGTGGGAAGGACACTGCCGAATTGGCCCCAAAGGGACCGGTTACGGAGCTATGGATAGCCTGCCGCTGCACCATGGAAACCATGGCTCGTAGCAACGTGAGGTTGGGTGACCCCCTCCAGGCTGTCTATTCTCCCGCAAGCAATACATGTCTGTAAGAATACCACATAGTGCGGCCAAAGATCTTCATGGTCTATGGTGCCAACCGAAAAAAAATATATATATATATACATGATATATTTGAGAGTGAATGACCACCTGTCATTGGGCATAACGCCTGTTGATGGGCTATGTAAATAAATAAATAAACATTCGTAATACCCTTAAAGTGTACAGTAATTATTAATAAAATAAAAAGTTTTAATCAAAATTCTTCAGTGCTAATGAATGTTTAATGGCTAACGAAAATTGTTTTAAAATGCTTTACATATTTTTATTCAAACTCTCAAAAAATGCGAACGAAAATTAACTAAATTCAGATAGATTCATTATTTGGAGTTTCAAAATTATTATTATTTTTATTTTTTTGCCTCAATAAGAACAAATTGAAAAAATCTCTTCTCTTCCCAGTGAATGACTCCTGACGCATCGGAAAGGGTATTTCTTATTGAAGAAGATTGTTAATTCAGGTAGCAAAGGATTTGGTTACCTGTAGTGAGTCGAGTCATGAATTCCTCGGTAAAATTTCTCGGACGCAGGTAAAGAAAATATATAGAAATATACACCCTCCCACGATCTTGAAGAAATATACTCCATTCATTCTAGCGTGGCTAATTATCAATGGCCAATTGAGGACGAGGATAGATTGTTACCGAAACGTTCTCAAATATACTCCTCCCACGATCTTTCATTCTAGCGTGGGTAATTATCAATGGCCAATTGAGGACGAGGATAGATTGTTACCGAAACGTTCTTAAAACAGAGAAGAAATCTATAGAACCTTTATTCAAGGTATAAGGAAGGCGATCGAGCTAATTTGTGGGTTCCTAAAAGTTCCTTTTTCTCAACGAAGATTCCCGCAACGAAAAAAAATACAACACAAAACTAGATGATATTAATGATAACAAACAACAAAAGAACAAATGGGTAAGGAAATAATAAAGATGGAATAATAATATATTATAAAAGAGGTTTCAAATTATTTTTGTTGTTTTTGTAAGGCCATATCAATGAAATACATGTAAGGCCATATCAATGAAATACATGTAAGGCCATATCAATGAAATACATGTAAGGCCATATCAATGAAATACATGTAAGGCCATATCAATGAAATACATCTAAGACCATTGACGCACCTTGTTCCTGAACCTTGGCGGTTTCGAGAATGGCTCAGTAATAAAAACCAAGGAGACTTAATACAATAATGCTTATATATGTGTGTACTCATGAACCTTAGCAAACCCAAAGGTTCGACCACCAACAATCGCAGCTTACAAACTTAGCTTCAATGTATTCCGGCAAAAACAAAATTTGTAAGATCAAATAACGCAATCATTTCATCTTGCTCTCACAGCCAACAGTGGTCCAGATTTGTCTTCATCAAACTAGACCCTCTGATAGCACTAACACCATCACGAAGCGATACGGCTGGATCTAGGATTTTTTCCAGGAGGGGAAGGCTTAATTTTGCCGTCCCTTTTTTCAGCCCCTCCCTCTACTAAAAGTCGACAGTTTTATAACTGTATTTCGAAATAAATAATAATATCACATTTGATTATGCAAATTAAGATTTAAAAAACAAAAAAAGCAATCAAACAAAAAATAAAATATTAAAATTATAAACATATACAAATAATAACATTGAAATTTCACTTTTCCAGCTTTTTTTCCAGCAAAAATGTTTATGATAGCAATTTAATAGTTTATGAAAGCAATTCGTTTGGGGTCAGATTTTGTAGCATTTGTTATGTAATCGTGCTTTTCTCATAAAAGAAAAAAAATTAAAACATTCCAGTAAAGAAATCAATATATATTTATTTACGATTCAAAATGAATGTGAGTTTTGTGTATTTTAATGTGAGAAAGGTGAATGTGATCTTGCTAAATATGGCTGACCTTGCTGGGATCGTTCCTTGCGCAGTTCTAATTATGGGCGCCGAAAAGCGAAAGATACGTTGGTGGAGGCGTGAAATGTTTGCAAAGGGTTCTCGCTTCGGTTCCAGTTATATTATAGTTCTCGTTTCGGTTCCAGTTATATTATAGTTCTCGTTTCGGTTCCAGTTATATTATAGTTCTCGTTTCGGTTCCAGTTATATTATAGTTCTCGTTTCGGTTCCAGTTATATTATAAATATGAACACATCTTATTTTAGGGCCAGCTCTTCGATAAACATTTTTATTTAAGATACGATTTTTATATTCCGGATTAGTAGCCCCCTCACAGAAAGGGACCAAGTGAAAAGCTTCAGTAAATAATAGCACTATCTCCCTAGATCACATCAGGATAATAAAACAAAAACAAAATATAACCCGTGGGGGGGAAGGAGGGGAGAAGGGGGATGAAAATCACAGAGAATAACTGGAGACATCCACACTATGAAACGATGCCCAACATTCTCGAGCAATAGTCTTACTGCATCGTTTCTTCGAAAAATTGTCGATTTAGTGGCCAAAATTCTATAACTCTTGATTAAAAGACGATAAACAAAAAATTCATTTTTCATTTATGAGCATGGAATGCCCGTTATTTGTGAGAGTGAAAAAAAATATATAAAGGGTGTCTCCGACTGAGCCTTTGAAATTAATTTTTTTGTTAATTCTTTCTTCAATTTATTTTTAAATAAAACAGTTTATTAGGTATAGAACCATCATAAGGAGAAGAAATGAACTAATACCCTTCTCTATAGAGGTTTCTAAGTATATAATTGCCTTTTTCAGATATTTACTAAGTTTACAAGATTTATAAATAATTATTATTTGGATAAAAAAAAATTAAGTTAAGAATGTATTATTTTTTTATTTATTCGAAGTTTATCGTGTGTAAAAAAATTATATATGACAAATAAGATAACTTGAAGCATATTTTGGATTTATGACTAAGTTAATGGCCTATGAATCACTACTATATATTATTACGATAGTATAGATCCCTTTTCCGGCTCTCAGGAGCGATGGATTTTGACGAGTGAGGTATCAAAAGAAAGGGAATTTCATGGAGAAGTGACGAATCCTAATTTCCATTCTCAAATTCTTACTAGGGCTTAAATAAAAGTGATGAAAAAATTGGAAGGTTTCAAAGATTTGACAACTGAGAGTCGGCGGATCGAGACGGGATAAGTTGGATTTTAGAGATTTTGACGCGGGCAAGACCACACATGATCCCTCGGATCATATTGATTTAGCCTTTTAAAGCCTTAAAACCTGCCGTTTTTGAAATAATGCACGATATAGGTCCGCACGGGCCCTATGCCATCTTGCGTACGTGTCAGGGCACTGTTAAATATGAGTACTAATTCATAGAAAATGGTATAGCTGACTAACTATTAAATTGAAGAGATGTTTTCCAGTGGGATAAGCTCTTAGTATTTATTAAGTATGAACCGTAACTTCAACATAGTCATTACAAACTATGTAGCTTCACCAAACGTGTGTGTTAAATAAACTAATTTCGTAATATTATATTGTTTACACGAATAAATATGTTTCCCTAATATCGCTTATACTTCTAATGTATTAGGATTGATATCTAATGCGAGAGTTCTCGCTCGGGTATACTAGTATATATAATATTTAAAAATAGGCCTTCATATCTTCAAATCTATATAACACTGATTGATCGCATTTGATCGATCGAATTGTATCATGGTATTTTAGTAACATTGACCATCTACAACTGTGAAGAAAATTAAAACCCCATTTTTTAAACATTACGTATATTTTTAGGCCATTAACTTCGGCATTTTCAATTTTTGTACACACGATAAATTTCGAATAAATAAAAAAATAGTATATTGTTAACTTAACTTTTTTTTCTTCAAATAATAATTATTTATAAATCTTTTGAACGTAGTAAATACCTGAAAAAGGCAATTATATTCGTAGAAAGCTCTAAAGAGAAGAATATTAGTTCATTTATTCCTCTTTTGATGGTCCTATACCTAATAAAATGTTTTATTTAAAATAAAGTGATTAAATAATTAAGAAAAAAATGAATTTCAAAGGCCCGAAGACACCCTGTACATAATTTTTACACTCTCACTAATAAAGGAAATTCCATTACTCATAAATGAAAAACAAATTTTTGGTTTATCGTCTTTTAATCAGGAGTTATAGAATTTGGCCACTAAATCGACAATTTTTCCCACTCTGCGGCGAGATAAATTCGAGTAATAAATATTTTTATTGAATTGTAGCTTTGCTCTTTTGTATTTATTAAAACTGAACAGAAACAAGTATAAAAAGTAATAATTTAAAAAATAATCACTAGAAAATTGACGTACCCCCTCAATTCTGCCAGGGGCTCCATTGCCCCCCTCCTCCAGACCCGACCCGGCGAAGCGATCAACCTCTCGTACAAGAGATCATTTCTCTCTATAGCAGATTGGTGCTTTAATAAACTGGCGTAAATTAAATAATTTAATTGCGTGATTAAGTTATTCCTTTTTCTACCCTAAGCGAAGCAGGTCCTATCCTTAACTTTATAATAATCATATCTATTTCTAAAGATGATTTATCCTTTATAAACTTCTTTATAGAATCTTGATTGGTCAGAGTTTTATACCCTTGTTAACATTTAAGATCTTTTTTTATTATATTCACATAATATTGAATTCATATTCACTTTGAAGCTAGTTATCAGAATAATTATTAGATATGATTTGATAATTATAATATATGATAATTATTAAACACTTTACTGTTGAAAAATTAATACTCTTTTTTCTCCAACCCCTAACCATAAACGTAACGAGTAAAAAGTGTGTGAATTATATGGCGTATCAGAACCCGCCTATGAAAAAATGGGGCAAGCTATGCAGAAGATTGGCCACCCCTGATGTAGATGAACCACACCTCCTTCTTGAGAAACTGAACAACCGATATTATCAATAAGGAACTGAACTATCGATATTATCAATAAGGAACTGAACTATCGATATTATCAATAATTATTGAATATAACAGCTATTCCGTAGTTTTGTTCAAATCAATTCTACGGAGACAAGATTTTTAATTAAATATATTATAGTAATATTATAAAGTTATGATTGTTTTGGGGTCAGTCAAATGTAAAAAAATGAAACACGGTGTAAGGTGCACCGCAAGGTGTATTAAGTAATATAACACCTTTCTTTTTTTACACCTTGGGTCGAGGGTTTCAAACAATTTCTTCGAGATCATCTCTTCTTCATGTCGTCAAATTTTTTCCTTCATTTATAGAATGAAGGTTTATCTTGAAAACATCTGGATCGTACACTACAACCTTTTTTCCTTTCTTGTGAGTAGAGTAGATGAAACATGATAACTCATTGAAGAAAATTTAGAAGATTTAGAACTTCTGTCATCTCAGTTAGTTAAAGAAATAAATATTTATTTTGGTTTATTATTTTCAATAACTCAAAACAATAAGAAATCGAACAAAAAAAATGCATCCAGCTCAAAATTTGAGATTTTGCGTTTCAAGATACGTATAATCCAAAAAACAAGAGATTAAAACAAATGTATAAAGTATTTTAAAGAATCATTCAATTAAAACCGTATTAGACAAAAAATAAATTATATTTGCGCATAACTCAAATAATATGGATTAAAAAAAAATCACCGAAATCGGAACAGTATTAGCAAAGATATAGGGTATTGAACTTTGTACACTTGTTTTTCATAGAAATCGTTAATCTTAGTGTAGTTTTTTGATAATTCGAAAACTCGGCATCCCCTGGAACATTACAGATGCTCATTTGTAACATGATTATATTGTCTGCAAAGCTAAAAAAAAAAAGTGTGAGAGGACTCAGCAGTTCATAAAACTGTATGGAAATAATAAACCACTGAGTAATAATTTTCAGCGATTTTCGTTATATTTTCAATGATTATAGCTTTTCCACCCATAAGTGGCTCGGAGTGTACCAGGCCGATTGCAAATAGTGTATATAAGTGAGGGAACAAGCCTGGCTCGGAGTGTACCAGGCCGATTGCAAATAGTGTATATAAGTGAGGGAACAAGCCTGGCTCGGAGTGTACCAGGCCGATTGTAAATAGTGTATATAAGTGAGGGAACAAGCCTGGCTCGGAGTGTACCAGGCCGATTGTAAATAGTGTATATAAGTGAGGGAACAAGCCTGGCTCAGAGTGTACCAGGCCGATTGTAAATAGTGTATATAAGTGAGGGAACAAGCCTGGCTCAGAGTGTACCAGGCCGATTGTAAATAGTGTATATAAGTGAGGGAACAAGCCTGGCTCAGAGTGTACCAGGCCGATTGTAAATAGTGTATATAAGTGAGGGAACAAGCCTGGCTCAGAGTGTACCAGGCCGATTGTAAATAGTGTATAAAAGTGAGGGAACAAGGCTGGCTCAGAGTGTACCAGGCCGATTGCAAATAGGGTATAAAAGTGAGGGAACAAACCTGGCTCAGAGTGTACCAGGCCGATTGTAAATAGTGTATATAAGTGAGGGAACAAGCCTGGCTCAGAGTGTACCAGGCCGATTGCAAATAGGGTATAAAAGTGAGGGAACAAGCCTGGCTCAGAGTGTACCAGGCCGATTGTAAATAGTGTATATAAGTGAGGGAACAAGCCTGGCTCGGAGAGTACCAGGCCGATTGTAAATAGGGTATAAAAGTGAGGGAACAAGCCTGGCTCAGAGTGTACCAGGCCGATTGTAAATAGTGTATATAAGTGAGGGAACAAGCCTGGCTCGGAGAGTACCAGGCCGATTGTAAATAGTGTATATAAGTGAGGGAACAAGCCTGGCTCGGAGTGTACCAGGCCGATTGTAAATAGTGTATATAAGTGAGGGAACAAGCCTGGCTCAGAGTGTACCAGGCCGATTGTAAATAGTGTATATAAGTGAGGGAACAAGCCTGGCTCAGAGTGTACCAGGCCGATTGTAAATAGTGTATATAAGTGAGGGAACAAGCCTGGCTCAGAGTGTACCAGGCCGATTGTAAATAGTGTATAAAAGTGAGGGAACAAGGCTGGCTCAGAGTGTACCAGGCCGATTGCAAATAGGGTATAAAAGTGAGGGAACAAACCTGGCTCAGAGTGTACCAGGCCGATTGTAAATAGTGTATATAAGTGAGGGAACAAGCCTGGCTCAGAGTGTACCAGGCCGATTGCAAATAGGGTATAAAAGTGAGGGAACAAGCCTGGCTCAGAGTGTACCAGGCCGATTGTAAATAGTGTATATAAGTGAGGGAACAAGCCTGGCTCGGAGAGTACCAGGCCGATTGTAAATAGGGTATAAAAGTGAGGGAACAAGCCTGGCTCAGAGTGTACCAGGCCGATTGTAAATAGTGTATATAAGTGAGGGAACAAGCCTGGCTCAGAGTGTACCAGGCCGATTGTAAATAGTGTATATAAGTGAGGGAACAAGCCTGGCTCGGAGAGTACCAGGCCGATTGTAAATAGTGTATATAAGTGAGGGAACAAGCCTGGCTCAGAGTGTACCAGGCCGATTGTAAATAGTGTATATAAGTGAGGGAACAAGCCTGGCTCGGAGAGTACCAGGCCGATTGTAAATAGTGTATATAAGTGAGGGAACAAGCCTGGCTCAGAGTGTACCAGGCCGATTGTAAATAGGGTATAAAAGTGAGGGAACAAGCCTGGCTCAGAGTGTACCAAGCCGATTGTAAATAGGGTATAAAAGTGAGGGAACAAGCCTGGCTCGGAGAGTACCAGGCCGATTGTAAATAGGGTATAAAAGTGAGGGAACAAGCCTGGCTCGGAGAGTACCAGGCCGATTGTAAATAGTGTATATAAGTGAGGGAACAAGCCTGGCTCGGAGAGTACCAGGCCGATTGTAAATAGTGTATATAAGTGAGGGAACAAGCCTGGCTCAGAGTGTACCAGGCCGATTGTAAATAGTGTATATAAGTGAGGGAACAAGCCTGGCTCAGAGTGTACCAGGCCGATTGTAAATAGTGTATATAAGTGAGGGAACAAGCCTGGCTCGGAGAGTACCAGGCCGATTGTAAATAGTGTATATAAGTGAGGGAACAAGCCTGGCTCAGAGTGTACCAGGCCGATTGTAAATAGTGTATATAAGTGAGGGAACAAGCCTGGCTCGGAGAGTACCAGGCCGATTGTAAATAGTGTATATAAGTGAGGGAACAAGCCTGGCTCAGAGTGTACCAGGCCGATTGTAAATAGGGTATAAAAGTGAGGGAACAAGCCTGGCTCAGAGTGTACCAGGCCGATTGCAAATAGTGTATATAAGTGAGGGAACAAGCCTGGCTCGGAGAGTACCAAGCCGATTGTAAATAGGGTATAAAAGTGAGGGAACAAGCCTGGCTCAGAGTGTACCAGGCCGATTGCAAATAGTGTATATAAGTGAGGGAACAAGCCTGGCTCAGAGTGTACCAGGCCGATTGCAAATAGTGTATATAAGTGAGGGAACAAGCCTGGCTCAGAGTGTACCAAGCCGACTGCAAATAGGGTATATAAGTGAGGGAACAAGCCTGGCTCAGAGTGTACCAGGCCGATTGCAAATAGGGTATATAAGTGAGGGAACAAGCCTGGCTCAGAGTGTACCAGGCCGATTGTAAATAGGGTATAAAAGTGAGGGAACAAGCCTGGCTCAGAGTGTACCAAGCCGATTGTAAATAGGGTATAAAAGTGAGGGAACAAGCCTGGCTCGGAGAGTACCAGGCCGATTGTAAATAGTGTATATAAGTGAGGGAACAAGCCTGGCTCAGAGTGTACCAGGCCGATTGTAAATAGGGTATAAAAGTGAGGGAACAAGCCTGGCTCAGAGTGTACCAGGCCGATTGCAAATAGTGTATATAAGTGAGGGAACAAGCCTGGCTCGGAGAGTACCAAGCCGATTGTAAATAGGGTATAAAAGTGAGGGAACAAGCCTGGCTCAGAGTGTACCAGGCCGATTGTAAATAGGGTATAAAAGTGAGGGAACAAGCCTGGCTCAGAGTGTACCAGGCCGATTGCAAATAGTGTATATAAGTGAGGGAACAAGCCTGGCTCGGAGTGTACCAGGCCGATTGTAAATAGTGTATATAAGTGAGGGAACAAGCCTGGCTCAGAGTGTACCAGGCCGATTGTAAATAGGGTATAAAAGTGAGGGAACAAGCCTGGCTCAGAGTGTACCAGGCCGATTGCAAATAGTGTATATAAGTGAGGGAACAAGCCTGGCTCGGAGAGTACCAAGCCGATTGTAAATAGTGTATATAAGTGAGGGAACAAGCCTGGCTCAGAGTGTACCAGGCCGATTGTAAATAGGGTATATAAGTGAGGGAACAAGCCTGGCTCAGAGTGTACCAAGCCGATTGTAAATAGGGTATAAAAGTGAGGGAACAAGCTTGGCTCGGAGAGTACCAGGCCGATTGTAAATAGTGTATAAAAGTGAGGGAACAAGCCTGGCTCGGAGAGTACCAGGCCGATTGCAAATAGTGTATATAAGTGAGGGAACAAGCCTGGCTCAGAGTGTACCAGGCCGATTGTAAATAGGGTATATAAGTGAGGGAACAAGCCTGGCTCAGAGTGTACCAGGCCGATTGTAAATAGGGTATAAAAGTGAGGGAACAAGCCTGGCTCGGAGAGTACCAGGCCGATTGTAAATAGTGTATATAAGTGAGGGAACAAGCCTGGCTCAGAGTGTACCAGGCCGATTGTAAATAGGGTATATAAGTGAGGGAACAAGCCTGGCTCAGAGTGTACCAGGCCGATTGTAAATAGTGTATAAAAGTGAGGGAACAAGCCTGGCTCGGAGAGTACCAGGCCGATTGCAAATAGTGTATATAAGTGAGGGAACAAGCCTGGCTCAGAGTGTACCAGGCCGATTGTAAATAGGGTATATAAGTGAGGGAACAAGCCTGGCTCAGAGTGTACCAGGCCGATTGTAAATAGGGTATAAAAGTGAGGGAACAAGCCTGGCTCAGAGTGTACCAGGCCGATTGCAAATAGTGTATATAAGTGAGGGAACAAGCCTGGCTCAGAGTGTACCAGGCCGATTGTAAATAGTGTATAAAAGTGAGGGAACAAGCCTGGCTCAGAGTGTACCAGGCCGATTGTAAATAGTGTATATAAGTGAGGGAACAAGCCTGGCTCGGAGAGTACCAGGCCGATTGTAAATAGTGTATATAAGTGAGGGAACAAGCCTGGCTCAGAGTGTACCAGGCCGATTGTAAATAGTGTATATAAGTGAGGGAACAAGCCTGGCTCAGAGTGTACCAGGCCGATTGTAAATAGTGTATATAAGTGAGGGAACAAGCCTGGCTCGGAGAGTACCAGGCCGATTGTAAATAGTGTATATAAGTGAGGGAACAAGCCTGGCTCAGAGTGTACCAGGCCGATTGTAAATAGTGTATATAAGTGAGGGAACAAGCCTGGCTCAGAGTGTACCAGGCCGATTGTAAATAGTGTATATAAGTGAGGGAACAAGCCTGGCTCAGAGTGTACCAGGCCGATTGTAAATAGTGTATATAAGTGAGGGAACAAGCCTGGCTCGGAGAGTACCAGGCCGATTGTAAATAGTGTATATAAGTGAGGGAACAAGCCTGGCTCAGAGTGTACCAGGCCGATTGTAAATAGTGTATATAAGTGAGGGAACAAGCCTGGCTCAGAGTGTACCAGGCCGATTGTAAATAGTGTATAAAAGTGAGGGAACAAGCCTGGCTCGGAGAGTACCAGGCCGATTGCAAATAGTGTATATAAGTGAGGGAACAAGCCTGGCTCAGAGTGTACCAGGCCGATTGTAAATAGGGTATATAAGTGAGGGAACAAGCCTGGCTCAGAGTGTACCAGGCCGATTGTAAATAGGGTATAAAAGTGAGGGAACAAGCCTGGCTCAGAGTGTACCAGGCCGATTGCAAATAGTGTATATAAGTGAGGGAACAAGCCTGGCTCAGAGTGTACCAGGCCGATTGTAAATAGTGTATAAAAGTGAGGGAACAAGCCTGGCTCAGAGTGTACCAGGCCGATTGTAAATAGTGTATATAAGTGAGGGAACAAGCCTGGCTCGGAGAGTACCAGGCCGATTGTAAATAGTGTATATAAGTGAGGGAACAAGCCTGGCTCAGAGTGTACCAGGCCGATTGTAAATAGTGTATACAAGTGAGGGAACAAGCCTGGCTCGGAGAGTACCAGGCCGATTGTAAATAGTGTATATAAGTGAGGGAACAAGCCTGGCTCGGAGTGTACCAGGCCGATTGTAAATAGTGTATATAAGTGAGGGAACAAGCCTGGCTCAGAGTGTACCAGGCCGATTGTAAATAGGGTATAAAAGTGAGGGAACAAGCCTGGCTCAGAGTGTACCAGGCCGATTGCAAATAGTGTATATAAGTGAGGGAACAAGCCTGGCTCGGAGAGTACCAAGCCGATTGTAAATAGGGTATAAAAGTGAGGGAACAAGCCTGGCTCGGAGAGTACCAGGCCGATTGCAAATAGGGTATATAAGTGAGGGAACAAGCCTGGCTCAGAGTGTACCAGGCCGATTGTAAATAGTGTATATAAGTGAGGGAACAAGCCTGGCTCAGAGTGTACCAGGCCGATTGTAAATAGTGTATATAAGTGAGGGAACAAGCCTGGCTCAGAGTGTACCAGGCCGATTGTAAATAGTGTATATAAGTGAGGGAACAAGCCTGGCTCGGAGAGTACCAGGCCGATTGCAAATAGTGTATATAAGTGAGGGAACAAGCCTGGCTCAGAGAGTACCAGGCCGATTGCAAATAGTGTATATAAGTGAGGGAACAAGCCTGGCTCAGAGTGTACCAAGCCGATTGTAAATAGGGTATATAAGTGAGGGAACAAGCCTGGCTCAGAGTGTACCAGGCCGATTGTAAATAGTGTATATAAGTGAGGGAACAAGCCTGGCTCAGAGTGTACCAGGCCGATTGTAAATAGTGTATATAAGTGAGGGAACAAGCCTGGCTCAGAGTGTACCAGGCCGATTGTAAATAGTGTATATAAGTGAGGGAACAAGCCTGGCTCGGAGAGTACCAGGCCGATTGCAAATAGTGTATATAAGTGAGGGAACAAGCCTGGCTCAGAGAGTACCAGGCCGATTGCAAATAGTGTATATAAGTGAGGGAACAAGCCTGGCTCAGAGTGTACCAGGCCGATTGTAAATAGGGTATATAAGTGAGGGAACAAGCCTGGCTCGGAGAGTACCAAGCCGATTGTAAATAGTGTATATAAGTGAGGGAACAAGCCTGGCTCAGAGTGTACCAGGCCGATTGTAAATAGTGTATATAAGTGAGGGAACAAGCCTGGCTCAGAGTGTACCAGGCCGATTGCAAATAGTGTATATAAGTGAGGGAACAAGCCTGGCTCAGAGTGTACCAAGCCGATTGTAAATAGTGTATATAAGTGAGGGAACAAGCCTGGCTCGGAGAGTACCAGGCCGATTGCAAATAGGGTATAAAAGTGAGGGAACAAGCCTGGCTCAGAGTGTACCAGGCCGATTGTAAATAGTGTATATAAGTGAGGGAACAAGCCTGGCTCGGAGAGTACCAGGCCGATTGTAAATAGTGTATATAAGTGAGGGAACAAGCCTGGCTCAGAGTGTACCAGGCCGATTGTAAATAGTGTATATAAGTGAGGGAACAAGCCTGGCTCAGAGTGTACCAGGCCGATTGTAAATAGTGTATATAAGTGAGGGAACAAGCCTGGCTCAGAGTGTACCAGGCCGATTGTAAATAGTGTATATAAGTGAGGGAACAAGCCTGGCTCAGAGTGTACCAGGCCGATTGTAAATAGTGTATATAAGTGAGGGAACAAGCCTGGCTCAGAGTGTACCAGGCCGATTGTAAATAGTGTATATAAGTGAGGGAACAAGCCTGGCTCGGAGAGTACCAGGCCGATTGTAAATAGTGTATATAAGTGAGGGAACAAGCCTGGCTCAGAGTGTACCAGGCCGATTGTAAATAGTGTATATAAGTGAGGGAACAAGCCTGGCTCAGAGTGTACCAGGCCGATTGTAAATAGTGTATATAAGTGAGGGAACAAGCCTGGCTCAGAGTGTACCAGGCCGATTGTAAATAGTGTATATAAGTGAGGGAACAAGCCTGGCTCAGAGTGTACCAGGCCGATTGTAAATAGTGTATATAAGTGAGGGAACAAGCCTGGCTCGGAGAGTACCAGGCCGATTGTAAATAGTGTATATAAGTGAGGAAACAAGCCTGGCTCAGAGTGTACCAGGCCGATTGTAAATAGTGTATATAAGTGAGGGAACAAGCCTGGCTCAGAGTGTACCAGGCCGATTGCAAATAGTGTATATAAGTGAGGGAACAAGCCTGGCTCAGAGTGTACCAAGCCGATTGTAAATAGGGTATAAAAGTGAGGGAACAAGCCTGGCTCGGAGAGTACCAGGCCGATTGCAAATAGTGTATATAAGTGAGGGAACAAGCCTGGCTCAGAGTGTACCAAGCCGATTGTAAATAGGGTATATAAGTGAGGGAACAAGCCTGGCTCAGAGTGTACCAGGCCGATTGTAAATAGGGTATAAAAGTGAGGGAACAAGCCTGGCTCAGAGTGTACCAGGCCGATTGTAAATAGGGTATAAAAGTGAGGGAACAAGCCTGGCTCGGAGAGTACCAGGCCGATTGCAAATAGTGTATATAAGTGAGGGAACAAGCCTGGCTCAGAGTGTACCAGGCCGATTGTAAATAGTGTATATAAGTGAGGGAACAAGCCTGGCTCAGAGTGTACCAGGCCGATTGTAAATAGTGTATATAAGTGAGGGAACAAGCCTGGCTCAGAGTGTACCAGGCCGATTGTAAATAGTGTATATAAGTGAGGGAACAAGCCTGGCTCGGAGAGTACCAAGCCGATTGTAAATAGTGTATATAAGTGAGGGAACAAGCCTGGCTCAGAGTGTACCAGGCCGATTGTAAATAGTGTATATAAGTGAGGGAACAAGCCTGGCTCAGAGTGTACCAGGCCGATTGTAAATAGTGTATATAAGTGAGGGAACAAGCCTGGCTCAGAGTGTACCAGGCCGATTGTAAATAGTGTATATAAGTGAGGGAACAAGCCTGGCTCAGAGTGTACCAGGCCGATTGTAAATAGTGTATATAAGTGAGGGAACAAGCCTGGCTCGGAGAGTACCAGGCCGATTGTAAATAGTGTATAAAAGTGAGGGAACAAGCCTGGCTCCGAGTGTACCAGGCCGATTGTACATAGTGTATATAAGTGAGGGAACAAGCCTGGCTCGGAGAGTACCAGGCCGATTGTAAATAGTGTATATAAGTGAGGGAACAATCCTGGCTCAGAGTGTACCAGGCCGATTGTAAATAGTGTATAAAAGTGAGGGAACAAGCCTGGCTCAGAGTGTACCAGGCCGATTGTAAATAGTGTATATAAGTGAGGGAACAAGCCTGGCTCAGAGTGTACCAGGCCGATTGTAAATAGTGTATACAAGTGAGGGAACAAGCCTGGCTCAGAGTGTACCAAGCCGATTGTAAATTGTGTATATAAGTGAGGGAAAAAGCCTGGCTCAGAGTGTACCAGGCCGATTGTAAATAGTGTATATAAGTGAGGGAACAAGCCTGGTTCGGAGTGTACCAAGCCGATTGTAAATAGTGTATATAAGTGAGGGAACAAGCCTGGCTCAGAGTGTACCAGGCCGATTGTAAATAGTGTATATAAGTGAGGGAACAAGCCTGGCTCAGAGTGTACCAGGCCGATTGTAAATAGTGTATATAAGTGAGGGAACAAGCCTGGCTCAGAGTGTACCAGGCCGATTGTAAATAGTGTATATAAGTGAGGGAACAAGCCTGGCTCAGAGTGTACCAGGCCGATTGTAAATAGTGTATATAAGTGAGGGAACAAGCCTGGCTCAGAGTGTACCAGGCCGATTGTAAATAGTGTATACAAGTGAGGGAACAAGCCTGGCTCAGAGTGTACCAAGCCGATTGTAAATAGTGTATATAAGTGAGGGAACAAGCCTGGCTCAGAGTGTACCAGGCCGATTGTAAATAGTGTATATAAGTGAGGGAACAAGCCTGGCTCGGAGAGTACCAAGCCGATTGTAAATAGTGTATATAAGTGAGGGAACAAGCCTGGCTCAGAGTGTACCAGGCCGATTGTAAATAGTGTATATAAGTGAGGGAACAAGCCTGGCTCAGAGTGTACCAGGCCGATTGTAAATAGTGTATATAAGTGAGGGAACAAGCCTGGCTCAGAGTGTACCAGGCCGATTGTAAATAGTGTATATAAGTGAGGGAACAAGCCTGGCTCAGAGTGTACCAGGCCGATTGTAAATAGTGTATATAAGTGAGGGAACAAGCCTGGCTCGGAGAGTACCAGGCCGATTGTAAATAGTGTATAAAAGTGAGGGAACAAGCCTGGCTCCGAGTGTACCAGGCCGATTGTACATAGTGTATATAAGTGAGGGAACAAGCCTGGCTCGGAGAGTACCAGGCCGATTGTAAATAGTGTATATAAGTGAGGGAACAATCCTGGCTCAGAGTGTACCAGGCCGATTGTAAATAGTGTATAAAAGTGAGGGAACAAGCCTGGCTCAGAGTGTACCAGGCCGATTGTAAATAGTGTATATAAGTGAGGGAACAAGCCTGGCTCAGAGTGTACCAGGCCGATTGTAAATAGTGTATACAAGTGAGGGAACAAGCCTGGCTCAGAGTGTACCAAGCCGATTGTAAATTGTGTATATAAGTGAGGGAACAAGCCTGGCTCAGAGTGTACCAGGCCGATTGTAAATAGTGTATATAAGTGAGGGAACAAGCCTGGCTCAGAGTGTACCAGGCCGATTGTAAATAGTGTATATAAGTGAGGGAACAAGCCTGGTTCGGAGTGTACCAAGCCGATTGTAAATAGTGTATATAAGTGAGGGAACAAGCCTGGCTCAGAGTGTACCAAGCCGATTGTAAATAGTGTATATAAGTGAGGGAACAAGCCTGGCTCAGAGTGTACCAGGCCGATTGTAAATAGTGTATATAAGTGAGGGAACAAGCCTGGCTCGGAGTGTACCAAGCCGATTGTAAATAGTGTATATAAGTGAGGGAACAAGCCTGGCTCAGAGTGTACCAGGCCGATTGTAAATAGTGTATATAAGTGAGGGAACAAGCCTGGCTCGGAGAGTACCAAGCCGATTGTAAATAGTGTATATAAGTGAGGGAACAAGCCTGGCTCGGAGTGTACCAGGCCGATTGCAAATAGGGTATAAAAGTGAGGGAACAAGCCTGGCTCAGAGTGTACCAGGCCGATTGTAAATAGTGTATATAAGTGAGGGAACAAGCCTGGCTCGGAGAGTACCAGGCCGATTGTAAATAGTGTATATAAGTGAGGGAACAAGCCTGGCTCGGAGAGTACCAGGCCGATTGTAAATAGTGTATATAAGTGAGGGAACAAGCCTGGCTCAGAGTGTACCAGGCCGATTGTAAATAGTGTATATAAGTGAGGGAACAAGCCTGGCTCGGAGAGTACCAGGCCGATTGCAAATAGGGTATAAAAGTGAGGGAACAAGCCTGGCTCAGAGTGTACCAGGCCGATTGTAAATAGTGTATATAAGTGAGGGAACAAGCCTGGCTCGGAGAGTACCAGGCCGATTGTAAATAGTGTATATAAGTGAGGGAACAAGCCTGGCTCGGAGAGTACCAGGCCGATTGTAAATAGTGTATATAAGTGAGGGAACAAGCCTGGCTCGGAGAGTACCAGGCCGATTGTAAATAGTGTATATAAGTGAGGGAACAAGCCTGGCTCGGAGAGTACCAGGCCGATTGTAAATAGTGTATATAAGTGAGGGAACAAGCCTGGCTCGGAGAGTACCAGGCCGATTGTAAATAGTGTATATAAGTGAGGGAACAAGCCTGGCTCGGAGAGTACCAGGCCGATTGTAAATAGTGTATATAAGTGAGGGAACAAGCCTGGCTCGGAGAGTACCAGGCCGATTGTAAATAGTGTATATAAGTGAGGGAACAAGCCTGGCTCGGAGAGTACCAGGCCGATTGTAAATAGGGTATAAAAGTGAGGGAACAAGCCTGGCTCAGAGTGTACCAGGCCGATTGTAAATAGTGTATATAAGTGAGGGAACAAGCCTGGCTCGGAGAGTACCAGGCCGATTGTAAATAGTGTATATAAGTGAGGGAACAAGCCTGGCTCGGAGAGTACCAGGCCGATTGTAAATAGTGTATATAAGTGAGGGAACAAGCCTGGCTCGGAGAGTACCAGGCCGATTGTAAATAGTGTATATAAGTGAGGGAACAAGCCTGGCTCGGAGAGTACCAGGCCGATTGTAAATAGTGTATAAAAGTGAGGGAACAAGCCTGGCTCAGAGTGTACTAGGCCGATTGTAAATAGTGTATATAAGTGAGGGAACAAGCCTGGCTCGGAGAGTACCAGGCCGATTGTAAATAGTGTATATAAGTGAGGGAACAAGCCTGGCTCAGAGTGTACCAGGCCGATTGTAAATAGTGTATATAAGTGAGGGAACAAGCCTGGCTCGGAGAGTACCAGGCCGATTGTAAATAGTGTATAAAAGTGAGGGAACAAGCCTGGCTCAGAGTGTACCAGGCCGATTGTAAATAGTGTATAAAAGTGAGGGAACAAGCCTGGCTCAGAGTGTACCAGGCCGATTGTAAATAGTGTATATAAGTGAGGGAACAAGCCTGGCTCAGAGTGTACCAGGCCGATTGTAAATAGGGTATAAAAGTGAGGGAACAAGCCTGGCTCAGAGTGTGCCAAGCCGATTGTAAATAGTGTATATAAGTGAGGGAACAAGCCTGGCTCAGAGTGTACCAGGCCGATTGTAAATAGTGTATACAAGTGAGGGAACAAGCCTGGCTCAGAGTGTACCAATCCGATTGTAAATAGTGTATATAAGTGAGGGAACAAGCCTGGCTCGGAGTGTACCAAGCCGATTGTAAATAGTGTATATAAGTGAGGGAACAAGCCTGGCTCAGAGTGTACCAGGCCGATTGTAAATAGTGTATATAAGTGAGGGAACAAGCCTGGCTCAGAGTGTACCAGGCCGATTGTAAATAGGGTATAAAAGTGAGGGAACAAGCCTGGCTCAGAGTGTACCAAGCCGATTGTAAATAGTCTATATAAGTGAGGGAACAAGCCTGGCTCAGAGTGTACCAGGCCGATTGTAAATAGTGTATATAAGTGAGGGAACAAGCCTGGCTCAGAGTGTACCAGGCCGATTGTAAATAGTGTATATAAGTGAGGGAACAAGCCTGGCTCAGAGTGTACCAGGCCGATTGTAAATAGTGTATACAAGTGAGGGAACAAGCCTGGCTCAGAGTGTACCAAGCCGATTGTAAATAGTGTATATAAGTGAGGGAACAAGCCTGGCTCAGAGTGTACCAGGCCGATTGTAAATAGTGTATATAAGTGAGGGAACAAGCCTGGCTCGGAGAGTACCAAGCCGATTGTAAATAGTGTATATAAGTGAGGGAACAAGCCTGGCTCAGAGTGTACCAGGCCGATTGTAAATAGTGTATATAAGTGAGGGAACAAGCCTGGCTCAGAGTGTACCAGGCCGATTGTAAATAGTGTATATAAGTGAGGGAACAAGCCTGGCTCAGAGTGTACCAGGCCGATTGTAAATAGTGTATATAAGTGAGGGAACAAGCCTGGCTCAGAGTGTACCAGGCCGATTGTAAATAGTGTATATAAGTGAGGGAACAAGCCTGGCTCGGAGAGTACCAGGCCGATTGTAAATAGTGTATAAAAGTGAGGGAACAAGCCTGGCTCCGAGTGTACCAGGCCGATTGTACATAGTGTATATAAGTGAGGGAACAAGCCTGGCTCGGAGAGTACCAGGCCGATTGTAAATAGTGTATATAAGTGAGGGAACAATCCTGGCTCAGAGTGTACCAGGCCGATTGTAAATAGTGTATAAAAGTGAGGGAACAAGCCTGGCTCAGAGTGTACCAGGCCGATTGTAAATAGTGTATATAAGTGAGGGAACAAGCCTGGCTCAGAGTGTACCAGGCCGATTGTAAATAGTGTATACAAGTGAGGGAACAAGCCTGGCTCAGAGTGTACCAAGCCGATTGTAAATTGTGTATATAAGTGAGGGAACAAGCCTGGCTCAGAGTGTACCAGGCCGATTGTAAATAGTGTATATAAGTGAGGGAACAAGCCTGGCTCAGAGTGTACCAGGCCGATTGTAAATAGTGTATATAAGTGAGGGAACAAGCCTGGTTCGGAGTGTACCAAGCCGATTGTAAATAGTGTATATAAGTGAGGGAACAAGCCTGGCTCAGAGTGTACCAAGCCGATTGTAAATAGTGTATATAAGTGAGGGAACAAGCCTGGCTCAGAGTGTACCAGGCCGATTGTAAATAGTGTATATAAGTGAGGGAACAAGCCTGGCTCGGAGTGTACCAAGCCGATTGTAAATAGTGTATATAAGTGAGGGAACAAGCCTGGCTCAGAGTGTACCAGGCCGATTGTAAATAGTGTATATAAGTGAGGGAACAAGCCTGGCTCGGAGAGTACCAAGCCGATTGTAAATAGTGTATATAAGTGAGGGAACAAGCCTGGCTCGGAGTGTACCAGGCCGATTGCAAATAGGGTATAAAAGTGAGGGAACAAGCCTGGCTCAGAGTGTACCAGGCCGATTGTAAATAGTGTATATAAGTGAGGGAACAAGCCTGGCTCGGAGAGTACCAGGCCGATTGTAAATAGTGTATATAAGTGAGGGAACAAGCCTGGCTCGGAGAGTACCAGGCCGATTGTAAATAGTGTATATAAGTGAGGGAACAAGCCTGGCTCAGAGTGTACCAGGCCGATTGTAAATAGTGTATATAAGTGAGGGAACAAGCCTGGCTCGGAGAGTACCAGGCCGATTGCAAATAGGGTATAAAAGTGAGGGAACAAGCCTGGCTCAGAGTGTACCAGGCCGATTGTAAATAGTGTATATAAGTGAGGGAACAAGCCTGGCTCGGAGAGTACCAGGCCGATTGTAAATAGTGTATATAAGTGAGGGAACAAGCCTGGCTCGGAGAGTACCAGGCCGATTGTAAATAGTGTATATAAGTGAGGGAACAAGCCTGGCTCGGAGAGTACCAGGCCGATTGTAAATAGTGTATATAAGTGAGGGAACAAGCCTGGCTCGGAGAGTACCAGGCCGATTGTAAATAGGGTATAAAAGTGAGGGAACAAGCCTGGCTCAGAGTGTACCAGGCCGATTGTAAATAGTGTATATAAGTGAGGGAACAAGCCTGGCTCGGAGAGTACCAGGCCGATTGTAAATAGTGTATATAAGTGAGGGAACAAGCCTGGCTCGGAGAGTACCAGGCCGATTGTAAATAGTGTATATAAGTGAGGGAACAAGCCTGGCTCGGAGAGTACCAGGCCGATTGTAAATAGTGTATATAAGTGAGGGAACAAGCCTGGCTCGGAGAGTACCAGGCCGATTGTAAATAGTGTATAAAAGTGAGGGAACAAGCCTGGCTCAGAGTGTACTAGGCCGATTGTAAATAGTGTATATAAGTGAGGGAACAAGCCTGGCTCGGAGAGTACCAGGCCGATTGTAAATAGTGTATATAAGTGAGGGAACAAGCCTGGCTCAGAGTGTACCAGGCCGATTGTAAATAGTGTATATAAGTGAGGGAACAAGCCTGGCTCGGAGAGTACCAGGCCGATTGTAAATAGTGTATAAAAGTGAGGGAACAAGCCTGGCTCAGAGTGTACCAGGCCGATTGTAAATAGTGTATAAAAGTGAGGGAACAAGCCTGGCTCAGAGTGTACCAGGCCGATTGTAAATAGTGTATATAAGTGAGGGAACAAGCCTGGCTCAGAGTGTACCAGGCCGATTGTAAATAGGGTATAAAAGTGAGGGAACAAGCCTGGCTCAGAGTGTGCCAAGCCGATTGTAAATAGTGTATATAAGTGAGGGAACAAGCCTGGCTCAGAGTGTACCAGGCCGATTGTAAATAGTGTATACAAGTGAGGGAACAAGCCTGGCTCAGAGTGTACCAATCCGATTGTAAATAGTGTATATAAGTGAGGGAACAAGCCTGGCTCGGAGTGTACCAAGCCGATTGTAAATAGTGTATATAAGTGAGGGAACAAGCCTGGCTCAGAGTGTACCAGGCCGATTGTAAATAGTGTATATAAGTGAGGGAACAAGCCTGGCTCAGAGTGTACCAGGCCGATTGTAAATAGGGTATAAAAGTGAGGGAACAAGCCTGGCTCAGAGTGTACCAAGCCGATTGTAAATAGTCTATATAAGTGAGGGAACAAGCCTGGCTCAGAGTGTACCAGGCCGATTGTAAATAGTGTATATAAGTGAGGGAACAAGCCTGACTCGGAGAGTACCAAGCCGATTGTAAATAGTGTATATAAGTGAGGGAACAAGCCTGGCTCAGAGTGTACCAGGCCGATTGCAAATAGGGTATAAAAGTGAGGGAACAAGCCTGGCTCAGAGTGTACCAGGCCGATTGTAAATAGTGTATATAAGTGAGGGAACAAGCCTGGCTCGGAGAGTACCAGGCCGATTGTAAATAGTGTATATAAGTGAGGGAACAAGCCTGGCTCAGAGTGTACCAGGCCGATTGTAAATAGTGTATATAAGTGAGGGAACAAGCCTGGCTCGGAGAGTACCAGGCCGATTGTAAATAGTGTATATAAGTGAGGGAACAAGCCTGGCTCGGAGTGTACCAGGCCGATTGTAAATAGTGTATATAAGTGAGGGAACAAGCCTGGCTCAGAGAGTACCAGGCCGATTGTGAATAGTGTATAAAAGTGAGGGAACAAGCCTGGCTCAGAGTGTACCAGGCCGATTGTAAATAGTGTATAAAAGTGAGGGAACAAGCCTGGCTCAGAGTGTACCGGGCCGATTGTAAATAGTGTATATAAGTGAGGGAACAAGCCTGGCTCAGAGTGTACCAGGCCGATTGTAAATAGTGTATATAAGTGAGGGAACAAGCCTGGCTCAGAGAGTACCAGGCCGATTGTGAATAGTGTATAAAAGTGAGGGAACAAGCCTGGCTCAGAGTGTACCAGGCCGATTGTAAATAGTGTATAAAAGTGAGGGAACAAGCCTGGCTCAGAGTGTACCGGGCCGGTTGTAAATAGTGTATATAAGTGAGGGAACAAGCCTGGCTCAGAGTGTACCAGGCCGATTGCAAATAGGGTATAAAAGTGAGGGAACAAGCCTGGCTCAGAGTGTACCAAGCCGATTGTAAATAGTGTATATAAGTGAGGGAACAAGCCTGGCTCAGAGTGTACCAGGCCGATTGTAAATAGTGTATATAAGTGAGGGAACAAGCCTGGCTCGGAGAGTACCAGGCCGATTGTAAATAGTGTATATAAGTGAGGGAACAAGCCTGTCTCAGAGTGTACCAGGCCGATTGTAAATAGGGTATAAAAGTGAGGGAACAAGCCTGGCTCAGAGTGTACCAGGCCGATTGTAAATAGTGTATATAAGTGAGGGAACAAGCCTGGCTCAGAGTGTACCAGGCCGATTGTAAATAGGGTATAAAAGTGAGGGAACAAGCCTGGCTCGGAGAGTACCAGGCCGATTGTAAATAGTGTATATAAGTGAGGGAACAAGCCTGGCTCAGAGTGTACCAGGCCGATTGTAAATAGTGTATATAAGTGAGGGAACAAGCCTGGCTCAGAGTGTACCAGGCCGATTGTAAATAGTGTATATAAGTGAGGGAACAAGCCTGGCTCGGAGAGTACCAGGCCGATTGTAAATAGTGTATAAAAGTGAGGGAACAAGCCTGGCTCAGAGTGTACCAGGCCGATTGTACATAGTGTATATAAGTGAGGGAACAAGCCTGGCTCGGAGAGTACCAGGCCGATTGTAAATAGTGTATATAAGTGAGGGAACAATCCTGGCTCAGAGTGTACCAGGCCGATTGTAAATAGTGTATAAAAGTGAGGGAACAAGCCTGGCTCAGAGTGTACCAGGCCGATTGTAAATAGTGTATATAAGTGAGGGAACAAGCCTGGCTCAGAGTGTACCAGGCCGATTGTAAATAGTGTATACAAGTGAGGGAACAAGCCTGGCTCAGAGTGTACCAAGCCGATTGTAAATTGTGTATATAAGTGAGGGAACAAGCCTGGCTCAGAGTGTACCAGGCCGATTGTAAATAGTGTATATAAGTGAGGGAACAAGCCTGGCTCAGAGTGTACCAGGCCGATTGTAAATAGTGTATATAAGTGAGGGAACAAGCCTGGTTCGGAGTGTACCAAGCCGATTGTAAATAGTGTATATAAGTGAGGGAACAAGCCTGGCTCAGAGTGTACCAAGCCGATTGTAAATAGTGTATATAAGTGAGGGAACAAGCCTGGCTCAGAGTGTACCAGGCCGATTGTAAATAGTGTATATAAGTGAGGGAACAAGCCTGGCTCGGAGTGTACCAAGCCGATTGTAAATAGTGTATATAAGTGAGGGAACAAGCCTGGCTCGGAGAGTACCAAGCCGATTGTAAATAGTGTATATAAGTGAGGGAACAAGCCTGGCTCGGAGAGTACCAAGCCGATTGTAAATAGTGTATATAAGTGAGGGAACAAGCCTGGCTCGGAGAGTACCAGGCCGATTGTAAATAGTGTATATAAGTGAGGGAACAAGCCTGGCTCGGAGTGTACCAAGCCGATTGTAAATAGTGTATATAAGTGAGGGAACAAGCCTGGCTCGGAGAGTACCAAGCCGATTGTAAATAGTGTATATAAGTGAGGGAACAAGCCTGGCTCAGAGTGTACCAGGCCGATTGTAAATAGTGTATATAAGTGAGGGAACAAGCCTGGCTCAGAGTGTACCAAGCCGATTGTAAATAGTGTATATAAGTGAGGGAACAAGCCTGGCTCAGAGTGTACCAGGCCGATTGTAAATAGTGTATATAAGTGAGGGAACAAGCCTGGCTCAGAGTGTACCAGGCCGATTGTAAATAGTGTATATAAGTGAGGGAACAAGCCTGGCTCAGAGTGTACCAGGCCGATTGTAAATAGTGTATATAAGTGAGGGAACAAGCCTGGCTCAGAGTGTACCAGGCCGATTGTAAATAGTGTATATAAGTGAGGGAACAAGCCTGGCTCAGAGTGTACCAAGCCGATTGTAAATAGTGTATATAAGTGAGGGAACAAGCCTGGCTCGGAGAGTACCAGGCCGATTGTAAATAGTGTATATAAGTGAGGGAACAAGCCTGGCTCAGAGTGTACCAGGCCGATTGTAAATAGTGTATATAAGTGAGGGAACAAGCCTGGCTCAGAGTGTACCAGGCCGATTGTAAATAGTGTATATAAGTGAGGGAACAAGCCTGGCTCGGAGAGTACCAGGCCGATTGTAAATAGTGTATATAAGTGAGGGAACAAGCCTGGCTCAGAGTGTACCAGGCCGATTGTAAATAGTGTATATAAGTGAGGGAACAAGCCTGGCTCAGAGTGTACCAGGCCGATTGTAAATAGTGTATATAAGTGAGGGAACAAGCCTGGCTCGGAGAGTACCAGGCCGATTGTAAATAGTGTATATAAGTGAGGGAACAAGCCTGGCTCAGAGTGTACCAGGCCGATTGTAAATAGTGTATATAAGTGAGGGAACAAGCCTGGCTCAGAGTGTACCAAGCCGATTGTAAATAGTGTATATAAGTGAGGGAACAAGCCTGGCTCAGAGAGTACCAGGCCGATTGTAAATAGTGTATATAAGTGAGGGAACAAGCCTGGCTCGGAGAGTACCAGGCCGATTGTAAATAGTGTATATAAGTGAGGGAACAAGCCTGGCTCGGAGAGTACCAAGCCGATTGTAAATAGTGTATATAAGTGAGGGAACAAGCCTGGCTCAGAGTGTACCAGGCCGATTGTAAATAGTGTATATAAGTGAGGGAACAAGCCTGGCTCAGAGTGTACCAGGCCGATTGCAAATAGGGTATAAAAGTGAGGGAACAAGCCTGGCTCAGAGTGTACCAGGCCGATTGTAAATAGTGTATATAAGTGAGGGAACAAGCCTGGCTCAGAGTGTACCAAGCCGATTGTAAATAGTGTATATAAGTGAGGGAACAAGCCTGGCTCAGAGTGTACCAGGCCGATTGTAAATAGTGTATATAAGTGAGGGAACAAGCCTGGCTCAGAGTGTACCAAGCCGATTGTAAATAGTGTATATAAGTGAGGGAACAAGCCTGGCTCAGAGTGTACCAGGCCGATTGTAAATAGTGTATATAAGTGAGGGAACAAGCCTGGCTCAGAGTGTACCAGGCCGATTGTAAATAGTGTATATAAGTGAGGGAACAAGCCTGGCTCAGAGTGTACCAGGCCGATTGTAAATAGTGTATATAAGTGAGGGAACAAGCCTGGCTCAGAGTGTACCAGGCCGATTGTAAATAGTGTATATAAGTGAGGGAACAAGCCTGGCTCAGAGTGTACCAAGCCGATTGTAAATAGTGTATATAAGTGAGGGAACAAGCCTGGCTCGGAGAGTACCAGGCCGATTGTAAATAGTGTATATAAGTGAGGGAACAAGCCTGGCTCAGAGTGTACCAGGCCGATTGTAAATAGTGTATATAAGTGAGGGAACAAGCCTGGCTCAGAGTGTACCAGGCCGATTGTAAATAGTGTATATAAGTGAGGGAACAAGCCTGGCTCGGAGAGTACCAAGCCGATTGTAAATAGTGTATATAAGTGAGGGAACAAGCCTGGCTCAGAGTGTACCAGGCCGATTGTAAATAGTGTATATAAGTGAGGGAACAAGCCTGGCTCAGAGTGTACCAGGCCGATTGTAAATAGTGTATATAAGTGAGGGAACAAGCCTGGCTCAGAGTGTACCAGGCCGATTGTAAATAGTGTATATAAGTGAGGGAACAAGCCTGGCTCAGAGTGTACCAAGCCGATTGTAAATAGTGTATATAAGTGAGGGAACAAGCCTGGCTCAGAGTGTACCAGGCCGATTGTAAATAGTGTATATAAGTGAGGGAACAAGCCTGGCTCAGAGTGTACCAGGCCGATTGTAAATAGTGTATATAAGTGAGGGAACAAGCCTGGCTCAGAGTGTACCAAGCCGATTGTAAATAGTGTATATAAGTGAGGGAACAAGCCTGGCTCAGAGTGTACCAGGCCGATTGTAAATAGTGTATATAAGTGAGGGAACAAGCCTGGCTCAGAGAGTACCAGGCCGATTGTAAATAGTGTATATAAGTGAGGGAACAAGCCTGGCTCGGAGAGTACCAGGCCGATTGTAAATAGTGTATATAAGTGAGGGAACAAGCCTGGCTCGGAGAGTACCAGGCCGATTGTAAATAGTGTATATAAGTGAGGGAACAAGCCTGGCTCAGAGTGTACCAGGCCGATTGTAAATAGTGTATATAAGTGAGGGAACAAGCCTGGCTCGGAGAGTACCAGGCCGATTGTAAATAGTGTATATAAGTGAGGGAACAAGCCTGGCTCAGAGTGTACCAGGCCGATTGTAAATAGTGTATATAAGTGAGGGAACAAGCCTGGCTCGGAGAGTACCAGGCCGATTGTAAATAGTGTATATAAGTGAGGGAACAAGCCTGGCTCGGAGAGTACCAAGCCGATTGTAAATAGTGTATATAAGTGAGGGAACAAGCCTGGCTCGGAGAGTACCAGGCCGATTGTAAATAGTGTATAAAAGTGAGGGAACAAGCCTGGCTCAGAGTGTACCAGGCCGATTGTAAATAGTGTATATAAGTGAGGGAACAAGCCTGGCTCGGAGAGTACCAGGCCGATTGTAAATAGTGTATATAAGTGAGGGAACAAGCCTGGCTCAGAGTGTACCAGGCCGATTGTAAATAGTGTATACAAGTGAGGGAACAAGCCTGGCTCGGAGAGTACCAAGCCGATTGTAAATAGTGTATATAAGTGAGGGAACAAGCCTGGCTCAGAGTGTACCAGGCCGATTGTAAATAGTGTATATAAGTGAGGGAACAAGCCTGGCTCGGAGAGTACCAGGCCGATTGTAAATAGGGTATATAAGTGAGGGAACAAGCCTGGCTCGGAGAGTACCAGGCCGATTGTAAATAGTGTATATAAGTGAGGGAACAAGCCTGGCTCGGAGAGTACCAAGCCGATTGTAAATAGTGTATATAAGTGAGGGAACAAGCCTGGTTCGGAGTGTACCAAGCCGATTGTAAATAGTGTATATAAGTGAGGGAACAAGCCTGGCTCAGAGTGTACCAAGCCGATTGTAAATAGTGTATATAAGTGAGGGAACAAGCCTGGCTCGGAGAGTACCAGGCCGATTGTAAATAGGGTATATAAGTGAGGGAACAAGCCTGGCTCAGAGTGTACCAGGCCGATTGTAAATAGTGTATAAAAGTGAGGGAACAAGCCTGGCTCGGAGAGTACCAGGCCGATTGTAAATAGTGTATATAAGTGAGGGAACAAGCCTGGCTCGGAGAGTACCAGGCCGATTGTAAATAGTGTATATAAGTGAGGGAACAAGCCTGGCTCGGAGAGTACCAGGCCGATTGTAAATAGGGTATATAAGTGAGGGAACAAGCCTGGCTCAGAGTGTACCAGGCCGATTGTAAATAGTGTATAAAAGTGAGGGAACAAGCCTGGCTCGGAGAGTACCAGGCCGATTGCAAATAGGGTATAAAAGTGAGGAACAAGCCTGGCTCGGAGAGTACCAGGCCGATTGTAAATAGTGTATATAAGTGAGGGAACAAGCCTGGCTCGGAGAGTACCAAGCCGATTGTAAATAGTGTATATAAGTGAGGGAACAAGCCTGGCTCGGAGAGTACCAGGCCGATTGTAAATAGTGTATATAAGTGAGGGAACAAGCCTGGCTCAGAGTGTACCAGGCCGATTGTAAATAGTGTATATAAGTGAGGGAACAAGCCTGGCTCCGAGTGTACCAGGCCGATTGTAAATAGTGTATAAAAGTGAGGGAACAAGCCTGGCTCAGAGTGTACCAGGCCGATTGTAAATAGGGTATAAAAGTGAGGAACAAGCCTGGCTCAGAGTGTACCAGGCCGATTGTAAATAGTGTATACAAGTGAGGGAACAAGCCTGGCTCAGGATGTACCAGGCCGATTGTAAATAGTGTATATAAGTGAGGGAACAAGCCTGGCTCAGAGTGTACCAGGCCGATTGTAAATAGTGTATATAAGTGAGGGAACAAGCCTGGCTCGGAGAGTACCAGGCCGATTGTAAATAGTGTATATAAGTGAGGGAACAAGCCTGGCTCAGAGTGTACCAGGCCGATTGTAAATAGTGTATATAAGTGAGGGAACAAGCCTGGCTCGGAGAGTACCAAGCCGATTGTAAATAGTGTATATAAGTGAGGGAACAAGCCTGGCTCAGAGTGTACCAAGCCGAATGTAAATAGTGTATATAAGTGAGGGAACAAGCCTGGCTCAGAGTGTACCAGGCCGATTGTAAATAGTGTATAAAAGTGAGGGAACAAGCCTGGCTCAGAGTGTACCAGGCCGATTGCAAATAGGGTATAAAAGTGAGGGAACAAGCCTGGCTCAGAGTGTACCAGGCCGATTGTAAATAGGGTATAAAAGTGAGGGAACAAGCCTGGCTCAGAGTGTACCAGGCCGATTGCAAATAGTGTATATAAGTGAGGGAACAAGCCTGGCTCAGAGTGTACCAGGCCGATTGCAAATAGTGTATATAAGTGAGGGAACAAGCCTGGCTCAGAGTGTACCAGGCCGATTGTAAATAGGGTATAAAAGTGAGGGAACAAGCCTGGCTCAGAGTGTACCAGGCCGATTGCAAATAGTGTATATAAGTGAGGGAACAAGCCTGGCTCAGAGTGTACCAGGCCGATTGTAAATAGTGTATATAAGTGAGGGAACAAGCCTGGCTCGGAGAGTACCAGGCCGATTGTAAATAGTGTATATAAGTGAGGGAACAAGCCTGGCTCGGAGAGTACCAGGCCGATTGTAAATAGTGTATATAAGTGAGGGAACAAGCCTGGCTCAGAGTGTACCAGGCCGATTGTAAATAGTGTATATAAGTGAGGGAACAAGCCTGGCTCGGAGAGTACCAGGCCGATTGTAAATAGTGTATATAAGTGAGGGAACAAGCCTGGCTCGGAGAGTACCAAGCCGATTGTAAATAGTGTATATAAGTGAGGGAACAAGCCTGGCTCGGAGAGTACCAGGCCGATTGTAAATAGTGTATATAAGTGAGGGAACAAGCCTGGCTCGGAGAGTACCAGGCCGATTGTAAATAGTGTATATAAGTGAGGGAACAAGCCTGGCTCGGAGAGTACCAGGCCGATTGTAAATAGTGTATATAAGTGAGGGAACAAGCCTGGCTCGGAGAGTACCAGGCCGATTGTAAATAGTGTATATAAGTGAGGGAACAAGCCTGGCTCGGAGAGTACCAGGCCGATTGTAAATAGTGTATATAAGTGAGGGAACAAGCCTGGCTCGGAGAGTACCAGGCCGATTGTAAATAGTGTATATAAGTGAGGGAACAAGCCTGGCTCGGAGAGTACCAGGCCGATTGTAAATAGTGTATATAAGTGAGGGAACAAGCCTGGCTCGGAGAGTACCAAGCCGATTGTAAATAGTGTATATAAGTGAGGGAACAAGCCTGGCTCGGAGAGTACCAGGCCGATTGTAAATAGTGTATATAAGTGAGGGAACAAGCCTGGCTCGGAGAGTACCAAGCCGATTGTAAATAGTGTATATAAGTGAGGGAACAAGCCTGGCTCGGAGAGTACCAGGCCGATTGTAAATAGTGTATATAAGTGAGGGAACAAGCCTGGCTCGGAGAGTACCAGGCCGATTGTAAATAGTGTATATAAGTGAGGGAACAAGCCTGGCTCGGAGAGTACCAGGCCGATTGTAAATAGTGTATATAAGTGAGGGAACAAGCCTGGCTCGGAGAGTACCAGGCCGATTGTAAATAGTGTATATAAGTGAGGGAACAAGCCTGGCTCGGAGAGTACCAGGCCGATTGTAAATAGTGTATATAAGTGAGGGAACAAGCCTGGCTCGGAGAGTACCAGGCCGATTGTAAATAGTGTATATAAGTGAGGGAACAAGCCTGGCTCGGAGAGTACCAGGCCGATTGTAAATAGTGTATATAAGTGAGGGAACAAGCCTGGCTCGGAGAGTACCAGGCCGATTGTAAATAGTGTATATAAGTGAGGGAACAAGCCTGGCTCGGAGAGTACCAGGCCGATTGTAAATAGTGTATATAAGTGAGGGAACAAGCCTGGCTCGGAGAGTACCAGGCCGATTGTAAATAGTGTATATAAGTGAGGGAACAAGCCTGGCTCGGAGAGTACCAGGCCGATTGTAAATAGTGTATATAAGTGAGGGAACAAGCCTGGCTCGGAGAGTACCAAGCCGATTGTAAATAGTGTATATAAGTGAGGGAACAAGCCTGGCTCGGAGAGTACCAGGCCGATTGTAAATAGTGTATATAAGTGAGGGAACAAGCCTGGCTCGGAGAGTACCAGGCCGATTGTAAATAGTGTATATAAGTGAGGGAACAAGCCTGGCTCGGAGAGTACCAGGCCGATTGTAAATAGTGTATATAAGTGAGGGAACAAGCCTGGCTCGGAGAGTACCAGGCCGATTGTAAATAGTGTATATAAGTGAGGGAACAAGCCTGGCTCGGAGAGTACCAGGCCGATTGTAAATAGTGTATATAAGTGAGGGAACAAGCCTGGCTCGGAGAGTACCAGGCCGATTGTAAATAGTGTATATAAGTGAGGGAACAAGCCTGGCTCGGAGAGTACCAGGCCGATTGTAAATAGTGTATATAAGTGAGGGAACAAGCCTGGCTCAGAGTGTACCAGGCCGATTGTAAATAGTGTATATAAGTGAGGGAACAAGCCTGGCTCGGAGAGTACCAGGCCGATTGTAAATAGGGTATATAAGTGAGGGAACAAGCCTGGCTCGGAGAGTACCAGGCCGATTGTAAATAGTGTATATAAGTGAGGGAACAAGCCTGGCTCGGAGAGTACCAAGCCGATTGTAAATAGTGTATATAAGTGAGGGAACAAGCCTGGCTCGGAGAGTACCAGGCCGATTGTAAATAGTGTATATAAGTGAGGGAACAAGCCTGGCTCGGAGAGTACCAGGCCGATTGTAAATAGTGTATATAAGTGAGGGAACAAGCCTGGCTCAGAGTGTACCAGGCCGATTGTAAATAGTGTATATAAGTGAGGGAACAAGCCTGGCTCCGAGTGTACCAGGCCGATTGTAAATAGTGTATAAAAGTGAGGGAACAAGCCTGGCTCAGAGTGTACCAGGCCGATTGTAAATAGGGTATAAAAGTGAGGAACAAGCCTGGCTCAGAGTGTACCAGGCCGATTGTAAATAGTGTATACAAGTGAGGGAACAAGCCTGGCTCAGAGTGTACCAGGCCGATTGTAAATAGTGTATATAAGTGAGGGAACAAGCCTGGCTCAGAGTGTACCAGGCCGATTGTAAATAGTGTATATAAGTGAGGGAACAAGCCTGGCTCGGAGTGTACCAGACCGATTGTAAATAGTGTATATAAGTGAGGGAACAAGCCTGGCTCGGAGAGTACCAGGCCGATTGTAAATAGTGTATATAAGTGAGGGAACAAGCCTGGCTCGGAGAGTACCAGGCCGATTGTAAATAGTGTATATAAGTGAGGGAACAAGCCTGGCTCAGAGTGTACCAGGCCGATTGTAAATAGTGTATAAAAGTGAGGGAACAAGCCTGGCTCAGAGTGTACCAGGCCGATTGTAAATAGGGTATAAAAGTGAGGAACAAGCCTGGCTCAGAGTGTACCAGGCCGATTGTAAATAGTGTATACAAGTGAGGGAACAAGCCTGGCTCAGAGTGTACCAGGCCGATTGTAAATAGTGTATATAAGTGAGGGAACAAGCCTGGCTCAGAGTGTACCAGGCCGATTGTAAATAGTGTATATAAGTGAGGGAACAAGCCTGGCTCGGAGTGTACCAGACCGATTGTAAATAGTGTATATAAGTGAGGGAACAAGCCTTGCTCGGAGAGTACCAGGCCGATTGTAAATAGTGTATATAAGTGAGGGAACAAGCCTGGCTCGGAGAGTACCAGGCCGATTGTAAATAGTGTATATAAGTGAGGGAACAAGCCTGGCTCAGAGTGTACCAGGCCGATTGTAAATAGTGTATATAAGTGAGGGAACAAGCCTGGCTCAGAGTGTACCAGGCCGATTGTAAATAGTGTATATAAGTGAGGGAACAAGCCTGGCTCAGAGTGTACCAAGCCGATTGTAAATAGTGTATATAAGTGAGGGAACAAGCCTGGCTCAGAGTGTACCAGGCCGATTGTAAATAGTGTATAAAAGTGAGGGAACAAGCCTGGCTCAGAGTGTACCAGGCCGATTGTAAATAGGGTATAAAAGTGAGGAACAAGCCTGGCTCAGAGTGTACCAGGCCGATTGTAAATA
This sequence comes from Rhaphigaster nebulosa, assembly GCA_948150685.1. Taxonomy (NCBI): domain Eukaryota; kingdom Metazoa; phylum Arthropoda; class Insecta; order Hemiptera; family Pentatomidae; genus Rhaphigaster; species Rhaphigaster nebulosa. The sequence goes on along the minus strand of OX411309.1, from coordinate 158,463,765 downwards.
GTGTATACAAGTGAGGGAACAAGCCTGGCTCAGAGTGTACCAGGCCGATTGTAAATAGTGTATATAAGTGAGGGAACAAGCCTGGCTCGGAGAGTACCAGGCCGATTGTAAATAGTGTATATAAGTGAGGGAACAAGCCTGGCTCGGAGTGTACCAGACCGATTGTAAATAGTGTATATAAGTGAGGGAACAAGCCTGGCTCGGAGAGTACCAGGCCGATTGTAAATAGTGTATATAAGTGAGGGAACAAGCCTGGCTCAGAGTGTACCAGGCCGATTGTAAATAGTGTATATAAGTGAGGGAACAAGCCTGGCTCAGAGTGTACCAGGCCGATTGTAAATAGTGTATAAAAGTGAGGGAACAAGCCTGGCTCAGAGTGTACCAGGCCGATTGTAAATAGGGTATAAAAGTGAGGGAACAAGCCTGGCTCAGAGTGTACCAGGCCGATTGTAAATAGTGTATACAAGTGAGGGAACAAGCCTGGCTCAGAGTGTACCAGGCCGATTGTAAATAGTGTATAAAAGTGAGGGAACAAGCCTGGCTCAGAGTGTACCAGGCCGATTGTAAATAGTGTATATAAGTGAGGGAACAAGCCTGGCTCAGAGTGTACCAGGCCGATTGTAAATAGGGTATATAAGTGAGGGAACAAGCCTGGCTCAGAGTGTACCAGGCCGATTGTAAATAGTGTATATAAGTGAGGGAACAAGCCTGGCTCAGAGTGTACCAGGCCGATTGTAAATAGTGTATAAAAGTGAGGGAACAAGCCTGGCTCAGAGTGTACCAGGCCGATTGTAAATAGGGTATAAAAGTGAGGGAACAAGCCTGGCTCAGAGTGTACCAGGCCGATTGTAAATAGTGTATACAAGTGAGGGAACAAGCCTGGCTCAGAGTGTACCAGGCCGATTGTAAATAGTGTATAAAAGTGAGGGAACAAGCCTGGCTCAGAGTGTACCAGGCCGATTGTAAATAGTGTATATAAGTGAGGGAACAAGCCTGGCTCAGAGTGTACCAGGCCGATTGTAAATAGTGTATATAAGTGAGGGAACAAGCCTGGCTCGGAGAGTATCAGGCCGATTGTAAATAGTGTATATAAGTGAGGGAACAAGCCTGGCTCGGAGTGTACCAGACCGATTGTAAATAGTGTATATAAGTGAGGGAACAAGCCTGGCTCGGAGAGTACCAGGCCGATTGTAAATAGTGTATATAAGTGAGGGAACAAGCCTGGCTCAGAGTGTACCAGGCCGATTGTAAATAGTGTATATAAGTGAGGGAACAAGCCTGGCTCAGAGTGTACCAGGCCGATTGTAAATAGTGTATAAAAGTGAGGGAACAAGCCTGGCTCAGAGTGTACCAGGCCGATTGTAAATAGGGTATAAAAGTGAGGGAACAAGCCTGGCTCAGAGTGTACCAGGCCGATTGTAAATAGTGTATACAAGTGAGGGAACAAGCCTGGCTCAGAGTGTACCAGGCCGATTGTAAATAGTGTATAAAAGTGAGGGAACAAGCCTGGCTCAGAGTGTACCAGGCCGATTGTAAATAGGGTATAAAAGTGAGGGAACAAGCCTGGCTCAGAGTGTACCAGGCCGATTGTAAATAGTGGATATAAGTGAGGGAACAAGCCTGGCTCAGAGTGTACCAGGCCGATTGTAAATAGTGTATAAAAGTATGCCTGTGTTTAAGATGTTACGTTTATTTTATTTTATATAAGTTTATTTTATTATTTCCTTCTTTTTTTTTAAATATGGCATGAATGATTTCTTGGATCAGTATTACTATGGTCCCTGGTGGGACAGAATGTAATATTATTCAATAAATAAATAGTTTATGTCCCTCAATGATTACAAGGAACAGATATAGCAATTTGAATATAAAAAAATAGCATTCTTCAAAAACTAGGCTGACTCAATTAACTTCAACTGGTAAATATAATGACAAACCGAAAATAAGGTGATAATACATGATGAAATGTTGCCCAGGCAATAAATAATACTTGGAATAATATATTATTACTATCGAACCAATGACACGAAATGTAGAAACAGTATTTCAAGTAGCTGATTGTGGCTCCAAGACAATTAAACACGGAATGCCAGTTAATTATCAGACTGTCACTAAAAAGCCGAAACGACTCAAGGCCGCCACCACCAGTTTCAGAGAAAATAACAACAGATCAATGCCAAGTTGCATTTTATAGAAGCTACTGACGTATTGATAAATATTGTATAAACATTATCTATATGATAAAAGTTTGTGTACGTAGATATTTGTCCGTCATCGTTTTCATAGCCGAGGAAGTAAGTTCACAACAAGCAGTTTATTAGGTTACTATTAACTAACTATAAAATATCTGATAAATATATACCCCATGACTTCCTTGTGCTGTCTATTAAACTATAAATCGCTGGCTCAAAAAAAAAGTGACCCTGAATTCGGTTACTAGTTTCCGAAGATAACAGTATCTCAAAAGCGATACTCGGCGATGCGACGTCCATCTACAGTACGTACAGACGTCACGTAAAATTATATTAAAAAGATTATTACGATAGGGTGGTAAGGGAAAGTTGTGTGATGCGCGCACCGCACAAGATTTTTACGTTTTAAACGGAGTAAAGAGTATTTATTTAATTTAGAAGAGAAGGGAAAAACTTGATCAATATTTACACGTTCCAATCGTTGAACATACATTGGAAACCTTGGATGATGGAAGTGAACTGGTTCATATAGGAGAATAGTAAAGGGACTACTATACCTGGCATACAGGCTACTACGTGCGTAGTATAAGGGCCCACTGGGGCACCATTTAAAGAGCCAGCAAAAAAAGGGTTTGTCAGCTGAGAAGGGTCCAGATCCTCCAAAGCGGTCTTCCAATACCTAGAAATCCCATATTAGCATAACAAAACAAATCTTAAACGTACAAATTTAAATAATATAAAATAAGAAATGAAATATGAAAACTAAAACGAATTAGTCAGAAATTCTTCGCTAAAAAAATCCCCTCCAAAAAAAACTAAATGTCTGATAATGCTAAATGGTATAACAAACATTAAAACTTAAGTTTCCAAAAAAATTCTTTCTTGAAAGGAATTATATAAGAATATAAGTAAATATTCTTTCATCCGAATTTCCCCCTCTCCCAAAATGACGCAGTCTGCGTAACGACGCCCGTCTGTGGGCAGGTACCCCAGCTTTAAATCAATAACAAATTATCTTATTTTAAAAATCAACCACGCAATAAATAAGGGTTATCAAAGCAGGAAACTAAAATATTAAAGCATAAATTATAATATATGGAAAATATATAAATAAGGTAATTTGACAAGTAAATATAGAAACCGCATAAACAAATACTTGAAACAAACCCACATTGGCATTTATTCGAAAATATAGTTGATATATATAGCTGCCAATGATATTCTCAACAATAATGGAATGGATACGTGTTTACGGGTATCATTCACAGGGTCTCTCTTTCTGCCAATACCTTGGAGCTCATTATCAACAATTTCATGAGTGACTAATTTCGTTCTTTTAAAAAATAACAATTTTGTTGATCTGAAGCACATCAATAATTTGTTGACGTCCACATGATGGTATAGAAGGATCAATCTAATTGGTCAGTTGACGTCCGCATGATGGTATAGAAGGATCAATCTAATTGGTCAGTTGACATCCGCATGATGGTATAGAAGGATCAATCTGATTGGTCAGTTGACGTCCGCATGATGGTATAGAAGGATCAATCTAATTAGGGATTGATAAATTATTTGCCACTTCTATCATTTTGTTTTTATTGAAAACTAGTTTCCAATGTTATACGTTCATCTTCAGTTCTAAAACACAAAAATTCAAATGTAAGCAATTTAAAATACAGTTTGGTATTATTATACAAATTAAATTAAACGTAATATAAATTAGTATTATAAAACATTTATAAATTATGAATTTAATTAAGACAACAAATTAAATACACGTTAGCACTCACCGAGGTTTAAACAGATTATATCAAACAGAAAATTTTGCATTGGTTTGTTCTCGCACTGAACTAATAATGGAAATGACTGTAATGGAAGAAAGATGAGGTGTTGATGAGAGGAATTGCTTAATTATTTTTGTGTGTTTTTAGAACTGAAGATGAATTTTAACATTCGAAACTAGTTTTCAATAAAAGCAAAATTATCGAAGTGCCGAATAATTTAACAATCCCTAATTACATCAATAATTTAATTTTAATTTAAAATAAGTTGCCCAACAAGTTGCAGTTTTTATGTTGGCTACGGGCTGATTATATTACACGATAGGGTTACTATATCGAACCGTGCTTAATATAGGCTTACTTTTCACTAGGGTGGACAGTCTCAACATGAACCCATCACACCTACAAAATATTTTCAACAATTATTCCAAAAGAAAAATAAATTTAAAAGCTGGTGTTTTAAAAGTTCGTTTAAGCGCGTAGACCGTGGGATTCGGTCGGCCTACGAAAGCTATTTGGAGATTGCCTAAACTGCACGGTGGACTTTTTTTCTTCATTTTTTAATCTCTGTTTTAATAAATCATTAACTTCAGTTAGTGTTTGTCGAATAATAATTAAAATAATCTGACAATGTTGTGTCGTTTTCTTCACAATTTAGTTTTCCTAGGCCTTCGTTAATTTACCTAATTTATGAAATTTAAAAAACCGCAACGCAATCAGAATTAACTATTAGCATTTTCCATATATTACCATAATCTTATGGCTAAATTAATAAACTCATATTTACTTTGTTTCTAATATTTTAGTTATGTAAATTGCATTTTTGAGTACCTCTAGAGTTCAGATTTAACTGAGATATCTTAATTTTAGCACCCTACTGCTTCGTGAGGAGGTTCATTGGGATTTTCCTCATGGAAGGTAACACTCATGACCAGTTACATTCCTGAATCGGTTTGGCGTTTCGAGCTAATGCCTCTGATAAAGAGTAAGAATAACATGGACTAGGAAACTAAATTGAATTCATGTCCAAAAGATTACATTCAAAGTAAATTATTGGGGTAACACTCCTCAAAATGAATTAAAATACTGACCATGTTATTCTGGATTTCAAACTTTTCTTTCTCTACAATTAAGCTTGGCCTAGAAAACATAAATCTGATGTTAACTATAAACTTAATGGCTACTCTTTACCAACTTAACGGAACAAAGATTCCTATAAGCCCCTCTCAAATCCAGATAACTGATGAAAAATTTTTAGGACGGTACTACTAAAACTTGATAAACTGATATTGTAACAATAATTTGTATGGTATACATATATTGCATTACCCTATTTTACTAGTTCTCCTAATAACACATTATTATAATATTAATCCTAAAGTAAATGTATACAAAAGTAATTAATGATGTAAGATGCACTGGTTAAGGCCAGGGAAAAAACATGTATTCAGCAAATTTTTTTTTTAATGTTTACGTTGAACGTTAGAATTATGTTATCTAGTGCCAATTTGTAATAAATATTTTTCCTGTGTACGTAGAATTTAAAAACATCTCTAAAGAGACGTAGAAAAATTGAAATCTATGAACTGCAACGTTGCATAAATTTTGAAAATGACTCTTAATTAATTTTGAAAGTAGCTCTCGAAGCTAAAAAAACGAAAATAAAACGAAGCGAATAATATAGAAGGGAAGGATGTAAACAAGAGAGGATGAGCTGTTGTGTTGATGCGTAATAAGAGGCGTGACCTAGGGACGGGACAGCGCTGCGTAGCGGACGAGAGAGGAAACTCCCCCAAGGCCGTCACGTAGGCAGTTCCTCGGCGGTGCCTTCAGCCAGTTGGTTACATAGCTCCGTTCTAGAATCATCTCCATCGACAGTCCAACTTGGTCGTCTGCCGCGATGTCCGCCAGCCCGGTAGCCAGGTCCATCACCCAAAGCCAGAGCATCCCGGCAAAGAGGATGCTCATAAACGATCCATCCCAGCTGCCCTGCGACTACTCCACGACTCCTGGAGGAACCCTTTATTCTACCACACCAGGAGGTGAATATAGTTTTTATAAAAAATCTATGTTAAAAACAAGCAATTAGTCCTAAAAAATTAGATAGTTTTTTATCCAAGGTAACCTTTTAATTTCTATATATACACAAAGGTTTTGTATTTTTCTCAAAACTTCTTAAATTTCATTAAATTTTAATTCAATGGAAAAAAAGTTTGAAAAATTTATAAACAATCTTCAATTTATGAAATAATGATTAAGCATACAACAAATATTGTCTCTGAATAGAATTTTATTATGAATATTTCAATTAATATAAAAGAATATTAGCATCTTCCAACCTCTTGAATTTTTTTATTTAAATTAAAATTAACTTGATTAGATAACAAGGCTATAGACATTTTACCCCTTTCTAATATAATTAGAATTATTAAATTAATTTTATTAAAAATAAAAAAAGTCATAAAAAAGACTTGCTATTATAGTTTTAGTTATTTTAGGAAAATCTAAGAACTTAATATCTTCAATAATTTTCATAAATGTATAAGTGAATGTAATTAATTTACTAATACAAACCCTATTTAATCTAATTAGATTTAAAAATAATTTCATTAAAAATCCTCTAAAAAAAAACTAAAACTTGGAGAAAATATTAATTTTTATTATTATTATCTTAAAAAGTCTGAGTAACAAATTAACTAATATAATAAGCTTTATAGACATTTTATCATTTTGTAATCTAATAAGATTTATTAAAATAATTTTAAACAAAATAGAAATGAAAAAATGTTAACTTTTGTTTTTATACTTATTTTAGAGGTTTACTTGATTTAAATAAATATATTACTGTAGGTAATTAATCTACTCATACAAACACTGTATGATATTTTAAAGTTACTAAAATAATCATAAAAGAATATAATTTGGTTGAATCTTCATCAATTTAGCCAATTCAGTTGTTGTGGATTAAATACTATGCAGTTCCAAATCCCTTCAGTTTTCAATAACACTCAAGTTCAAAGGTTTGTTAAATTAATTTTTTCATGGATATTCAAATAATTAAGAATTAAACAGTATTTACTCCCGTGACAAAGTACCAAATAATTAAACATTGATGGTCAAATTGAAGTTTACAATGTAAATATCCCACCTTTTTCGTCCCTTAAAGGAGTCTGTTTTGTACCTTTTTTTTCTGAGATAATATTCTAAAAGTGGGACCTATTTTAACTCCATTAGCGTATTTTACAAACTTTCATATAGACTACTCTTATTTCGTCAGGGATACTTTAATCCAGTGTTAATTTTCAGCAGATGGCAGGCTTAATTAAAAGCTCTGCGTTCAATCTTTATTCATATACATCTTATTCAGTCCTGTGAATGTTTCATAAATTGTTCTAATAATAAAAGATGAATACATTAAGTTGATTATGGCCCTTTTAAAGTATTGTTATTTATAATGCGTATTTAATTGACCACAAATAATATAATTACTCACTACGGTACGATATCCATCACTGGCACCCGTAATTTCTTGTTTACTACTGGAAGGTTATGGTCGATTGTCCTCTTCCTCCGTTATGATTTCGTAATTAGTTGGAAGGTGTATACAAATATTTTATGCACGCAAATAATAATTTTTAACATTTTTTTTTAATTATCTAATTTATTATTAAAGATTTGCTTTAAAATAAAAATTCAAGTTATATGAATAAATGTTTGGAAATAACATAACAGAGTTGACATTGGATTATTATTAAAATCGATTTTTCCATTGAGTGTGCATCATTTAAGTATCGATTTTTAATAAAATAATGAATTTTTCAATTATAAATAAAACGGCATATTTTATTTTTAGGACATAACCATATTTTGAAAATGGATTTATGGCAGAAAAGATTTATTAAAATATCTAAAAGATGTATTTATGTTTTTCAAATATTCTACTTTTTATGTACATATATAAAAATCTGGTGATAAAACGCCGTAATTATTTTTTTACTTCCTTGTCCTTCAAAGGGATTTATCAAACTACAAATTAATTTTGAATACAATTTTTAAATTAAATATGTTATAAATTATAACAGAAATATTATATTTTTTAATTTATTATCAACTTTTGTTAATGAGGAACAATATTTGAATTTCAGGGACCCGGATAGTATATGAAAGGTCGACTCTTATGTTTCTGAGGAACTCACCAATGTCCAAGACGCCTCCAAACATTCCTGATCTGCCGGATTCATTGATGAAGGGCGACATAAAACATTGTCAAAGAAATGGCCTGCGGACAAGCCCTCTGAAGAAAAGTAAGTACCATACTTATCAATGTATAATTTATTAACATTATTCAATGAGGGTCATTAATTGATATTTGTATCATGGGATGTTCATATTTAAATTTAGCATTGAGCAATGATCTCTAAGATAGATTACCACAGTTGCTATTTTAGTTTTCACCTAAGTTCATCACAAAAACTCAATGAAGATAAGATTATAATAAATCCAATTTAATTAACATGTTTCAGAATTATAAAATAATTAATAGAAATGTTCACATCTAACTAGAGAGGATAAAATATATTTAAATTCCTAATTGATTAATTAATTATCTTTTTTTTAGAAAGCTAATCTTATTCATCTCTAACTTAAACTTATTTATTTATTTTTCAGCTCAGTTTTCCGACGACAGGGGAGAACAATTTGAAATCGATATTTAGCTTCTATGAAGCTGCTTTGTATTTACCAAACCAAATTTGGTTTCATTATTTTTTTTTTTCACTTTTTTTTATTTTTTATTTTGGTGACATTCACCAATGGATACTGATGTTTAAATACATATTTTCTGTGGGTATAAATTTATACAGCCATAAATATGTATGTGTGGATGTATCCTCATTTCTGATCTGTTAAAACAGATTTGACTGCGTTATCTATTATGTTGTAAAGTTTCAATATGATTTAAAGACTTATAGCTTTGTTATGTTAATTTAAAAAAAAATAAATAAAAAAAAATGTATAAAAAAAGCTAGAAAGACATGTTTATATTTACTGTGAATAACATCTGATTGTAAATGTTGTTAGTTAACAAGATCTGTTACAAAGCCTGTAAATTATAATTTTTAAAAGTGACTGAAAATAAAAATATGTAAATGGTAGCATATTTGTATTCATAAATCATGTTCAGCTAAATTATTTTTATTTATAATTCTATTAAACCTTTTGTTTATTGTATTTTCTTGAATTATGTAATTAGTTCAATAAAAGCCAATTATTATTTTCATTTTGTTCTATATCTTTTTATTAATTTTGTTTATTTGTGTGTAGCCTAGTCATAATATAATACCTGTTTGCACTCAACTTCTTCTGTGCCATGTTTTAGCATTAAATAATTACTGCTATAAAATTTTATGAATACAAATTTTTCTTCTTTTTTTTTGACCCAGCATTTGTGCATTTATTGTTTATCTTAAGATCAAACTATTTGAGAGAAATTAATGATTATTTTAAAAATATAGCTCTGAATACAATAACAATATTTTTTCAAATTATGTGTAATCATTTTTCTTTCATTGATTAAATATAAAACATTTTTTTCATATGGAAATAATTTGTTACTGATTACCCACTAAATATTGTTTATATAATAATTTCATGTATTCTTGGCATGCCAAATCAGTGAACGGGTTCATCATCATCTTGTTCATTTTTAAATCATATATAATGACGGTTTCAGATGGCAAAAAAGAATTTGTATTAGAATATTATTCAGGATGAGCACTTTTCAAAATGTTTTATAAATTAATCTCAATATTACAGAAACCTTTCGGGCTCTGCACAGGGCATTTTGAACATATTATAGTGTTATTACATAATACTTTAGGGAATATGTTAAATAATTTCAGGAAGAGGTTGGTCAGGGGGCGGTCAAAGACAAAGACACAAATGACTATGACTTATTTATGTTTTGCCTAAGTTTTAGGACATCATCAGGACTAAAAATAAAATAAAATAAATAACAACATTCAAACGACAGAGGCAATACCAGTAACAGTAAAAAATGATAAAAACAGAAATGACAAGCAAGATAAAAATATATGAAGTATAAAAAGAAAAAGATGTCAATATAATTGCAAAAAATGAAAAATTAAAGTAAAGTGAGAAAGGAAGTATGTAAAGCCTATTGAGATAATTATGATATTGTAAGTTTTGCAAAGGATTAAAATTGTTAACAAGTCATTAATGAAAATAATAACAATGTAAAAATTAATTTAAATTAAAATAATGGGTTATTTAAACATGATATAATAAAATATATGAAAACTATTAATTAAAAAGAAGACTAGTACGAAGATTTGGAAGTACGTAAGCCAACCAACATCTTCTTTAATTTATATCTACGGTCAACCAAACTTACTTCAATCTTAATCACCTGGTTTAGTCCAACTTGATCAAAAACTTAAGCAATTAGTAACCATTAACTATTTTGGGCACTGTACCATTTTACAATCAATTATGTAAGGGGATGTCGTCCAGGATAAATAAAATTTATTTTCATTCCATAAGGTCAACATATATTTTCGTTTTGCACCTTCACCTGTTTGTCTTTATGAAGGAATTTATTTATATTAGTATATATCAAACTATATAAAAGAAAATTGTTTTGTTCATTAGGTTTAAAACTCTTATGCACTCCAACTAGAGGAGGAAGGGTGGAAAATATAAAGGTTACCGCCCTACTTGAAGGTATCAAAACAGAATTTATTAAAATTAATTTTTAAAATCAATCAATTTTAAATCAGAAGAAAGTCAAATTAATTCATTAACTAAATTATTTTTTATCGAATTTGAAAGATGCATAAATTCTTTAATTTCTGAGTTTGCATGTGTTGAAAAAATTATATTTCAATACTTTAAAGCAATTAAAAAAAATCGTTATGAAAAGGTTATTGTTAGCTATTAATTTTAATTAAAGGAACAAAATATTTCCATAACATAAGTACTTCATACATTTCATTTAGTAGCGGAAAAACACTTAATAATCTTAAAGAAAGTTTATCAGTTTTAAGTGTTTACTAAGACGAAGTATAACTACACCATTATTGTATATATATATTTTTTTTTTATTTACTGTGATTGAACTTGTGTTTGATAAGATAGAAACACAGTGCATTAAAACCTGTTGTGGTAAGGTAATGAAAGTAAATATTTTGAATTATTTATATCATTAATTTTTATTAAAATGGATATGTACATTATCTTCATTAATTAGCAGAAAGGAATCAGAGACCTGACTCATACAAATGGAGTGGGTACATTTCTTGTTTTCAATACAATTTTATATCTAAACTCACCTCTCTTAACAGAAAGTTATTTCATAAAATAAACTTCTGTATTGACAATGAGAGTAAGCATTTAAAAGAAACATGCCAACTGGCACATTTTTTAAAAATAATTACAATTACAAAGGATTAAAAAAACTCAGAATTAAATTATAAAATAAAAAGTAATAGATTAGAATATGTTCAATAAAATTCATTTTAAATTAATTAAAATTATAAATATGGCTAGACTAGACCTTGTAAAACAATAAGTAATTTAAAAAAAAAAAAAGTAAATTTTAAATTAAAATTACTTGACAAAAAATAAATACGTTTCATAAATATAATTTAAGAAATTAAAAAGAAAAAATAAGACTAGGCTTTAAATAAAATTAAAAGTAAATTGTACTAAAATAATTGTTAAAGATACTATTAATTTTGAATTAAAATCACTTGAATTGTCATCACTTTTTATCTGATCCAAATCTGGCTTATTGTCATAATTTTCCTAATAAAATTAATTTTATATGTCCTGTAAACAATAAGCTCTGCGTTCATTTCACAATACTCAATTCAACAATTATATCTAGAAACTATATCAATGAATATCAATGTATTAATTATCTTAGCATACCGTGCGTCCGTTCGCATGTCTTTTCCTTATGAAACTGAACTGTAGACTACTGGCATTCAAAGGGATTGACTACTCTTGTTAATCATTAATGCGGTTATACTTAGTTGTAGTTATTATATGTTAATTTTATTGATATTGTCCGCATAATGTTGACCAATTCCAGAAATCTAGCGTATTCATAAATCATTATTTATGTTAAAAATGTTATTTAGAACTTTAACATAGATTTATAAAATATTTTGAGTTAATTTTTCAAATTCAATTTATTGCTTAGAAGTTTTTTTTTTCTTTCAAAAATGTTATGTCTTTATGATACCTAAACTCTAAGGAGCTTATATTGTTTTTTTAAGAAAAACTGTCGCAATTTGATTCATGTTTAAATGATCAAACAATTAAGATTAATTTTTTTTTAAATAAAAAAGGTAAGTCGTTGATGTTTAGGCAGTGAGTTGGGGAGTAGAGATAAACATAAACAGGCAAACTTCCACTTTATCATATTGTAGCACTCTTCTTCCAAATCAACGATTCTGCATTTTTATGAAAATATATATACATATAATAATGACAGGAGTTTGTAGCTCTAAAGAAGGAATAATAGAAAGGTGATAAGATTTGTAGGTGGGATAAAAAATAATATCTCAATCTCAGAAATGTTGATTACTCGCATACACTCCTGGTTCCAAGAAATACTATAATTAAAATAGTGATTTTGAGAAAACCTTTCCAACTATTTGTCACTTATACTTATAAAACTAGACCCGATATCATTTTACTTTAAATTCGAGATGACTGAATATGTTCTGCCTTGATATAATCTGAAAAACAAATAACTTGCCTCCTTAAGATATATTTTAGAACTTAAATTTCAATTTCGATAAAATTGGATTTAGTACCATTTTCATAACAGTCGCATATTTAATATATTTTCTTAGATAATTAGGTGACACTTGGGATGATCAATTAAGAACATTTTCAAAGCCACTTCATTTATATATATATATATATATATATATATATATATATATATATATATATATATATATATATATAGTTTTTTTTTTTTTTTTGATGATTAACTTGGCTGTTTTTCTTGCATTATTATCTTATTTTTTATAAATAACACTTCATAATTCCTGCACATTTTTTTTTTTTTTTTTTGTGTTTATTTATTTTCTTATCCATATTTATAATATCTTCAAAGAGTCTTCTTTATTTTCAATAAAGAACATTTTCAAAGCCACTTTATTTATATGTTTTTTTTTATGGTTAACTTGGCAATTTCTCTTATATTATTAATATCTTGCTTTATATAAATAAAAGTTCATAATTCCAGCACAATTCTTTTTTGTAATAAAAAAAAAAAATGAGCAGGAATTATTAAGTGTTTTTTATAAAAAAGAAGATATTAATCATGTAAAAGAAATCACCAAGTTAATCATCAAAAAAGATATATAAATGAAGTAGCTCTGAAAATGGAAAATGAATGTCCGAAACCACCCAATTATGTAAGAAAATATGTTATGGATTAAAAAGTGTATAATTTTTCTTGAAAAATATATGACTGTTAAAATTAAATAGTAATATTATTTTTTTATACATTATTTTCTAATTGTTTGGGGCATTTAACATTAGACAAACACTTTTTCCTCTTTGTTTTCAACGTCTTAGTGATGGTCTCTCAACAGTTAGCCATCTATTTCAACTAGTTCTCTGTAATTATTTTGATATTTTATCTTAAGAATGGAAGTTTGAATTAGGAATATCTCCAAACAAAAAAAAGAAAAGATCTGGCAGCATTTAAACTACAATACTGCATTACTTAAATCAATATTACATTATTTTAAAAAAAAATTGATATCAACTATCAAATACTAAAAATCTGTGAGAGCCGATCACTCAGAATTTTTCTCTGGAAAGAATATTGATATCAACATATTTTTTTAATTCTGGAATAACAGAGCATATGAAACAAAAAAAAAAATGTGCAGAAAATAATTACTATAGCTATGCAGAACATGTTATTTGTAAAATCGAATGTAAATGTATTTTTTAAAGTTAAAATAAAATTATTAGTGTAGTTCCTACAGACTATTAATTTTAAAAAACTAAACAAGTCGATTCGGACACAGCAATCGATTTTATCAATCCTAAGTACTAAATGTGTTAAAAACGCTAAATGACAAACAATGGGAAAAGTTTTCTCAAAATCACTATTTTAATTATAGTATTTTGTGGAACTGGCCTCATCATATATATTTTTTAATTATGTTGAAATGATGCAGTTTCGCTTGTGTGTAAGAGGATATTTAACAGTAATTCGGAACATTTGGGATAAGAAAAGTGAGGTTTAAATGAAAAACCAATTAATTACTATATATTTGAAATATTTTTCAAAATAATAATATACTTATTTAACTTTAAAACCGACTTATGGCTCATTATAAAGTTAAATAATTTACCTATTGGTTCAAGAACAAATTATACTTTCAGTCTAATTCTTTCAGATTGGACAGAACATTTCCTTCAAGACTGATACTTCCAAAAGAGATCATCGCCATTTAAACAAACGTGTTATTAACACTAATTACACTCATGAGCAACATCTTAATATTTATAGCAAAATGCTTGTTCCTTACCACAATAGAATCTCTTAGAGCTGAATTCATGAGCCATTTTTAGACCCAAAATCAGTAATTTCAGCAAAAATCAACTCCTTCCATTGTTCCAAAGTGTATTCTAATGATTCAATTGATCGATCGTACTTGGGTGATGTCTGAAATCAGATAAAGATCTTTTACCAAGTTATAAGATCAAGGTGTCATGACAACAATAAGTAAAATGTGATTTAAATCAGCTGTATTTATAATAAACACATGCAAAGAAATGAAAGTCAAGAAGACTGAAATTAAGTTGCTGATATAAAATAATCCATTGACAGCTTAGTCAAGATAATTAATTATCAATGAAAATTAACATTTTCTCTAAAAAAATAAAACAAAAGTTTCTTTTTAGTCCTGCTAAATAATAAGGGCTCTTGTAGTTAATGGAACAGTTTAAAATAATAGTTTTACTTTTAAAATTTAAATTACCGAAAATGATCATTGCTAAACATCCCAATGGGCATGGGGGCTGGGACTAGTACTTATGGTAAACTTGAGAGACACTATGGTCAACGCTATACTACAATTACCTGATTTATCACCATGACTAATGTCAGGTATTCAGTTTTGTAGGACTGAGTAAACCAAGGCTACCTCTCTTTCATTACATAAACAATTCTTATAACATTAACTAATAAAAATTCATTTTTTTTTCAAACTGCACAGAATGGACAGTAGCAATTAGGAATTAACAGTATAATTAAACTATATTTAATATTTACCACCATTACTTCTTCATCTTCATACCAAACATACACGTAAGGATGATGCAAAGCCTCATCAACTGACATCCGTTGCCTAGGATCAATTATGAGCATTTTAGATAGGAGATCTCTTAGTTGCATCATCGCTATAAAAAACATTTAAAAAATGCTCTGAACAAAAAAAAAATCTTAAATCTCAATTCATTAATGCCATTTTAATTTCAAATTATAAAAACATAACCGATTATAAATAATTGAAATAGGGTACCATAATTCAATAAAACAACTATTTTATCATTTAGTATACCTTTCATTATTTTATTTCTTTCTCAACAAATCCCATAAAAAATAATGTAATGTAAATTACATTATCACGGATGCCAACTGATAATATAATGTTGCTACCCTTAAATTATTAATGTAAATTATCTTTAAAGGAATATGAACCAGAAGTTATCGGCTAAGTATGAAAATGCAGACTTCTACAAAAAGTGGTATCGGACTAATCAGAATGGCCAATTATATTATCGATTTTATACATTTATGCTATTTTCTTTTAAACGGCATTAACAATTTTGATTAAACTTGCCGAATGTCTTCTCCTTAAATTCCTTTAACTGTTCATGTATGTGATATATCAAAGAGAAAATACAGAGAAAAAAGTTATAGCGAAAAGTAAAGTTTAAAGGTAATTAAGGATAAGTAAGTATCTAAAAAACAAAAAATGGTTCATCGAAATCGGACCAGTATTAGCAAAGATGCAGCGTTTCTTATAAGGACTACAAGACCCTAGATTTAAGATCCGAATGGAGACAGATGCGGCCAAACCTTCAACAACCAATTCCGTAATAATGTAATGTAATAATATAAAAGTAGAAATTAACTTAAAAATTTCTAATTTTATATTATTTAATGGGAACAAAATGTTTCTATGGACACTAAACCGAAACTTTTAAAATATATTTTCAGCTTGACAAACGAAAAATATATAATGTACAGAATTATCACACTAAAATTGTTTAAAAACTAATTTATTGTGCTTCTAAGAGAGAAGACTTGTAGAAGAGCATTCTGCTGAGTTTATTTCAAGTAGTGTTTATGTAGACTCTTTAAAACTATGTTAAAAGGATAATTATTATAGGATGGCAAGGGAAAGATGTGTGATGCACACACCGCACTAGATTTTTCAGTGTAGTATTCTTAAGTATTATTTCATGATAAGTACTATTTAATAAATGAATTTATACATGCATTAGTAATGAAGTATAAATGCATGGCATCATTGAAAATACAGACCTTCTGGATTTTGATCACTTTCTAAAATATGAAAAATATTTTCAAAAGGTGTACAAGGATAATACTGCAGATGACGAACATATCTTTGTATGTCAGGTCTAAGGGTGTCAATGAAGTCTGTGGAAGGAGTTCCAAGTAGTTCTACAAATAAAATAAATCTTTAGATGATAAATATCAATATAAAAAAATCTATTTGCTATTAAAAACTAGCTAAATCCATAAATTTAAGGTTTTGCGCAAACAATTCGGATCTTCAAACATAATATAATAGTTAGAAATGATGTTAACAGAAATTAATCTGTTTTAATGTGTATATACTTTTTTCTTTCAAGGAAAATCATTGTAGCTAAATATGAAGTTGAATTCATGAGATATAAAGCCATTACAGGTATCTTGGAAAAATTTCAACAAAAAATTTCCATTTTTTATAATTCAACAAATAAAAAAGTTTTTTTATTAAAATTGGTGAAAAGCATTTTCATTGGCTTACTTGACAGGATTTTGATCTATGCTGGGATAGCAACAAAACTACATTATGCCAATAAAAGAAGCTGAAGACTTGTGGTTGAATATTAAGATGCCGATTTTTTTTTCTGTACTGTAACCATCTGCCTTTGATTTAGTTTTTAAAACATGTCTCACATCATGTGTGTAAACATGATCTAGTTCATAGTCTTTAAGAAAAAAAAAAAATACATGCCTATAATTTTATTCCATTGGTCGATTTGGTCGTTTCCTCGAAACATAACTCGTCCAATTATTATTTCTCCAAATATACATCCAATCGACCAAATGTCAACATTTTCCTTATAACCTATCCCAAGAATAATCTGTGGAGGAAAAATGGAACATTATCGAATATATTAAATACTAAATAGACATGAATAAAATAAAGAAAGTGCAAGTAAACAAACCACATAATAAATAAATAACTTTTCTTTCTCAGGTCCAGACTCAGCCCTAATACGTGAGATGAGATCTTGAAAACTTTTTACGAATCGATAATTCTACTCTCTCTACCTTAGGTTCTAACAACATTATTGGTGAGGAAACTAGTCCAGCTAATGGACTAATTGATATTTTTGGTTAACCCCTGATGGCTAACTACAGCTTACTGCCCAGTTTTAACTGGAGTGTGAGTGACAAGATTTATTTTGTCAGGGTGGGAATCAAACCCATACTGCTCTGAACCCTCTTTCCCTCTGGGATCTTCACCTAGCATGCTCCGCCATCATTGCCTCTTGCTGAAGAAGAAAAAATTGAATATTTTAGTTGCTTATTTTTGCTTATATCTTTAAAATAATTTTTTCAAATACCTTTTAAATATCATTAAAATTATAAACATTTAAAACCCCGACGAACCAACAGAAACTATAGCCACAGTATGCTCAAGACTTAAGTCTACATAAAATATCCTGTATCCAACATACAGGCTTTAAGAACAGATAGCCAATGATACTCGCTTAAAGCTAAAAAGAACCTGAAAGCAAAAGCCTAATTAAACATTCTTTATGAGAAAATACTGAAATTTATCATTATAGACAGAGAATTTCCAACAGCCCAACCCAAATCTGGTACTTGGTTAGTCACCCTTTCACCTAAAACTTTAGTTATCCACTGCACTACAATACTGGTTGAAAATAAATAATTCTGCAAACTGATTGAATTAATTAAAGAACTCAAAATTTCACAATAATCATTATCATCAAGGAGACTGTAACAATACTTAAAGGACTGCCTTAGAAGATGATAAGAAATAGACCAACTAGTGTTCATTCTGTGATGAAGATAGTTTACGAATTAAAAACAATGATGGAAATAGTGAAAAATAAAAAGCTGTTTGAATAGTAAACTGATATTCATAAAGTGACTGTTATGTTTTCACCAAATTAAGAAGGAAAAATATAAAATTATTCAAATTAACATTTGAATTAAACACTATAAATCTTCTTCTATCAGCTCAACAGGCGCTGATGCTAGCCTTGGCCTGCTCAACAATTGCCAACCATTTTTCTCGATCTGTTGCTTCCGTAACAGAGATTATTGAGCTGCCGAAGATCTTGTCCTACGTCATCCCTCCATCGGCCCTTTGGTCTACCGCGTGGACGCTGGCTAGCCGGAACATTTTTGTACACCCTACTGTCAGCACTCATCCTCATCACGTGGCCAAGCCATTTTAGCTTGATGTGAGAGGAGATTAGCTGTATCTTGATGTGAGAGGAGATGCTAATGTATTTGTAAAGCTGGAACAGTTCGCTATTTTTCCTTTGCCGCCACTGACCATCCTCAAACACAGCTTCCAGAATTCTCCTAAGAATTATTCGCTCGAACCTATCAAGTAGATTGATATTTTTCTTGTTGAAGGTCCACATTTCTCCACTGTATGTGACTACCGGTCTTATTAGGGTCTTGTACAGCATAAACTGGGTGGAACGGCTAAGAAGCTTGGGGTCTTTTCCGTTTCGAGTACCGCAGTTACTAACCAGTGATTTACGTGATCACAAGTATAACATATGATGCTAAAGTTTAGGTTATTATTAATGCATGCAATGACCAACAAAAATAAACATTTATTTACATTGTTAAACCATAAAATAAATATGCTATATAGATCCAAATCTTTAGGTTTAAAATGCCTTATCTCCTCAATGATTTTCTGAAAAAGGTCCACTTTTTATGTACAAATTTTTCCTCCATCATTTTCATTTTACCCGACTTTAGAACTTTGGAGGGTTAACAAAATAGGTAACGAGGTTAGTTGATAATAACAACAGATGTTTCAAATTAACCATGCAAAATAACAGACATTATCGCATAAATCACCGGTTAGTAACTGCGGTACTCGAAACGGAAAAGACCCCAAGCTTGCTTCTGATTAGCCTTGAGATGGAGAAATAGGCTCTATTCCCAGCTGTTAGTCTCTTTCTAACCTCTTCTTCCTCCTCCAGATTATCATTAATAATAGAGCCCAGGTATTAGAAGTTTCTCACTATTTCGAAGCTGTAGGCCTATTTCATAGTCTGCCTCTGATCTAGTCTTTTAATCAATACCATGATATTGGTCTTCTCCTCGTTTACGTGTAGGTCGATCTTTATTGCTTCAGCATCCATTGCTTCAAAGGCCGTCCTTATGCTCTGCAGGGATCTACCAATAATGACAACATCGTCAGCATATGCCAGAACCTGGGTCATCTTGGTAAATATTGTTCCTTCCTGCTCTAGTTCCGCTCTATTGACGATTGCTTGAAGAGCAATATTGAACAAGAGAGGAGCTATTGGATCCCCCAGCCTTAGACCACTTTCCACTCCAAAAGGCGCCGACAAGCCAGAACATTTTACTTGGCAGATTGTATTCTCCATTGTGCATTTTACTAATCGTATTAATTTATTAGGCAATCCCAGTTCATGCATGGCTACTATGAGCTCACTCCTGACTATTGTATCATAGGCTGCCCTAAAATCAATGAAAAACACTATAAATAGGAAGAAAATTATAAGTTACCATGTTAATGATTAAACAATAAACAGACTCCTTTGTAGCAGTAATACCGGGGCTCCCTCTCTTACAATTTAATTACAACCCATAACCTGCAGCCTTTTTTTAAAATTTCACTGGAGCCTCCCTCCTGCTACATTTCAATAACAACCCATTACCTGCAACCCTTTTTTTTTTAAATTTCACTGGAGCCTCCCTCCCCTACAATTTAATAACAAACCATAACGTTCAGCCTTCTTTTAATTTTTTCATTTGAGCCCCTTCTCCTGTAATTTAATAACCACCCATAACCTGGGTGAAATTTATAAAATTTCACAAAAAGAAAAATATACTCATAACTAAAATAAAATAATAAATGACATGCCTTCTGATAGCTAATCATATAATAAATTTCACAATAAACCATATAATTAAGTGATAAAAAATAAACAATATGTTCTGAAATTCTGTTTTAATACTTACTTCTGGTGCTCGATAGTACCTAGTAACAACATATGGAGACATTTTCCATGAGTGACAAATTGCCCTAGACAGACCAAAGTCAAGTATTTTTAAAGTGCAGTTAGAGTTGACACCAACATTGCTTGGTTTCAAATCCTGTAGTAAAAATATCTTCATAATTTTTGTTTCTTCAAAAACAATATAAATACATAAAATTAGAGCATTACTATTTACTATAAACTTTGTAGCTAAGAAGTTAAAATCCGGTCTTGAAACATTAGATCATGACACCAGAGAAGAGATCTCACTAACAATCTTTTAACAGAAAACTCCTAAGTTTTATTTATCCTCTCTTCATAGAAATTTAGATTTCAAATAACTAATATATGATAGTAATATAGTATATGATTAAAGTAATAAAGTAAATGATTACAAACATAAAAAAATAATTTACCCTGTGAATAATGCCGGCAGAATGGAGATATTTAACACCGCAAAGAAGTTGATAAAGAAGAAATGATAATCTCTTGTGATTTAATTCTCCACAAGAATCAAGTGTTGCTTCCACATAATCCATCACTAAATAAATGTCCTGAAAATCTTCGAATTTTTGGGGCGTAAATACATCCAGTAACTTCACTACCTAACAAAAAGGGAATTAATAATTAAACTTTAAATAAATAAATAAAATGCATTTTAAAAATATATAACAATATAGAATATTTCAGTTCTATAATTTATGCCCCCATACTACCTTGATCCAATAACCATTTCCACCAGTGTTTTGGGTTTTCTATTACTCCTCTTGGCAGCCATTTCTGTTTTTATTCTCTACTGGAGATATATAAATAAAAGCATATACACAATTTCCAAAATAATATAATTGCCACTTTCTAACTACTTATTTTATTGCCTGGGTAAATGGCAATAAGCTATCATTATTAACCAAAAGGCAATCTATATTGTCTTAAATATGAATTGGTTATTCCTTTAATAGATTGAATTAATGATAAATCTAAATATTTAAGGGTGGTCTTACAGCAGGTTGCTTCAATAATGTTATTAAAATAGATAGACTGCCTCTTAGGCCAGTTAGTAGAGAATAAAAAAAGGGGTCTATGATGAAAAAGGTGGGGTTGAAGATTTTATTTTTTCAACTTGCAAAAATGTAAAAAACAAAAATGCTAACTCTTGATTTGGTACAGGCTTAATAATAATAACTATTTTTTAGTCCAGTTTAGTGAAAAATGCTTAATAACCAATCTTGTAAAGGATCAAATATCCTACAAGATTCATAAAAAATATTATAAGATATATTGAAATAACAACTTTAGAGAAAGTGGACTGGGAACTGAAAATATCACCCGCTACTCAAATTAGTATTCTCGAATGTAATATCAACATTAATCCATTATGTAGAAATGAACTGCATATAAATATATCACAATTATATTATGCTGTGGCTTAAATAGATCCACAATTTGAAATTGTGATAGTAAAAATGTTCAGATTTTTTTTTTTTTTTTTATTGGTGCATAATGTTCTTTCCTACTTCTGTAAAGGCCAACAGGACGGGTTGTAACTACAGGTTTCCAACCTATTCTAGCCAGAGTAGGAAGGTTGAGATTGATTACGTGGGGCCACCACAAAATAAATTTTTAATCCACTCAGACCGTATTCGAACCGGCGCTGTAGCACTCGATATTCTCGTCCACCACAGCCAGTATGATCTGTGTGTCACAACTATATTCTTTTGTAATACCATTCAACAATTTCAAAAACTAATATGCTAAAACTATTCAATACATGCAGGTGTTCCTCCCCTACCACCTCATCCCAGCACACCAAAACTACACTACGATGTAAAGCACTTTTTCTAAAATATAGAACTAAATTGAAAGTAATTAACACAAAATATAAGAATTTGATTTCAAAACATATAAAGAATTGAGATTCTAGCGGACCAGCATGTTGTGGTAATAGCTCAGCTTTCCGAAGTCATAAGCAGAGCTAGTTCAAAAATCTAGTCAGGAGGAGAGGGGGTGACTTTTATTTTATGGCAGACCTATTCCTGATCTTCCCAATCTGGCTAAAACAGATTAGTAACCTGCCTGAAAGATAACCCACATTCCTGCCTTATTTGAAGTAATTAAGAGCATTTAACTTCCCAAAAATGTAAGGAATTTAACAATATAATAAAGATTGAATGGAAGATAAGAATAGAAGATAGATAGAACATGCATTACCTCCAATAATACTCAACTCTCAACTTAGGTGATTGCTGTTATTAATTCCGATATGGAAGCATATGTGATGAAAGCAACAGGTTGTGTTAGATCACTGGCCTCATGAAAAGCAGATTATGGAATTTACTAATTAAAAAACATTCAAACTTATTCATAAAAGTTAGTAATATACATGCTAAACTGACTCATATAATATAAAATCTGTTTCTTTAATTTCTTACATTCTTGTGGTTCATAAGCTTCATAATTGTTAATTCTCTATAAGCTCTTCTAGCAAATACAGTATTTTGAAAAGCTCTAGAGAGTTTTTTTATAGCAACCCGTTCCCCAGTGACTGTGTTAATGGCAGAACTAAAAAAAAAAAATTAAATTTTGCAAGATTAATATAAATGAATATAAATAATTTTGTGATAGTTGTGCAGAAATAGAAACTCACCAAACAGAACCTTGAGAACCAGACCCGATTAAGTTTAATTCTTGATATTTAACAGGTACTTTGAATACTAGTCCATTGTCAAATGAAATGGAATGATACATGATGCTTGATAGTCCTAATTCTGCCTCTACAAACAAAAAATTATCTGTGAAAATTAATTTATTTCAAAATCCAACTTTATTTTTTTAAATGATAATTACGATTACATTATACATGACAACCATCGTATGTAGTAATAATGAAATCAACCTCTCTAGAATAAATTTGTTAAAAAAATACAATGAATATCATACATTTACTTTAACTATTAAACTAGGATATACCTTCCATAAATAATAGTTTTTATGTAATAATGACTTTTTGATTAATTAGGGATTCATAAATTATTTGTCACTTCTATAATTTCGTTTTTATTGAAAACTAGTTTCGAATGTAATACATTCATCTTCAGTTCTAAAAACAAACAAAAATTCAAAAATAACCAATTCAAATACAGTTTGGTATTATTATACATATTAAATTTAATATGTAATTATTTAATAAGTATAATAATACCAAACTGTACTTTGAATTGCTTATTTTTGATTTTTTTATTGTGTGTTTTTACAACTGAAGATGAATGTATAACATTCGAACTAGTTTTCAATAAAAACAAAATTATAGAAGTGGCAAATAATTTATCAATCCCTAATTCGATTGATCCTTCTATACCATTAGGGAGATGTCAACTGATTTTGATTAATCAGTTGACATTTAAAGTCTATTGTACTTAAACCAGATTTTCAAAGATGGAAGTATCAAATCAAAAGTACAGTATATCAGACAATAAGAGAACATTAAAAAAAAATATCATTAATTTTCAAACTATAATCTTTTCTAGTTAAATTAATAAATTGAATTAAATGATATTTGATGACAGAGTCGATAACTCAAAAATAATATAATTCCACTTACTTTGTCAGTCTTGTTCGTTTTATTCCTTCGATATCATCCTTCAGAATAAATAAATCGTTAGCAACATTCAAGAGGAGATATAAGATCCAACTACGGCCTAGCTGTGTACTCAAAATTGATAACGCAGAGCGATGAGTAATCGTCCTGGAACAATTGACCAAGGTCATCATGCACTCCGTTTTGTTAAATGTTTTTAAACTATCACTTAACAAGTTAGCTGCATTTTTATCTCTGAGAGCATTTTTTACGTATCAAATAATGATACGTATTGAAAAACATGTCTAATTTTTTTTTTTTATGAATAAACAAAAATTATTACCTAAATTGGTGTTGAGCGACTTATCACCTGAACGTAAAATCGGAACTGCATACAATTCTGTTTATATTATATAAAATACTTTTTTGGGCAGTAATAATAAACATGGAACTCGTGCTTATATCGAAAAAATGGCACAACACAAGTTCAACGCTCCGTTCGTTGAACCTGGCTTTGCCGGTTTTTCCGGTTGAGATACAGATGGTTTGCGTATTATTTTGCAAACAAATAAAATAAAATAATTATAATATAGCATATTATATTTTCATTTTTTTTTTTCGGAATCGTCACAATCTTTCAAAGTGTGATGATCTATGTAAAAACTAAAAGTAGTTAAACGCTTAGATGAGCAAGTCCTGTTACCATCGTTACCATCGTTACCATCCCGATTGCTAGACAAAATATGGCACTACAGGATGCATTGTGTGCAAGGAATTTAAATTTTTTTGGGGAGGGGGGTTCAGTATGAATAAGGAAAATAATCACCTAAAAAGTTAGGTGTAAGGTTTAATTAAGGATAAGCGTGAAAATCGGATCAAAAACTATTGTTAAAATTACCAAAAATATTACTCAAAATACAAATCTTATGTTAGTGGGTATGAAAATTAATTTTTTTTCGTACATTTCGGAAGAAAGGGGGGGGGATATGTCTCCCTGATCCCCTCCTGCATATGCCACCAATTATGTATATTCTTTCTTCTAACAGTGCAAGCCATTATATATTGCTAAATGCATAAATTTAATGAAAATCAACACGTTTGATATGAAATTTAATTAAAATAAATCTTTATTTATGCTGAGATTGAAGTCCCCTTAAAATAATTGACAGTACAATGAGGTACATATTTCAGCTATATTCTATTTTGCCTAGAACTAGGATTTTCGCCTGAAGGAGCAACTCATTTTATTCACTGAATCAAGTTCAAAACAATCAAAAAGTATAAAGAAATAATTTTTCGCTATATCTAAAAATAAAATTTAAATCGAAATTTGCGGCCCTTTAAATTCTGCCGCCCAGGGGCTAGTATCCTCTTTGTCCTCCCCTCTATTTTGGATTCTGGGAGGATCAATGGTGTTGCCAAATTTCAGATTTTAGTTCGAACGAAAAAGGATGTAAGAAGGAAGATGGTATTTAGAGGATCTGATACTTGCATCATAATATACATGTTGTGTTACTAATACTTAATCCAGAGCAATGTACCAAATTTAAATTACATGTATATTTCACATAAAACATTTTTTTAAATGGTTATGTCCTGGAAATTAGGTTACAGTAGATATATGCAGTCATTTAAATAATAATGATGCATACAAAATCTGGTACGTTAAGGTGGCATGATTAGGAAATGGTTTAGATCTGGTACTGTTTTTCATTATGCTAATGATCCTCCAGCCTTCATCGTCCATTTTATTTTTTGCATATTTCTTTTTTCCCTTGTAAAATTTTATTATAGAGTATTCAGAATAAAAATTAGTATGATTTTAATATTAATTTTGGATAGTAGTTTGTTAAAATTAGGAAAATTAATTATAATTTGTTAATATTTAGTATAATGAGCCAAAAACCCTCCTTATACAGTCAATATCAAATTTTGTCAATTTATTGACCATCTGAGGGGTATATTATAACAATAATATTGACACGTATGAGGTATATATACCATGTTAAATAATATTACCTCAATAATATTGAAGGTGTAAGAGGGGGCTTGAGAAAGAAATGCTTGAATGCTATATTGGAATGCCTCTTGAAATCAAAGGAAGAATCCGATCCATAAATTTCCTGGTTTTCTTTCATTGCACATAATTATTGGCAGGACCTCAACCTACATCTCAACGCCAAGGAGAAATTTACTTCTAATGATTTACCATTTTAAACCAAGGTATAGGAACAATTATTTTAAAATAACCTGTGAATAATAAATTTAACTATTTTTTCTTAGTTACTTATTTTATAGAAGTATCAATCTAATTAGGGATTGATAAATTATTTGCCACTTCTATAATTTTGTTTTTATTGAAAACTAGTTTCAAATGTTATATATTTGTCTTCAGTTCTAAAAACACACAAAAATTCAAAAATAAGCAATTTAAAATAGTTTGGTATTATTATGCATATTAAATTAAATGTACTAGAAATTAGTATAACAAAACATTATGGATTATGAATTTATTTAATATATATATTTGATCTCTTGTCTTAAGTAAATTCATAATTCATAAATGTTTTATAATACTAATTTATATTAATTTAATTTAATATGTATAATAATACCAAACTGTATTTTAAATTGCTTATTTTTGAATTTTTGTGTGTTTTTAGAACTGAAGATGAATGTATAACATTTGAAACTAGTTTTCAATAAAAACAAAATTATAGAAGTGGCAAATAATTTATCAATCTCTAATTAGTTATTTTTTATCCATTTCTGGTTGTTTTTCATACTGGCCTGAGGAAAGGGTGATGAAAAAACAGGTATCCTTCCCTTGTCCATCAGGCTACTATATGAGTAGGTTGGAGTTGGGCAGCTGTTTGCTATCACAGAAATGCACTTGATGGAGCTACACGACTTCATGGATGTCTTTGGACAGAAAATATAAGAAAAAAGTAATTTGTTTGACAATAATGCCTCAAAGAACACACATTACTATTTAAAAGAGAAAAAATATAAGACTCGCATTACAAAAACCATACCTTTAACATGAAAGTTTGCCATTTCCTCTTTTACCACATTAACTTATCGGTGGTATTTGTATTTTACTTTCAGATGTCCATGAGAATGGCCTGTTTTGAAAGTATTTGTATTTTAAACCTGATATGGATGCTCCTATTCATGTTAAAAGAACTTCGGATAGAAATACTTTATAAACTACAACAGTAGTGTAGTCAAACTTCACAAAACGAAAACCTTCAGTAAACAAAATACTAGCTCTGGGTTTGCACTGTGTTTTATAAATAAGTTGATAAAAAAAGATGTTAGATTTATGTTTCTATTTCAGAAACTAGTCAGCAAACGATATGCAAGTCGTTCATCTTTATTAAAATGCTCTGCATAAATTTGTATAATGTATGTAAGTAACATACCAAATAATTGATATAAATTCTTCCTGAAGAGTTACTATGGAAGAAAGAAGAAAAAAAAGTGACAATGCTTTGTATTAAGTGCAATTCCAATTGATTGTTTATCCATGAGTCATTTTCATGTCATATTGCTATAATTATAGTAAATACAGTTTGTTGTAAAGACTGCTGATCGCTCTTTGTTTCAAGTTTCGTTTACTGAATACGACCATGGTATATCAAATTTTCATGAATTTAAGGCATTACAGCTGAAGCGACTAAGATTTGTGATCTTCAAGGAGATACATTGCTTGTGCAGAGACAGTAATTTGAAAAGAAAGCCGAGTTGAACAAAAGTAGTCCAGGCAGCCTTCAGGAAACAAAAATCTTTAAAACTAAAAAACTAATAAACTAAAAAACTTTTACTAGGACTGTAATATAACAACTGGCCATCCTAGTGGACTGTGTATCAGCATAAACCTCTTGAAAAGTAAATGAAAGGATGCGCACAGGAAGTACTATATAAGCTTATCAATTTACGAGCTGATTCAAAGTCCAATGCCATGAACTGTAACAAGTGATGAAGAATTGATGTGAGATCCGATGCTAGTGTTCAGTAACTAAATTAATCAGTCTGTTGAGATGGCCACGAAACAGACTATTTAAAAAAAAAATGTTAAAAATAAAGAAATTAAGAAAATTAAAGATCTTGAAATCTAATTAAAAAAAGTGTATTACACAGTTTGAATTTATTCCAACTTCCTAAATTTGTTTTGTGGGCATTTCATTGATTTCGAATATAATATGATTGGATTTTATTAGAACAGAAAATAAATACCGTTTAGAGGCCTATGTGAGGTATGCCCCATTCAGTTACTCATTATTTACTCAGATGTAACCCATTTGCATGATTAACTACGTCTTGGAAATACTGACTGCAGAAGAGGTACAAATAATACTTAAAATTAATGTTTTGTGTATATGTAAAAGAAATATTATAAAAAAATAGTATAACTCCAAGCCATAATGAAAATAACAATGAAGTGCTGATAGAAACAAAAAAACACATCAAGTGAGAACAAATTCAATTACTATTTTCCTCATTTAATTTAAATTTTTTTTTAATATTATAGTATTTCAAATTAAGTTTAGTTTTAATAAATGGTGCAATTATTTGAAAAAAATGCTTGTTAATATTTTGTATTTTTATGATTCTGGTGCCATTAAAGTAAACAAACTTCATGGTTTGAATAGATTTCACTATCTAGATTTGAGCATCTATTTTATTTTTCCAGCTCAAGATTACATGGAACCGAGTTTCAAGATCACTTCTTTAAATGATATTTATTCTATTTACTGTACTGTAAAAATACAATTACATTCATATCAAAAGTTTATTATAATAATACTCGAATCAATGAAATATTAAGTGAACTAAATTTGATTAAGATACTTTTTTCCTTCTCAACTATCTGTTGACTCCAATGATTATTAGGAATTTTTTTCTATACTTTATTTGTTAACAAATTTAATTATATCTTCAAAACTAATGAATTCTACTCAAGGAGCTAAGTATTCCCTAGTGTTTAATAAAAATTTTGAATTTTAATGCTTCTTCTTACGCATTGTTTTTTCTACCAACAATAATAAACCCAGAAACTTTTAACAATTCAATTCAGCAGATTAATTGATTAAGTTGTATAAAAAAATATATTTCCTACATTTAAAACATAACAATAATGATAAATATCATCATATTTTATATTGATTTAAAGTTTATCTGATAGATGATTTATGTTGAGATTTTAGGGAATTGCTTAATTAAATGACTAATCACAACAAATTAATTTAAAAAAAAAATATATATATATATATATATATATATATATATATATATATATATATATATATATATATATAACACAATCATGATATAGTTGATCTATAAAGAAAACAAGATTGCGAAAGTCACTAAAGATCGGTTTTGATTAACCTTCCGAGTACCATATCTAAAAGGACCTCATATATTTCAAATTTTTGAAATAAAATTTGAAGAAATCCTTTGACACTGGTCAAGTTTAATGAATTTTAGGATTAATCAATCTATCTGGAATATTTAGAAACGAACTGGAAAGAGAGCCTTTTTGAATATATACAAACTTTGTTTTTTTCAAAACTACGGCTGAGGTCCTTTCGGGACCCCCGCAGTATTAGACATGACCTTTATTTTATTTTTTTATTAATTACAAAAATACAATACTGGTTTGTTAAACGCCCCACTGAAAAAAAAGCTAAATCTCTGCTAATACTGGTCCAATTTCGATATTTTTTTGGTTTATAAGAAATTTTATTACCTTTCGATTGATTATTACAAAAACAGTATTGCTTTGTTACACCCCCCATCACAAAAATAGAATTGAAAAATAAAATGGAATAATCCCGAAATCTTTATAAAAATGATTACTGCTTTAATTAGATCACAGTTGTCGATTTTCACTCCCTCAAGAGATATACAAGCCCCCAACAGATTCTTTTCAGTACAGGTCAAGGCGTTAGCATAATTTAAATTTATATAATGGAAATGTTTCTTTTGAGATTTTTATTTCCAAAATTTTGGGATTATTCCATCGAAGAAAGTCCATGAGACTGGATATGGCATTTCCATTACATAAATTTAAATTAAAGTAAGGCCCTGACCTCAACTGAAAAGGATCCGTTGGCGGTTTGTATATCTCTTGAGCGAGCGCAAATCGGCAGCTTTGATCTAATTAAAGCAGTAATCATTTTAGTAATCCCAATGAATATGAATTTAATATTTTAATGTTGAAACATTGATTTTCATCTATACAAAGAAGAAAATGGACAAAACTTAAAAAAATTAAATTTTTTTGAAAAGAAAATTTTGCTATGGTCAATCAAAAGGTAAAAAAATTATCGAAATCAGTATCAGTATTAGCAGAAACAGCATATTTTTTTTTGGTGGGGCGTATGACAAACTTGTACCAAAAAACTTTATAAGGTAAGTAACCATGGCAATTTATTTGAAATCTTTTTTGTTGATAGAGCTGCTATCTATGGGGATTTATTTGAAATCTATTTTGTTGATAGAGCTGCCATCTATGGGGATTTTACTATTTACTTCAAATTCTCATAGATGGCAGCTCTATCAAAAAAATAGATTTCAAATAAATCCCCATATTTTCACTTAGCGGGACTTACCTTAATAAATTTACAAATAACTAGATAAAAGAAGGAAGCACACAAATTAAAGGCAATATTATATCAAATAACAATTGCTCAAAATGACATTATTGTTAAATTTTATATTAACATATAACAATCCATAACCATAATTAAATTATTTATCACAAGGATCTATAATTAAAAATAGCTAATTAACTTACCAAAATGTTTCTTGCAAAAGTTATCATTTTTTTGTGATAATTGCAAAAACTTTAATGTGCATAGTTCTAAAAAAATAGGGCGTGTGAAGTGTGAGTGATTATTTCTTTTAAATAAATTTTTGAGAAAAAAAAATTGTTTCGTTTTTACAAATTTTTTTATATAAATTTATATTATTTCCATGTCCTCTTTCTTTACTTGTA
Source organism: Rhaphigaster nebulosa (assembly GCA_948150685.1). NCBI lineage: Eukaryota > Metazoa > Arthropoda > Insecta > Hemiptera > Pentatomidae > Rhaphigaster > Rhaphigaster nebulosa. The sequence continues at coordinate 158,432,628 of OX411309.1, read as the reverse complement.
GCTAGATTAATGAAAGATTGGATATTCAAATTTTAAGTTAGAAATAAGCAAAAAAGTGAATTATTTTTATCAAAGAGCTCACAATCTAAGAAAATATCTGATATCTGATGTGGAAACCCCATTGCTTCCTTCTACGCCTATTAAACTATAAATCTGAGGCTGAGGTCCTTTCGGGACCCCCGTAGTATTAGACATGACCTTTATTTTATTTTTTTATTAATTAAAAAAATACAATACTGGTTTGTTAAACGCCCCACTGAAAAAAAAGCTATATCTCTGCTAATACTGGTCCAATTTAGATGTTTTTTTGGTTTATAGGAAATTTTATTACCTTTCGATTTATTATTACAAAAACAGTATTGCTTTGTAACAACCCCCATCACAAAAATATAATTGAAAAAACAAATGGAATAATCCCGAAATCTTTATAAAAATGATTACTGCTTTAATTAGATCACAGTTGTCGATTTTCGCTCCCTCAAGAGATATACAAACCGCCAACGGATCCTTTTCAGTTGAGGTCGGGGCCTTACTTTAATTTAAATTTATGTAATGAAAATGCCATATCCAGTCTCATGGACTTTCTTCGATGGAATAATCCCAAAATTTTGGAAATAAAAATCTCAAAAGAAACATTTCCATTATATAAATTTAAATTATGTTAATGCCAAGACCTGTACTGAAAAAAACCGTTGGGGGATTGAATATCTCTTCATAGGTCATACAATTTAATACTTCCTTTACTGCGTACAAGGAAGTAAAAACAAGATGCAATTTTTATTTATTTTTGGGCACAGGGATAAATAAAACCAAACTAAAGGTGAAAATCATAATCAACCATTCAATACCATCATCAATTCATAATCAACCAATCAATAAGATAATAAATACGAAGTATTAACTTCCTATTAAATATTTCGAGGTCAAAAGTGGTAAAAATAGTTTGGGGTCCTAAAAGGACCCTCATGGTACTAAGCGTTTCACGAGACCTCGGTACTCCAAGAGTTAACTCAAGTTATTGTTATCACATGGATTATACCTTGACTGCTTATCTTCCTACTCTAGGATTTTGAGGAAGTAAAATATAAATTATACAGTATGAGCATTTGAAGCAATTAAAAAACAGCATGCCAAATCCATAGAAAATATAACGGGAAAAGGTTATATACAGAATAAACATCTTATAGAAAATGATTGTATATCATGGGTTTATTAATTACAAGTTTTTAAAATCTAATGCATATTGCATACCTGTCTTAATCTCATGATTAACGGGTTTAGAACATAATTTTGACAATAAACAATATGTTGGTAACAGCTAGCAAAATCAGGTAAAAAATATCTCATGTTCATAATATGTTATTAAACAATCTAATTATATAGTTATACATGTATAATATATATGTATATATTATATTATACATGTACTTATTTATTTATAATGCACGGCCCTAATTACTACATATTGTATCTTCTAGTTTTAATATAATAATATAGCTACTTTGTACAGTCACAAATAAATATCTACTTTATGAGGTTACAGGCTTTTTAATTTGAAAAATACTACCTTCGAAAAACTGAAAAAACTTATTTCTATTTTAATAAACATCAGCAACTTTATTAATAAATAAATGCTGGAAATAAACTCAAGAATGGGTGTACATTATTTAATAACGCTATTTTCTTTTACACCAGAGTGCACAACATGAGAGGTTACGCGTAATTAAATTCTATATAATAATATATATATTATGTATAACTAGAATATCACTTTCATACTAAAAATTTGTAAGCTAAATCGAATTTCAGACTAATGCAATACATATTCACAAAAATACAGCATCAACCATGTTTTTTTCCATTGTTTTTTTAAATATTTATGTACAGGAGGTATATTTTGATTTACAGAGTTGAATGGAATAAAAAATAAAATAACAAAACTTTCAAATAATTTGTTTCATTGCATATCCACACAGTGGAGGGAATATAGGGGATATAATCCCATAAATCTCAACCTTTTTGTCATTTCAACCTATCCCATCAAATCAATCAAACTAGTCAATTAAACAAAATAAAATATTAAAAAAAAAAGAAGAAAAGGTTGAGATTTTTACATTATCATTATAAAATTAAACTAAATTGGAAAGGGAGAAGAAATAAAGTCAACCCTGCTTACAATAATAAAAGTGCTAACAAATCGCTTAGCCTATAGTATTATCTCACAACACATATTTTTAAGATATAAACACGACATGTTGATAAGTTATGGAACGGAATTCTATTAAATTCAAGATCTGAATTAATAATCAGACCAAATTTTCTTTTACACTCAAACATGTCAAAATTATACACATTTTTAAAATATTTTTACCTTATAAAACTATAAGAATATCACCTTTATATAATAACAAGGTTTTTCAGAAGGTTTATTATTTAATTTAAATATCCTCAAATTAAATAAAAACCTTTGTGAAGCAAAGTATTATTTGATCAAATACTCTTTTTTTTTTTTTTTAATTAAGATTGTAAACAGAAGCTCAAAGTTGTAGTTCAATAAATAAAATAAACATGGAAAGACAGTTTCCTCACGAAATATTACAAATAAAATTAATTTCATACTTAAAATATGATCTGTAATGCTAAGCACGGTGATAAATGTGTTTACAGCTTAGCTTAAATTAAAAAAAAAAAGTATAAATATGCTTCATTAATTACTACTAGATTTAGATAATTTATTTATATCATAAAATAAATTCAGAACAATACAAAAAGTAGATCAGTCATGGGGAGGGAGTTTACCTACCACAACACACTCAGAAAAAAAATAATAATTACCCAATTATATGGCCATAAAAGTTACCCCATAAAAATTCCAATTAAGAAAAATCTTAACTAAAGATGAAAACAGTAAATAACAGTAAACAGTAAACCTTCCTAGCCAAGCCATATCCCAGAAGGGTTACTCTTTCTAGAATGTGTATCCATATCTTCAGTGTCAGGCCACGCTATCCATCTTTCTTTTTCAGTAATTTAAAAAAAAAAAAAAAAAAACTACGACATTTTAAAATTGAAAAGGCTTGTGATAGCTTTACATGATCTACGGAATCAGAAAGCATGCAATTTTTGCCATAATTAAGCATGTTAAAAACACATTAGGAATTATATCATGGTAATGTGATGATTTTTAGGTAAAAACGAAAATTAACAGATATGATACAAAAATGAATAAAGAAAAATAATGTTATTGCAACAATTTCGGGACGATGATGATTATCAAAACAAAAATACAATCCAATAGCTACCTGAATAGCTAAGAAGTAATATGCGACCCCATACTCAGGATGTTGCTACAATATGCGACCCTATACTCAGGATATTGCTACAATAGGAAAGCACTTTAAAAATTAACTGTATCAAATTATACGAAAAAGTAAAGAAAATAATCAAAATAAAAAGTTCTTCTGTCCAATTCAATTTTTTTTAATTAATTGCTAAATAACATGGAAAATTGATAAATAATATAAATATTAAGAACTGAAATACTATGCAGTAAAACAGAAAACAGTGTTACCTAAATTATATATAAATATAAACTTCTTCAATCCCTTTAATAAAAACAGTTAAACATAGAGATGGAATAAATGTAAATATTGGTGATAATGTATTGTAATATAACCTGTGGAGGTAGATAACCTCATGGCAACCTACCTTTCACTTAACCTATTAGGGCAGTGGCCTTAAAATGAATTTACAAACAGAGAATTATACAAGATGATAAATTCTTTTGTAAAAAAAACAACATATTTTTAAATATGTTTGATCTGAAACTCATATCGAACCATTTTATTGTCTAATTCTCTATAAAAGTTTTTATCATAAAAAATAAGTTTTTACACGAAGAAAAGATCAAAGTGAAGTGCCAAATCTGATCACTAATGTTATGTAATTTTTATTACACAATACATTTATCAATATTATTTATCACTATAGTTGGATAATTGATAGCTCATATTTTTAGAATTCTGCAATAAGGGCTGCTCACTAGATGACTGATGGGACACATCCTAAAATTACTATAAACAATCTCGAATACAGGATGTAATAAGTGTTTAACGGTGTCCCATGACTACATTATATAAATAAAAAATACGTATTTCGATTGAATTATTTATTAATCTAGAAAAACACAGTCCAACATCTATATTGGAATGAATAACAGCATCGGGCGTTTTCACTGACGAAAGACCCTAGAGATTACATCTACAGGCATAGTTTCAATTTATCTACTGCATATATAATACAAGGCTTTCACTTCAACATTTATAACCTATTTTAAATATATAGATATAGAAAGGTCATGAGCCAGAAAATTATCCAGATTATTTTCAAAATGTAATTGGCAATCAGGTACATTGGATTTAGGTTTTCACAATGGACTTCAATAGTCATTGCGTCAAGGAAGGATTATATTTCATATTTTCAAATAAATAAAAACTTTTAGAATAACTTTATATCTATATATATGTTTTATTTCTTAAACGGAATCGAAATTATTTAAAAAAAAAAAAAAAAACCAATGTTTTCATAAGTTGAAAAATTTATTGGAATTCAATCATTTTTAGCTAGTATATAATGACTATGCTACTATAGAGACTCAAACAGTGCAATACTGCGAGATCATTGCACACAATCTCACTAAAAATACAAAATAAATACTTTAAATAGTGCTTCATCAATTCAATACAACAGTATTGTTTGTTGCAATGAAATAATATTAAATCTTATAATTTTTTTTTTTTTCATTTTTTCAATATTTTTTTTTTATGTATGTACAAATGGATTTTCATAGCCTTCATCAGAGAATAAAATATAATAACTAATAATAACAAGAAAAAAACAAGAAGTCTTTTTCTAAAATATAGACACTAAAAACAAATGGCACTTCAACCTGAGCTATATGCTATATAGTTTATAAATTACAGGAAACAAGTATTTACCTTACACTATAAAAAGATACGACACCTTGTTTCTTACATATAAATGTACATGAAAAAAGAATTGAGATAATTCATAAGGATATAAAAATAAAAGACTAACATTTCAAGTTTTTACATGAAAGCTATAATTCTCCCATTCCATTGAACCCATTACCCAATCCCAATTTTATGTACATGACACTTCTCAAGGAAAGAAAAATTAAATAAATAAAAGGTTTTTATAGTGGAAATTAAAATAGTTCTTGTTTTCTTCTCAAAATAACTTAAAATTGCACCTTGAATGAAAAGGGAATTTCATTAAAGAAACCAAAAATGAAAAAAGATGAAAGAGAGATGTTTCGTTGTATACGAGGCTCCTTTATTTAGCCTACCGCCTGTTCGGGGAAGCTTCCTCTTCAGACGGAGCCGGAGTAGAGTTATGACTTTGCTCGTATTCCATGACTTCCTGATATATCAGATCCTTCCACTGATCGACTGAATGTTCCCTCTCATCCACTGAATGATCATATGGCCCTGGAGCTGGCTAAAATTGTTTTAAAAAAAAGAAAAATTAATCAAAAATTTAATGAATCTTATACCTTAGAGAATGAATCATTAAACTATAAAGTGAGGTAAATTTAATTCCCAAATAAGTAAAGCTATCATGAAGTATTCTTTGGACATCAATTTCACTATGCTTTACTCGACATGCTTTGTGTTTTAAAAGGATATTCCACCAATCGGTGCGAATTTATGTCCCAAGGAGGCTTCCGTGTAAAATTTCTTATATGTAATGAATATGCTGTTACCAATATGTACAAAGTACTTGCAACTTGGTTGGATTCATTATCACAGTTAAACTTGAATTCAAATTGTCAAAATCTATTTCCCTCACCTGTCCCATAGCACGAGATGGTAACTTTGACAGCAAATACGTTTTTTTATTTTTGTAATTATCATCTTACTTTTTTACTAGTAATTTGAACTATTGAATTTTATGAGGATTAACAGGACCATTTTTTTACAAAAAAAACTATGACCCATAATTCCTCTGTCCCATAGATTTAATCTCTTTCCCTCCTAGGTTTTGAAAAAGGCTGCCAGCTTTGTCTATCTTTATTTTTTATGATTGGCAAACTGCGGAGAATCCCACCAAACTCAGAATAAGCTAAGCTACTCCTTCCTTGAGTTAATATTTGTGTCTCGTCATTTGTAATTATATTTCTCTCAAGCAGTGATTTTTCTGAGGTGTTCAGTGGTCCATTTTATTTGCTGTATGACCCCTGTGGATTGGTTAATCTTAATTAAACTTTAAATATCTATTTTCCTCAGATTACCAAAAGTGACTGAAATAGATTTTATGTGAGCAGAGACGGGTCTAGACCTTAATGAGCCCTGAACAATACGGTATAGCGGAATTGAATTGGGAAGGGGAAGTCCGGAATAATTTGAAAATTTTGAGGCAAAATAACAGCATTCTATGCCACTTAAGCATTTTAAATTTACTCTCAAAATTCATCTATTCAGCTTATAGCTTTTCAATTTAGTACAATCTTCAATATGAACTATAAATTTGTCTGTAATGTATAAGTAATTTATTAATTTTTCGATGGGGCCTTGGGCGGTCCCCTCCTTTCCTTGTTCACCCTCTGGATTATCCCCTGCATGTGGGGAAAATAGATTAGGCAGCGACCACAAAACCACAGTCTTTAAAAAAGGAGTTACAGTGGGCTCTCTCCTTCAGATGTTGAAATGGACGAATTAATTTTATTTTCATCTTTCATAAATTATTTTTATTAACATTTTTTAACTCGACTGATTGATCTCCTTGTAAATAATTGCTTTATTACTGATAATAAAAATGACAATGGGTTGAATTTTGAGTATTTTCTATTTCTCAGACTAGTGTTCTATTTTCCTCACCTTCATGATTTCAATCTTGATCATGCGTCTCTACTTAGACTGATCTCTATTTTTTGCCATTAACCCTTTTGCTGCTACTAACACAAATCTGTGCACTGAAGCGAGCGCCCCTCCAGTGCTACTAGCAGAAGCGAGCGCCCCTCCAGTGCTACTAGCAGAAGCGAGCGCTCCTCCAGTGTTACTAGCAGAAGCGAGCGCCCCTCCAGTGCAACTAGCAAAAGATCAGTGATTTTGAACGACTGCTATTCTCATATATCTGTGTGGCTCAGAAACGGCATCTAGTGGTTGCTAAATCAACTAATAGACTCTTTGACTTGCCAATAGATAATGTAGGCACCTCCTTTTCAATCTGTGCCAGCTTTCTGTCCGTTCGTCTTCAGACCTTTTTTAGCTGCTTAGGGTGAACCCTTTTAACTGTTCAAGTACCTTAGTCAAATCCCTTGTGAAACACATGATACACCAATACGTCTATTGCCATGTTTTAAGTTGTATCACACAACAAAATTATTAACAACATAAATTAATTTAAAAATAAAAAAATAATTTTAACTTAACCAATGCCGGTCCAAAGTCCAGATGAAAAAACGAGGATGGATTTTTTTTTTTTTAATCAAAAATAATTATTTTGCGATAGTAAGCTCCCAAAAAAGCACTGGGCGGTTGCTAAGGTGATTGACACGTAGCACTCGGTCAAGGTCAAGTCTTGCACTGCTCCGCAGCAAACGGGCTAACATTAGTATTCTGTCTTGAAATGAATTATGGAAAAAACTAATGTTTACACTTTACTTTTTTTTTTGGAGGAATTTGAATCTCCAAAAAAAATTTCTCTATCTTTAGAATTAAATAAATCTAATTTAGTACAAAAAAAATTATACAGTAATTCCCCACCAACCAGTTTATGCTAATGATAATTAATTTTTTGAATTACATTTTGTTTTATCTCCTTTTCTTTTTTAAAAATCTATTCTAATTTCCAAAAATTATCATCCACATTCTAAAACGAATGAAAGTGAAAACGTTGTGTACGGATCAGTTTAGATTTACTTACGTTATCATACCATGAATTTGACTTTGGCTGCCAATTCAATACGTCCTGTATTAATTAGTTGGGATGTGTCATGCCATTTGGTCGTGGAAATGTTTGTATTTTTATAATGATTTTTCATGTTATAGAAACCTTCAAGCCATTATTTTAGTTGAATTATTAAGTAAGAAGTATTTTCTTAGGCTACAGTGTAGATTCGTGTTTTCACTCAAATTTTATAAGAAATTTTGAAATAGCATTAATTAAAAGTTAGTTCTATCATAAAAACATGAAAAATAAAACAAAAACATCATAAGATTATGATTACCGCATTCACTTCCCCTTCATCATACCAGACATTAATGTAAGGATGGAGTAGTGCATCATCAACTGATATCCGTCTCTCTGGGTCAATCACTAGCATTCTGGAAAGAAGATCTCTGGCTTGACTAGCTGTAAATTGAAAAAAGAAAATGATTTAAAACAATGAATAATCTGTTCATAACAAATAAAATAAATATATTATAATCGGGAGGGCCAATCATCAATTGGAAATGAGTATTAAAAAGATTTAATCAAAAAGTAAAGGTTTGAACCTTATAATATTGAGGGTCTACTGCATTGTTCAGTCATCCGACCCATAAACAACATTGTCTGAGAATGAAAAAATGCAGTTGAATGACTGCAAAAGAGTTGGATGATGCAAAAATCCAATTTTTTAAAGATTGAGAGTTACGTCGTTTCACCTTGATACCCTCGATAGATATAAATTTAAAAATATATTTATTTGTTTGGAACTTCTACATTCTGAAACAAAAAGAGCTAAAGGTCAATTTTCGTTTTGCATCTTACTAAGTAAACTGGTCAATTAGATTAAAATAATAAAAACTTAATAAATTCTAAAGAAAACCAATAAATCCTATCCTTAAAAAAATCTTATTCCAATTTAAAGTGGTAGAGAGGGAGAAGGGGATTTGGTCGTTGGACAAGCCTCCAAGTACAGTTTGCTCAATCCCTACCAAAACAATTGAAATTTTCTAAATTGTATAGTAAAATTTAAAGTGAGAGAAGATACAAGCATATTAAATAAAAATAAATAAACTTACCTTTTAATCGATTATGCTCATTAGAATCAGTTGGAAACAAAACATCTGGAAAAAGCCTATCAAAAGGATAACCAGCATAGCGAGGTCGATTTTCAACATAATTTCGAACAGTGAGTTGAAGCCTCTGCATGAAGTCAGCTGAGGGAGTTCCCAATTGTTCTAAAGAAAGAAAAAAAGTTCACAGAAGATCAAACTTACTAAAAAATTAATAGATAAAATGTTTTTCTAATTTTTGTAATTAATTTAGCGCAATATTCATGAAGCCTCAGTGTGCCAACCTATACCAATTCAGGACATCATTTATCAACGTTACAGAAAAGTAAAGAGTGGCATTGTATTAGTTTTAAATCCGAAAGGAATAGAATTTCCTTTAGCCGGGCATTCAATGCCCCATTAAGGTTCTCTAACACATTAAAGTTACAGAAAACAAGAGTATGCATAATGATACTAAAATAATAAATCAACAAGTAAACTGACAGGTAAGTATATTGATTGGAGCTGCACACTAGCAGGGATAGAATCAATACTAATTCTGTACGGGGCTAACATTAACTTCATGGAATAAATAAATCAATCTTAAACTTCCCGCTCTGGCTAAAACACATTGGTAACCCATCTTTCCTGTACTAGTAAAGAGTACATGAGGATGTTAAACCAGGATGGTAACCATGGTACCGACCCTAATTGTTTGCCAAGAGAAAATTTAGTGACCTAAGCCAGGATTTGGACTAAGCACACAGGTTAAAAACGATGGACGATTTAGAAATAATGGTTTTGTTTTTTTATGAAGGAGAATCTTGGTTGGGGGTGCGGTCAATAAATGAACACGCAGTAAGAAAAAACTTATTATAATGTGTGCCGACGCTTCGACCTAAGTTTTAGGCCATCATCAGGGCTAAGAAAAAACAAGATAAAAATAGATATAAAAACAGTGGCTGTACCAGTAATAATAAGAAAGTTAACAAATAGTCAGATGAAAAAGTATAAAGAAAAATATTTTAATCATAATATGTTAATATTAATGTGAAAAATAAGGAATATAGAAGAATATGTTAACAAAGTATAAATAATGCTAATAAAGTATAAAGAAAAAATGCTAATTATAATGAGAAAAATTATAAGAAATTATAAGAAATAAAGAAAAATGTGTTAATGGATAATGACAAAAAAGTTATTTCAAATTATTTTGAAAAATCTTTTTTGTTATTTTTAGGAGACTAGAAATAATTAAAATAAGCAGAAAAAATAAATTTTCCATTGGAGAAGAGGGAAGAAGAAGAGGGGGAGTCAGGTGGAGTGCCATAACAATATTAAGAAAAAACAAATTGACGAATAACACTAATAATAAATTCGATCAAAAATGTCTAAATATGTGAGGAAAATAAAAATAAAAATTGTACGAATATATGTTAAATTAAAAACATGTATTAGTAACAGCCGTATAATTCATTCATGATAATTTTTAATGAGGGAAAAAATATTAAATACATTTTCTAATAATGTTTATAACGATTAGTTGTGATTTATCTCTTACCAATAATTTTATTCCATTGATCGATGTGATCCGTGCCCGGGAAAAGAACGCCTCCTCTTATCATCTCTCCCATTATGCAACCGACTGACCAGATATCCACGTTCTCTTTGTATCCCATTCCCAAGATAACCTTAAACAAACAGAGTTTTAATAAAATCATCAGTAAAAAACTAATCATGTTAAGAAAAATAACGCAATAAGCAACAAAGAAATTAAGTAATATTTTATTGTTTTATAATATAATAAGAATCAATGTTGATCCATTGAGAAGGTTTTGACTTTATTCGCAAGTTAAATAACAAAATTAAATTTAATTTGAAGAAAATCGGAGTGCTACAAATGGGTAGTTTCTCTGCATATCTATGCCATATCGTTAGACTATAGTACACATTTACTTGTATTTTTTAGTTAATACAGTTATAAATTTCAATAAATAAATAATGAACAAATTTTAGATTTAATGTATTCTTCTTTCCACTTCTTTCACCCCCACTTAATAGATTAGAGAAAGAGGAAGCTCCTGATAGAGTCACATAGTTATCAGAGTTGTAGTCTATTCCAGGGCCCAATTTCGTAATAAAGTACGAAATTTCAAGTGGAAAGGTTCGTTTTTAGAAGTTACTCATCGTCGTTAGATAATAATAATTTTATTAATTTTTTTTTATTTACTATTTTTTAATATAACTATTTTAAATGTTATTGTTTTTCAACATTTCACAGTTTGAGTCATAAGACGACTTGTACTTTATTAAGAAATAGAATGTGCCTATAAAGTGAAGTGCAAGTTGTTATAAATTGTTAAAATATTGTAATAATGTTGAAAAAACATGATAACATTTAAAATAGTTAAATTGAAAAAAACAGTAAATTAAAAAAAAAATGAATAAAATTATTAGTATCTAATGATGATAAGTAACTTATAGCACATCTCTAAACACGAACCTTTACGTTTGTACTTTTATTTTTTTATGAAATAGAGCCCAGATTCTTACTCTTAAATTGAGCTTGAACGTCTCAGGACAATTTAATTTTTTACTCCCTTAGGACTTACCCAAATGTACTTATGTGGAATTTATTGCTGCCGTCTAGTCCCTTGGCTATTGCAAAATTTGAACCAGTCATGCTTCAATCAGCACCCTAAATGGATGAATTGACTCAAGAAGGAAGATAATATCAAAAAATGAAGGGAATTTACATTGATGATGTTTTGTTTTTACATATAAACATCAATTAATAGAAACTTGAGAATGGTCCAAGATGGCCGAAACGTTGTTCTAATGTAAAATAAAAAGCATGGTGACCGTATGGCCTTCTTCTTTCTAATAACTAATAAAATAAATGGCACTGAAAAGTAATAAATCGACTAGAAGATGAACATGTTAACGTCATTGCTTGTTTCAAGGAGGCATTGGATTCCAATTATTATTATTATTAAATTGCACGACAGTCCTTAAAGAACAAACTGCATCAGAAACAAACTTTCACTAGGTTTCCCTATCGACAGCCATTGTTCTCCATCTTCTTATACCTATATGGCTAAGGTCGTCTTCGATGTCGTCTATCCACCGCAGCCGGAGTCTTCCACTTAGGTGTGCCCCTCCTGGGCGGCTGTAGAATAATCTCTTTGGCAACCTCCCTTCCTCCATCCTCTCTACATGGCCTAACCATTTGAGTCGGTAACTTTTAATAGTGACCACGATATCTTCATTATCGCAGAGCTCATATAACTCAAAAGTTTTTCCTTATTCGCCACTGATCATTTATTCTCTTCGGATCGTATATTTTTTATTGTATTCCAATGATGGTCCTGAATTGGGTTTCATATCTTCTTATGGCATATTTTTGTTAGGAACAAAGCTCAGACATTTTATAAATTTTTGAAGGAATCATTCTATTCCTCATTTCTTTTGGTTTTGGTTGCTGAATACACTTGGGCGAGTTGTCATTTGAGTAATAAAAATGATTAAATTAGTATTTAACTCTAGAAACATAGTTAGTTATTCAAATGCAATGATTATGATGATTTTTGACTTGTTTTATTAAGCTTATTAACTGAAATATATTTTTTTCTTTCTTGCTTAGTAATATAAAATATATTTTTTTAATTCAACTACTTAAATATACTATTCCTAAATATAAGATCTCATCATCTTCATCATCTATCCCCCTATTACTAAGCATCCCTAACCACCTCACATTCTCTCTCTCTCACTCTATTCCTCAATTCAATCTTTTGGATGACCTTCCTTTTTTATTCCAGACTCCATTCTGAAATTGTTTTAAGTCAATCTCATTCCATGTCATTCTCATGACGTTCTCATTACATGTCCAAACTAATTTAAACGGTAGGAGAGATGTTTTTTATTCCATTTATTTGTTTCTATAGCTTGGAATTTTTGTTTCCTATTAGAAACTTGAGCGAGCCAGAAAACACCAAACGATCACGTCTTTTAGGATTAGAAATTTTTATGCACAATAGTTACCAATGATTAGGCTGTATAAAGGGTGACATTTTCCATATGAAATATGTTAATAATATATTAAAAGAGAAATTAGCACAAAATTTGGACAGGTGAAGAAGAAACAATAATAGACGCAGTAGAGATATGCGAACACCGTTTACTTACATACAGTGCAGTTTTTACAATAGGCTATACCACTACAGAACATAAAGTTTTATATTCTAACTTTGGAGTTGATGGCTCGAGAATATATAGGATGAAGGTTTTTACGTTTAAGTATTGCGCTGAAGAAACTGCAGGCTTAGCATTCTCTTTTACTATTGAGAGTACTACCAGCAATTTAGATGCTGCCATCAGATCACCATCCTCGATGCTTACTACTTATCCGAGAAGTTTTACTTTATAAGTAAGATCTACGGATTTTGCATATCCATCAGGAGCCTTCCCCTAATTAACATCATCATTTACTGTAGTGAGTTAGAAAAGGCTAAAACTAAAATGCATTCATTCTTTATAACCAATGTTTAGAGTTTATGTCAGCGCAACCAACAGTCCAAGATTTAAGTATACTATCAGAGTAAACACTCTCACCTAGTTCTTTTCAAGACATTTAAGTACTAAACATCTATTATGGAGCTTTGCCATTGTTAAATTAGAGTCTTCGTATCCCTTAGTCCGTTCAGGGCCTCGACTTGCTTTAAGACAATCGTCTTGACGTGGAAGGCAAGCATCCTCGCACAAAGATTGTCTTAACTTTTTAAAAATAATATTTTTAGAAATGTCATTCTTATACATCAAAATTTAGCATTGAGATATAAGGACTTAATCGATGAAAAATATTTTTCTTTTTGAGAATTTTTATAAAATATGTAATATTAAAATATAAGAATTATATAAATTATAATACAAGAATGGATTAAAGCTATAAGATTAATATAAGACAAAATGAAATGTTTACCTCTGGAGCCCTATAGTATCTCGTGACTACATAAGGCGTCATCATAAATGTTGTACCAGCTGTCCTTGCCAAACCGAAGTCGAGGATTTTCAAAGTGCAATCTGATTTCACAACTATGTTACTTGGCTTGAGGTCCTATAAATAGAAATAAATTCATTAAAATAACCTCACGCATTGCAAAAGGAATATTCATTCTTTGACAGTCAATGAATGAATAATGATCTATAACATGGGCTGTATCAGCAGAAGACCCAATACAGAAAAGTATTATGCAGTTAGATAGGAAACAATTACTGGTACTACCAAATATTTGACTATGATTCAGAAGTACACTCTTGAATTTAATACAGAAAATCGTGAGCACCTACTAGGCAGAAAAAAATGTAGTGCGCTATTTCAGAACGAATTTTATGAAGATATTTGTCTATCAATTTGGACAAACTCTTAAGCTGAATATTTTTGTATTTATTTACTATTTATCAATCCAACAGATGGAGTTATTCAATTTATTAAAAAACTATTTAATAGCAATCAATTAATATAACAATTAATAAACAAGGATATAAGATAAAACAATGTTTTTGAATTATTATTGTCTGAATATTTATCAAATCATTATTTATATTAAATTTGTTTGATTTCTGAAACAGGATTCAGAAGAAATTACAAATTAAATTAAAACTCAAATATCATTAAATCGAGACAATGAAAAATACATAACCCACAGCTAATGCTATAAAAATGTTTTTTCTAAAGATGGATATAAAATAGGATGTTAACAATTATTAAGCAATACAATATGTCAGACGCCTACTACAAATTTATTTGAAAGCCAATAGATTTAAAAACAGAAAGTCCTCTAGGTTACGAAAGATGATGTTGCTGACTTGTCTGATTTAAATCTGTTGGTGTACATCACAAAGACTTCCAGCTAGGGTTGGAATATCAACACGCGATATATCGATATATCGGAGTTGAAAAACCGATATATTATATTGATATTCATGGCTAATAAAAATATTGTTTTATAAATAATAATCATTATATTATTTCCTAACCTTCTTCACAGTTTAACATTATACTCATTTGATGCACTTTCTTTGCTTTTCCATCCATTTCCTTTCGATATATCCATATTTTTCTAGCGATTATCAGTGAATATCGATATTTGGTTTTGCGATATATCAAAATATCGAATATCTTCCTTATATAGATATTTTCCTTTCGATGTTCCAACCCTACTTCCAGCATATTTTGGAGAAGGAGAAAAAAGTTGGCTTTTTATTCAGATGGTTCGGGATTATCTTTGAAGTATTTGGACAGATTGTTTTAGGACGTTGGTGGGTTATAATTTTCAGTTTTTTTTTGTTTTTTTTTATCATTATCAGTTTCAAGGATTTAACCCATAAAATTATATTTCTAAAACTATGCAGCACATACACTACTGAACTTAATGCAATAGCATGAATATTTCACTTCTGCGCATCTTTGACCCTTAAGAATATTGTAATAATTACAGAGTTGTTAAGACCATTAAAAGGTCTAAATTGCATCTAAGCGGAACAACCTATAATTTTGTGGACTCTGAAACCATACTGGTTTTGATTTTGTTGAAGGCATAACGTAATAAGCTCTAGCCGTTGCGTTAGATTGCTAACTCAGAAATCACAGTCTTAGATATGCCTGGATCCGTTCAATTGCAGAAATAATAAACCATTTTATAAATAATGAATACCTAAATATCAGCCATTCCTACTTAATCACTCTACAATACCAGGGTATGCCAGTTAACTTTATATGGTTTCCAAGCCACATAGCGATCATAGGATAAGAAATGGCCAATGAAGCCCTGAGAGAGGGCTCGCACTCCTTGGACAGGGTAAAGCGGTTTTAACACCATCAGAACAACAAATCTCGGAAAGGATATTAAAGATATTAATGAAAATCCACAGAGTAACCTAAAAATGACAAAAAAGGAAGTCAAACCCTGTGGTCCATCCAGCCATCAATGCTTTAGGGAAGAGGTCTTACAATATGTCAAATGATACTTAATCACTTCAACCTCGTCAAACACCACTAAAATGCTAGTATTGTAACAGCAATATGACAATAAGCCATATTTTCTAGGAATGTCCCTATTTTACCTCAATAGTTTTGGATTAAACACTTATTTATCAAAAACCCTCAGAGATGATAAAACAACAGTTTTAAATTAAAGAAGAAGCTGGTCGGGATAAATGACTTATTTATTTTGTGCAGTTTCGACCTAAGTTTTAGGCCATCATCAGGGCTAAAAAAAAAAACAAATTAACAACATTGAAAACAACAGAGGCAGTACCAGTAACAGTAAAAATGGTAAAAACAGAAATTACAAGCAAGATAAATAAATAAATAATAATTAATAAGTAAGTCATAGTTATTAGTGTGTTAGTCTTTGACCGCACCCTCCCCCCCGTCCAACTTCTTCTTTAATTATATGTACGGGCAATCAAACTTACTCTAACAGTTTTAAAGTTTATTTAAAAATAAATAACCTGTTATCCGATATGACTTTGAACTATATGATAGATGACTAGAGTGAAAGTTTTAGTAAAGTAAAAGTAACAAAGGAAAAAAAAAAAATCGGAAAAAAATATATGTGTAGGGGCATGTAAAGGTATGAGTAGGGGCATGTGTAAAGGTATGCATTTGTGTATGTTCATATGCAAAAAAATATGTGTAGGGGCATGTAAAGGTATGCATTTGTGTATGTTCATATGCAAAAAAATATGTGTAGGGGCATGTAAAGGTATGCATTTGTGTATGTTCATATGCAAAAAAATTAAAATTGGGAAAAAATAATAAATAAATGGCATTGATAACCACAAAAGTATTACGTCATTAAAAAAAAAAAAAAATGAACGGAATAATGAATAGAAGATCCACAATTTACCTCCTTTTTTTCATCTGGAAGCTATAAAAAATCATCCTAAAAAATTAAAGAACCCTCAATATAATATAATCTTGAGCCACAACTAACAAACTGAAATTAAATGCAGACAAGTCAAAAGCAATTGTCATAAACTTCGGTTCTCTTCTTGTAAGGTTGATTCTCAAATAACATGTAATTTTCAGGACGCAATTTTCAAAAAAATAAATCTGAATGTTCTTAGGTCAGCTCTAAGCTAAAACCACTATCAAGCAAAACTGAAACCCAAAATATACCTTCAATAGGAACTATCGTATTCGAATTCTCATTGTCGTAGCCAAATATATGCCATGACAATGAGAGCCATAAACAACCACGATAATGATAAAATGAACTTAAAAAAATTATTCAATATTGCATATCTATCCAATTATTGATTTTAAGATCTTATTTCATAAGAATGATGATAATTTATCATAATAAAATAAAAATAAAAAATTAATAAAAGGACACTAACTCGATCAAGCCACGACAATGATAGTTTAATGATTTTGTTTTTCGTACATATTTTGAAAAATCCGATAGCCTGTTTTAATACCATAAAAAATTAATTTAAATAATTTTTGAAAGCATTCGATTAAGACCTGAATACAGTAAACACTTTTTTCTGAGAGATGGATGAAAATAATGTATTTTTTTTTTTTTAAATAATACATAAGATGTATTTGAATGTAAAAAATTTTGCTCTGGAATAGTCATGACAATGAGGATTGAATCACTCATGGCAAATAGAACATTAGTGAAAAATTCCAGTCTCGTTAATTCATCATGTCTATCAGAAAGAAATGTTTCTCGTGGCTATATATACAAAAATGTTTAGTGATCCTTGGAAACCATTTTATTCAAGTGAAACTTGAAAGTTGGCTGTTGTTTGAAAGTGACCCATAATGCACACAGAACTTTTTATTTATTCTATTGGTTCCAGTCCTATAAAATTCCACCCCTCTATTAATAGCCTTGGCGTTATTCTATATACCCTCCAACAGAAATACCCCTCCACCACTGTATCTTCTCCCCCAATAAAACCTTAAACTGTTCGCCTCGTCCATCATCTTGACTGAGCACTGTAGTGTACAGAAGTTCATCAGGTTCATTGAAAAATTAAGTGGCTGAAATGAAATATTACCCTGTGAATAATTCCTGCAGAATGAAGATGCTTTATACCACAGAGCATCTGATACAGGAGGTAGGACATCCTCTCGTGATCGAGATCCATCTGAATAACTTGGCATAAATTAGCGTCCATTAATTCCATCACTAGATAAACATCCTGAAATTCTTCTAATGACTTCTGTGGTGTGAATGCATTTAGCAAACCTATAATCTACAAAACAACATTACATTAAGGAAATAAAGATAAAAAAGAATTATTTTCTTAAATTTTATTGTAAACTCTAAGAGAAATGGTCTAATCTTGAATAATTTATAATAGAATAAGAATTTACAAGGCTCTTTAAAATGATAATTCAATTTAACATCAAATGAATATCTGGCGTGTTAGACCTTGAAAGTATAAGTTAAAAAATGGGATTTCTTTTTTAGATTGAATTTTGATTGGTTGGATTCATATTTTTTATTGGTTAGAACAGTATAAATACAAAAAAATATTAAAGTTAATTCTAACCAATGAAAGAAAAAAAAACTCAGACCGACAAGAATTCTATCTAAAATAAAACAAATCCCATTTTTTGACTTATACAATCTGTAATAATTATGTACATCATACTATAATTAGCAACACGACATTGAAATTAAAATAAAACATATAAATTTCTTTTCTTTTTTTTTTTTTTTACAAAAGGAAAATACATTACATTTCACAACAATTTAAATGAGAATTGAAATACTTTTTAAAAACAAGATACTTACATTTTTATGATTAACTAGTTTCATTAATTTAAACTCTCTGTAAGCTCTTTTGGCATGAGTGACATTCTGAAAAGGTCTTGATAGTTTTTTTATGGCTACATTTTGCTGCTTAACCGTGTCAAAAGCAGCGCTGGAACAAATACAATATTATAATATTAAAATGTGAGGCAGAGAAATTAAGAATGTACCACAAAAAATTTACTAAATCATAAAATAAATTAAATGAATTTTCATTAATCTGTAAACATAAAACAATTTGGAACTGGAGAATAAATAATCAGTGTAGCTTTGAGAATGTTAAAAAAACATCTTTTAATAAAAACTTTTATATTTATATATAAACATCAAACGCCAACATAGCGACAACTGATTTAGTATCCTTTGCAACATTTAAGAATATAGAGCCACAGAATTTCAAGATAATTCAAACGAACACAATAAAATCTCTACAAAATAAGCAGCACATCGCAGCATAGAGTATTGTAAAAACAAAACATTCAACATTAATTTATGAGTTTTAAATAAAAAAAAATTATCAGATTTATATCTCAAATCAGTTGTTCCCTCAGTCGTTAAAGAGCGAGCACCTTCTGTTTTCCAAAGTGAGGCAACATATAAAGATAGTGAATCATCCTCAGACATTTCTATACGATAATAACTAAACACTAGATTTGTATGCATATGCAAATTTTTTCTGATACGTTTTCAACGAAAATGATTGAATATCTTTACAAGTCAATGCATTTGGCGCAGATATATTAAATTTTATTGTGCATATTTTTGCATATTTGATGGGTAATTGCATATTAGGTCAACAAAATTTTTTAAATAATTTGTCTGACAATTAAAATAGAAAGTAAATAATTAAACTATTTTCTGATACACGTACTTATTAAATGTATCAATTATAAGATGGATAAACACCATCTACGATTAATAAAAATAGTGTACTATAAAATTAGTCAAGATTATTATAAAAATAGTATTCGTAATAAAGATTAAGCTCACAGACAACCAATTCAAGTTGGTGTTGTGATCACAACCGCACATAACGTGTACATGTTGTAAAAAATAATTTAAAGTATTTAATTGCATTTCAAAACAAACAAAAATTAAAAGATCAAATATGTATAGTTAAGTATTAAGTATTTGTATAGAAAATAATATTTAGCATCGTAATTTTTATAATTTTTCTAGAGCTCTTACTTACAAGTGAGTACTTTCTTTAACAAAGTAAGAAACTTCTTCTTGCCCTTCTTTGTAATTTCAAATTCTATTCTGGTCAGTCAGTTAGTGGGTTGGGTTGCTTCCGTTGTGGTGCATGTTATGTTAAATTAACTACGTTTTAATTTTCTCACATAAACCAAAATGCACAAAGCAGGAGCATCATTTAGTTCCATGTTAAACAGTTGGAACCCTTTGAATTAAACATGGAGATGTTTTTCCTGGCAAAGACATTTTTTGCAATTTGTGCAATAAAAATGTGCCGTGTAAAAGAAATTTTCAAATCGACCAGCCCGTTAAAGTAGGCACATGTATGAACTTTCTTGGAATTTTATACAACAATTGGTCGGAATGTAACAATAGTTTACTGTAGGAATGCATGTGAAGACTTCGGAGAATTTTCTTACATTTGGAGACCATTCTCAGAAATGTTTGCCGACTTTGTTCAAATCTAAATACACTTTCAATGAAGTACTTTGTCTTACATTAGTTGCATCTAGTATTCCCATATTTAATCTCGCAAAATATCCATTTAAAAAAAAAAAAGACGTATTTTACACAACTCTTTGAATTTTTAAGAAGTATTTAGTTATAAAAAGAATTCTATGTAAAATTTTGTGAATAAAATTTATTTTTCAATTTTCCTGTCTTGTTTTATTTATATTGTAAATTAAAATTCTTAAACAAAGCAATTAAGACCAATATTATAGTCTTTTGTTGATTTTTTGCACGTTTCTGACATTTATCACGCATATTGTCTAGCATTGTCCTTCAGGTTTCACTACATATCTAAGGACTATTGATTGCATATTGTATGGTATATTCTGACTTGTTGTGCAGCATATAAATCCTGTCTTTAATAATAACACATAGCCATTAATAATAACTCTTCAGACAGAACATACTTTTTGTGTGTGTTATGAGAAACATCCAGAAAAACAGATGGATTTTCCAATTTTTCTTAATTTATGTCACATGAGCCAATATTTTTAGTCATTTTCTTCTTTATCTGTTTCTTACAATTTTTGTCATTTTTCAAACAATACAAAAAGTTTACTAATATATTAAATGAATAATGGCAGAGAACTTATTACAAAATATAAAATTATTTATACTTTAAATTGAACATGATTCATAATTACTGACTAATAAGTCAAAACATCATAATTTGGTAAAATATAGTAATTTAAAAGTGCATACAAACATAATAAATTAAAAAAAAAAGAAGGTAACATCATTCTGAATAACCAGGTAACAGGTAAGAAGGTAACATCATTCTGAATAACCAGACAACAATTAAAGAAAAGAAATTCATTCAGAAAGACATTACATGCTCCATGTTCATCAAACAGAAATTCTCACGTAAATTCGGTTCAAAAGTATAGCACTTGTGTTACATGAATTGTTATGGAAGTTTTGTAAGAAATTACAAAAATGCATAGTCTGTAAAATTTAACAGGAAATTTATGAGAAGTTTTTAAGGAAAGACAAAATGGGACAAAAGGAAATCAGGAATTCACAGAAATATCCACTGACAATAAGCAAATGACTATAGAAGGAACATCCTCCACTGAGGTAGGGTTAAACTATACTAAACTATACTCGGAACCACTTCTCAGTATTCAATTCCTAGTGAAATCCAGTACCCCAATTATGAACTATATCCATCTGACAGAAAAATGTTCTATCTGAAGGGTTAAAGTGGAAAAAAACAAATAATCAGAACTAGATCCATAATAATGAAACAAATTTTCATTTCTATACAGAATTATATAAAATAATAACTAGATATTTAAATTGAAATAGAAATTTCTCAAACTTGGAGAGTAAGCAAAAACAAAAACATTTTCTTCAAAATCACTTTCAAATTTTAACACCCGTAAAATGTGAAAAGTCACCTTATACAGCATTTATTAAATCTTCAAGCATAATAAGAGTTCCTTTTAATCAAACAAAGATGTAGTCTACCTTTCAGGAAAATATAATTCATACAAATACAAGGGGGAAAATAAATAAATAATATAGAATGTAAGGAAATAGATTCATTACCATACAATGCCCTGAGCGCCGGAACCAATAGGTTTCAGATTTTGGTACCTCTTGAGGATGGTGAACTTGGTGTCCCCGACCTCCACTGTGTAGAACATTGAGGAGAGCCGTGAACTCATTTTACCGGTGAGGAAAGGCATTCGCACCTGATAAGAACAAATATACAAGCCAACAAAATTAATATTATTAAACAAGTTTTTAAAAATTAATATTAATAAAGAAGCTTTATAAAACTAATATTAATAAAAAAACATATATTAATCAAAGCATAAATAACAATACAGTCGAATCTTTAGAAATCAAACACGAAGGTTTCTTGAAAAAAAAAAAATTGATTTATGGAAATTTCGATATATTGAAAGATTGCAATTTTTTACCTTTTTCAGGCTAAAAACAATTATAGCTGTTCTTAGGGCTAAAGAAATATCAAAGGCAATTTTGGGGGGTTAATGATGTAACAAAGATCAATTTTTAGGGTTTAAGAAAAACAAAACTGAACGATCATTAGCACTTATTTTAAAAATTGTGCAAATCACATCTCTGATTGAATTTTTTTTACAAATGTACATTTATAATTTAATAAGGACGTGTATTAAAAATATGCAAGGATAGATAAAAATTAATTTATTTTTGTTTTCGCGCAAAATAGCTTCTAAAGTCTATTTGTGAATAGTTCACATCACGAAAGTCATGTTTAGGCGCTATGCTCACAACAAGAAAGGCAAAGTTAAACTGAATTTAAAACGAAAATTTCACTCACAATGTTCGAAAACAGATTCAGAGAAATTAGGTACTCCTATACTTCTTTTGAAACAAAATCTTCCCTGAATTTCCATTGCTTTGCAAACCAGTGGAACATTTTTTTTCCTATTTAATTATTCCCCGTTCTTATGTACATAAACTAAGGGTTCTTTTAAGATGACAATTACATTTTATATTTTTTTAAATTGGAAATTTTTGTTCGATACGTAGACATTTTATTTGATATACAGAATATTTGCTTCTAATAAAAATTCAAGATTTCTAAAAAAAGTTCGATATTTAGAGATTTTCGATATATGAAAGTTCGATACACAGAGGTTCAACTGGATTTATGAATGAGTTTTAATACCCAAGCAAAAAGTAAATTAAAAAAATATAAATATTTCAAAAAATAAAATAAAAAAAAGGATGATAAAACATAAAATTAGTATTAAATATATAAAGCAAACTATCAAAGAGAATGAATTGCAATAGTGGGGATCAGTTCCAAGAGATACTTTATAAAATCAACAAGCATCAAGTAACATTAATTTTTTTAAGTTTTAAGATAAAATATTCAATTTTAAAACTGAAAATAGCAAAAGGTGAATTGAAAATAATTGAACTAGTATCCAATAAATAAATTCGCATTGGCCTGCCATGTTCCATACGGTGTACGAGTACATTATTAAACTGTTTGGAAACATTAAAAGTTCCAGTAACCAGCAATTCAGGAGTTCATAATAACTCGACATGCTAAGAATAATTTATTTTTAATTTTTATTATTTATGTCTTATATAATTAACTAAATTTAGCTTTCATAAAAAAAAAAAAAAATAAAAAAAAAAAAAATAAATAAATGTTATTCTAAACATTGATAACTATTAATAACTGAAGATGTCCTTTGAAGTTTAAACTACAAAGCCAACATAGTAAACTGATTCAGTAAATGGCCATCATTTGCCCAGCACCTGTTGCTTCAAGATCAAACAAGTGGTAAGTGATCAAATAAGTGATGAACACCCCAGAATTCGATAGCAGGTTAATTATAATTCATTTTTCTATGAGATTTAGCAAAACACTTGTGATTATATAATTCATCATTAGCAAAACCAACCATAATAAGAGTTGCGACTTCTCGATTTTCAATTAATTAACACAAGCCCATGAGATAAATAATCTTGCTTACTAAAAAGATTAGATACCTTATCCACTCCTGCAATTGAAGTTATTCATCATAATTTATACTGTAATATAACCTTTTCTTGATTAAATAATCTGTTTTTAAAATATATTTCGAGATAAACCAACAATTATAATGAAGATAGAGATAATTGTGTTTATTGAAGGCAATGAATAAAAATGTTAATAACTCTAAACATATGAAGAATTTATATTGATAAAAATTATATTACAATTGCAATAAATTATATAATTATAATTTATAAAATTTATTTTTATTGATTTATATCATTGATGATTTTAAAAGGAATAGATAATGTAAAATATATTCAAAATATTTTATAAAGAAAGTTACACTTTACAAGATATATTGAAAATAATGTATTACGAATAATTTTTTTCAACCTTGTTAAGCTCAAAAGGCATGTGTTCCAAAGGGGTTTAATTTACTAAGTTAGTAAACTATTCACAGATGTATACTTTAGGTAACAATAACAATAAATATTTCAGTCCTGGTAAAAAAGTATATTAGATATTATTTCAATAAACAGGATGTCCAGTGATAAGGTATGAAAAAATTCAAGCATTGTTCAAGAATTTCAAGGCTGTGAACTGTAAAATTCAAGGTGCTTTTCGACAATTCATTCGTTTCAATTTAAAAAAAAATTGGAACCATAAAAGTATTTGGTCTTCTCCTGATAAAATATACAATTAGGAGTTGAGAATGAATTTGAATAATTATAAAAATTGTTATGTAACTCCTAACACTGAGAACTCAACGCATCGCAAAAAATAAAAACAATTACAAAATGCAGCACAATACCAATAATTTTAAGTGTAAATAAATAACATAATTCACTTATTGGAATACATTTAACCACAATTTTATCCACAAACTTATTTTATAAAAAAAAACAAATTATATCGACGTGCTATTTTGAAAAAGCTTAACCGCCACTTAGCTAACTTTACAGGAAAGACATGAAACGATTTTTCCCCAAATAACAATATATTTTTTTTAAATTTTATTCTTTATTTTATAGAGTAGGAGTTTACTAACCTGACAAAACCTTTATAATAACAATACATTTTAAAGGATTCTAGCGCTGGTTAAGGCCAGAGTGACGACTGAGAGTCGTTAGTATTTGGTGCTTACGTCATCAATATTCGATTTTTAGACCATTTCCAATTTTTTTTTCTCGATATATCGTGAGCGGGAATCGATAGAGGCGGTGTTTACGTCCCAAAATCAATTAAAACCTAAATTTCGAATTTTTGGTGCTTAAACCTTTTTTCAAAAAACGACGTCGATATATTCTTATAATTAATTGTATGTATATAATTCCAAGGAAGAGTAATTTGAGACTTAAGCATCAGACGGAAGTATTAATCAATTATAATGTAACAAATGAACAAAAATAAATAAAATTAGCCCATACATATATACTTTCAGGGAGGGATATTTGAAAATTGCCCGTTGCAGAGAAGTGTCCGTTAAGAGAGATTTCACTGTAAATAGAATTAAATATGAATAATATTATTTAATATATTTATAATTGAACGAGAATATGTTTCATTTTATTATGTTTGAATTGAATATTTTTCAAGATCCAAAACTTCGTGGACGTGAGTAATAACAATTATTACTCATATTCTTGATTATAGGAATAAAATTAATCATGGAAATCCCTTATCCTACTCACACCGCCCTGCCCTCTTACTGAAGGACAAGGGGCGAGAACCTTCGAAAGTTATAATAAGAAGACGAGTGTAAATCGGTTGAAATTGAAACTGGGAGTTGTTTGGAGCTGGAACCTAGTAGAATGGTGAAACTGGAACGGTTACAGCTAATAGGTTATTTTACCGTTCCGTAACATCTCTAGTTCACTTAGCCACAGATAGAGTGAGCTGTGAAATTTGCGAGGCAATAAAACGAGAACGTGTTTGAGACAGCCGTCCTGATAGTCATCAGATAAATTAGAGGAAAGAGGATTTTCTAACGTTCTAGGAATTAGCAATGCTAAGGTGAACAACTACGGCATTAACCCTCTTCAATATTTAATACACTTCTTGCCAAGCACTAATGGAAAACAGAATTATTACAGAAATTTTGTAATTATAAATAGAAATAGAAATTCTGTAAAATATTTTTACAGAAAAAACTAAAAATTCCCGACGATTTGCCGTTTTTCAAGCATAATTCCCGATTTTTTTCCGACGCGAAAAATACAAGCTGAATTCTCAATCTAGAAGGAATTCAAGGCTGCTGGACATCCTGAATGAAAGACAAAATAAAAAAAAAAATGTTTGACTTTCACGACTCCAATAAACCATCAAATTTCTACCACATTCAATCCGAATTCCTGCGTAAAATCATCAATGACCATTATAATGCAACCAATAAAATTATCTACAACGACCTTAACGGCAGATTTGGCCAGAAATTATGTACATGATATTATGTAACTTAGTTCCTAAGCGATCCGAGAAAATCTTCCGAGGCTTATGAAAATAAGATGGGCCCTGGAACTTCTAATATAGAACTGTCACCTACGGCAAGTTTCTTCACAAGTCACAGTAATTTAATTTTGAACGGACAGCATACTCGTATTTGTCTGAGGCGTTCTAAATACAGTTTTAAACCTTAATGAACGAATTTAAAAAAAAATATTTTGAGTTAAAAGCAAAGGTATGTAAAATATGTTCAGTTCTCACCATCAACTGCCCATCATCAGATGAGTGTGTAACGGGAAGGGAAGAGATCGTACCACCTCACCAGCATCACCTGCAAAGATGAAAAAAGAATTAATGAAGCAAGGAAAAGTAATTTTGCAATAATTAAACAAACGCATATATTAATTGAGGTATGACCTTGGTCCCTCAACACAACGTAATAAACCAATACAAACAGTGATATCATAACCAATAAACATTCTTTAAAAATAGCTCTAATATTTTTAGCACAGTCGTGATCAAATTCAAATTATGCTCTTTCTTCTTTTAAATTAAAGTGAAATAGGCACTTTGATTGAAACTAATCATCAGTTGACGTACGCATGATAGTACACAAGGATCAATCTAATTAAGGATTGAATATTGAAGATTTTTGCTTAAATGAACAAATAAATATCTCCAATAGTCCAATCTTAAATTTATTCCCATCCATAACAGAAAAAAAACAATTATATACCGGAATTACTGACAAAACCCCGACCCCTAAATCGTACCAATTACTTACAAACACCTCACCTTTCTTCCATTACAGTCATTTCCATTACTAGTTCAGTGCGAGAACAAACCAGTACAAACTTTTCTGTTTGATATAATCTACTTGAACCTTGGTGAGTACCAACATGCATTTGAT
The DNA here is from genome assembly GCA_948150685.1 of Rhaphigaster nebulosa. NCBI lineage: Eukaryota > Metazoa > Arthropoda > Insecta > Hemiptera > Pentatomidae > Rhaphigaster > Rhaphigaster nebulosa. The sequence continues at coordinate 158,405,247 of OX411309.1, read as the reverse complement.
CTCTTGTCTTAATTAAATTCATAAACCTTTTATAATACTAATTTATATTACATTTAATTTAATATGTATAATAATACCAAACTGTATTTTGAATTGCTTGTTTTTGAATTGTTGTGTGGTTTTAGAACTGAAGATGAATGCTAAACATTAGTTTTCAATGAAAACAAAATTATAGAAGTGGCAAATAATTTATCAATCCCTAATTAGAAATTAATCATTATAGGAATTAATTGATTTTTATCCGAGGCTTTGAAAATCCAATATGGAACTATATATCACTAAAATGTGGATTATACTAAAAAATAAAACAAAAAAAAAGGTACAATACCAATAAATGAGTAATAAATTACATACTACTCTTTAAAGACGATTACAAAAAAGTTGCACAAGTCGGTAATTAACAACAGACTAAGTAATAAAAAGAAGTGTAATAAAACGATTAAATGACCTATGAAAGAATTAAGATGAGAAATCTCAATTTGCAATCTGTAATTAAATTAAATGACAAGAATAATACAGAGAAAAATTTGACACTCTGGATGATAAATATGTAATGGCCTATATTTTGATGGGAAAGGAGCTAGCGGGAAGAAAAGTAACTGTTCTTAAGAAGATTCAGCTGGTCAACAACAATAAATCAGGCTCATTTCAATAGGTTTTATTGTGCCAAATAGATTTTTAACAAATATGGCTAAATATATTTGCAATAATATAATATTTAACTTGAGAAGCGAACATTTAATTTTGAGTTGCCATTTTTGGTTTATTTTCAACAATGAACCTTTGTAATCGACCAAGAAAAAAAACATTTAACTCTCCTCAATATTTGATTTTTTACGTTTCAAGATAAATAGAATCCAAAAATCAAATTAAAAAAAAAATCCAAATATCCGCGGCTTTTCTCCGAAACTACAGGGCCAATTTTTTTGAGATTCGGCACCTAAGCCACAGGTCACCTCAAGATGATCCTCGGAACTCGACATTTCAATCCACCGTTTCATTTCAAAATGGCGGCACATTATTCCTCGCCCATTTATGTATTTGTATTGAATAATATCTCTTTCTGTATTAATTTTCCTTTATTCATTTTCACCTTATATTTTCCTTTCATTATTTCGGGGTATTCCCCATCAGGACGTCTTACATCTACTACCTTTATATTAACCCTTGATTCTATTAATCCATATGCAATAATATATAATTATTTTTTTTTTAAATAAATATTATACAAGCAGTATATTAACTATCGAATCCTTTCACCATCACTATTTATAAAATATAATTGATTAAACGAATCAAGGAATATTCTGAAGGCTGTAGATGTGAAATGTCCTAATGATCGGGAAAATACCCCGAAATGCTGAAAAAAGTAAGGTGGAAATCAATAAAGGAAAATTAGTCCAGAAAGAGATATAGATATTACAAAATAACTAATAGATATTACAAAATAACTAATAGATATTACAAAATAACTAATAGATATTACAAAATAACTAATAGATATTACAAAATAACTAATAGATATTACAAAATAACTAATAGATATTACAAAATAACTAATAGATATTACAAAATAACTAATAGATATTACAAAATAACTAATAGATATTACAAATTCTTCTAACGTATAAAAAATTGAATTTAAAGTAAATCTAAATAATTTTATATATACACATACATAGTCGAACCTCTGTTTATTGAACATGAAGGTTCCTTGAAAAAAATTCGATATATGGAAATTTACATATATATAGAAAGATTGCAATTTTACATTTTAGAAGTATCAAAGGGATTTTTTTTTTGGGATTAATGATGTAGCAAAGGCAATTTTTTGGGTTTAAAGAAAAACGAGACATAACGATCATTAATACTTATTTGAAAAATTGTACAAATTACATCTGTGATTGCAGATTTTTAACAAATGTATATTTATAATTTAATAAGGGCATGTATTAAAAATACATAAAAATTAATTGATTTTTGTTTTCGCGCAAAATAGCTTTTGATGTCATTTTGTGTATGACTTCATTCAGAAGTCATGTTTAGGAGCAATTTTCACAGAAAGAAAGACAAAGTTAAACTGAATTTAAAATGAAAATTTCATTCTATGTTAGGAAAGAGATTCAGAGAATTTAGGTACTCCTGTGCTTCTTCTGAAACAAGATGTTCCCTGAATTTCCATTGCTTTGCAAACCAGTGGAACATTTTATTTTCTTATTTAATTATTGCCCATTCTTATGTACCTAAACTAATGGCTCTTTTTGATGACAATCACCATTTTATATTTTTTTAAATGGGAATTTTTGTTCTATTTATATAAATTTTATTCGATATACAGAATATTTTTTCTAAAATAAATTCAAGGTTTCTAAAAAAAAATTGAATATATAGAGATTTTCGATGTATGGAAGTTCGATATTCGGAGGTTTGACTTTGACTCTATGTGTGTGTGTTGGTGTTTGTGTGCGTGTGTGATTTATAACTATTTAGAACTAATAAACCATAGCGTAATAATCTGTAGCGTTTTTTTTAAAAATACGTTTGTTATTCACAATAATACAAATGCAACGAAACTAAATGTTTTTACATTATAACAAAAGTGTTACGATTAAATACAAAAGTTTTCTGTAGATAATGAAGGCTGAGGATTTTCTAAGAATGGTACTGATCATAATTTACCAATAATACAGAAATAACTTTGAAAATAAGTCTGTACGTCTGAGATAAACAGACGTAAGTAAAATCTTCAATGTTACAAAAAGGAGAGCAAAAATAAGCTTCAGAACTCACTGCATCAATTACAGGAGAGTGGATAGTGGTCATCTTTATTATATCAAGTGTTAATTATTTTATTACTAATTTTTCATTATTTATGATACTTATACTGAAAAACTATTACCATAATAATGAAAATATTACCAATCGAGACAGCAAACTGTTACAAATATCTGGGCATCAGTCTAACGTATAACTTATGTTTAAAAACACATTTTAAACTTGAACTCGCAGGTTTCAAAAATATTTTGAATGTGGTTTGGTCTAGATTAATGTAAAACAAGCAAGTCCCAATGAAGAAAAAAATCGATGTTTTTAACTCCACAGTAAGAGCAGTATTGTGCTATTGTGCTACGGTGCGCAGGTATGGGGATACCAAAATTCAGATTCGGTGGAGAAACTGCAAAGTTATTTTGTAAAAAGACTAATTGGGGTGCCCGTTACAACACCAAACTACATGCTCTATCTGGAGACAAAATTAATTCCTCTACATAGTTACTCCATATACATAAATTATCTTATAAAGGTATTAAATCTGGAAAATAATCGGTTACCAAAAATAATAGCTGTTAAAAGGATCGAAAACAAATTAACTAGTGTGAGTGCCTTGAGAAAACTAGGCAGGAGTGTTGGTATAGAACTTTCAGCCGGGGGTTGAAGGGGTTACTAGGCCAGCTAGTAACACACAAAACTAGCTCCGTATCCAGATTAAATGAACAAGCCAGAGATGGATTTATCGAACGAGTTAGGGTGCCGAGCATCATATAATGTACAGTAAATTAAATTATGATGTCACCAATTTCGAGTCAGGAAAAGACATTATATTAGGCTTATTTTCAAGACTAAGGGAGAATTATTTAATTTAAACGACCAACCTTGGACAAATAAAATTTTAAAAAATTGCTCTTTGTGGCGCCTGTGAAGTTGACATATCATTTGGTGGAAACTCACAAGCTTTTGAGAGTTGTGGCTTCCTTTCAAATAGTTCTAGAGTTCCTGATAGATTAAACAAATAGTTCCGTTCGTTAAAGCAAAAAAAAAACAAAAAAACGCTTCCGAACAAGTGATATGCCAACTTCACACTTTGAAGTTCACATCTCACTTCGAAGGCTCATAATTTCCTTGCTATCAACATTAGAGCTAAAGTTACTTGGGATAATTTACAGAAATCTGAAGTATGCCAACAGAACTCTCAAGAAATGAATTGATTTCCGACGAAAATGTTTGCCGAAAATTCTGACGAAATATTACAAGTCCGAAGGGGTGAAAAATTTTCAAGGTAACTGGTTGTTTTCTCGAGAGTTCTGAGGAGTTCTCATAGCTGAGTGTTTGACACATGGAGCGAAAAAAAACAGTTATGGCGTCTCGAATTTTTGTAACTTCCTTGCTATCAACATTAGAGCTTAAGCTAATAAATATTATCGATACAACTCCTCGGGATGCTACCAGAACTCTCGAGAAAACAACCGGTTACAATGAAAAAATGAAGCAGTAAAGTTAAGTGAAAAGAGTGAAGGAAAGAAGGATTATGAATTAGATGAAACAATTAAGTAAATTATACATGATATGATAAAATAAATAAATATTTTAAATGTCATCTTTAGAATGTCTTGCAATGAAAGAAAGGGTTTACCGTATTAGTTACCGTATTAGTTACCTTATTAGTTACCGTATTAGTTACCTTATTAGTTACCTTATTAGTTACCGTATTAGTTACCTTATTAGTTACCGTATTAGTTACCTTATTAGTTACCGTATTAGTTACCTTATTAGTTACCGTATTAGTTACAGTATTAGTTACCGTATTAGTTACCGTATTAGTTACCGTATTAGTTACCTTATTAGTTACCGTATTAGTTACCGTATTAGTTACCGTATTAGTTACCGCATTAGTTACCGTATTAGTTACCGTATTAGTTACCTTATTAGTTACCTTATTAGTTACCGTATTAGTTACCGTATTAGTTACCGTATTAGTTACCATATTAGTAGTCATTTCAATTAATATTGTCCATATATTTTATTATATCATGTATATTGATTGCACTTTATTGTTTCATCTAATTCATAATCCTTCTTCCCTTCACTCTTTTCACTTAACTTTACTGCTTCATTTTTTACAATACATATTGTCATCTTTTTCTTTTTATACTTCATATATTTTTACCTTTCTTGTAATTTCTGTTTTAATAATTTTTTACTGTTACTCGTACTGCCTTTGTCGTTTTCAATGTTGTTATTTTCTTTTTTATTTTAGCCCTGATTATGGCCACAAATTTAGTCCGAAACGTTGGCAAGAAATAAGTCTTACTTATTAATGTGTTAGTCTTTTACCGCACCCCACGACCAACTTCTTCCTTACATATATCTCCAAACTCACTCCATTAGGAACTTATTATAAATAATATACATACTTTCTTAATTCATCAGCGGAATTCTTCACAGTAATCCCTTAAGTCTTTAAAGCCTTTAAAACAATCTAAGGTTAATTCGTATTAAACTTATTTAATGAAAATCCCATGGAAAGTACGAGAGGCCGATATCGGGGCAGTATGGCGCATTGCGGACCCAGGCGCCTTTCATTACTCTAAGCTCTAGACTTTCAGCAATACATCACCTCCTCATAACTTGAAAATATAATGAATTATCAACTATTATACAATGATCTTAACAGAATAATAATTACAGAAATTAAACATATTGCTAAAAAAATAAACTAAAAGTATCAGTGACAAATGCTTCAAAGTAATGGAATCGGCCCACAGCCGAAAGGATCAATAATGATTTGACAGTTCTAAATTAATACCACAGCAACCCTTCATACCTCAGTTGCTGGAACAGCTTTAATTTTAATTGAAACTAGTTTGGTTTATAAATATATATAAACTAGTATACCCGAGCGAGAACTCTCGGATTAGATATCAATGCTTATTCTAATCCCAAATACATTCGAGGTGTAAGCCATATTAGGGAAACAATATAATATTACCAAAAAATTTTATTTAACACACACATTTGGTGAAGCTACATAGTTTGTAATGACTATGTTGAAGTTACAGTTCATACTTAATAAGTAATTAGCTTACCCCACTGGAAAACATCTCTTAAGTTTAACAGTAAGGCGATAAGCTTCAACTACACCGTTTTCTATGTGTAGTATTCATATTTAACAGTTAGGGTTGGACATGGGAAACAATATATAATTTTGCACTCATTAAAAGTTTTTGTAAACAGACTCAAATTGATATAAAGTTGCCATGACAACGGTACGTACGCAAGATGGCATGAGGCCCGTGCTGAGCTATATCGTGCGTTATCTCAAAAACGGTAGGATTTTATGCTTTAAAATGCTGGACCAATACGCTCCACAGGAGCGTGTATGATCTTGATGCCCGCGTCAAAATCTTTAAAACCCTACTTATCCCGTCTCGATCCGTTGACTCTCAGTCGTCAAAGTTTTGAAACCTTCCAGTTTTTTCATCACTTTTATTTAAGCTCTTGTAAGATTTTAAGGAACAAAATCAGGATTCGTCACTTCTCCGTGAAATTCTATTTCTTTTGATACCTCAAATGTCAAAATCCATCGCTCCTGAGAGCCGGAAAAGGGATCTATACTACCGTAATAATATATGGTAGTGATCTCTCATAATGCAACTGATTATAAAAATCCATAAGGCAAGATGGCCTAAAATTTAAGAGTATGACGCATTTATATGCGTTATATAATTACAACTGATATATAAAACAAAAAAAAAATATTATCAAATGGAATTAATTCTATATCTTTATATTAAAATTTTTTCATCAGAAAAGATAACAAATTTAAGAAGTAATCATTGTTATTTCTAAGGACTAGTTTTGACGTAAACTGTAGACTTTTTTTTTTGTTAATATTTTTATCAGCTAAAAAATTAAATATTTAAATTAAAAATTGTATTCATGGATTAGCACATGAAATAAAAAAAAAAAAAAAAAACGGTATCCTTCGAACGTGAGATAAGGATCGAAAGATAAGACCCGACCAGCAACTGCATGCAGAACTAATGCACTTAATGGCACCCACTTTCGAGGCTTATAACCATTGTGTATTTTTTTTTTTTGGAATAAATTACATTTCTAGCATGAACACAGATGCGATTATATATATGTGTGTATATATATATATATATATATATATATATATATATATATATATATATATATATAATTATACCATTTGGAATTCTGCATTAATGTTAAAATGTAAGGGATGGTAACTGGTTCAAAATGAATTGAAACTAGAATCAGTAAAGTATCCATTCCACTTTATTTATTGATACTTTACCGTATGGAGAGGGTCCGGATTGTGGTCAAGAATAAAATAAAATAGTTGTGTAACTATTTATTTAATCCCGACATTAAATAAATAGTTACAAAAATTTTACTTTATTCTCGACCGCTACCTGGACCATCTCCTTTTTCATTTAGTCCATTGTTGATAGATACCAATATAATAATCGGTGTTTCCGATACAGATAATAAGTAAACAGTTTGTTTGTAAAAAATAAATAAACCAAGTTAAACCTTTTAGAAAAATTATCTAAATCGAATATAAGTTAACATTTATTAACAGCTTACAATAATAATAATGAATATTAAAGTTAGTCCCTATTGCATATACACTACCTTAACTATATATTCCTTAAACCTATGTAAAAAGATAAATCTGATGCGATGCGCACATTGCGCACAAGTTTTTTTTTTTTTTTTTTTTTTTTTTTTAAATAGTAATAATTCACAGGAACATTTCAGCATATACTTCTTTACGTCTTCTCTCACAAAAGAACAATAAAATAGTTTTTTAAACAATTGCAGTAGGACAATCCAGTGCACTATATAGGTTTGTCAAATTCAAAATAAATTTTAAAAGGTTCTATGGAAATTCCATTTAGGTTCCATTAAATAATATTAAAAGTAATAAGTGTTCTAGTTCAATATGCTGTATCTTTGTTAATACTGGTCAGATATAGCCTTTTTTTTTTTTGATAATTTAATTACTTTTCATATGATCATAAACATAATTTATCATAAAATGCAAGTAACTTTTCTTTTCGTCATAACGCTTTTCCCCGTAGTTTTTCAGTGATGTATTAAAAAGTTAAAGGGCTTTAAGGGACAGATTTTTGGCAAGTTTCAGCAAAATCGTTGGAGCCGTTTTCGAGAAAAATGTAAAATCGATAATATTAAGTGGCATTCCCGGTAAATAGATTTCAGGCAAAAGGTTGCTATAAAATCCCAGAGGTATACCTTCACGCGAGGCTGGTTCACATGCAGACACATGCACAAACCATTTTTCGAGACTTTGTTATTTGGACTTAAGGAACCTTAAAACGTGTATTTCTCTTACTAGTAGTTAATAATACCTTCCCTTACATAGTAATACTTTCCCTGAATTGAAAACTAGTTTCGAATGTTATTACATTCATCTTCAGTTCTAAAAACACACAAAAGTTTAAAAATAAGCAATTCAAAATACAATTTGGTATTATCATACATATTAAATTAAATGTAATATAAATTAGTATTATAAAACATTTAAGAATTATGAATTTAATGAAGACAAGAAATCAAATACAGGTTGGTACTCACCAAAATTTAAGTAGATAACTTGGCTAGATATTACCATAATTATAATTAACCTAGTTATAATTATACTTAACCTATTATAATTAATCTACTTAAACCTTGGTGAGTACCAACTTGTATTTGATTTCTTGTCTTCATTAAATTCATAATTCATAAATGTTTTATAATACTAATTTATATTACATTTAATTTAATATGTATGATATTACCAAACTGTATTTTGAATTGATTATTTTTAAATGTTTGAGTGATTTAAGAACTGAAGACGAATGAATAACATTCGAAACTAGTTATCAATAAAAACAAAATTATAGAAGTGGCAAATAATTTATCAATCCCTAATTAGATTGATTCTTCTATACTATAATGCGTACGTCAACTGAAGTGAAAGTAAAACATCAAGTCACAAAACGATGAAAATCAAATAACAATTGAAACCGAATGCGTTATGAAGGAAGGGAGGTATTTAGGTCCAGCCAAAAAGCCTATACGGCATGTCCCAGAGTATAATATTACACAGAATAACCAACAACTCTCGGAATCTTCAGGTTTTATTCTTTACCTGTAGAGGAAGCCCGTCCTTCCTCCCTCTTCATCTTGGTGTCCTGCAGCATATGAATTCATCTTTTTAATATTCTAAAAATGTTTCCTTAGGTCTCTTATGTATATTCAATAATTCACTGTGACGGAGCCATGTTAGATATAATTTAAGCTAATTCCTTTGTAGGTTTCTCCTAAGTTCACTACTAGCGTAAATGTTTATTCTAACAATTTTATTTTATTTGTAAACATTTACATAAAACAATTAAGTTGTTGAACTCACGGCTTGTACTTAATCCTTACATAACAAAATTATCATATGCATGTTAGGTTTTAATATTTATAATTTAACGCTCTTAGAAAAAATATCTGATATGGACACCCCATGACTTCCTTGTACGCCTATTAAACTTTAAATCGGCGACTCAAAAAGTGACTCTGAATTTGGTTATTAGTTTATGAAGATAGCAGTATCTTAAAAACGACATTCGGCGTCACGACGTCCATCTATTGACACATACAGACACACATAAGCTCTTGTTTATGAAGGTTTTATTCCGTTATTATATGTCGTTTTCTGTCTGTCACTTGACAAAGCATTGGAAATGACGGTTTCCACATTTTAAGCGGAGGAACTCACTCAACTTATATCTTATTCTCCTGCTGCAGACTTGTTCAGCTCACAAATGGGGAGGAAAACTAGTATTTTACACTCAATTCTAACACATAAAATAAGTAATACAATTGTTTAATAAGAGTGGAAAAAATCCCGTTTATAACCTTTATCACCGAACCATATGATCTCTGTATTAAATGTAGATATATACATGTCTTAAGTTTATTATGACCTACAAGCAAAGAACCCCTTTCAGCTCTTCAATTTCAACAGAAATTTATTTATTACTTATATTGATATAGAAGTATATTTTACCAAATTTGATAAGTTTTACTTTATATTTTAAAATAATTTTTAATGAAAATCAATAATGATCTTCAAGTAAAGTTACCACTTCCGGTAATCATGTAGTGACCAAAAAGGATTGTGAACCTAACTAGATTTTACAATTCCAAATACAAAATTTTAACTATTTACGGCAAACAGTTTTTGAGTTATGCGAGATACGTACGAACGAACAGACGCCACGACGAAATTTGTCAAAATGGATTCAGGGATGGTCAAAATGGATATTTCCGTTGAAATCTGAAAACCGAACAATACTTCCTTTACTGCGAACAAGGAAGTAAAAAGAAAATTATATTCATTGTCATCAAGATAAGAAAAAAATGTGAGAGAAAAGATTATTCAAAGATTTTTTCGTCGCGCGAAATTTAATTTATACGAGAAGAGATTATAAAATAACAATTTTTAAAAAAAATCCCGTTATACACTAAGTATTTGAGGAAGTATATTAAACATTTTAATATAAGGTTTGAAGAAGACAGAACAGACACCTTTGAAGTATTGAAGTTAGATGGACTGTAACTAAGGAGAGTTTCATTAAGAAACAGGCTCAATTTAGATTTAGATTTAGATTTAGATTTAGATATACATTAGATGTCACCAATGGAATGTATAATACTGGCACGCAGTAACCTAAGGTAGACCGGAATAGATTGAGGGAGCTATGTGGAATCCTATATGCCAAGCCAATTAAATTCGGAACATGAAGCCAAACTGCAGTTTTAATGAGTTATAAAATAAATAAAGAATGCTTACTAAATGAGACGTAAAATAAACAACATTCAAACAATGTAGTTTGCATCATTTTACAATTCCAGATATAATTTAACGTTTAGGGACGGGTAATGTGGAAACGATCCTCTTTAATATTAACTACTAGACAAACTCCTTTAATGATGAGATGAGATAAGCATCTGGATTATACTGGTTAAATCGTGATTTATAGAATGAAAAACTTTATTGATGCAGGCTTTATTACTTAATAAACCTTAACGATAAAGGACCGTTGAGTTTATCGATCCCATGGGCCAACCGCAATAAACTGAACACTCTCCCAACAATTTATTAGAATGCTTACATTTAAGACAACGAATATGATACAAATAGTGTTCCAGAGTGTCAGGTTCGGAGAGGTGTGGGCTCGATTCCCATCAAGGTCCTTTAATATTTATATCCTCGAGGTCAGGTCAATTCGACACTTACACTGTCGTTAGGACAGGGCTGTAACTTCTACAGGATGTCTAGCAAACTAGTCTGAAGAAATCCTCAGACTTATAACAGAATTTACTCGAACCTATAATATTTGAAAATCTCTTTACGTAAATAATAATGATTTTTAATGAATTTTTTAACTATTAAAAGCACTTAGCTAACGTCGATACAAATAAACTTAATATTGAGAATAGAACTTTTACAAAGTTATTTATTGGACACTGCTATTAAAAAAAAACAACGAAAAAACGTAACAAATAATTGTACAATAGTTTATTATAGATTATTTTTGTTTATTTGTTAAATGTATTATTAAATATTGAGGCTGGTTTACACGAGTAAATTTCTTGATCAAACTCACTTTGATAAAAAAAAAAATTATTCGTGTAACCAACCGTTTACACCAGTAAGATTTATGATCAAAGTGAGTTTGATAAAAAACCATACTCGTGTAAACCAGCCTTTGATAACATTATTATAAGTGTTTCGTAATCATTCATCAAACAAAGATTGACTTTTTATTTTTTAGGCTTTTATATTTATCCTCTATCTTCATAAATGTGGTTTGATTGACCGACATTTTGAAACAAACGATGGTTATGTCGAGTTCCATTCTTGAAGTGTGACTATGGTGTCAAATCTAAAATAAACCAGAACAGCAGTCGAAGCCGAGAAAAGCCGCGGACAGCGGACGAACGGATTTTTTTTATTTTATTTTGATTTTTGGATTCTATGTACTTCTAAACGTAAAACGTCAAATTTTGAGGAAGTGTTAAATTTTGGTCTATTATTTTCAATAATAGACCTTTGGAATCGACCAAAGAAAAAAATTTTGTAACCCCCCTCCCCTCCCCCTCAAAATTTGAGGTTTTACATTTCAAGATACGTAGAATCCAAATATCGAATAAAAAAAAAATCCGTTCGCAGTAAAATTAGTGTTTTTATTGTATTTAAACGAAAGCTGACGAAATTTTCTACAAAAAGAAAAAAAAATCATTTAAATCGGACAAGTATTAGCTGAGATATAGCGTAATGAACTTGGTAGACTGATTCTCCGGGCGGCTAGTCATCGTGGCCCTACGCCTCCTGACGTATCTATTAGGCTTCTGACTTCTTCGTATCTCTCTGCTTTATTCTTCCTTGGATTATTTCTGCACTTCCTTTAGCTTCCTTAGTCTATCCTTTTTTTTTCCCACTGAAGTAGGAATCAAATATTTCCTCTCAATCATTTTACCCTCTGGTTGCATGTCCTAACCATCACAGCCTACTTGCATTGACACAGTTTTTTCTTAACACTCCCAGTTCGGCACTCTCGCGGCGATCATCTAGGGACAAGCTTCAAATTTCTTTTCCTTGGATGCCTACTGCTTTATTTTTTTTTCTTGGACAGAATAGATATTTTTGAAATATTACTAAGTGGAAATAATAAACCATTGTGTTTAAATGATAATTTGCAGCGTTTTTTCTTAGTCGATAACACAGGTTCATAATTGAAAATAATGAACCAAAAATACACTTATAGCCCGTTATCCAGAGCATACACTTATAGCCCGTTATCCAGAGCATACACTTATAGCCCGTTATCCAGAGCATACACTTATAGCCCGTTATCCAGAGCATACACTTATAGCCCGTTATCCAGAGCATACACTTATAGCCCGTTATCCAGAGCATACACTTATAGCCCGTTATCCAGAGCATACACTTATAGCCCGTTATCCAGAGCATAAATTTCCAGACAAAGTTAGAAAAAATATATTTTATTTTATGCATTATTTCCTCAGTAATTCGAGAAAATAGTCATGTCTCGATCAGGTGTCGAATTTTTTTATATTTAACGATTTATGTAAAAAAAATAAATATTTTAATTCATATTTCCGCATTCATCTCCGCTGTTAGAGATCAGAGAGAACTAAAAAAAAAATTCAACTTTTCAATATGAATACAATATGAGAACTGAACCAAGAACCTGCCCAGGCACGGTGAGAACAGAACCAAGAACCTGCCCAGGCACGGTGAGAACAGAACCAAGAACCTGCCCAGGCACGGTGAAAACAGAACCAAGAACCTGCCCAGGCACATTAGCGCATCCTTAGCTGCAGATTGAGGCAAATACAATCATTTCATTATCACTTATCACAAAGATATTAAGACGTTCCATATTACCACCACTGTCTATATAAATATTCTTTACAAAAGTAAATACAAGTAGGTAGTATTTTGTGTAAAGAACGGTAAAAATAAGCGTTTGGGATACTTGTATTCCAAAAAAAAAAAAAATAATACTCTTTTAATTCTTTCGAAAACAGAAAACAAAAATATAAACTTCTTATTTTGAATTGCTTATTTTTGATTTTTTTTTGTGTGTTTTTAGAACCGAAGATGAATGTATAACATTCGAAACTAGTTTTCAATAAAACAAATTTATAGAAGTGGCAAATAATTTATCAATCCCGAATTACATTTAAAATCATCATCCGATCTTTTGCAAGGTAAAATGTACACTTCTCCTGGACTAAATAGATATTAGCTTAGACTAGCTCGAACATCAATAATCCCGCTGTTTCCAACCCATTAGCTTAGACTAGCTCGAACATCAATAATCCCGCTGTTTCCAACCCATTAGCTTAGACTAGCTCGAACATCAATAATCCCGCTGTTTCCAACCCATTAGCTTAGACTAGCTCGAACATCAATAATCCCGCTGTTTCCAACCCATTAGCTTAGACTAGCTCGAACATCAATAATCCCGCTGTTTCCAACCCATTAGCTTAGACTAGCTCGAACATCAATAATCCCGCTGTTTCCAAGCCATTAGCTTAGACTAGCTCGAACATCAATAATCCCGCTGTTTCCAACCCATTAGCTTAGACTAGCTCGAACATCAATAATCCCGCTGTTTCCAACCCATTAGCTTAGACTAGCTCGAACATCAATAATCCCGCTGTTTCCAACCCATTAGCTTAGACTAGCTCGAACATCAATAATCCCGCTGTTTCCAACCCATTAGCTTAGACTAGCTCGAACATCAATAATCCCGCTGTTTCCAAGCCATTAGCTTAGACTAGCTCGAACATCAATAATCCCGCTGTTTCCAACCCATTAGCTTAGACTAGCTCGAACATCAATAATCCCGCTGTTTCCAACCCATTAGCTTAGACTAGCTCGAACATCAATAATCCCGCTGTTTCCAACCCATTAGCTTAGACTAGCTCGAACATCAATAATCCCGCTGTTTTCAACCCATTAGCTTAGACTAGCTCGAACATCAATAATCCCGCTGTTTCCAACCCATTAGCTTAGACTAGCTCGAACATCAATAATCCCGCTGTTTCCAACCCATTAGCTTAGACTAGCTCGAACATCAATAATCCCGCTGTTTCCAAGCCATTAGCTTAGACTAGCTCGAACATCAATAATCCCGCTGTTTCCAACCCATTAGCTTAGACTAGCTCGAACATCAATAATCCCGCTGTTTCCAACCCATTAGCTTAGACTAGCTCGAACATCAATAATCCCGCTGTTTCCAACCCATTAGCTTAGACTAGCTCGAACATCAATAATCCCGCTGTTTTCAACCCATTAGCTTAGACTAGCTCGAACATCAATAATCCCGCTGTTTCCAACCCATTAGCTTAGACTAGCTCGAACATCAATAATCCCGCTGTTTCCAACCCATTAGCTTAGACTAGCTCGAACATCAATAATCCCGCTGTTTCCAAGCCATTAGCTTAGACTAGCTCGAACATCAATAATCCCGCTGTTTCCAACCCATTAGCTTAGACTAGCTCGAACATCAATAATCCCGCTGTTTCCAACCCATTAGCTTAGACTAGCTCGAACATCAATAATCCCGCTGTTTCCAACCCATTAGCTTAGACTAGCTCAAACATCAATAATCTCGCTGTTTCCAAGCCATTAGCTTAGACTAGCTCGAACATCAATAATCCCGCTGTTTCCAACCCATTAGCTTAGACTAGCTCGAACATCAATAATCCCGCTGTTTCCAACCCATTAGCTTAGACTAGCTCGAACATCAATAATCCCGCTGTTTCCAACCCATTAGCTTAGACTAGCTCAAACATCAATAATCTCGCTGTTTCCAAGCCATTAGCTTAGACTAGCTCGAACATCAATAATCCCGCTGTTTCCAACCCATTAGCTTAGACTAGCTCGAACATCAATAATCCCGCTGTTTCCAAGCCATTAGCTTAGACTAGCTCGAACATCAATAATCCCGCTGTTTCCAAGCCATTAGCTTAGACTAGCTCAAACATCAATAATCCCGCTGTTTCCAAGCCATTAGCTTAGACTAGCTCGAACATCAATAATCCCGCTGTTTCCAACCCATTAGCTTAGACTAGCTCAAACATCAATAATCCCGCTGTTTCCAAGCCATTAGCTTAGACTAGCTCGAACATCAATAATCCCGCTGTTTCCAACCCATTAGCTTAGACTAGCTCAAACATCAATAATCCCGCTGTTTCCAAGCCATTAGCTTAGACTAGCTCGAACATCAATAATCCCGCTGTTTCCAACCCATTAGCTTAGACTAGCTCGAACATCAATAATCCCGCTGTTTCCAAGCCATTAGCTTAGACTAGCTCGAACATCAATAATCCCGCTGTTTCCAACCCATTAGCTTAGACTAGCTCGAACATCAATAATCCCGCTGTTTCCAACCCATTAGCTTAGACTAGCTCAAACATCAATAATCCCGCTGTTTCCAACCCATTAGCTTAGACTAGCTCGAACATCAATAATCCCGCTGTTTCCAAGCCATTAGCTTAGACTAGCTCGAACATCAATAATCCCGCTGTTTCCAACCCATTAGCTTAGACTAGCTCAAACATCAATAATCCCGCTGTTTCCAACCCATTAGCTTAGACTAGCTCAAACATCAATAATCCCGCTGTTTCCAACCCATTAGCTTAGACTAGCTCAAACATCAATAATCCCGCTGTTTCCAACCCATTTTTTTATTGTCTTTTTTATCTCGCCTTCTATCGGATTAGCCCAGCTCAAAATTCCAAAAACAAAAACCAGTCAAAATTGACTCTTGGTGCGAATTAATTCAGGCAGAGCTGGAAATTATCTTGATCCACTCTGGGCATTCCAGATATTTAAGCAATAAAAGTTTCTGAAGTTAGCTTAACTTTTAGGAGCCAACTAAACTCGAAATTTCGGCAATTTTTTTTAGGTTGTGGATTATAACAAAATTTCGTTTTTTTTAGCAATCAAAAGGTTTAGCTCACCTCAGAAACCGTTGCGGATTTATATTATGTATATATTTGGGATGCTCAGAGTGGATTAAAATCATTTCCAGCTTTGTTTGAATTAATAAAGTCTAATTTGATTGGGATACTCCAATAGGAAGGACTCCAATTAAAAAAAAAAAAAAATGGACGGGCAACATCCGGATTATAATGGTGAAAGGTTTCATCAAGACATTGCCGCCATGGAAAAAGGTCATCACGTTTCCATGCTTGCAGATTATGGCAGGACATCAATGAAAGGAGTGATGTTGCAGTCCAAGAAAAGGAACCCTTCAGAGGACAATAAATAAACAATTTCACTGACAATATGAACTATATTATATTCTTATTTAAATTAGTTTATTTGTATTGCATAAAAGAAAATATCTAAATGTTGTTTCTTATTCTGGACATTGTAATTGCGTATAACATCCGTATATCAATATAATAATAATAATAAGATAAATTTCTGTCTCTCATATTTTTTTTTTCTTACTCAATCAACAATCAAAATCAGCTATTTTCAGTAAAGCAAAATAATTATTTATTTTTTTGTTGGATAGTGTTATTAATCTGTTAATAAATCTTTGAGCTATTCTCAGCTAATATCCTGACAAAATGAGGTCTTCAGATTTTGCATACTCGAATACCTCCAAGAATGTTAGTTTAAACATTTTATTGTATACAGAATAAAAAAAAAATTGATTTATTTATTAGCCATCCGTTGGTTAATACCTTGAGATGCCCTTTAATCCTTTGAATTATGCTACTTGGCCGGGACACAAGGATGAGCCTGATGGGACACACCAGTAGGGACATAAACCACGGGCGATTAGAAGAGACGGTAAGATATGGTTCAGATACAGGGATATTGACCTCAGGTATAATTAGACTGCTGAATAGAGGAGGTGTAAATCAGGTGGGCGTTGGCGGCAGTTCTCGTAGATCACCGCGTATAAATACTTGGGCGCCTCTGGGAATTTCTCCCTTGCATATGTAGCGTCCTCTCCCTCTCCCATCTCACATTCTTCATCACCTGCTTGGCCGATTGACCAGCTTCCAAGAGGGTGGCGATGTGCAATTGATTCATGTTCAACAAAGGACATCCCATTATCCCGAAAGTTATCCAGGACTAGGTTTATTCAGTTGTCATCCGTACGATGGTATATAAGCATCAATCTAATGAGGGATTGATAAATTATTTCACTTCTATAATTTTGTTTTTATTGAAAACTAGTTTCGAATGTTATACATTCATCCTCAGTTCTAAAAACACAAAAAAATTCAAAAATAAGCAATTCAAAATACAGTTTGGTATTATTATAGATATTAAATTAGATGTAATATGAATCAGCATTATAAAACATTTATGAATTATGAATTTAATTAAGGCAAGAAATCAAATACATGTTGGTACTCGCCAAGAAACGGTTAAAAAAAAGTAATGCCATTGAGCAATTGTTTTTTCTGTTATAGATGGGAATAAATTTAAGATTGGACTATAGGAGATATTTATTTGGTCATTTAAGCAAAAATGTGGATTGGATTTGAAGGATTTTATTATTTCAAGTGTTTCGTATATATTTAATTTGAGGCTGTTTTCAACGTGATGTATTAATTTAACTGCTGAATCTTTGATGAATTTATGATTTTTTTCACTTAAATGAATTGCATAGTAATTCAAGGAATTCTCTGTCTTATTATTATATGCACGTATATGTTCCTTTAATCTCTGATTGAGCGATCTTCCAGTTTTTCCCGTGTATTTGGCTGCACAATCATTACAATTTACTTCGTAATTATTACCTTATTTTATAAATTCGGTACCTCGCTTGCTATTTTCATATTTATAATTTGTATGAAAACGTTATGCAGAAATAAGTAGTAGATAATTTTCTTCTCTTTAAAAAATAAACAACTAATGTTGTCCTGGAAACAACACTTGCCGAGATATTTTGAATATACCAGGCCAACGAAAGTTCTCCCGAAGGAAATTTTGTTGTAAAAGTATATTTTCACATGTTGGCTTCAATATAAAGAATACCCCAACCGTCAGAAAGTATATTTTCACAGGCTGGCTTCAATATATACCAGTCAGAAAGAAGATTTTCACATGCTGGCTTCAATATATACCAGTCAGAAAGTAGATTTTCACATGCTGGCTTCAATATATACCAGTCAGAAAGTAGATTTTCACATGCTGGCTTCAATATATACCAGTCAGAAAGTAGATTTTCACACGCTGGCTTCAATATATACCAGTCAGAAAGTATATTTTCACACGCTGGCTTCAATATATACCAGTCAGAAAGTAGATTTTCACATGCTGGCTTCAATATATACCAGTCAGAAAGTAGATTTTCAGATGCTGGCTTCAATATATACCAGTCAGAAAGTAGATTTTCACATGCTGGCTTTAATATATACCAGTCAGAAAGAAGATTTTCACATGCTGGCTTCAATATATACCAGTCAGAAAGTAGATTTTCACATGCTGGCTTCAATATATACCAGTCAGAAAGTAGATTTTCACATGCTGGCTTCAATATATACCAGTCAGAAACTAGATTTACACATGCTGGCTTCAATATATACCAGTCAGAAAGAAGATTTTCACATGCTGGCTTCAATATATACCAGTCAGAAAGTAGATTTTCACACGCTGGCTTCAATATATGCCAGTCAGAAAGTATATTTTCACACGCTGGCTTCAATATATACCAGTCAGAAAGTAGATTTTCACATGCTGGCTTTAATATATACCAGTCAGAAAGAAGATTTTCACATGCTGGCTTCAATATATACCAGTCAGAAAGTAGATTTTCACATGCTGGCTTCAATATATACCAGTCAGAAACTAGATTTACACATGCTGGCTTCAATATATACCAGTCAGAAAGTAGATTTTCACATGCTGGCTTCAATATATACCAGTCAGAAACTAGATTTACACATGCTCGCTTCAATATATACCAGTCAGAAAAAAAAATTCTTTTACCCAACATTTTGCAAGGTTTTACCTTTTTTTCATCCACATTTTCCCTGGACTAATTGGCAGCGGTCCTCAGATTTTGCTGTTAATTACTGAACTGCTTCCAGCACGTGCTCTGAAGCCCTCCTCACACGGTCAATATTATTGAGTAAATATCGAATTCCGTCTGATATAGATATTACAACAATAATATTGACATGCGTGGTATATGTATCACGTTTAATAATATTGACCGTGTGATGTGGGATTCATACGCATTTAAAACTACCATGGTACTACTACCAGACACTAAGGCCAGTAACAAGCAGTGTACCCTTCAACCCGATATTCAGTTGTGAGCGGTCATCCTTAATTTGCAGGCAGTCACGAAGGGTTGAATGGTTATTTTAAAATAATCGATTATTCGTTATTCGGTTGCTCCTCCAACCCACTACCGATTTTCCGGTCATTAAGCCAGTTGGTTTCGAGCTGAACGGTTACCACGAAGAAAATTCTATTTAATTTTTTTTTTTATAAAACAGGTTTATATACCGCAAAAAACTGATTTTCAGTGCGTGGGAGACATTTGATTTCAATATAACTTTATTTTACTCTGCACTCGTATTTCATTACAATGCATGTCGCTTTAGAACCAAGCCATTTATTTTGGGTCAAACTCTTTATTTTAAACTGATGCCATACGCATTATTAGGGATTGATAAATTATTTGCCACTTCTATAATTTTGTTTTTATTGAAAACTAGTTTCAAATGTTTTGCATTCATCTTCAGTTCTAAAAACTCACAAAAATTCTAAAACAAGCAATTCAAAACATAGTTTTGTATTATTATACATATTAAATTAAATGTAATATAAATTAGTATTATAAAACATTTATGAGCTATAAATTTAATTAAGATTTAAGGTTTAAATGGATTATATCAAACAGAGAAGGTTGCATTGGCTTGTTCTCGCATTGAACTAGTAATGAAAATGACTGTAATGGAAGAAAGGTGAGGTGTTTGTAGGTAACCGGTAAGGTGTATGGGTCGGGATTCTTTTAGTAATTCCGGTGAGTATTGTGTTTTTTCTCTAATGGATGAGAATAAATTCAAAAATAAGCAATATAAAATACAATTTGGTATTAATATATTATATTATTATTATTATTCATAAATGTTTTATAGAACTAATTTATATTACATTTAATTATATATGTATAATAATACCAAACTGTATTTTGAATGGCTTATTTTTGAATTTTTGTGAGTTTTTAGAACTAAACATAAATGTATAATATTTGAAACTAGTTTTCAATAAAAATCATATTAAAGAAGTGGCAAATAATTTATCAATCCCTAATATTTTAAATATTTTTTTTTATGTGGTGACAATATAAAATCAATTTATGAGGAAATTTATATCTGCTTAAAAAGTAAAAGAGTGAAAGTTATACTTGATATTGTGTGAAATCTAGGCCATCAGATTATAATATAAGTTGAATTTCAATATGTTAGATAGGAACATGCAGAGAAGTTTGGGATTCTTCCGATTCTCGGGCTATGACCTCGTTATCATGAATCGATAATACTCTACAGCCAGTCGCCAATGTTCTAAAGCGTCTTTGTAGTTGGGTGTCGAGTCAGCTCGACCAATAACGTCCGAGGACTGAAGGCATTAAACCCAACATAAAACACATTGTTATAAGTTGGATGAAAGCAATATAAAATAGACAAGTGTGTTTCATATTAATTTCATATTTAAACATCCCAAATAATAAGGTTAATACAGGTTTAATAAAAGTAATAAATTCCTAACCCTTTAGGAAATTATCATTAAGTGTGAAGAGATTCAAATCTGTGTCACTATGGCTGTTTATCCTGTTATCCTACCACCTCACTATGCCTGTTATCATCCTGTTATCCTACCCACCTCACAACTTTAATAAGAAGGAGAAGAGGAAGTTCCGGGTGGCAGTCAAGAATAAAATAAAATAGTTACAACTATTTATTTAATGCCGAAGTTTCGACCCACATCGTAGGTCTTCATCAGGGCTCTGGAGGCTTTGAAGGCTATAAAGGATGAGATAAGATTCAAACTTGGAATCCTATCTTATCTATGGACCGTCACCATCTGGTGATCATGGACCGGATCATCTTCTATCATTTCCATTCCAAGCCATTTCATTACAAGCCTCTTCCATGAGAGGTAAGAGGCTGCTTTATAAACAAACGAAACTACCATTGCTTCATTTATCAAATACTTCACACTAATTTAAAATAAAATAATACGATTATAAATAAAATATTTTCTATATTGTGTTAAACACTTCCATATAACTAACAGTTATAAATAAGTAATAGTTATTTATTACTTTAACCCATAGAACCACAATAGCCCAACAGTCTCCCACTCTCTGCACTAACGTTTTCGAGTTATCATATAACTAACCAAAATTGAACCGGTTTCCATAATTTGCTGAATACTTTATCCACCAAATTCAGGAAAGAAATCAATAGCTCAATAATGGCGGGTAAAAATACGCAATGGAGCGGAAACATAGTGTTTGTCCCAAGATGATTGTCGTTAACTTTGAATGTTCGAAAGTAACTATCAAAGCAAGATGCAGGTTAAGATGGGCAGGATATGCATCAGATGAATGACCAAATGAAATGAATCATCAGTGGTAAAAGAAGAAGGCGAAGACCAAGAAGCTGGTGAAAGTGGAGGATGGTTCCAAGGAAGGATGAAGTGGAGAGAGAAGCGAGGAACCTTCGAGTACGCAATTGAAAACTCGGGAGGCTGATACCGTAAGTAATACTTCTTTTTTTTTTTTTTTTTTTTTTTTTTTTGTTTTTTTTTTTTTTTTTTTTTAAGGAATGTTATTACTTTTCGTATGACCATAAGAGTAATAGTCTTCGAGATAATCGCTATAAATGACCGAATTACGGAGGTATAAAACTTTAATCGGCCGCAGATTTAAAAACGGAAATTGTAATGTCGAGTTCCGAGGATCAACCTTGGGTGACCTACGACTTTGGTGCAAAATTCCAAGAATATCGGTAAAATATTCTCGGAGAAAAGCCGCGGACGGCGTACGGATGATTTCTTTTACGTATTCGATATTTCTACGTAACTACAAATGTAAAAACCTCAAATTTTGACGATATGTAATTTTTTTTTTTTCTTAATCTATTACAAAGGTATAATTTTCAATAATGAACCATTCATTTAAGTGTTAACCGATTCTAAAATTGGTAAAAACCAATTTTCCTATTTATCTCTTTTGTAATTAAAACCGGGTTTTAGCTCATAAAATAAATTTTAAGTTAAATATAAAATGTGATGGATCGGTTATGTATAAAAATTTCAGCAGGAATTTTTCTTCGCTTCATTGGGCAGTATATGATATGAAAAAAAAAATCCGTGAGGAGCAGAACTCAGTCACTAAAGTCGTATTTTCACTAAAAAAAATTTTTATAGAAAAGGGGGAGTGAGAAAAAAGTTGAGACCCAGAAAAGACAGTTCCTTAATAACCGAAATTGTATTATGTTGCTAAGCCTCTCCGCTGACCTTCGATATAGAAATCCCTTCATACCGAATTTCAGCTCATTTGACCAACGGGAGCCACTGGAGTAGAAATCGCCATATCTTTGCTAATACTGGTTCAATTTCGATGAACTTCTTTTGTTTTATAGCTAATTTAATTTCCTTTCAAATGGAACAGATTTATAGAGGTACGCAAATATTAAAAAAACAAAACAAAAAAACATGGGGGAGGGGAACCAAGTTGAAACTACCAAAGGATACTTCCCCGACACCAACTCAATTCAAATACAAATTTTCAGCCCTATAAACTAATTTGGTGGAGTTGTAGAGATGCGCGAAACTTTAAAACGCCCAAAATTTCAGATAAACCTACCGAAATTTTTACTGGAATTCACCTATTCCTTAACAGTATCCTTCTGCCTGGAAGAAAATACTACATACCGAATTTCCGCTCATATGACCAAAAGGGGGCCGCTGGAGGTGCTCAAATATATGGGAGGGGGAAGTATATATATATATATATATCAGACATCTCCATAACTTCCATAATCGTGCTGTAGGGGTTATGAAACGGATAGAACACGCAGTCCCGCTGCTCACCGCCGACCTTCGACCCACTGCAACAGTCTATTTTTTTCGGGGAAAATACGATTAAAAAGTAAACTAAATTAAATGTTATCAGTAGTAATTTCAATTCTATAAAAGTAAAATAGAAAAAAAAAATAGATCAACTGAAACTTCAAACAATGTAGCGCTAAAAAATTTATATAACTGAGAAAAAAAAAAAGTACGATAAATCTTAGAGGAATAGCGGCCCAAGATATTTTTCAAATACAATTAATAATTGACTGTCAAGAGAATGAAAGACGGATACAGGTTCATATAATCTATGAAATAAACTTGATAATCCTTAAACTGAATAAACAAGCGCATGCATTATTTATCCATAAATCACAAAATTAAATCCCGTACCTTTTTCATATGAGTTACTGAGGGAAGTAAGAGCATTAATTAACAAAATCGCTTTGGAGAGATCTACTAGAACTACTTATAAATTATTAATTTTTATACAAAGGTATACGAAATAAATAAATAAAATAACAATAAATAGAAAAATAATGAAATATTATGAAAAGGGCTGGAAGGAAGGCTATGGATGACTCTATTAATTTGTATTAAGTGAACCTTTCCAATTACAAAGACAACCAAACTGGCAGATAGTAATGTAAATTAAATCCCTTTGTAGCAATCTGTAGTAAGCTCCAATATTAGCCGCCATACTGTCTTAATCCGAACCTAATTAAAGTTGATCTAATCAGACTTAAATAATGTATGTTAATTAAAGGAAAGATTTTTACAAGGGGGTAAAAAAAAAGTAGCAAAATATCTTAGTCCTGTGAGAAAGGGATGCAAAGGCGAAAAAATGCTAGACATCTTAAGACTGTTTATGACAGTAATTCTAGAAATGACATTGGTACTTGCATTTTATTATGAAATCGGGCCCTTTAGGCTGCTGTGGTAATGTTTCTCTGCAGTAGTTACATAGGCTAAATTGCATTCATAAGCACATCTGCTATACAAATAGAAAGCTTTCACTCTAAAAATTTTAACGCTGTAACAGCCTCAATACGCTGTAACAGAGCTTGGCATACAAGTAATTTGTCAATCCGTTTGACAGGGGATTTTGATCTTCACATGGGGCTCTTCGCGATAATTAAAAAATAGGTTTTTTTTATCGTTTTAAATTATTAAAAAAAAAAAAATGTATCGAAAATGAAAGTTTGAAATATATATGAGATTTAAAAAATTGATGAGAAGCCTAATTTTCTTAAGGTGACAACAGTATAATCCTCAAACTAATAATACACATAAACATCCTATATATGTACCATACATATTATCCTTTGGAGGAGAGGGTCATTGGCGAAGACCACTACCTCGTCATTTCACAGAAAAAGAAATATATACATAGAAATAATTTATATACCGCGTTCTTATATCCAACCATTCAATTGTGCACAAATAATAGAAATTTCAAGATATTACTTTCAAACTTCGCCGAGAAACCTGCCTTGAAATTTAGCTCATATTTTTACCATTTTTATGATAAAACAGTAGTAAAAGAACAGAAATTTAGAAAAGTGAGACTTTATAAAAATCTTTGGTTAGTGGAAGCAGAGGGAAGGGGCTGGGGATATACAGCGTACGCATTACAAGGCTGCATGGCGGGCGAAACTAAGCGTCTACAAGTATCCATATGAAGGTTCCATATGAAGCAGATATTTCTTATTCCTAGTCACTTAATTATTGTAACAAGTTATCATTTATAATTTCTATAAACTTTAATAAGGTTCCCTCTCCTTCAAATCCTCTTTCTATGTAAAGGTGGGGTCTAGTATTATTAGCGAAAAGCTGGGGATTTTGATAAAATTTGGTACATTTCTTCTTAAAATTCTTAAATAAAAATACTAAAGGCGATTGGATAAACCGACTCCAAATCATTATTATAGAAATGGAAGGGGGATTTTAGCTTAGCTTTCGAACGAATAGGCCAATTTCTATGGAACATGATGCAAACATACTGACAATTTTTTTTTTTTACTAAGCGTGTTATATGGAAGGAAAGCCTGTTATTTTATTTACTTATATGTATGTATACTAAGCGTGTTATATGGAAGGAAAGCCTGTTATTTTATTTACTTATATGTATGTATACGGTAAGGACACGCTTTTTAGTAGTAATGTAGTCACCTTACTAAGTAGGCCGTCAAATCAATTATTCGATTATGATAGTTCCTCCAAATCCTTTTTTTTTTTTCGTTGAATAACTTTGTGCTGAGCTACTTAAATTGTAATTGGGAATAGGATATATCGAAGTAGGTATTTCACAAAATAGCCGGTGTTTGTTATAAAAATATAATATGATAAAATATAATATAATATAATATAATAAAATGATACTAATTGTAAAGAATAAACAAATTACACAGCATGTTCAATTCACAAAATGAACATGAGAACTAAATCCTACCTGGTAAAAAACTAATACAGTAATAATAATCTCACCCACTTCCCGTTTTCCTCATTTAAAAAGAATAAAACTAGTTCACTACAACACAATTTAAATTTTACACATCCCACCACAGCCACAGAAGAATATTAATTTTCCAGTATTAACATATCTTTTTAGTTAAAGAGCACACAAAGCGGGACGAGCATATAGGTTTCCTTGGGCATGGAGAGGAAAACCAAATCTTAAAATTAGGAAGTTTTATTGCAATAGTGACACACTAATATTTTCTCATCTCGAAGATTTATAATTCTTCATTAATTATTAATTTATCATTTTATTTTAAAGTAAATAAAACACGAATACTAATATATATTTCGTAGCTTTTATATAGAATTGCTATTCATGAACTTATTTTTGTATGGTTAGTAACAAATTTTTAACTCACTCGAATCCTCTTGGATTTAATTATTTCTGATTAGCCAGAGTAAGCTGTAATTCAATTTAAAAGATTCATTAAAAATTTTAATTCCGACCTTAAACAATAAATTTATTAACTAATAAAGCAAAGCAAATTATGTTGCTAATAACTTCTATTTCAGTTTTACTACGTTCCCTAAGGATTGTGGTACCTTCTTTTATTAAATATATAAATCATAGCGGGGAAAAAAAGTTAAATGGTGGGGGCCAGAGGGGAAAATTCCAATTGGGTGGAGAAGTTTTGGTGAGAGGGCAAAAACTTGGAGCTGAGGCCGAGAGGTAGAGAGGTAGAGAGAACAGCTGTCACTAACAGTTATTGCCCCGACTATATTTTGTTCAGTCCTCAACTTTGGCTAGACGGAAAATGATTAATGGGACAACGGAAACACTCTACCTGGAATGATATTTCTGTTATGTAATTAATTTGGAGCACTCTACAATTTTAGAAAATATAAAAGATATTTATTCTAACTAGGGATTGATAAATTATTTGCCACTTCTATCAATTTGTTTCATTGAAAACTAGTTTCGAATGTTATACATTCATCCTCAGTTCTAAAAACACACATCTGAAAACCGAAAATTTTCGTGATTACAGTACATCATTTATTTCGTACAAGGAAGTAAAAAAAAAAATTTTGCGGACGGATTTTTTTTTTATTCCATATTTGGATTCTACGTATCTTGAGACGTAAAACATCCTCAAATTTTGAGGGGGGGTTACAAAAATATTCTATTGAAAGTCTAATATGACCTTCAAGTAAAGTACCACTTCCGGTTTTCCAATTTAGACCAAAATCTATTATGTTATCTAAATATATATATATATATATATATATATATATATATATATATATATATATATATATATATATATATATATATATATATATATCAAGAGCTCCAAAACGTAGGAGGAAATATTAGACGTAGAGATGTCTATTATCACTCAAATAATAAATAAAACCATTCATATGTATCATACAGTCGTTTATAATGATTATATTAGTAGGAAGAACAGTTTTCATGATGTTTGCCAAAATAAATTCACAAAATGGTGATTTCTCGATTTTTTAAAAAATTAATTAATTTTTCGAGATTCTATTTCTCGGGAACTAGTAAACATAAAGTCAATTAGGGATTAAATTTAAGAAAATTTCATTTTCTTTAAAAAAAGTAACATAGTGTCTTTCGCGTTGCAGGTAGTCTTCAAGATATTGAGCACGAAATGAAAAATTAGTAAAATATTTAGGTTTTTCTTGAATAAAATGCCACCATTTTTGAAGGTAGCGGCTTTGGAACGGTATACAACACTTATTTTACTTAGAATTTTCTATACTTTCGTAATTTACATTCAAACTTTCTCCTAAAATGAGTACCCTATTTTAGCATTTACCCTAAGAACTATTGATCATTTAAAAAAATGAAAAGGACCAAACTTGTAGGAAATTTGATTTTTTACAACTTTTATAATAATATCTAACGACGTGGGGCGCATAAACAAAAAGATATTTACAAAAAAACTTTTTTTGTTTTTACTTTTTTGACGTTTGACATTTATCACTTGAGACGCCGACAAGAGATTTTATGTGACTTTTTTTTCACCTCAATTGACTGGACTGGATGGGCTACCCACTTTAATTATATTTGAAAGATACTAGATTATAAAAATATTATATTTTTTCTTTTTAAAATGTATAATGATGCATAGATCTCTGGTCGTCCAGTTAATCATATTATTAATAAAATTATCTCATTATTATTTTTAATTACAATTGTATTATTTAATTAATAATTATTATATCATTATTAAATTAGAACGGAAAGGGAGAATGAAGATATTTGATTTTTTAGGTATTTCCTCTGCTATAACTGCTTCTTGTGAATTGAAAGCTAGTTAAAGAGAACCCTTGGCTATGCGGGAATCCCGGCGCTCTAACTGGGTCATCAGTCAGCCATAATCAACTTTTACAACAGGCAAATCGTTCAAAGAGTGCGACTTTTTTTTTATTTTTTTTTTTTATTTTTTTTTACTATAATACTTTATTATCATCTCTTTACAAAACTAAAACATTATTATATGTAGTTAAACCATTTAAGCATAAGCACAAATCTTAAAGATTATCAAAATAATTAATAAACGGGAATAGAAATAAAATATGAAAAACATATACAGCACATCTCACATCAATATTTAAAAA
Organism: Rhaphigaster nebulosa; assembly: GCA_948150685.1. Taxonomy (NCBI): domain Eukaryota; kingdom Metazoa; phylum Arthropoda; class Insecta; order Hemiptera; family Pentatomidae; genus Rhaphigaster; species Rhaphigaster nebulosa. Next base: position 158,376,668 of record OX411309.1, on the reverse strand, counting down.
AAAATTATTCATCACACTAAGACATCTAAACACATACAGAAGGAAAATGAAGATAACATAACAACAGCTGAAAAATATTATATTCAAACAGCTGATCAGCAGAAACAAAAATACGCGTACCAAATAACACAAAATTATATTAAAAGGTCATAAAAATAAATCAAATGATAATTACAAAAGGAAAGAGAAAATAACATATCATTAATACCAAAAAGCTGAGGATACACGGCAATTCTACAAAATATAATTTAACATAAAGGAGTCAGTGTATATTCCAATTTATATTATTTTTGTATCATTGTATGCAATTATATATTAATTAATTGAAGAATATTATAAATAAAAAAAGATTGGCGAAATTTCTGGCATTTTAAAGCCAAATTCTTAAAATAAAAATATTATAAATAAATTAATTATAATATATTATTGGAGGATTCAAAAACGAACATTTAAGTCTCTCAAATAATAGTAAATAACTAAGCAGTCAACGTTTCGCCAATTCAGAATATGATGAACTGTCTTGCAATGATGTATGTATGTATGTATTTGGTTAATCTATTTTTTCCTGTTGATGTGAGATGTACTGTTTATGATCTGCATTCGTGTGATCTTATGTGGTTTTTATATTAATAGCTCTATCATCAAGTCAAAGCATCATCTATTTAATAAAAAAATATAATAGTTTTCTTGCTGTTTAGTCGTTTATATATATTATATATATATATATATATATATATATATATATATATATATATATATATATATATATATATGTATATATATAAGTTATAAATACTAAATTTGAGAAGTTATGCATAGGATTTTAATATAATTTTTGATGAAAATCAATTATGACCTTCAAGTAAAGTACTACTTGCGGTGATCAAGCAGTGACCAAAAAGGGAGGTTCACAACTAGATTTTACATCAATCCTAAATACATAATTTCAACTTTCTATGGCTAACCGTTTTTGAGTTATGCGAAATACGTATGAACGAACGTACGTACAGACGACACAGCGAAACTAGTCAAAATAGAATTCAGGGATGGTCAAAATGGACATTTCCGTTGAAATCTGAAAACCGAAAATTTTCGCGATTACAATACCTCCTTTACTTCGTATAAGGAAGTAAAAAGATAAAGAAAATCAAATAATAATAAAAGAAAATAAGATCAATAGATAAATAGAAATGGAAATGAAATTACAGACTAAAAAAACAAAAAGTAAAATCACAGTGATAAAGAAGTAGAAAATATTTGCTCTCGTTCCATTGCTTTCAGATTTAGATCCAGTTATTTTAGGAAATAAAAACTAACGGGGTTCGAAAGGTAATTCCTTTATCTTTAAAATGAGCAGTGTAGCAATCGATCTAATCATTTATTATTTACAAGGTATTACTATTTTTGTAAAGTATGGCACTTTTTTTCTGATTACGAATATATCAAAAATTAAGAGAGCTACCAGAAAGGTTTAAGAAGGGAAAAGTTGTGTTTTTGAACCTTGAACTCAGATCTGTGGTAAATTTAGTTTAGTTCCTGGAAACGTTATACAAAAATAATTGGGTTTTTTAAAATTTATTTTAGTTCTTAGAAACGTTGTAAAAAAAAAAAAAAAATAATAAAGACGTAAGTGGGTAATTGTTACACTTAATATTAAGGCCTCAACGAACAACTTCCACCCATCTCTATTCCCAGCCAATTGTTACACTTACTATACTAATAAATTATTAATTTTTTTATACAGAAGAACCTTAGTTTTTTATTATTCCATATCATACCAGAAAATATTTGAAGCTCAACGAGTGAAATTGCGCTCGGAGAACTGCAAGGATGCTGATACATTTATTTATATCTACCATTTCGGTCTTCTTGTTAATCTCCTGTAATGGATCAACTAGTTAGATAGTTTTTCTAAAAGCAGGAATTGTTGGGAGTTGGGCCAAGGAGGTGGGTTGGGATTAGATGGCAAAAAGTAAGTGAACACCCTTCCTCTGATTCAATTACCAGACAGTCTTGAGTTTAATTGAAAAACAGTCGGGCACAAAACCACGTTTTTTGTCTTACCTCTATAGTTTTTTCTATAGAGAAGTTTAATATTTTTTTGTTTACCTTGTAGCTTAGTGTTATTGGCCAAATATATGCGTTATTAATTTAATTTAATTACAAATATAACTCAACACTGAGTGAGCCAATTTTATATAATACAAAATTATTTATTTATTATCTTGGAGTGAGTTTTGATTGATCGTAGATATACTTAAAGAAGAAGTTGGTCGAGAGGGAGGGAGGGAGGTGCGGTCAAAAAGTAAAACTTTAATAAGTAATACTTATTTATTTTGTGCCAAAGTTTCGGCCTAAGTTTTAGGCCTTTATCAGGGATAAAAAACAAAACAAAATAACAACATCGAAAACGACAGAGGCAGTACCAGTAACAGTAAAAAATGATAAAAAAAGAAATTACAAGTAAGATAAAAAAGTACGAAGTATAAAAAGAAAAGGATACTCAATTATAAGATAAAAAGATATTCACTATTCTCTGTGTAAATAACGCATTAATTTGAATTAATTTTTACATAGTTTTTTTTTTTCATTACTCACTTGTTTTATGCACTTTAGTGTCTTCTTTTTCTTTTTATATTTCATACGTTTTTATCTTACTTGTAATTTATGTTTTTATCATGTTTTACTGTTACTGGTACTGCCAGTAATGAAAAGACATCTGAAATTTTTAAGAAAAGTATTAATACTCAAGAAATTGACGTAAAAGGTTATAAGAGATACATAGAGATTTGAAAGACAATGTATCCCGATTAACTAAACAACAAAACTAACGACTGTTTGAAAAATACTCTGAGAAAGAAATCGGATTTTATTAGATGGATAGTTTCTTGAATCAATCTTCTGGATCTTCCGATACGGAGCCGCTGGTCTTAGGTTTCGCGGGACCAGAAAGACGGAAAAAAAAATTATTCCCATGCTCCCAAAAAAATTATAAGCGGAAAGTACTGCAGTTGAGGTTGTATTTGATAACTCCGATCAACCTCATGCGAAAATACTTAAACTTTTGACGTGTCCACAATCATCATTAACAGCAACTAACATTATTAAAATTTTAAATTATCATAGATAAAAAATCTTAGATTGTTCAATCCTGAAGAAGCCTCAATTGTTGATTGCAAATTAAGTAAAAGGCTTAAAAAAAGTCAACAGTATTTTAGGCCATATTTTTCGAAATAAACATCATCTTTCCGTTTTAACATTAACTCGTTTTATTGACTGAACTAATTTAAAAATAAGATACAATAAAAAAACAGTAACAAATATTTTTTACTTGACCTAAAAAAAAAGTCTTGAAATTTGCCGCCATCTAAATAAATTCTGTCAACCGGGGCAAGTGACCCCCTTTGCCCACTCCTCTAATTCTGGCCCCTTGGATTCGGTTTCCAGAGGCACTCGGTCCATGACTTTCTGACTTGTCGCTAAGCGATTATGACGGACTTGAGTCAGAGAGTAACTTTTCTATGGATGCCGATCGTAAGGATGAGAAAATAAATTAAATTAATTTGAATATGCCCACAATATACTTCTTTTTGTTTATGTTATTCCATGCTATTTCTTTAAAACTTTTTAAAATTATAATTTTTAATATAATTAATTAAAAACCATCAAAGGTTTATTTTTATTTATTTGTGACGAACACGTGATTTCCAATCGAAAATTATGGTCGTTGAATTTTGTCCTCCAAGATCAAAGCTATTGGTCCCAGGGTGCCTACGTAGATAGTTAGATGTTAGATTTTCATCAAATCAATTTCATACTTCATGTCATATCATACTTCATACTTCATACTTCATTCAAATCATTTTCATACCCTTGGAAGCAAGTTCACAACACACACTTTATTAAGTTAATGTTTATTAATCTACCCCCGAAAAAATCGATTTGGTTTAACAAAATATCAAAAAATTTGGTCAATGAGACTAAAAGTTATACGAAAATGTTACAAGTTTATCGACCTTCTAATAACCTCCCTCTCCACATCTCAGTTCTCACCATTTTCAGTTTAAAATTGCTTGTCTATTAAATCATTTTTCCATTGCTATCTTCTATATCACAGAATACAAGTAAAACTTGAGCAACATCATCACAACGGTATTTTAAAATGATTTTTCGAAAAATAAGAAACCATAAAATATTCATGAATTATTTAATTCACCGAAAGTGGATGAATTCATTAACAGAAGAACTTGATTATAAATGGCACATTAAAAGACGAGAATTTATATTTTTTGCTTATTATTTTATTGAAAATATTGCAAATATTAATTGATCTTTATTTTTAAAACATTATGGCCAGATATTGTTCCTGTTTTATTTGTTCGATTGGGTTATTCTTAATGGACCTGGTCCCAGGATAAAATTCTTCTTCTATCCAAAAAAAATCTTCTTCTATTAACAGATATAACGACAATGATTGGTAGCGTATGGCATACAGAGACAAAGCCTGGTTTGAAAAGAAAACACGGCAATAAAAATGTGATATTCTAGTGAAATACAACTGTTGCCAATATTTTTAACGGAATAAACATCTTTCCATAAAAGCCACACTGAAATTGATGAGAGCAGGTTGGGAAGATCACAAGGACCCCCTAGCAACCAGAATCAATACTCCAGTATGTCTGTATGCTAATACAGCTTCCTACAAAAGCGCCCAAACAACACATTTTCTTATACTCTTCAAAATAATTAGCTCAGCGAAAAAAATAATACTGTGGAAATGATAGGGGAATTATGAAATCGAGTATGTAGTACCTAATATATGAAAAATAATACTTCTATCACTAACGGGAAAACCTTTATAATTTTTACTTTGCCTTTTCTCTTGCGTCTATATGATGAAATGTGTAGTAAGGGGAAGTATTGTGATCGTGAACATTTTCGAAATCGAGTTTTCAACGCAAATACACGTTTCAAAGTCCCCAGAGTACAAATAACCGAGTCTCGCAAAATTGTCTGAGTGTATGTGAACAGCCTATCTCAAAAACGAAAAGTCTTAAGAAACTGAAACTACATATTTAAGGTAGGTGTATTCATGGGATGTTACAGCAACTTTTTCGTCAAAATCGACTGTCCGGAAGTGCCACTTTACATTATCGATTTTACACTTTTTTACAATTTTCTCGAAAACGGCTCTAACGATTTTGATAAAACTTACTGAAAGTCTTCTCCTTAAATCCTTTTAACTTCTTAAATGCAGGAAAAAATGATGAAAAGAATATTTTATTTATGTATAACTTCGAAAGTATATATTTTATGGTAAATTATGTATATAATTGCATGAAAGGTAATTAAATTCTATAAAAAAAAAATTATTTATATCGGGCCGGTATTAATAAAGATACAACGTATCTCCATAAAGACTAAGAGACCCTAGATGGAAAGCCGAAAAGTAGAAAATTACTTAATATTTCTACTTTTATATTATTTAATGGAAGCAAAATGATTCCATGAAAACTAATTGGAATTTCCATGGAAACTAAGTTGAAACTTTTAAAATATATATTTCAGCTTGACAGACCAAAAATATTTAGTGTACAGAATTGTAGTCCTAAAGCTATAAAAAAATTAATGTATCATACTTTTGTGAGAAAAAACTTAAAGAAGTGCATTCTGCTTAGTTTACCATATTTCGAGTAGTGTTCAAGTGAACTCTTTAAAATAATCTCAAAGATCATTATTATAGAACGGTAAGAGAAAGATGTGTGATACGCGCTCCGCACCAGATTTTTTAAAATAATAATGACAACAATGAGTGGTAAATATATTCAATAAAACTGTACTTCAGAGGTAAATTGTCGTTAGTACTTTTTAAAGTTTAACAAGAGAACAAAAAGAAGTTTCAGCTCACACTGTATTACTTAATTTGGTTGTATATTTGACTATCTTTTAGCTATCTTTAGCTTATTACGATATGTTTACACTGAAAATATGGTCAGAATAATGTAAATACGATAGCAAAACCAAATTCGACAACATTGGTCTTACGACAGTCCCTCTGAAACATGGATACAGCGCGGTTTGTATTCATAAACCGTTGCTTGGATAAAAATAGCAAAGTTCCGAACTCTAAGGCTTAGGTCTCTCAAACGTCAGTAAACAACTAAGCAGCAAACGTTTCGACAATTCAGACATCAACACAGAAACAACCAAATCGCATAAATAAAGTTCAAATACCGCGCATCTCACATCAGCAGCTATTACATCCAATCACATACCCTGAATTAGATAAGATAATAAACTGGTTTATATGAGTGTAATGAGGATTAATTTAACTTTTATTAAATAACTTGCTACACAAGGACTTATTAATCCTAACAGTTTCAGATACGGCCACAGAATACTACAAAAATTTCCACAACAGACTGGCTTACAACACGAACCCATAGAACAAATACCGATGACTTGTAGCCTGGGAGCCCATGGCAAAAAAGGTGACTTATTTCATACTAGGGTTTTGGCATATAAAATGAGCATGTCACCAGGCCTGATATTAAAAATGAACGTCTTCCAACTGATCCGCTGTAATGCAAAATGATGGCCAAAAAACTCAAAATTTTAGGACTAATTTTGGTTTTTCAAGTATAATTCCTAAACGGTGCATTCTATCGAAGAACTTGTATTATATTAAATAAAAGAACATCGAATCCCGCCTCTAATAGTTATCACTACATAATAACTTGGTTAACATGTGTGGCCCAAAACCATGGTCAAAATTGACGATTTTGTCAATAATAGGAACTATATATGAGCCTGCAGGTTGGAAATGAGTGCTCTAAGAGAACAACTCAAACAAGTTGTAGAGCAGAATGCACTTCTTCAAGTCTTTTCTCACTAAAGTATAATAAATTAGTTTTTAAAATAACTTCAGTACTATAATTCTGTACACCAAATATGTTTGGTTTGTCAAGCTGAAAATATATTTTAAAAGTTTCGGTTTAGTTTCCGTGGAAATTCCATTTAGTTTTCATGGAATCATTTTTTTTCCATTAAATAAGTATACATCCATTGTGAAAAAAAAAAAATTAAATACGGTCAAGAACATCTCCCGATTACCGGCCATTTGCATTTTAGCTCAGAAGATATATCATTTCGGTTTGCAAAAAATAAAGTAATTTTAATTTTGAGGTATATTGTGAAAATCAAGTTTACGAACTCCTTCTATTGCGTTCTTCTCTTATAGAATTCATTTCCAATCTGCAAACTCACAAAAATAATTTAATGATTGCAAACACACTTGTTCATCATTTTAAAATCGCTAATCGCAAAGATAAAAATTTGTTATTAATATGACCAAAATCCTAAAGAAGGATTTATGCAATATAATAATTAGGTAGTCAAAAACAAGAATAAAACAAATAACGTTTTATGTTAGCATTGACTTAACAACTCTTAATTAATTAACTTAAATATTAAAATTAAAATTAAATAACTTAATTAGAATAAACTTTATTTGGGAGTAATGCATTTATTTAACAAAGCATTGTTCCGTTGGTTAGAGCTCTAGTTGCAGGACTCTAAGTAGAGAACTGGATAAGCAGAAGTTCCTCTTATTAATGGATATCTTCAAATACTTCAAAGTTTACAAGTTAAGCGCTCCGCAGCTAGTTATGCGACATGTATGATAGACCTGGCGTGACCGTCTGCCTTGGGAACTTTAATATGATCGAAGCTAGCAAACTTTTATATTCAGAACATCGTAACTATTTCATTTGGCGACGTAAGCTTTATTAATGTTTCACGTAAGCTCTTTTCAAATAATCAGATTCTTAAAGGCGTGGCATCGAAGCCATTAGGTGACCCAGCCATAAAAGTCTGACAACACATTGCGTTACAGCAATACAAGGAATCTTTAAAAAATTAAAGAAATAACAGGTACTTAAACCTCTGTTATTATTTATTTAAAGCGCCAAATAAACGTCTGTTATTATTTATTTAAAGCGCCAAATAAACGTCTGTTATTATTTATTTAAAGCGCCAAATAAACGTCTGTTATTATTTATTTAAAGCGCCACTACTGTTACTAATTATAACTAGGAAATAATAATGATCATGATGAAGATAATAATTAAGTAATTAGTTATAAATATTATGAAAATATTTTTTATAACATTAAAATGAAAATAAAATAGTTTTAACAAATAAAATATCTGATGTGGACACCGCATGACTTCTTTGTACGGCTATTAAACAATAAAATCGGCGGCTCAAGAAGTGATCCTGAATTTGGTTACTAGTTTCTGAAAATAGCAGTATCTCAAAAACGACACTCAGCGTCGCGACATCCATCTATTGACGCACACATAAAGTTAATAAACGGAACCAAGCAAAACTGGTTGGTAATGTTTTAAACTGCAACCCATAGGATAATAGAAAAAAATGTTAAAATATTCTTTAAATTTAGTAAATGATCCAGATTTTTGAACTAGCAAAGAAATGTTTTAGTATTTTTAAATCTTTCATTAAGAAAAAAAAAAAAAAAAAAACCTTGAAGACACTTAATCTTTCTCGTGAAAAAGGATTCATCACAGAACGAGTAAGAAAACAGCTGTTTAAATGCTTAGACTGAAAAACACCTTGACAATAAAAAACAGATAAATCAATTCCTAGCCGCCTACGGTGCTCAATGTCAGAGATGTTCCGGGCGTGATTTATTGATATGTTTTGTTATAACATTATGTCAAAATCTGACAACAGCTTGGGCGTTGGGTGTTTGTGGGTGTTTCTCAAAGTGATAAAATAAAATCAATAATTAATCAATAGTTATAATTTATTATTTTTTTTTTCATGCAAAGAAATTTCGTTTTGGGGAGTTATTTACCTTTATTTGAACGTCTTTAACTTCAAATAAACAGAAAATTGTAAACTTAATAGGGAGACCAAATTAGAACCACTCTCTTCAAATCGTAACACTTTAGTAAGTTTTGTTTTCGTTTACCCAGAGGAAAAATTATTCAGTTCTGCCCAATTGCGATAACAACATCTGTTGTAATAGAACAAAGTTTCTTGTATTCATTTTTTGGGAAATTTTAAACTTTAGTTCAATATTTTAAATTTCGAATTGAGCTTAAAGGGAAAATATTTTGTCGCCTATCCTTACCTGAGACTATAACGTTACTGCAGTGAAAGGGGATACGCGAACAACACCAACTAAATTCAGCAAAAAAATAGAGATTAAAGAGATATGTGACAATGCTTTTTGTAGTACTTAAGATTAGCGTGTTCAAATTTTAAAACAATATAAAACACTTGTTGAATCTAAAAAAAAGACAGTATTATTTTTAAATAATAATTATAATTTTCAAGAATCCATGACCTGACTATAGTTGAAGGTTACCCGCTCGGCAAAGTGTAGGCTAAATATGTTGCAAGCTCTGGCCCTTTGACGATCGGACAGCCGGAAAATCAAAGGATCCGGATCGACACCCCCCTCCTCCATACCCGACCAACCTTCAAGCCTTCCCATCTCAGCCCCCAGCCTTAACTAAGCTACCACCCACAACAAATATCAAATCAATTTGATCAATCACGCTGATTTACTCAGAAGGAGGTAACTGATAATTGTGAATGTATAACTTGAACTGATCCGTAATACAATTCGTTCGACCTTGTTTAAACAAGCAAAAGAGACCATAATACATTTAAGGAATTATACTTTGCCATATACACTATTCAATGATATATCACAACCCATATTGGACGCAGGACTGTATCTTGGTTATCCCACACATTTAAAACCCTCATACGAAATTTCAAAAACAAGAAACTAGCAGACAATTTAGCCAACTGAAGAGAGCTTCTCATCTTGAAATCGAAAACGCCCTTTCCATACAGAACAACACCCACAAACCTGTTTAGTTCTACTTCAACTGCTGGGAAACAGCAGAATACTTAGTTATCAACTTTCCCACATCCTCTTCAACCTAAGAAATTGTAAAATTGTAAAACCCTAAGAAATGTCGGTTGACGTGAGCATGATGGTATAGAAGTATCGATCTAATTAGGGACTGATAAATTATTTGTCACTTCTATAAATTTGTTTTTATTGAAAACTAGTTTCGAATGTTATACATTCATCTTCAGTTCTAACAACACACACAAATTCAAAATACAGTTTGGTATTATTATACATATTAAATTATTACTCACCGGAATTTATGGAACTTAATTAATTATTAAAATTGCTCACCGGAATTTATGGAAAAACCCCGACCCCTAAACCGTACCATTTATCTACAAGCATCCCACCCACCTTTCTTCCATTACGGTCATTTCTATTACTAGTTCAGTGCGAGAATAAAGCAATGCAACATTTTCTGTTCGGTATAATCTACTTAAACCTTGGTGAGAACCAACATGTATTTGATCTCTTATCTTACTTAAGCTCATAATTCATAAATGTTTTATAATATTAATTTATATTTAACTTAATTTAATATGTATAATAATATCAAAAATCATTCAAAAATCAGCAATTCAAAATACAGGAATTGCTGATTTTTGAATTTGTGTGTGTTGTTAGAACTGAAGATGAATGTATAACATTTGAAACTCTTTTTCAATAAAAACAAAATTATAGAAGTGGCAATTAATTTATCAATTCCTAATTAGATTGATCCTTCTATACTATTCATGCGTACGTCAATTTATTAGTTTTATTTCAATTTTCAATATTTCGTTATAAAATATTTTTTTATTTCAAAACATGATAATACTATCGTACCCTTATGTAACATGTAACAAAATGGTACGGATAGAATGGATACGGATGATCATATGTTCCTCAATATGGGATAGAAAAAATTTCAAATGCTTTTGGTGTAATTTTTAAAGGCTCATAGCTTTACTTCTATAAATGATAGAAAGCCATAATTGGTATCATTTAACAAAGAAAATGTGCCATTAGAGATTGCAAAAATAATTTTTGGATTCGGGCTTAAGACGGAAGTTGATGAGTTGATGACACCAATCACTAGAATTACTATAATCAGTTTATTAACTTTTCCTATCATCGGTCTATTGTGCATACTTCAGATAAATTTCAATGAATTTTTTTCGCATAAAAATAAGTACTCGATATAATTCGACGCCTTAAAAATCCGGCAGGTGTCTGGGAGATACAGTCTGTCCGAACAGGTGTCTTGGAGATACAGTCTGTCCGAGCAGGTGTCTGGGAGATACAGAGTCAGTCCGAGCAGGTGTCTGTGAGATACAGAGTCAGTCCGAGCAGGTGTCTGGGAGATACAGAGTCAGTCCGAGTAGGTGTCTTGGAGATACAGAGTCAGTCCGAGCAGGTGTCTGGGAGATACAGAGTCAGTCCGAGCAGGTGTCTGGGAGATACAGTTTGTCCGAGCAGGTGTCTGGGAGATACAGTCTTTACGAGCAGGTGTCTTGGAGATACAGTCTGTCCGAGCAGGTGTCTGGGAGATACAGAGTCAGTCCGAGCAGGTGTCTGGAAGATACAGAGTCAGTCCCATTTTTAAAACCGTGTGAGTAACTACACAATAAAATTAATTTAAAAAATAAAAATAAATGATTTAACTCTTTTTTTTTTATAATTGTGTTAAATTACAAAATAATATTTCTAACATAAATAACGATGTTTTCAATTATTCATACAGAAATAAAATATTGATAATTTTTAGCCTTCTAACTGGCATAAAAATAATATTGCTGAGACATTAAAATAATTTATTATTATCTTTATCAAGACAGTCTTTAAAATGCCACTCTTTATTCCCAGTTTGAAAGAAGACATTATTTATGTTTAACTAATAAACTTCTAATAGCTTAACTAACAATAATTTTTTATTACGGTAAATATTGAAACTTAAAATCTGACATTTATTTTCAAAGAAAGATACGTCAATTAAACAATTCCAGATAAAAAATATCTGATGCGGACAACACACAACTTTCTTGTACGCCTGAACGGCGCAAAAAGTTATCCTGTATTTGGTTACTAGTTTCCAAAGATTTCAGAATCTCAAAAACGACATTCGGCGTCTCGACATCCATCTATTGACACACATACTCACACAAGCTCTTGTTTTTGGAGATCTCATTCCGTTATCAAGTCGGTAACAAGTTCCCAAGAGATTTCTTCGTGTTCCGTGACACATTAGAACTGCCAATATCACGAGATAAAGCATTGAGAATCGGCGGTTTCGAAATTTTAAGCGAAAGAACACGCTTAAATTATATCTTATTCTCCTGCTGCAGACAGCTCACAAATGGGGAGGAAAACAAGTATTTTACACTCAATTTTAATACTTAAAACAATAAAAAACAATAATTAGAGTGGGGAAAAAATCGCGTTTGTAACCTTTATTATCGAACCATATGATCTCTGTATTTAATTTTAATATAATTTTTGACGTAAGTTTCATAAGACCTTCAAGTAAAGTACCCCTCCTTTCGGCTCACCAATTTTATCTAAAATCTAGTTTATTATTTACATTGATATAATAGTCCTATTTACCAAATTTGAGATGTATTACATTATATTTTAATATAATTTTTGATGAAAGTTTATTTAGACCTTCAAGTAAAGTACCGATTCCAGTTTCCCAATTTAAATAAAAATCTAGTATGTTATTTAAATCAATATATGTAAGTTATAAATACTAAATTTGAGAAGTTTTGCATTATATTTTAATATAATTTTTGATGGATTTCAATTATGACCTCAAAGCAAAGTATCACTTCCGGTGATCAAGCAGTGACCAAAAAGGGAGGTTCACAACTAGATTTTACAACAATCCTAAATACAAAATTTTAACTTTCTACGGCTAACTAACCGTTTTTAAGTTATGGCAGATACGCACGTGCGAAAGTACAGACGTCACGACAAAACTAGTCAAAATGGATATTTCCGTTGAAATCTGATAATTTTCGCGATTATAATTCCTTTACTTCGTACAAGGAAGTAAAAAAAGAAAAAGCAAAGATTTTCGTATTGAGGCACTCTTTTTCCGAGGGAATATATATATATATATATGCAGAAACAATAAAATAAATATAATCATACAAAGGTGAATAATATTACCTCCAATCCTTCCGCACAGACTCTCGTAAAACCTGCAAATAAGATTAGATTATTATAAAACTGAATACATAACTGATTTAAATAAAACATTAAATTTAAGGAATTATTTCAATACTAAGATTTTAACAAATAATTTCGGTAAAGTACTCGAAGGGTATAGTATTAATTTTGTAGGAAATTGATTTATTTTTAATTATTATTATAGGATATAACCTTAAAATAATTTCTATCTGAGTTATATTTTTTTTTTTTATAAAAACAATGATTAAAACAGATTAAGGTGAGAGAGGGGATGAAATATGAGCATGAAATGGGTGGAAAATCGTTATCAGCTGGTCACAGTGAGGGTGAACCACCCCTGCCCACGTGACCTTAGAGCTTATAAATTCATTGTCTTGCCAAAAGGTGGTGGTTAACAAATGCCACCATATTATTGGAATCCGAAATCATCAGAGCATACATTTCATTAAAAAATATTAATAAATGTAATTAATTATTTGTAATAAGGACGGAGAGAAAAGAGCTTTACTTTCAAGCTGAGGTGACCAAATACCCAGCATATTTATCAATCTATTATCAGGCCTAACTATATTTTATGATATTTCTTAACTCATGCTGATGTAAGTTTTGTCCCTGTGTGATGATATGATAATTCGTCTGATACTAAGAATATAATAGGAATAGAAAGTAATAAAAAAACATTATTAAACTTTAATATATAAAATGTAAATACAATGGAGAAAAGCTTATGAACAAACGTAATATTTATCTGCATATATCAATTTATGTATAAGCAGAACACGCGTACGTTGATTCGAGTCAAGTACTATCTCCTAACTTTTTTCAAAACTACTAATTAACTATAATAATTATTAATTTCGATTGGATCATTCCAGACCAAATCAACCAAAAAATTTTATTTTTTTAATTGTAAATTACAAAAACAAACAAACTTTTTGACCGTTATTTTGACTCGTGTCCGGAACAAATACTAAGTCTAAACTTAATTTTGAGCTACTACATGATTAGATCGAAGACAACGAAGATTATATCTCCTTCGTAGATTTCCAGCAAGGCTACGATTCGGTGGATAGAGAAACACTAGGGAATAGAGATACTAAGGGAATACGGAGCAGATCAGAAAACTATAAATTTAATTAAACTAACTTTATTGGAGGGAGTTTTTGTTGACCCCATAAGTATATTTAAAGGGAGAAGTTGGTCAGGGGGTGCGGTCAAAGAGTTACACTACTATAAGTAAACTTATAAATTTCGGCCTAAGTTTTAGGCCATCTTCAGGGCTAAAAGGAAAACAAAATAATAATGAAAAAAAGAAACAGAGGCAGTACCAGTAACAGTAAAAAATGATAAAAACAAAAATTACAAATAAGATAGTAAAAAGTGAGTAAGTAAGATAGTAAAAAAGTATGAAGTATAAAAAGAAAAAGATAACACTAAATTACATAATACAAGAGACAAATGAAAAAGTAAAATAAAATAACAATGTAAAAATTAATTAAAATTAAAATAATGCTTTATTTACACAGGAAATAGTAAAATATATGAAATCTATTAATTAAAAATACAAATAGTATGAAGGTTTGGTAATGTGTAAAGCATACAGAGATAGTTGTGATGTGGCAAGTTATGCAAAAGGTGACAATGATGTTAAAGAAGTGACTTTGACCGCACCCCCTGGCCAACATCTCCCTTTAAATAAACTAACTTACCCCCTGACCAATTTCTCCCTTTAAATAAACTAACTTACCCCCTGACCAATTTCTCCCTTTAAATAAACTAACTTAAAAATAAATTGAGGGGGGAAATTAGTAAACAAGGTTATAAGACAAGGAAATGGGCCATCACCTATTTTATTCAATATAGTGTTGCACAAAATTATGAAAACCTTCTGGGAATCGAATAAGTCTGGTGGGGAAAAAAGAGGGAGTAGGAATCAGGTGCTTAGTTTTCGCGGATGATCTAGCGGATCAGGTGCTTAGCTTTCGCGGATGATCTAGCGGATCAGGTGCTTAGTTTTCGCGGATGATCTAGCGGATCAGGTGCTTAGCTTTCGCGGATGATCAAGAGCTTATGGCGGAGAGTGAACAAGAGGCGGTTAGTCAGATTAATGAACTAAAAGAAACAGCGAAAAAAGCCGGGTTGAAAATATTGTTTGAAAAACCCCGAAATAATGACAAATGATAAAGGAATAAATCGAGACTAAATCCGGTCGGTGAAACTGTTTAAACACCTAGGGGAACACGGGAACTACAATGGGGAGGAGGGAAAGGGGGAGAGGGCGTGCAAGCGACAAGGAGTAGGGAAGTAAAATTGGAGAAATTGTGATTCTCAGTCAGGAGTTGGTATAACAAAAAGAATCTTTCCAGAAAGGCTAAAATTAGACATTACGAAACAGTCAGAAAACCGGTGATACTCTATCTAGCGGAGACTATGGGATTTAGCAACATGGAATCGTTACTAAAAATAGAAAGAAAGGAACTGAGAATAATACGCAGGCCGAGAAAGGTGGGGTAAAAAGAACAGTGAGCTTTTGGAACATATTGAAAGGTTGGAAACATCGATCAGGATACGGAGACTAGGTTGAACAAGCTAATATTCGATAACGTGATGGCACTGAAGAATATAAACGGATATCCGGAACAAATAAAAGAAGTAGCAAAAATGGGTATCAAAGAGGAAGACTTCTACCAAGGGGAAAATGGTGAAATCCATAAAGGATCGTTACTAAGTAGTGGAGAAGAAGGCAAGAAATGGACGGGAGAACGAAGGCGGAAGATTGGGGAAAAATGAGAAGAATATGAGAAAAAAAGCCTACAAATGGTATATATATAAAAGAACTTTATTCTGGGACTAGGTGCCTTAAGAATAACATAAATGAACAAATAAAACAGAAACATTATCTGGCTCTAAGACTACAAAATACGAATCAGTTAATTTTAACAATATTTTCAGTAAAATAAATAATCAAATAAATAAGTTTTTTTATCGAACAATATAATTAATTTGAACAAAACAAAAAAAAAAGAGAAAAAAAAACAAGAAAAAAGAAAAGAAAATGAAAAATACAAAAATAGTGAATTGATTAGGAAAGTTGAAGTTTGTACATTAAAAACTATTATTCACGTCAGATCCAGATGTTAATCCTAAAATAAAAAAAAATAATAATATTAAAATACACACACACACACACACACACACACACACACACACACACACACGTTCAATGTATATGTTACAAGAATGTATTGACCAAATTTCATAGTATCTCAATGGGTTGATGTAAAAAACAATAACATCTTTTGGAATCTCATTCTAGAATGGTTCACAAATAATGTCGGATATGATCAATAACTCAAAGCTGCAGTATGTATAATGAATATATGACCGCGTTTAGCGAAGTTCTATTACAAATTTTATTGAATAAAATATGACTTGCCATAAAATTTCAAGATTTAATTGTTTTGGAATAGAACTCATAAGAAAGCCATCATGAAATTCGGTACATGCATTATTATGACCTGTAGAAGTAACATATTTTTATTCAACATATTTAAAATTTCGTTTTTTTTTTTAAAGAAAAAACAACTTTCTAAAAATTATTTAAGATTGGTTTGGTATAATCAAGCAATTTATCAAATTAAAGCGCTAATAATTGTGAAACGAATAATACTGTACATAGCTAAATGTTTTAGAGAGGAAAATCGATTGTTTTGATGAAAAAAAAATATAGTTTCGTTACTTCAAAAATAAAAATAATAATAATATTGGTAATAATATATATATATATATATATATATATATATATATATATATATATATATATATATATATATACACACACACACACACACACACACACGCACAAATTGAAGAATGAATATTCGGTATTGATTTAAAGATTTTCGGTATTAATTATTCGGTATTAATTTAAAGATTTTTCCATATAAATTTGATTTTCAGAAGTCATTTGAATTGATATTAGCGACAAAGACGAAACAAGAAGCAATTTTAATGTTTCAAATTACAGGTCTTTGATATCTGGACAAGCTGTCGACCAAAACCATTAACAATATTAACCTTCTATTACAAAACAAAAATCGATGAAGATCCACTTTAATTTCTTCGAGTTATCGATGTATTTCGATTGCAATTAGACGCACGAAAGACTTTTTTCTCTAAATTGTTTTCATATCCTTCACGACTATTGAACTGATCCCACTTATTATTAATTAATTATTTTGCAAAATAATTAAGCAGTTGGAGAGGACGAGATAAACTCAGAAAGCAGGAACGACGACAAAGACGATCTCTTGTCTAAATATCTTACTGAATATTAGCGATTAAGAAACGAATAGATTGAACCTAGAAAATTTTGAGTAAGATTCTTCCTTTGTTTGGGCTGCTATTTGCTAACTTGGGGTTTGGGCTGCTATTTGCTAACTTGTTACAAAAGTCCTTGTGCATTAGTATAGCTTTATTTCAGATTACATATTTTAAACATTATTGAATACTACTCTTCAAAGTAAAGTCCATTGTTTTCAACTACTTTCACCCATCTTTCTGCCAGTAATTGGATTTGATGCCGGTACCACTCCTTTGGTTTTGAGGCAAAGAACTCATCACATCCAATTTTTACGTCCGCGTAATTATCAAAAATCCGATCTTTTAAAAAATGAGCCATTGATCTAAACAAGCCATAATGTGATGGTGCAATGTCTGGGCTATACGCAGGATGAGGCAAAACGTTTCCTCCTTGCAGTTCCGATAATTTTTCCCTAGCCAAACGAGAACTATCTGCAGGGACATTTGCAAAATGGCTTGGTTCCTGTTGATCAAAGCAGGGTACTTTGCTCTCAAAACTGCATATACTCTGCCTAGCTGTTCACAGTAAAGGTTTGAGTCCCTGCTATGGCCGATAAATCACGAGTAGTTGCACTAAATACGGCAGTATTTAGATGGGCGACCTGATGTGGGTTGTGCGGCAGTATTTCGATGGGCGACCCGATGTGGGTTGTGCGGCAGTATTTCGATGGGCGACCTGATCTGGGTTGTGCGGCAGTATTTCCATGGATAATTGACTCTCAAGTCACAAGGAATTAAAGGATTAGTCAAAGTAAACATTGGCATAAATAGTAGGGACAAAAACATTCTGACAGGATAATTTTGAGAGTCGGAATTAGGAGGACTTTAGTAATAACCTACTAAAGGAAAAAAAATTACTATATCTATCTACGTACTTAAAGATATGTGTGGAATATTTAGCATGGACATAATTATATTAATTATGAATAAAGGCCCATTTTGCGCATTTCATATATAATAACAATGATTCGAAGTTAAATTGAAATAAAATAATGAACAATAAGTAATATAGAAAATGGTTAAAACGTTAAAAAAATATGTAAAAAGACAAGAACATAAATATATAATGTAAAACAAACAAGTAGTGCTTACAAAATGAGAAAATAGTGAATATCATAAAGTAAAAAGTTGAAAGGTAGGAAACTAGGAATCTGAATAAAACAGGTAACCTTGGTGTAGGAAGAGGGGAATGGGAGCTTAACAGGTAACCTGGGTGTAGGAAGAGGGGAATGGGAGCTTAACAGGTAACCTGGGTGTAGGAAGAGGGGAATGGGAGCTTAACAGGTAACCTGGGTGTAGGAAGAGGGGAATGGGAGCTTAACAGGTAACCTGGGTGTAGGAAGAGGGGAATGGGAGCTTAACAGGTAACCTGGGTGTAGGAAGAGGGGAATGGGAGCTTAACAGGTAACCTGGGTGTAGGAAGAGGGGAATGGGAGCTTAACAGGTAACCTGGGTGTAGGAAGAGGGGAATGGGAGCTTAACAGGTAACCTGGGTGTAGGAAGAGGAGAATGGGAGCTTAACAGGTAACCTGGGTGTAGGAAGAGGGGAATGGGAGCTTAACAGGTAACCTGGGTGTAGGAAGAGGGGAATGGGAGCTTAACAGGTAACCTGGGTGTAGGAAGAGGGGAATGGGAGCTTAACAGGTAACCTGGGTGTAGGAAGAGGGGAATGGGAGCTTAACAGGTAACCTGGGTGTAGGAAGAGGGGAATGGGAGCTTAACAGGTAACCTGGGTGCAGGAAGAGGGGAATGGGAGCTTAACAATTTGAAGGCTTCATGAAAGATGAAAGATGAAACAACTTCAAAGTATGGCAGGACAATGAAAATGATATGATAAATAACTCAAAGCTGCAGTATGTATAATGAATATATGACCGCGTTTAGCGAAGTTCTATTACAAATTTTATTGAATAAAATATGACGCCATAAAATTTCAAGATTTAATTGTTTTGGAATAGAACTCATAAGAAAGCCATCATGAAATTCGGTACATGCATTATTATGACCTGTAGAAGTAACATATTTTTATTCAACATATTTAAAATTTCGTTTTTTTTTTTAAAGAAAAAACAACTTTCTAAAAATTATTTAAGATTGGTTTGGTATAATCAAGCAATTTATCAAATTAAAGCGCTAATAATTGTGAAACGAATAATACTGTACATAGCTAAATGTTTTAGAGAGAAAAATCGATTGTTTTGATGAAAAAAAAATATAGTTTCGTTACTTCAAAAATAAAATAATATTAATATTGGTAATAATATATATATATATATATATATATATATATATATATATATATATATATATATACACACACACACACACGCACAAATTGAAGAATGAATATTCGGTATTGATTTAAAGATTTTCGGTATTAATTATTCGGTATTAATTTAAAGATTTTCCATATAAATTTGATTTTCAGAAGTCATTTGAATTGATATTAGCGACAAAGACGAAACAAGAAGCAATTCTATTTCATGTTCTGAAAAGAAACAGATGTAAGCAGAACATGGAGTCAGGATGAAATTAAGTGCGTATAATACAGCTTGAAGTTAATACTTGTGCAAATAAAAGCGAAGATATAAGATAAGCGCAAGAGGTGCGAATGGATGAATGTAGAGAGCGTTCGCTGGAGGTGGCCTGGCAAGCGGACACTTTATACATCGGTGAATTACCACAACATCGAAAAGGAATACCAAGTTATCGAAGTTATTATTTATTTAGAACAGTTAGAATAATAATTATTATTATTATTGAAACTATATTTTACATTAATGAAAATAGAGTAGTACATCGCCTCGCTCCTCAAGAGGGACCAAATTCTCAGGCAAATGCGGACAACACATACAATAATAGAACCGAGTGGTTGAATACCTGTCTTATCTCTTCTATGACATCCTTTCCGCTAAGAAGTACCTATCCTTATTAAAGAAAGATAATATTTTTAACTGCCGGTAGTCAAATTAATTAAAATTATATTAGAAATATAAATCGATCAATTTGAATTTAGAATATTGTTCAAATTCAGCAACCGAGCACAGCAGGCAACTTAATTTTTATGAGAAAATAGGATTCGTGGTACAGGCAGAGTGTCGGAAAATAAGGGGGCATGTAGAAAGGCAAAGGAAGACCCTTTAAAAAAGTAAAACCCGAAGAACGCAAAGAACCAGCCTAAAAAGGGTTCCCATTCAACAAGGGACTCTTTCTGGAGGTTCATTAACGCGCTAACTAATTAGGTTTTTCTCCTAACAAGCAGGAGCTGAATGTTAAGGACTTTGCTATACAATATCGGTTAGGGAATTTCACTATTAGTCAGTTGATTTATAGCTAAGTATGTAAACAGAGGTAAAGGATAAAAAAGCATTTATAAATAAGAAAATATCCGGACAAATTATTTATTCAAGATATGTTTGAAAATGATGTGATTCCAAGATAGAACACGATGGAGGTGTTTCTAAAATTATTTGCGAGTAATGGAAAGGTGGGAAGCATAAGTGGTTACCTTCAAAGTATTTAACATTTCTGGCTTTCGAAATCATCTTATCTTCGAATAAATTCTATTCTAAAAGAAATTGTTAGGATAATATCCAAGTCGTTTATTGAAAAAGGCGTAAGCACCATTTAGCCAACTTTACAGGAAACAAATTAACCGATTTTTCCCCAAATGACAATATATATTTTTTAAATTTTATTCTTTATTGTATACAGTAGGAGTTCATTAACCTATAGGCAATATAGTTAGTAACCTTTTGGGCGATCAAAACAAAAAACAATTTTGGGGCAAATCATAACAAAACAAACAATCTCTTTTTTTTTTTTTTTTTTCCGCCTACTTATACATAGTACCTGTTATATGAAATTATATACTCCGCAACATTGTAGTTAGTTTTTCTCAAAACTGGAATAGAAACGTAGTACCCAATCAAAATCAAATCTTGTCGTGCATTTTACTTCACGATGGTGCGCATGTTCACCATTTTATATTTTGGAATTGGATTGAGCTAGAACATGATTATAAACTCAAGTATGTAGGAAATTTTAAGAACTTTAAAATTCATTCGAGCTAATCTAACCGAAATTTGCATTGGAATGGAGATATATCGGGGAAACGCGATTTTACCTTGATTCTGGCTGATTTTTCAAGATGGCGGCGCGCGCAGTGGCGCTCTGAGGTCGAAAACTCGGAATTTACTTCAAGGGACTAGTCCATAGAACATTAAAAAATTGGATCTACCTGAATAAATAGCATTGCAAACCCTTTATGCACTGGCCTAATATGTTATAATGTAATATACATGCATCTTCCTACTGGTATTTATCGACGTCGTTTTTTTGAAAAAGGCTTAAACCCCGAAAATTCGAAATTTAGCTTTCAATTGATTTTGGGACGTAAACAGCACCTATATCGATTCTCGCTCACGATATATCGAAAAAAAATTTAAAATGATCTAAAAATCGAATATTGATGACGTAAGTAACAAATACTAACGACTCTCAGTCACTCTGGCCTTAACCAGTGCTAGAATCTTTTAAAGTATATTCTAACCAAAAAGGTTTTGCTAGGTTAATAAACTCCTACTTTATACAATAAAGAACAAAATTTAAAAAAATATATTATTATTTGGGGAAAAATCTTCTCACGTGTTTCCCGTAAAGTTTGCTAAATGGCGCTTACGCCTTTTTCAAAATACTACGTCGATATATTCTCTATTTCATTGTTGATAAGATAATTTTTTGATATCTTTCATTTAGTTCATCAGACTCATGTTATAACTGAAATATTTCTAAATAACACTCTATTGTCGCATATTATGACCGCTATTGGATCCAAAAACATCTTATATTGGCTATTATACTGAATATAATATACGGTGTTAATATACTGATCATTCCAATGATCAGCTAATTTTAGGCTTTCAGATAAATGGTACAGGCACACACAAAATTGTACAGGCACACACAAAATGTGTCGACTAGTTCCGGCCAAATGGTACAGGCACACACAAAATGGTACAGGCACACACAAAATGGTACAGGCACACACAAAATGTGTCGACTAGTTCCGGCCAAATGGTACAGGCACACACAAAATGTGTCGACTAGTTCCGGCCAAAATGGCACAGGCACACACAAAATGTGTTCCACTAGTTCCGGCCAAAACCAAGCTAACAAAATTTAAAGATAAATATCTATCATCCACCCATAATTACTTAAAATAGTGTAATAATTTTAATAATAACTATTTCATATCTATATCTATAAATGCAAGTTACCACCTATAAAGTCATCACTGTATCTGAAATACGACAATAGCTAGGAAGCTAAAATATTCAAAAGTAGTTCCCCTAAACTTCTAGATGTGCAATAAGACTGGGTTTGAAAAAAATCGTAATCGAAGTGGATGCGAAAAATGATTTTCATAATCTGAAAAAATAAAATAGTTTTTCGAATAACTCAAATATATCCATCTTCTGGAAAACTATAGGTACTCATTTAAAAGATAATTAAATTCCCTGCAAAACGTAAACATCATCTACACCGGACCATTATTAGCAAAATTTTCAGAAATAAAATAAAAACGTAATGTGCATTTTGTCAACGTTTTCACGTTCCCTTGGAAACCCGTTCAATTATTTTCCTTTTCTTTTTTACTTCCTCGTGCGCAGTAAAGGAAGTATTGTAATCGCGAAAATTTTCGGTTTGCAGATTTCAACGGAAATATCCATTTTGACCATCCCTGAATCCATTTTGACTAGTTCGTCGTGACGTCTGAACGTACGTTCGTACGTATCTTGCATAACTCAAAAACGGTTAGCCGTACAAGGTTAAAATTTTGTATTCAAGATTATTGCATAATCTTGTTGTAAACTTCCCTTTCTGGTCACTGCATGATTACCGGAAGTGGTACTTTACTCTAAGGTCATTACTGATTTTCATCAAAAATTATATTAAAATATAATGAAAAAACTTCTCAAATTTGGTATTAGAGACTTACATACTAATATAAATAGCATATTAAATTTTTGTAAAAATTTGCTAATCGGAAGTGGTACTTTACTTGAAGGTTATATTAGACTCATAAAAAATTATATTAAAATATAATGTAAAACATATCAAATTTGATAAATAAGACTTTTATATCAATATAAGTAATATAATAGATTTTAGTTCAAATTGAAGATATGAAAGGGGTACTTTACTTGAAGGTCATAACAAACCTAAATCAAAATGTATATCGACATTTATTACAGAGATCTTATCTCATTCTAATTAAACAATTTAGGAGAGCGGGGTAGTTCAGTGGGTAAGGTACTGCACTACTAATCTAAAGGTCCCGGGTTCGAGACTGGTTGAGGCAGATGATTATTTATTCTGTATTCAGCCGTGGATCGTGGGATCTTGTGGGATCGGGAGACCCTCCTGGGGCTTGCCCAGCCTCCTTAATTGGGGGAAAACATGGAGGTTGAGCATGATCTCGGCCAAATCACCTCCTTGCACAACCGTTGGCCTAGAAACAGTATGGTCCTTACCAAGTACTGAACCCAAGACCCTTATCGGGTTGTAGTGGTACAGGCTTTTTTTTTTTTTTTTTATTTTTTTTTTTTTTTTATTTAAACAATTTTATTACTATTAAGTGTTAAAATTGAGTGTAAAATACTTTTTTTCCTCCCCATTTGTGAGCTGAACAAGTCTACAACAGAAGAATAAGATATAAATAGATTTCTTCCGTTTAAAATGTTGAAACCGTCGATTTCCAATGCTTTATTTAGTGACATTGACAGTTCTAATGTTGCCACGAAATACGCAGAAATCTCTCGGGAAGTTGTTACCAACTGAAAGAAAATGACATATAATAACGGAATAACACCTCCAGAAACAAGAGTGTGTGTCAATAGATGGATGTCGCGACCCCGCGTGTCGTTTTTGAGATACTACAATCTTCGGAAACTTAGGCATACAAGGAAGTCATGTGTTGTCCGATCAGATACTTTTTTTTAATATTTCGAAAATTATATATTTCACATGCACACACAAATGGTTATTTAAAAGGAAGTTAATTAAATTATCAGTATAATAAAAAATTCCACTCCACTCACTGACTGATTTAGTAACCGCTGTATCTCAATAACAAAGGCTATGAAGGTCAAATTTTTATTGGTTTATCTCCTTATGTTTTAGATGTGCAAGAAAGCTCTAAAATCCTACACTAAGCGATTAAAAAAATATATTTCAGAAAAATAGAAAGCTTATTTCTACACGATTTTTCTTGAGAATAACGTTAAAGTACTTAGAGAAGAAAGTTCAAATTCACAAGGTTTTACTTCGATTTTTCTTTACGGATATAACTTTTTTACTTTAATATTTTCTTTCTTCAACCTCGCCATCTTCGTAAAAATGTTAAGTTTTATTCCCTGCTAAAACTTTTCCAGGTTTAGGATCAGGTGAAGACATAATGACTTTGTCGTTTAATGAAAGCCATTTTTTCTTGCTATAAAGTTAGATACATAAAATTCCAGCTGGAACTGTTTTATAGTCCAACTTTCGGAAATAATGGTTTGTCAATATTGGTTTTTAAGACCCTAGGGATCAGTGAAACTAATTTTTTTCTTTTTTCTGGTGAAAATTACCGTCCTTTTATGACTTAGTCTGTTTCCTTCTCATGATGCAAGTATAGTACTTGGGTTCTTACGGCTACTGTAATTTTAAAAAAATGAATGGAAAACAAATCTCGAACAGTTATCAGTACTTCAGTACTTAACAATACCGTACTTAGAGAAGAAAGTACAAATATACTAGTTTTTACTTCGTTTTTTCTTTATGGATATAACTTTTTACTTCAATATGCTCTTGCAATAGCTGATTCTTATAAACATTCCATTCAAATGGTGTCATGTCATCTTCATTTGAATGGAATGTTTATTAGAGATTTGAGCGTTAATAGACAATCAGATATTAATGCCACATGAGCTGGTTGAATACACTTGTCAATACTTAACCATCATATCATACATGCGGCAGCATTGAACAGTAAATAAATAACTACTCACAAACTAGGTGTCCCATTAAATTCACAACCAATAACATGTTTAATACATATCTTAACATAATTAGTATTCTTATTATAATTTTAAACAGGCGATACATTTATAATTATTATTTTAAAAAAATCTCCATCCTCCAAGTTATCGACCATTCTATTCCAACATTTTAATTGTAATACTATAATATACAAACATGAAGTTCACAGGATGCATGAAGCGAAACTTTTGTTATAAAACTTAATAGTGCGTTTTAAGATTTTTCCAATTGAAACATGGAAATGCAAAATGGTCTAAGTGCCTTTGGCAAAATTGTTCAGAATTCAAGTTTTAACTTTAATAATTTTAAAGAAATATGACTAAATTAAAAAAACAACAACATTTTTTTCTGATCACTTATGTATGCATGAGTAATAAAATCATATTTATAATAATATTAACTCGGCACTTAAGCCTATAAACTACAAATAAAAAATGGGATTTCAATTTTACTAAACAATCTTTAAGACCCTTTTGCATATCCAGGCTTCAATTGCTCTATTCTTTTATAAAATAAAAACAAATCAGGTTGGAATGGGCAATATCATTTCCAGCCAGGCTATGTAATAAATTATTTGAAATGCCCATTAAGAGTATGGTTGTTTCACACATAAAATGGCTCTGTTATACAATCAATATTTCTCAATAATCCGTCCCGTGCCATGTAAAATACAAAAATGATCTTAATAATCCATATATCACCTCTAATACCTATCTATCTATCCCATTGTGAATCTTAAAACTACACAATCTTCTAGTTCATATTTTCTAGTTCCCAATCAATTCCCCACGATCTTCCGAAGCATCTGAATTGAAAATAGTCATGATAAACAATTATCGAAAATGGACGTCTGTACCTATCTCGTAAAACTCAAAAACGATTAGCCGTAGAAAGTTAAAATTTATATTTAGGATTGCTGTAAAATCTAGTAGTGAACTTCCGTTTTTGGTTATTGCTTGATCGCCGGAAGTGGTACTTTACTTCAAGGCCATAATTGATTTCATTCAGAAATTATATTAAAATATAATGCAAAACTTCTCAAATTTATTATTTATAACTTATAAATTGATTTAAATAACATAATAAATTTTATTCTAAATTGGAAAACCGGAAGCGGTACTTTACTACTTGAAGGCCATAATAAACTTTCATCAAAAAATTACATTAAAATATAATGCAAAACATCTCAAATTTGGTAAATATGACTTTTATATCAACATAAATAATATTCTAGATTTTGGATAAAATTAGTGGACCAAAAGAGATATTTTACTTGCAGGTCATAATAAACTTACATAAAAATTAAATACAGAGATGATATAGCTGGGTAATAAAGGTAATAAACGCGATGTTTTCCCACTCTAATTAATCATTTTTATTACTTGTTTTAAATGATAAAAAATTGACTGTAAAATACTTTTTTACCTCCCCATTTGTGAGCTGAACAAGTCGTCGATTTTCAATGCTATATTTAGTGACATTGACAGTTCTAATGTTGTCACATAAGACGAAAAAATCTCTTGGGAACTTGTTACCTACTGAAAGAAAACGACTTATAATAACGGAATAAGATCTCTAGAAACAAGAGGTTGAGTGTGTGTCAATAGATGGATGTCGCGATGCCGAGTGTCGTTTTCCATATTCTGCAATCTTCGGAAACAAGTAACCACTTTTTATGCCACCAATTTATAGTTTAATAGGCGTCTCATTTCCGATTTGCCAATATCAACCAAAATTGTTTATGATATTTAAATTAATATGTAAGTCTTATGTACCATATTTGAGAAGTTTTGCATTATTTTTTTTTATAATGTTTGATGTAAAACAATACTGACCTTCAAGTAAAGTCGTACTTCCGGTAATCATAAACTATGCAGTGACAAAAAAGGTAGGTTTTTACAATAATCCTAAATACAAAATTTGAATAACTGTTTTTGAGTTATGCGAGATATGTACGAACAAACGAACGTCGTACTTACAGACGTCACGACGAAACTTGTCAAAATGGATATTTCCGTTGAAATCTGAAAACCGAAAATTTTCGCGATTACAATACTTCTATTACTGCGTACTAGGTTAACAACTATTAAATTATGAAAATTTAGTAGTAGGTGTAAAACATAAAAATATGTCAATAAAAGGAAGTAAACAGATAAATTAAACAAATTTCTCCTTAAATTGCATCAATGATCAAGTAAATGCACACCAAGATTAACATGTCATGTATTGAGCATAGCCCAACGGTATGACAACAAAACGTACGTACGCTAGACAAATTTTATCTTAGCAGTTTATTTGTGGTTACTGTTCCATTCATATTGGTCCTACAGGGATGTTATAAAGCTTAAATCCTTCCTCAATATACAATCTATCTAATACCAAAATATTTCTTTAAGTCCGATTAGAAGTTCCCGAAATTAGCGCGGCAAAAAATACAAACTCTTCAGCTTAATATAATAATATAAACATAGGTTCAGGTGTTGGAGCTTATTTTAATTTCATCAATTATTTTATCAATTTTGTTATATAGGTATAACAAAAGTGATAAAATAATTTTTATAGTTTTAAATAGATTTTATAGTTTTTTTATTGCATATTTTCGGGTTTTCATTGCACTGAAATCCGGTCTTTCTCTCCACTTGATGCGATTTAACCATTACTTTATCACAAATAAAACAGGCGGAAATTCCAATTTTTCTAATATGTATAAAGCCGATAAAGCAGTCCACCTTGAACTTGGCCTTGGAGTAAAAACTTTAATGGAACAATTGAACTATAGCTAAGTTGAAAGGGAACTGAACAGAAGATATAGGAACAATGAGATGACTATCATTAATCAGAAGACAACAAGACTATGTTCAGCTTCTATCGCTCCTATAGCCGCTACCTCAAGTGAAAATGCAATCAGGATTGGTTTGCAACAGACATTGACCCTAGAGCCTCCTCTGACGTAGCCCCCTCTCACTTTCGGTCCCCCTCTCCCCTTCAGTTATCGATTCCCCTACGCTCTAGCAGTTTCCTCAGGGATTTAGCCCGAGGGATAGGAATAAACCACGTCGTCTTGGTTTTACAGCAAAGATTGGTTTATTAAACTGAAAATCAACATAAAGATATATCGACATTACATTAAGAGGCAGAAGTGACAGGAATGACTAATGAATATATTTTAAGTGTTAATCAAAGTTTGCTATGGCGTACCAAACATTAAACGGTTATAGAAAAATGAAAATAAATATTTTAAAATAAATCCTTTAAATATAAATATATTTGTAAATGCATATTTTTTTTTTCAAATAATACAATAGTACCTAAGGTTTAAACGAGTGTTTTACAAAAGTGAAATAAAGAAACAGAGAACAAATATTTAAATTTTTTAATTAGTTGTAGAAAATAAAAAATTAACAGTTAAATCAATATCCTACTAATTATATCTATCAATAAATCATAAAATATTTATTGGGGCAATTTTTATTTTCTCAGAGAAATACTTTTCTTTTTATTTTAATTGTGTTTAAAAGTAATAAAAACATTTCAGAACTTAAAATTAGTTCATCATTGATATTATTGGCATCAAATATTTCAATTATATTACTTTATTTTTTTGCTAGGATACAATTTGAAGATTCCAAACAAAAAGGCTAAAGTCTCTAAAATACCGGTAAACAAATTAACCAGTCAACGTTTCGCCAATTCAGGCATCATCAGGAGAGAAGCAATAAAAGCACTTATATGAAGATCAAATACCGCGCATCTCACATCAAGAATCTATAAAGACTCATCACTCCAACATCTCCAATCCCATACTTTTTGCTCTCTTATATTAATTTATTTTATAAACCAAATTTTCATGTCGATTTGCCTGCAATAATGTACTTTGTCATGAATAGTCTTATAAGTTTTTTTTTTTTTCAATTTGACTTTTACCTGTGTTTTTATTTAAAATGTTAAGATTCCCGCCAATGACATTTTCATCAATTAATGATAACTATTTAATAATTTCCCTAAAAACCATAAAAAAAAAATTTAATTTGAAAAAGATAAACTAACTATTAATGTGAGAATTTTTAAAAGCCATAAAAATATTAGTTGTTTTTTTGTATTCCTAAATTTATTGAATGGACAATTTATTATTCGCAGTAGCTTTTATTTGAACAGCAATGACGGAATGCTATACTTAATACTATACTGAAGCAATGACGAAATGCTATACTTAATACTATACTGAAGCAATGACGAAATGCTATACTTAATACTATACTGAAGCAATGACGAAATGCTATACTTAATACTATACTGAAGCAATGACGAAATGCTATACTTAATACTATACTGAAGCAATGACGAAATGCTATACTTAATACTATACTGAAGCAATGACGAAATGCTATACTTAATACTATACTGAAGCAATGACGAAATGCTATACTTAATACTATACTGAAGCAATGACGGAATGCTATACTTAATACTATACTGAAGCAATGACGAAATGCTATACTTAATACTATACTGAAGCAATGACGAAATGCTATACTTAATACTATACTGAAGCAATGACGAAATGCTATACTTAATACTATACTGAAGCAATGACGAAATGCTATACTTAATACTATACTGAAGCAATGACGGAATGCTATACTTAATACTATACTGAAGCAATGACGGAATGCTATACTTAATACTATACTGAAGCAATGACGGAATGCTATACTTAATACTATACTGAAGCAATGACGAAATGCTATACTTAATACTATACTGAAGCAATGACGAAATGCTATACTTAATACTATACTGAAGCAATGACGAAATGCTATACTTAATACTATACTGAAGCAATGACGAAATGCTATACTTAATACTATACTGAAGCAATGACGAAATGCTATACTTAATACTATACTGAAGCAATGACGAAATGCTATACTTAATACTATACTGAAGCAATGACGAAATGCTATACTTAATACTATACTGAAGCAATGACGAAATGCTATACTTAATACTATACTGAAGCAATGACGAAATGCTATACTTAATACTATACTGAAGCAATGACGAAATGCTATACTTAATACTATACTGAAGCAATGACGAAATGCTATACTTAATACTATACTGAAGCAATGACGGAATGCTATACCTAATACTATACTGAAGCAATGACGAAATGCTATACTTAATACTATACTGAAGCAATGACGAAATGCTATACTTAATACTATACTGAAGCAATGACGAAATGCTATACTTAATACTATACTGAAGCAATGACGAAATGCTATACTTAATACTATACTGAAGCAATGACGAAATGCTATACTTAATACTATACTGAAGCAATGACGAAATGCTATACTTAATACTATACTGAAGCAATGACGAAATGCTATACTTAATACTATACTGAAGCAATGACGAAATGCTATACTTAATACTATACTGAAGCAATGACGAAATGCTATTCAACAGAAAATACTGTTTTACTTCGAAGTCTATTAACACGAATAAAATAACGAACATCAATTTTTGTTTTGTAACCTCATACAACAATGGAGAAAGATCTATAGGCTTAAGAGCCTCCCACACACAGACGCAAACACACGTTGACACAAACGTGTATGCGTGCTAGTTTTCGCGCGCGTGTTAGTGTGTTTGTTTGCGTCTGTAATAACACATAAGTTTGCGCGCGTGTTAGCGGTTTGAAAACGCAATCACGGTGGCGGTTAGTAAAAGGCAGATATAACAATCTCCAACTTGATATCCGCTGATGCGAATTGAACCCCGAAAGCTTATTACAGATAGCGGCACAAATAACGGATGAGTAAGAGAGGATGGGAAAGATAATTTTTACAGATATTGTTACGTTCTAAAGCAAATATGCTAATTCATGCTCTAGCAGTGGAGAGGATATCTCGCGCAAACCCTTGGGCCATGGAATATTACACGCGCAAACATTCACGTAATCCCGAGCACAAACACTCCAGCAAGCAGTCGCGCAATCCTACACGCAAACAATTGCGAAATCACACACGCTATCGCAACGGGGAATCCAACAGCAATTTACCATCGAAAACACATGAGCGATCAGACGCTCAATCCCGCATGGAATCCCACGCTCAAACCGACCGGGAATCACGCGCAATCCCGCGCGGAACACCACGTGCAAATACAAGCGCAATCCACGGGAAATCACAGGCGCATAAATACTCGCTCAATTCCATACGCAGTCGCAGGCGCAAACAGTTTGCTTGCGCAAATAGGCGTGCATCTCGCGCGCACACTAACAAAGAAGCACATTAACATGAGATCCCAGGCTTAAAGACACACACACACACACACACACACAGGCACACAAGTCTCTTGAACGGGTGGACCATTTGAGATGAAATAGTTCCCCTCAGTCAGTTCCCCTTTCTTATATTTTCCATTGCTGCATAGAGGTATATCTTTTATACTTAGATATCTTTTACTACAGCTAGGTATACAGGGATTAATGGGTGGCTGATCAGGGTTAAAAAAGATTTTTGGTCTTCCATAGAGAATCTCAATCTAGTGAATAAAAGTTTATTAGAATGTTAGCCACCAACACGGCGCCAAGTTTTTTTTTTTTCCATAGGGATTGTGAATATTTTTTTATATGATATTTTCTATAATATTATAAATAAATAAGGGAAATCAAATTTTAAGATCAATCCATTTACTTCAGTTTATTTCAACTATAGGAATCACAAAAAGGAAAGAAAGAAAAGAAAGTAAAATACAAACATATCAAATAAATATAAGATAAGGAATAATATAAAAGGGAATGAGGAGGAGACATAATGGAAGGGGGTCCGAATAGGTTGGTCGATAGCCCGGCCCGCAACAACTACACACTGTTCCTCCAGCCAGGGTTTCAGCCATTAACCTACATTCCTCTGCACCCTTACACGCAATTTGGAATAGTTTTTATGATAAAAGGTGTAACGACCCATCAGCACGGTCTATATTTTGTAAGTATTAAAAG
Organism: Rhaphigaster nebulosa; assembly: GCA_948150685.1. NCBI lineage: Eukaryota > Metazoa > Arthropoda > Insecta > Hemiptera > Pentatomidae > Rhaphigaster > Rhaphigaster nebulosa. The sequence goes on along the minus strand of OX411309.1, from coordinate 158,344,083 downwards.
TACTTAAATAAAATTGAAAAAAAAAAAAAAAATTTAAATTGAATATATTTATCTAATTATTTATATACAAACAAATAAAAACAATAGTAGGCTTAAAATATATCATTGATGCATGCAGTAGTATTGAGAGACATTTTCCTTCAGTTCATTATTCTTTCTAATGAGACTATACGGTTCCGCTAGTTTTAAGGAAGAACAGCTCCTTAAGGTCTTCGAGATTAAGATATTGCGTGGAATATGTAGTCCGAGGAGGGATGAGTCCACTGGAGAGTTTAACAGGTTACATAACAGGTTACATAACGCGGAATTTTGGACCATGCACTCTGTAACTGCTCCAATAATAGAAGGAACAGCAGCATCGCGATGGGTGAAATGGGCATCTGAGAAAAGTAAAATAATAAAATTTACAAAAAGTCTAAAATAAGAAATGATAAAGAAAAATACACATATATAATTAATTTATAGTACATTGTGTTTGAGTCTATTATGTTTATGAACATTATAAGGTAAATCTACTTTAGAATAGTTGACAATATCTCTTATATGTTCATGTGCAGGTGTACTGATTTCACATGATTTGAAAAAATCTGTAGTTAATTTATAAATAAAAGTTTGAGATACTAGGCACATTAAGAGCATAATGTAAGAGATAATAGATGAAATATAATTAAGTAATATAAATTTATCTACGCCTGATGAAGATACTCTCGAATGAATGTGATTTTTTTTTCAACTTTAGTTTTGAATTAACTGATATTAATCATATTAAATGATATCAGGTTTAATACGCGTACCTGTAAGCTTTTTAATAAAAATAAATATTTGTTCATTTTATTTTTGAACGATTTTGTTCACCTCACTATCTATATTATGCATCTGCGGGATAGTCCGAGGCGTAGGTGGGAGGATTGCGTGAGGAGTGACCTTAAGGGTTTGTGGTAACGTCATCGAACCTTAAGAGTTCGCTAAAGATAGACTTTCGCTGCAACCGCGGGCAGTTACTGGTTCGCTGCTAACTGTTACTGCTTCTGTATTTCGCTGAAACTGCCTACCGCAACGGCCCACTCTTGGATAACCTATAACGTTATAATCTCTCCAATATTTAAAATCATACTAAATCGTTATAACTATATGGTATATCCTTAAAACCTTTAAAATTATATGTTATTTAGATACATACAAATTATAGATAAATTAATACGTTTATTTACAAGTATTTACAGCTATGCAACTATATATATGCAACATATATACTGTTATGTTATGTAAAACTAGATATTTGTTAGGTATTTTAGACAATGAACAAAGTTCGTCAGTCGAGGTTTCTTTAATGTTTATTAATGCAATAATAATAATAATAATAATTTATGAATATAAAAATAAAATCATGTTTTTTCACGCATTATTCTTTACTATTACATTTCTGTAGTCCTTATGTCTGTGGTCATAAAGAACCTGAAACTGATTAAGAAATTCTACAAGGCGTTCGTCGTCATAATCATTAAATCCCTTTTTGTTAAATGACATTGTTTCAAATGACAAGCGGGAACTGTCGCGTCTGAGGCAGTACGACACCTTCTGGAACGGTCAGGGACGCAGCAGTATAGGTATGACGTCATAACTAGTCTGCCGGGCAGTGCAAGCGAAATATGTCCCTACCTATTCAGTCAAAGTAGTAGCAGCAAACTTTGCCGGCCGCAACCGCGGGCAGTACAAGCGCGGGCAGTACAAGCGAAAGTCTACCTCAAGCCTTTTATTGTTTATTTATTTATTATTAGGTATTTTTTACCTTATTTAACACCTCAAAGCAGCAGTTAAATACTCGACTTTTCAAAACCTTAATAAATCTCTTTGAAGTCGTCATTAAAATAAATAAATTATTTAGTTCATATATTTTATAAATTATGAGTTAAGCCTTAACATAGAAACATTAAGAAATGTTCAAAATTAATCTTATTCACCATTACTTGGCGATCTAAATTTACATTGTTTAAATTTGTAAAAACAAAATGGTGAGAAAAGTATCTTTCGTACCTAGGTTCGCAGATCGTAAAATCTATGAACATAAACAGCGGACATTTCAATTCAACAACACTTCATTGATGACCCCATTGTCGAAGGAGTCCCTGACAAAATGTTATTAACTTGTTTGTTAATAGCTTTCTATTAGGAGAAGGAATAAGATCGAGACTACGACAGACCTAACCACCGCACCTGATTGTGGCAAACAAAGTAGAACCTATTTTCTTCAATAAATTATACAAAATATCCTGCCATGGAAACCTAATCTTCTAGGAACTAATTCTGATCAAATCCAGAATCGAGCATGAAGTGGTCCCCCATGGCTACCCAATGAGAAGCCTGGAACCACCACATACAACGCATCTCTGTTGCATCTTCAGCAGTACATTGAACAACATGCGAACTATATTCTGACACCAAGACCCTATTTCATAATAAACTACAAAAGTATAAGTGGTAAAAGTACTAGTAGAAAGGTTTGTTTTTAGAGGTTACAGGTTACTTATCGTCATTAGATAATACTAATTAGGTTACTTATCGTCATTAAATAATAATAATTTTATTCAATATTTTTTTTTTTAATTTACTATTTTTACTGTTTAAATGTTATCGTGTTTTATAATTTTACAGTGCGTTCTGGGTGAAGTAAGTCATATGCTAAAATGTACTTGTACTTTTGTGTTTTATTATGAAACAGGTTGTATGTATTAAGTTATATTTTTTAATTATATTAAAAAAGAGTAAATAAAAAAAAATTAATACAATTATTAGCTGACATCCGTATGATGGTATAGAAGGATCAATCCCTAATTAATACAATTATTAGCTGACATCCGTATGATGGTATAGAAGGATCAATCCCTAATTAATACAATTATTAGCTGACATCCGTATGATGGTATAGAAGGATCAATCCCTAATTAATACAATTATTAGCTGATGGTATAGAAGGATCAATCCCTAATTAATACAATTATTAGCTGACATCCGTATGATGGTATAGAAGGATCAATCCCTAATTAATACAATTATTAGCTGACATCCGTATGATGGTATAGAAGGATCAATCCCTAATTAATACAATTATTAGCTGATGGTATAGAAGGATCAATCCCTAATTAATACAATTATTAGCTGACATCCGCATGATGGTATAGAAGGATCAATCCCTAATTAATACAATTATTAGCTGACATCCGTATGATGGTCTAGAAGGATCAATCCCTAATTAATACAATTATTAGCTGACATCCGGATGATGGTATAGAAGGATCAATCCCTAATTAATACAATTATTAGCTGACATCCGTATGATGGTATAGAATGATCAATCCCTAATTAATACAATTATTAGCTGATGGTATAGAAGGATCAATCCCTAATTAATACAAATATTAGCTGACATCCGCATGATGGTATAGAAGGATCAATCCCTAATTAATACAATTATTAGCTGACATCTGGATGATGGTATAGAAGGATCAATCCCTAATTAATACAATCATTATTGTCTAACGATAAATAACTTGTAACCTCTTAACAGGAACTTTTCCACTTATACTTTTCCCACATGCAATTGTACTTCATTATGAAATAGGGCCCTGAATTTTTGTTATCTTTTACTCGACGAATCAACATAAAAACGCAGAACAATATTGATTCATATAAATACCAAAACGTCCAGACAATGTGTCACTTAACATCACTTTTGATTCACTGTAGTTATAGCTGGAGCGGGGTGCGGAACTACGCTTCTAATCTCATGGTCCCGGATTCGAGACCGGCTGAGGCAGATAATTATTTATTCTATATTCAGTCGTGGATCGACCCTGTAGGATCGGGAGACCCTCCTGAGGCTCACTCAGCCTCTGTAAAGTGGGTACCCTTAACTGAGGGAAGAACCTGGCGGTTGAGCGTGATCTCGGCCAAATCACCTCCTTGCACAACCGTTGGCTTAGAAACAGTAAGATCCTTACCAAGTACTGAACCCAAGACCCCTCACGGTTGATAGTGGTACCGGTTTTTTTTTTTTTTTTCTTCTAGTTATAGCTATATCCGCTATTTCTTGACTCTCCGAACTCCGGAAGTTTCATCTATAACACGATTCAGTACTTAAGGAAAATATGGGGTGATTGAAATAAAGAACCATTGCAAATAGAATAAGGACTTTTTTAAAAATAATTTTTTGGGGGATTTAGGAGAACCTATTTAGTAGAATTTTTAATAGAAAAATAAATAAAAATTGAAGACAATTATCACATCAATGTCTTGAAAACGACATCCTTTTAAAACAGCATTAGGAAAACCACCACTTTCCATTTTCTGCTCAATTCCGGCACTAAATGAAAATTCTGATGAGCCGCCCCTCGGGTCGGAGGGAGAGGGGGAGGGGAGAGATGAGGGAGGGGAGGGGAAGGGAGAGTGAAGTTCGGAAGAGATCATTTAGCGGGGGGAAATTAGATCGTGGAAGCCTGACCTTAGAAATTTCCAGAACTTGAGAATTAAATAAAATTCTTCAACTCTAGATGGATATCCAATATACTGCTCCTTTCTCGGCTATTGCACTGTGATAGTGATAATGAACACTATTAGAAATCTAATAAATTAAGACATTGTTTATGGATTGTCGAATGACCAATTTATCCGATCGCATTGGAGAAAGTGGAGGTTCATTATACTTAAGACAGTAAATTTTTTTTTAACAAACATAATAAAAGTATAAACATACTAAGCAGCCCATAATTAAAAAAAAAAAAAAAAAACAGTTTTAAACTAAAAACCGGATTTTCGTGCAGAAAAAATCTTTGAAACCTACAACAAAAACCTCAAAGTACGCAAAAACGTGCAACAAAAACTCAAAATGTACAAAAATGTGTAATGAAGCAAAAAAGAAACGTGTTTAACTAGTACTTTTTATCAACATAAAATATTAAAATATAAAACGCAATAAACTAATATTTTTAATTTATGTCGACGTCGTTTTTTGAAAAAGGCTTAAGCGCCAAAAATTGGAATTGATAAATTGACTGCCTAAATTGGGCAGTCGTAAAAAAATTATAAAAATGGACTTGGCAAGTTTTGAAATTATAAGCCACAATTAAGAATGATATAAAAAGAATAACCTGATAGATAAATGGTATTATTGCAAGTGTTGAAAAACTATTATTTAATTAAATTATTAAACATTAAATTATCTATAAACTCTTTATTATGAGATTAAAAATAGAGTATATAGACTTAGAGGGTTTATTGAGTCTCCAGCAGTTTGAGCTAAGTAGATCAGATTACATGAAGCACTTCCAACTTACGGCTTCATTGGGGCAACTCAATGTCTTCTCCTATTTACAGGGAATAATTTGTTTTCAATAACTTTATTCTTAAATGGTGTATTCTATATACAGGCTAAGCCATTCACATTCTATATACAGACTAAGCCATTCACATTTCTTAATGAAAGCAAAATTCCAGTTATGCTTGATTTGACATATCATTGCTTACGAAGTCATAACATTTACCTAAGTTTAGGTACCCACCCATGAATGGCTTGGGTAATGGTTTCGTATTGTAAGGAAGAAAATGCGGAAGCTATAAAATTAATTACAACATACCTAGCAAGTGCTGATAAAGTACTTGTGATAACTACTGTTATCAGTTATTTATTATATGTAGTTATTCCTATAAATAAAATATATAGCCAGGAGTGATAAAAATGGTCTCCCAACAAAAAAGGATAGCATTAACTTCTAAAATTAATGCAAAAAAAAAAACTGTAAAAAGTATACCATAGGCTAAATTTTTTTAAAAATCGGTCTGCCTTCTTTGTAGCTTTGTGTTTTGCATTGAAAATTAACTTTTTAGTAAATATTTATTGTAGAACGATCGAGAACTTTGATTTAAAACAGTAATCAAATCTTCAAAAATAAAAAAAATTAAGTTATCTCTGTTTGGTGCCAGCCGTCTCATATCTAGTGCCTACTAAACAAAAAAGAAACGATATAAAAGCACGATTAAAACTGTTCTGCGCCTCGGGTATACCGAAAACTAAAAAAGAAGTTATCAAAATTTATCATAGCGGTGAAACATAGTCATTTGGAAAAAAGAGCAAAGAGAAAAAACTAAAAAAAAAAAAAAAATGCGTGCATATGGACATAGGTGTCTGTAAGTTCTCGAAATAAATTTTATTAAGTTAAGGTTTATTAACTCTGGCTACAGCTGTGATATCCATCGATTGTAAAAAAGCATTCGACTCTTTGTTTTTAGATTAACCGACGATTCATATTCTCAGAATGCCCAGAGCAACTACCAGTCGCTTCTTGTACAGAGGAACATATCCGTGAAGAATCATAAGGAATATATTTGCAACAGTAAGAACCAAATTATATAAGTTGGTTCATCTTCTCGCTCCAGCTTACTTGAGCATGTGACTCAAGATAAGTCGGGGACGACTGCATACCTTCGCTATAGTCGGAGTAATGTTATAGAACATAGGAGCCCCATATAATAAGAGCTCTCCGAAAGATACCGTTGTATATAAGGCAAATCGGGGTAAGTGCATACACGGGGATTTATTTTGTTGGGAGAGCTGCCATCTATGGGGATTTTACTGTCCACTTCAAATTCGGATAGAAGGTAGCTCTGCCAACAAAATAGATATGAAAAAAATTCCCCCTTGACGTACTTGCCCAAGTACACATTTACTCCGACTTTATATACAACGGTATCTTTCGGACAGTTCTATTATATGAGGCTCCTATGTTCTGCAACATTACTTCGACTACAGCAAAGGTCAGCAACAAATTCAGCACGCGGTTATGAGAATGATTTGTTAACATACCCCCTCCTCCCTCAGAAAAGGAAAAATACCAAAATATCCATACCACTCAAATATGTATCTAATCCCCGTCAGTAGTATCATAATTTTACATAAGAGGAATATTGTCGATGGAATTGTTACTAGAATACTGATCTACAATAGGGATACAATATAACGGATAATGAAAATTTTTATAATGAATAAAAATAAAAATGTTTATTAACTTCATTTATTAGGCTAATTTGTAATTTAGAGGTTTGATAACCTTAAAAATACTATCTAGGCTGTTATCATTATTATAAAAAAATTAATATAACATCAATATTTTATTGTGAGCATAGCAGTAAGCCTTAATCTATAAATAAACAGGTATAATACAACTCCAATACCAAAAGCCATTCATTCATTTCAATATTGACATTTAACTGAATCTTGACTAAAAGTTAACACATCTTACTAAAATTTAGATACTCAGTTTTAAAAATTAATTTTAATACTTATTAACTTTTAGTATAAGTTTTTAGGATTCTAACTTCGTTTCTTTAAAATAAACTTAAAAAGAAACTATGATTAAATTGGATAAAGGTGTTCTGTTGACTACTTTAATTAATTGTATAATCTTGTACTCCTGTGACTACTTTAATTAATTGTATAATCTTGTACTCCTGTGACTACTTTAATTAATCGTTTAATCTTGTACTCCTGTGACTACTTTAATTAATCGTATAATCTTGTACTCCTGTGACTACTTTAATTAATTGTATAATATTGTACTCCTGTGACTACTTTAATTAATTGTATAATCTTGTACTCCTGTGACTACTTTAATTAATTGTATAATCTTGTACTCCTGTGACTACTTTAATTAATCGTTTAATCTTGTACTCCTGTGACTACTTTAATTAATCGTATAATCTTGTACTCCTGTGACTACTTTAATTAATTGTATAATATTGTACTCCTGTGACTACTTTAATTAATTGTATAATCTTGTACTCCTGTGACTACTTTAATTAATTGTATAATCTTGTACTCCTGTGATCAACTCAGTTAAAGTATTATTATTTTCGAAAAGACGATTTGCAAACTATATTCAGCCATACGCATTGTATTGCTGTAATTCTGCTTTAAATGGTATTGATTAAACGCTCTGATAGACTTTATCTGGTATAGCACACTTTATACAAATTTAAACGTCAATAACAACAAAACATAATAAACATGGATTAAAAATCAATAAGACAGAATAATTTCGGGTTGAATGAAGAACATGAAGATGAAATTGAATGTTGAACGGGAGAGGAGGAGCTACTCCAATGAACTATAATATGCAAAACCTCATTTTCCCAGAGCTCAATATTAATAGGCTAATTTCCCGCCAGCCTTTATGCCCTCTCACAGTCACGGCTATTTAAATTAAACCTATATAAATAAGTCTACCTCATTTTCAGTAAATAATACTCAAGTTGCGCCACAAAAAAAAATAATCCGGAAGGATGGTTTTGAAGCCTTACTTTTGTTTGTTTTTATGCTTTGGACCTAATTCCTTTCAGTTTTCTTTTATTAAACAATAGCTAATATTAACGCCATAATGTAAGGAACACTTAGAAAAACACTTAATGACGTTTGAGAGAATAAAATTTTATATTTATTGTTTTCTTTGGAAGACAAGGCTAAGATTGTATTGAGTAGGGTGTAATTTAGATAATATAGCTTGAGATTTATTACACGGGCTATCCACGAAATAAATCATAGGTTTACATTAGTTCTTATATCACTGTCAGAAATTCCGATACAAAGCGAACCATATAAAAAAAAATCTAAGAAAAAAACATTCTTTCGGATAGCATGTCATGCAAAGAAAACTAAACACATAAATAATTTGTTTCTCAACTTTCTGGTATTAAGGTGAAGAATGAATTATCATTTAAATATATTGACCTGCATTTACTTCATCACATTTATTAATAAGTTGCAAAGAACAACAAATAATACAGATAAATCTGATCTTATATAAATGGGTATATAAATTTTAATAATCATCATATGCAACTGATTAAAGTTAGACAAGTATAAATTTAAAATAAATTAACACTACTGTAATTCAGGTTAATCTGAATTAAGATTCTATATTTTTTTATGTATTTTAAACAAATTCAATAATTAATAAACGATTATGAATTAACAAATTGAAAGTAAAGATAATGTATAAATTTAAAACAAGAATATATTTAATGAAACATAATTTAAATGTAAGAATAAAATAATATGTCAATTAGTATATTGTGAAATGCTATGTAAACGTAATTACAATTTTGATATATTTTGAATCATTCTATAGAAATCTGGCCAATTTTTAATTTTCATTTTACTTTACCTTATATATATATATATATATATATATATATATATATATATATATATATATATTTTTTTAAAGAAAATTACAAAATATTCAAAACAAAAGGAAGTTTATCTGCTCAGTGCCTATGAAAATGTTATATACTCGAATATTATATTCTTTGCATCAACAGTACATTATTCACATCCATGTACATATATCCAAGTCGTTTTTTGAAAAAGGCGTAAGCGCCATTTAGCAAACATTACAGGAAACATATGAAACTATTTATCCCCAAATAACATATTTTTTTTTTTTAATTTTATATTTTATTGTATAGAGTAGCAGATTACTAACCTTGCAAAATCTTTATAATTACAATTAAGTTTAAAGGATTCTAGCGCTGGTTAAGGCCAGAGTGACGACTGAGAGTCGTTAGTATTTGGTGCTTACGTCATCAATATTCGATTTTTAGAACATTTCCAATTATTTTTTTTTGGTATATCGTGAGAGGGAATCGATGGAGGTGATGTTTACGTCTCAAAATCGATTGAAATCTAAATTTCGATTTTTTGGCGCTTAAGCCTTTTTCAAAAAACGACGTCGATATGTTCCTATGTTCGTTGAATAAACATTAATTTTATTATGCAATTTTGAAGTTTTCTTTTGGAGAATTTAAATTTAAATAAGCCATATTGTAACAATCAACACATTATAAATCAAAATATTTTATTTACAAGTCAGTTCATCCCCTGTTGCAGATCCAAAAATAAGTTATATCAAAAAATTAAAAGCATGTTTTTTTTTTTTGTTAATGTATCAATTTCAATCCTATTGAAAAATTTCTAATGTTATAGGTGACACAATAAACTGTTACATTATAGGTGTTATAGGCGACACAATAAACTGTTACATTATAGGTGTTATAGGTGACACAATAAACTGTTACATTATAGGTGTTATAGGCGACACAATAAACTGTTACATTTCTATGTTTTTGAAGCTTAGTTAGGTTTAAAATTATTATTTATTCCAAACAAGGCACGAAGGGGGGGGGGGGCCCTTTCAGACAGTTTAAAAGTTGATTAGACATTGCTTTAAATCTATCCGCAGAATTTTTAATTAAATCACTCCCAGGAATGAAAAAGAACTAAATCACAAATAATAATAATTTTAAAAATAAATAATTAGTTATTTTATTTTTAGCAAATGTTTTATTTACACAGAAAGAAAACGAAGCTATGAATTGCTCCTGTGCCTTTTTGATCCTCACTCTAACAAATTCGTATAAAAACTGCAAATTCCAATATTCCTAGAGGGTTTAAAATTAGCTTAATTTGCAGACCCAAAACGAATTTTGATGTTTCCATTCCGGATAAAAACTATAGATAAACCCTTCCAGCCATGTTGGAGTTATGACATGTTCCACCCATAAGTCGCGAAGCCTAACACAAATCTGATAGAGTAAAAAAAATATTACCTTATTTAAAGCTCTATAAGATGAAAATGGTTAGATTGATGCTCACCTAAAAATATCAAAAACAAATGTTAATTGTATATATGATAATATAATATGTAAATTTTATTTCTAAGCAATATGGAATAGAATAGAAAGAATCCAGAATTTATTCTGGGACGAAATCCGGCTAAGAATAAATAAGTTGTACAAACAAAAAATAACAATTCTGGCTTACATATTGAAATAAACAAATAAGAATCATAAATAATATAAAGATAATAAAAAAAAGAAAAAGAATCCCTGTGAAGCAATATAGACGAGTGCTAATAAAAAAGAACACAGAGAGTGAGAAAGGAAACTTACATTCACCCGTTTAACAAAACATTATCGTTAAAATAATTTTTTACATCTCGTAGTGAGAAAAAATATATATACATAAATTTACATTGTAATATGATACAGAAAAAAAATAAAATAAGATAAGCACACAGAAAAAATAAGGAAAAAAAGAGAATCAATATCTGAAAAACATTTAAACAAAATTAACAACATAAAGAGCATATTTGTATTAATTAACGATCAGATTGTAAATGTCATTGTAGAGAAAATAATTTATATGATATGATATATATATTATAAGCAATATATAATTAACAAATATAATTACAAAATGTTTAATATCACACTAAAAGGGGAATTTACAAAGCTTTTTTTTTTTTCTTTCATTTTATTGCGAAAATATTGAAAGATTTCACTGAAAGGAGATAACTTCAAACAAACTGTAATCGTGGAGTGTTAAGACTATAAGTGAGAGCAAAAAACAAATTAATATTCTGGAGGGAGAATTATCGACCGGCGGCACTAACTGCTTCATAAGGAGACAGCTTAAATTCCTTCAACGGATAAGAAATTCACAAGAAGGCAAGGATCCATCTCTGTACTTATTCTCTTCAGTTAAATTATTTTTTATTGGATTCCGATTTCTAATATTATGAACAGAATAAATTAGAAAAAAAAAATCTCTAAATATATTCTACTATAACTTGTGAAAATAAACGTAAAAAACAGTGAACTTTGTAGCAATCTGTACTCATATCTTCTTTAATAAATAATGTATGGCGACTTCATTCATTTCATTCCCAAGTTAAGCTTGTATTTTTTTACAAAAAATTTTTACAGAAAATTGGATGGCAGTTAGATAAGTACAATATTTAAAGATGGAGAATTCCCCAAAATTATAATTAGTTATACATACATAAAACATAGAATAAAATGATTTATTGATAATTTGTGATCAAAATGAATTTTTAAATAATAATAAAGGAAAGTTAGAAACATACATAAATATAATATGAGCAAAAACACAACTATTCATATAATTATATGATTTGCTAGATATGAATATTTAAAATAGATAGAAAATATTTTAATTATATAAAAATTAATATGTATATAAAAAATAAAATTAGTATGTAAATGGCATTTGTCGAGATGCCCGTTTTTTTTATTATTAAACTTTAATATCAGAATTTGATCCAAATAAATAATAATATTGCTCATCTAAGCAATAATATGATATAATATAATATGAATATGAATACTAAGCTAATAATATGATCATCATAGTTCAATTTTTTTATACGATGTTAGAGCAAACGCCGAAAATGGAGGTAATACCAAAATAATCTCCAGCGAACAGAATAACTTGGTTTTTCAATTATCACAAATTAATATACAAATTAATTTGTAAAATGAAGTAGGGTGATGTAGGAGAAATGCGTTTTCAGGATTAGTGCGTAATTATCTCATTAAATATAAATCCTCCATTTGAAAGAGTTGCTGCTTAACACTGATGTATCAGAATCTATCAACGAAAGTTTTTATAAGTTGAATTACAACCAGTTGTAAAAATATTAATTTCAACCTGTTGATAAAGTTGTGTCCATCAACTTTTGCAGTTGCAGTTTTATCGGTGTTTATCTGCCAGCAGGCCTTTTTTATTATCTTGAGCGGTACCCAAAGATCTGCCAGCAGGCCTTTTTTATTGTCTTGAGTGGTACCTAAAGATCTGCCAGCAGACCTTTTTTATTGTCTTGAGCGGTACCTAAAGATCTGCCAGCAGGCCTTTTTTATTGTCTTGGGCGGTACCTAAAGATCTGCCAGCAGGCCTTTTTTGTTGTCTTGAGCGGTACCTAAAGATCTGCCAGCAGGCCTTTTTTATTGTCTTGAGCGGTACCTAAAGATCTGCCAGCAGGCCTTTTTTATTGTCTTGAGCGGTACCTAAAGATCTGCCAGCAGGCCTTTTTTATTGTCTTGAGCGGTACCTAAAGATCTGCCAGCAGGCCTTTTTTGTTGTCTTGAGCGGTACCTAAAGATCTGCCAGCAGGCCTTTTTTATTGTCTTGAGCGGTACCTAAAGATCTGCCAGCAGGCCTTTTTTATTGTCTTGAGCGGTACCTAAAGATCTGCCAGCAGGCCTTTTTTATTGTCTTGAGCGGTACCTAAAGATCTGCCAGCAGGCCTTTTTTGTTGTCTTGAGCGGTACCTAAAGATCTGCCAGCAGGCCTTTTTTATTGTCTTGAGCGGTACCTAAAGATCTGCCAGCAGGCCTTTTTTATTGTCTTGAGCGGTACCTAAAGATCTGCCAGCAGGCCTTTTTTATTGTCTTGAGCGGTACCTAAAGATCTGCCAGCAGGCCTTTTTTGTTGTCTTGAGCGGTATCTAAAGATCTGCCAGCAGGCCTTTTTTATTGTCCTGAGCGGTACCTAAAGATCTGCCAGCAGGCCTTTTTTATTGTCTTGAGCGGTACCTAAAGATCTGCCAGCAGGCCTTTTTTATTGTCTTGAGCGGTACCTAAAGATCTGCCGGCAGGCCTTTTTTATTGTCTTGAGCGGTACCTAAAGATCTGCCAGCAGGCCTTTTTTATTGTCTTGAGCGGTACCTAAAGAAGCTATTCTTCAAAATGCTTTATGATTTACATTTCTCATTGAGAGTTTTTAATGTTTTAGGCGCTTGTCCGCAGTCACTCACCGAAACATGATAGTAGGGGCATCTGCAGACCTCTGCTGTGTGACAAGTGTACGCCCTTACCCTTACTATCAAGTTTTGTCGAGGCAATTACGGACTAGCGAATTACAACGAAATTATTTTTTCCATAACATTTATTCAATTACAACTCACATCCCACTTTCATAACTCAACCAAAATTTAAAATGAGAATCTCAGACGAGCTTAAACTTTTTTAAATAATTATACCTGTATAATAATCCTCAGGAAACGGAACTATATTGCATATGCCACAAAACCGCTCAATAATTGTAAAACACAGTAATAAAGGTAAAAATGACGAATTGGTGTTATCGGCATCGAACCTTCGGGTTCGCTAAGCCTTTTTTATTTATTTATATAATTTAAAAAATATATATAAATAGGATATACTAATGATATAAACGTTTTTAGCTGGTCTATATATCCTAAGCTATATTTCTGAAGATGAGGCATTACCCCGAAATGCTGATATGTAAAGAAAAATGTTATAATTAATAAAATAAAGCAAGTGCTAAATAAAAGTTCACCGCTATTAAATAATAAGTTAAATTAAACTTTTAAATATCATTAATCTTGACTAGGGAGGCCAAACGGAAACCGTGTTTGTCCTCCTAGAGTTTCTCCCGAAAATGTTATTGCTTATTTTTTTAAGAAAAATACAATGAAAGGAAAATAAGAATGGAGCCTTGTTCAATGCATTCAAATTAGGAAGAAATAGAAATAGCCGAAGCAAACAATCCCCGAGGAAGCGCATCTTCCCATCTGTTTGCTACAGGACAATAAAGGGAACAACCTTTCAGGGCCTATTGTATCAACCGTCTCTTCGCCAAGGGAAAGGTTAAATAAAAGGGTCGCTTGTACAAGAAAAAAAATGTTTTCCCCAAATGAGATACGTTCGATAATTTTATTTATTTTGCCTTAACGAGGATACAAATAGTAAAGTGTAATAGCGACTATCCAAACACTGATTACGAATTATAAGTTCTCGTAAATTGCCATTACGAGGCGGACAAAGTCCACGACATGACTGCCTTTAAAATATATCAATTCCGACCAGAACTGCATATATAAGAGCATTACGGTTTGTACCAGCGATAGTTTAGGATACTGCTATAAATCTAATGACGTAATCACACCACTAAGATAGAGAACTAACTCCACCAGGAATAGAAGTAGAACTGTAATTTTGTTTTTATTGAAAACTAGTTTCGAATGTTATACATTCATCTTCAGATATAAAAACACATATAATATTCAAAAATAAGCAATTCAAAATACAGTTTGGTATTATTGAACATATTAAATTAAATGTAATATAAATTATTATTATAAAATACTTGTGAATTTAATTAACACAAGAGATCAAATACATGTTGGTAACCACCAACGTTTAAGTAGATAATCTCAAACAGAAAAGGTTGATTGTTCTCGCACTGAACTAGTAATGGAAATGATTGCAATGGAAGAAAGGTGAAGTGTTTGTAGGTAAATGGTACGCTTTAGGAATCGGGGTATTGTCAGTAATTCCGGTGAGTATAACATTTGAAACTAGTTTTCAATAAAAACAAAATTATAGAAGCGGTAAATAATTTATCAATCCCTGATGAGATTGATGCTTCTATACTATCATGCGGATGTCAACTAAGACAATAAAATTACATCCATTATACAAATATAATGTTTAAAAAATACATATATTCATGTAGTAAGAAAAAAAAGAGAGTGATCAATATACAAAACCTAGATGGAAAATAATCACTAAACAGAATAAATTAGAGTTTTGTAAAAATGAGTAAATAAAAAATAGAGAAACATAAAAAGAAAGAAATTCTTGTGGTATAAATAGTAAAAAAAACGATATGAATAAATAATAAATATAAGTTCATATTCATAAAAAAAACGTGACAATAGAACCAAATCGTTATCATATAATACATGCATGATTAGCCAGCGTCTGACTTGGCTTTGATGATGAACTGGAATAGGAGGGTTTTTAATGTAGATAATGAGGGACATGTCGAGTTTTAAGTGGCATAATTTATATAATTTTGTAAAATAACTCTTTATTAAAATAATTCGAGTATGAAATACTTCCTGGACTTTTGTATGTTCGGTGAGCCGGACAGTGACCTGGCCAGCTATACATTGCTCAGAAATGTTGTTTAATTTATTTATATGTTATTTTATTTATAAAAAGTAGTTCCAGGTTAAACATTTTAAGAAACTTAAAAATTTTACTGTAACTTTTTTAAAGTATATTTAAATAGTCCAGTATTATTATAAATTGAATTATCAATAAATTTAAGGACAATATTCTGCAATAACCGACATTTTTCGGATTCGGTACCCAGCAATTGGGCTTCCTCAGGTTGGCAAGCCTGCCGGGGACTATACCTGAGCCACTATACATGAGCTCTAGGTAGAGTAGACCTTTCTTCGAATCAAACCACCATCATGGTTATCAATGCTTCACAAACCAAATCCTGAATTAGCTTAACTAAAAAATTCCTCTTGCTTTTAATATTCAATATCAAGCAAAACTTCATTCAAAATACAAATCAGAAGAGTTCCTATATGAATTTTGATTTGATGTTCAAAATTTTTCTCAAGTCGAAATGAATCTTACAGCGAAGGTCGTGAAATTCTATAATCCTGAGGTGTTTGGGTAAAGGAGTATCAGCAACAATGAGGTTAAGTTATATTTTGTCCTTCACAAAGTTGCTTTTGAAAAATAAGTGATGTGAACAACACATGACTTCCTTGTACGCCTATTAAACTATACATCGGTGGCTCAAAAAGTGATCCTGAATTTGGTTACTGGTTTCCGAAGATTGCAGTATCTCAAAAACGACACTCGGCATTGCGTCTATTGACACACACAAACTCTTGTTTCTGGAGATATCATTCCATTATTATATGTCGTTTTCTTTCAGTAGGTAACAAGTTCGCAAGAGATTTCTTCGTGTTTCGTGACAACATTAGAACTGTCTATGTCACTAGATTCCAATGCTTTGGAAATCGACGGTCTCGACATTTTAAGCAAAAGTACCGCTAAACTTATATCTTATTTTCCTGCTGCAGACTTGTTCGGCTCACAAATGGGGAAGAAAAGAAGTATTTACACTCAATTTTAATTTTATCACTGAACCTATCAAATATACCTTTTGACATAAGTTTATTATATTCTTCAAGTAAAGTACCACTTTCGGCTCTTCAATTTCAACCGAAATCTATTATATTATTTATATTGATATAAAAGTCTAATTTACTAAATTTGAGATGTTTTACATTATATTTTAATATAATTTTTGACGATAGTCTAATATGACCTTCAAGTAAAGTAACACTTCCGGTTTGCTAATTTTAACCAAAATTTATTATTTTATTAATATTAGTATGAAAGTCTTACATAACTAATTTGAGAAGTTTTACATTATATTTTAATATAATTTATGATGAAAATTAATAATTACCTTCAAGTAAAGTACCACTTCCAGTAAGCATACAGTGACCGAGGGGATTTTCACAACTAGATTTTACAATAATCCTAAATACAAAATTTAAATTTTTACGGCTAACCGTTTTTGAGTTATGTCAAAATGGATTCAGGGATGGTCAAAATGGATAGTTCCGTTTTATTTTTTAATCTTCTCCTTTATTATAGTCTTTTGTAAAAAGAGTAAAAACAATTGAATAATATTTATATACAGTCGAAACTGTGGATATCGAACTTCCATAAATCGAAAATCTCTATATATTGAACTTTTTTAGGAACCTTGAATTTTTATTTTAAAAAAATATTCTGTATATCGAATACAATTTCTATATATTGAACTAAAAATTCCAATTTAAAAACGATAAAAGATGTGATTGTCATAAAAAAGAGCCCTTAGTTTACGTACATAACAATGCGTAATAATTAAATAAGAAAAAAAATGTTCCACTGCTTCACTAAGCAATGGAAATTCAGGGAAGATCTTGTTTCAGAAGAAGCACAGGAGTAAATTATCTGAATCTCTTTCCTAATTTTCATTTTAAATTCAGTTTAATTTTCTTGTTATGAACATTGCTCCTAAGCACGACTTCCGTGATGAACTATACACAAAAAGACATTAGAAGCTATCTTGCAAGAAAACAAAAATAAATAAATTTTTATATGCGTTTGCATATTTGTAAAAAGTCTTCAATCGCAGATGTAATTTGTACAATGTTTCAAATTAGTGCGATTGAACGTTCAGTTTTGTTTTTCTTTAACCCTCAAAAATTGCCTTTGATACTTCTTCAGCCCTAAGGATATCTGTAATTGTTATTAGCCTGAAAAAGGTGAAAAATTGCGATCTTTCAATATATCGAAATTTCCATATATCGATTTTTTTTTAAGGGACCTTCATGTTCGATATATAGAGGTTCGACTGAATATTAAACGTATAAGTAATTTAAGTCACTCAAGCTGATGGATTAACATAAGCTTTCTGTGAATTCATTTATTATGTTTTCGTTATTGTGTAAATATTAAAAGAAATAAAATGTATCATAAATTCATTGGATCGGGAACCGCAATGTCGTTTGGTCCATAGAGTCTGCTTCCAGGAAAGACATGTAAGGTCTTAGTAGGTTTGCTGACCTTTAAGAGCCATACTTCGTGGATCTATACTAATATATCACTATCCGTGTGTAAAACCTACGTGCTTAAACTTACATCAGAAAGGGCCCCAAAAGGCCTAGAGCAGTTATTCATAGCTCATAACATGATGTTCCTGGACCTTACGTCACAGCTAAGGTGATTTAGATATCAACCGACCCGGCTCTAGAGCCTAGGGTGTAGAACAGCCGATCGATATGGTGAAATATTCAGCCATGTTGGGGCAACATAGGAGCGGAAAGTACAATGGAGATCTCTGGCGCTATTCGTCATCCGCTGCCAAGCGATCCATCCTAGTCAGGGGCCGTAGCAGAAGTAAACAGAAGATGCTCTCACAGCTCTAAGCGGGCCATCCATCTCAGGCAGTTGTATCCATAGCTTCTCCTTCATTATACGGCACCACCACATTTATGAAGGTATCTTTTTATCCACCAATATCTCTCCAAGTCTGTTATGTCAACTATGTTAAATAATCAAAGAGCACAGGAGAAAAACAGTACAACTTCATTTTTTGCGATTTTGTGATCTTGGCGCTATAACAATAATAATAATAATAAACTCTTTATTTATTCTTGGTCAAGTCCCTTTAGAATAACAATTACAGGCAACGATAGGTCGGCTTCAGAGTCTTAGGGTAGATGATAGAGGAACATATGTGTTAACAGATAATTAAAAAAGAAAAAAAAAGAATACAAATAAATATATAAATACAAATGAAAATTATAGCAAGTCATAATGCAATAACTTCTAGGATATGAAATAGGCATTAATTGTCTAATTGATTACGTCTTGAAACAAAAACCACACGAACTTCGTAATAACATTCGAATGATTGAATAAACGGGATTTGAAGGTGATAAGAGTATTGGAGCGACGAATGGAAGGAGGAATGGAATTCCATAAGGATGAGGATCGGACAAGAAAAGATTGTCGAAAGCTGCGGATTGGTGGGCCGCTGTATATAAATCTGAAGGCCGAGAACGGGCATGACGAGAACGAACAGAGGATTTGAATTGAAGGAGATCGAAAATATAGGATGGACGGCGGGATTGGATAACTTGGTAGAGGAAGGATGCCAGGATATACCTACGACGGTAAGTCTGGAGGATATACTGCAGCTCTAAAAAAGACGAATCGAACAGTGTATACTGTTCAGTAGAAAACAATCTAAATGCCTAATTTTAAACAGTAAATAACAGCTGGTCAGGAGAAAAACAATATAACCGCATGATGGTATAGAAGGATCAATCTAATTAGGGATTGATAAATTATTTGCCACTTCTATAATTTTGTTTTTATTAAAAACTAGTTTCATTTATTATACATCCATCTTCAGATCAAAAACATACAAAAATTCAAAAATAATTATTCAAAATACAGTTTGACATCATTGAAAATATTAAATTAAATGTAATATAAATTATAATACTATTATAAACCATTTATGAATTATGAATTTAATTAAGAGAAGAAATCATATACATGTCAGTACTCACCAAGGTTTAAGTATATTATATCAAACAGGAAAGGTTGCATTGGTTGGTTCTCGCACTGAACTAGTAATGGAGGAAAGTTGTGGTGTTTGTAGGTAAATGGTAGTACGGTTTAGGGGTCGGGGTTTTCCCAGTAATTCCAGTGAGTGATTGTTTTTTTTTAGTTATGGATGAGAATAAATTTAAGAGCGGACTATTGGAGATATTTATTTGGTCATTTAAGCAAAAATCGATTAGATTGATCCTTCTATCTGACGTCAACAATGTTCATCTTACTATCGATGATCCACAAGTTGATTCTCCGCAATACGGCTTATCCTCGGCGACATAATTTAATAAAACAATTTTTTATTATTATACACATAATTAATGCGTAACTGGCTAACATTTTGCGCACAATTCAATAAAATGTCCTCTCACCCCAAAACTAGTGGTTGATTATTTTCAAATTATTTTACATTTAATAAAATATTCATATTAAACAATTCATTACCTGTTCTTATTGTAAATTAATTTGTAGATTAATTAAATAAATAAATATTTCTTGGGAAAAAATGTGTTTCTACTGGTCTTACGATTTTTTTTTCTTCAAATATCCGTGATAATCACGCAGTTCAATCCCAGAGATAATCGGGAGTTTACTGTATTAACGCATTTATATAATCTGATCAACATAGCTTGATGATGAATATTGTGGAATAATTCGAACCTTTGGCAAAATACCATCGGGTAGAACAGGTATAACTTACTTTATATAAGTTTGTTGATCAAGGTGAACACTCCAATATATAAAAATAAATGCAGGCTGCTTTTATTTCACCACTTTATTTATTATGATACAAATTTTCGAATAAATAAACAATTACAATTAAAACACAATAACAAAATTGAGGTTGGATCAAATTTCATTACAGTTTGAAATGCAAAATTCCTATTAACTTGATAAAATTTTCATATTAAACAATTAATTTGTAGATTAATTAAATAAATAAATATTTGTTGGGAAAAAATGTGTTTCTACTGGTCTTACGATTTTTTTTTCTTCAAATATCCGTGATAATCACGCAGCTCAGTCCCAGAGATAATCGGGACTTTACTGTATTAACGCATATATATAATCTGATCAACATAGCTTTAACTCTTGATGAATATTGTGGAATAATTCGAACCTTTGGCTAAATACCATCGGGTAGAACAGGTATAACTTACAAGTTCCATGCTCTGAGAGTTTATAAGGATCTATATATATATATATATATATATATATATATATATATATATATATATATATATATATATATATATATATATATATGTGTATATATATATATTTATTTATTTATTTATGAGGATATTATTCTTTTAGTTTATGTTTAATGGAGTAAAATTAGTTTGTTCAAAAACACTAGTATATTGACAGTATACCTGCAAAATCTCGTAAGTTTCATTTTTATATAAAAAAAAAAAATAAATGAATCCTTTTAAACTAACCTGTAAGTTTAAAAGGATTCAGAGGGATTTTTTTTTTTGTCTTCTGAAACATTATGTCAGCAGTTACGAGGTTTCGCAGGTATATTGTCGAATTATTCTTCTCAATATAATTTTTGGTGTAAGTTTATTCTGGCCTTCAAGTAAAGTAACCCTCCTTTCGGCTCACCGTTTATAACCAAAATCTAGCATATTATTTATATTGGTATTAAAGTCCTATTTACCATATCTGAGATGTTTTGCGTTATATTTTAATATAATTTTAGTTAAGAACCGTTTCCGGTTTCCCAATTTAGAGCAAAATCAAGAATGTTATTAAAATCAATAAATATGTTTTAAATAATACATTTCAGAATTTTGCATTATAGTTTTATATGGAAATTAATTGACATTCAAATCATGCAGTGACCAAAAAGGGAGGTTCACGACTAGATTTTACAACAATCCTAGATACAAAACTTTAACTTTCTACGGCAAACCGTTTTTGAGTTACGCGAGATACGAACGGACGTACAGACGTCACTACGAAACTAGTCAGAATGGATTCAGGGATGGTCAAAATGGATATTTCCGTTGAAATCTGAAAACCTAAAATTTTCGCGAATGCACTACTTCCTTTACTGCGTTCAGGAAGTAAAAAGAGAAGGGATCGATATCAATTGATCACGATACCTACCGAAACAAATTTATCGACCGTACAGAATCTCTCAAAACTAACGTCGAGGGTTCTTCCTGTAGAAGACAACCCTCCCCCATCGGAATAACTCACCCCACCTCTACTGCCCGGATCTCTTTGTATATAGATATAATGAATAATCCAAAACATAACCATATTTTGAGTTCATCATAATTTACGTTGAATCAATAGGATTGAGCTTTCGTGTAAAAATTAATGATGGGGAGATGTAAAATCTCTCAAGACAAAATAATAACCAACTACGAAGGACAATAAAGAATTATTGCACGGATCATAAATAAAAAAATAATAAGAAAACAGGCTAAAAAATCAATACAATTAATGTGTTGTAAAACGTTTAAATAATTGTTCCTAGCTTATACACCTTTAGCATTAGCTATATAGATACTAGATTGTTACAAAAGTCCTTTTCCATTAGTATAGCTTTATTTCAGATTACATATTTTAAACATTATTGAATACTACTCTTCAAAGTAAAGTCCATTGTTTTCAACTACTTTCATCCATCTTTCTGCCAGTAATTGGATTTGATGCCGGTAGCACTCCTTTGGTTTTGAGGCAAAGAATTCTTCACATCCAATGTTTACGTCCTCGTAATTATCAAAGATCCGATCTTTTAAAAAATGAGCCATTGATCTAAACAAGCCATAATCTGATGGTGCAATATCTGGGCTATTCGCTGGATGAGGCAAATCGTTTACTCCTTGCAGCTCCTATAATTTTTCCTTGGACAAACGAGTACAATTTTCAGAGATATTTGCAAAATGGCTTGGTTCCTGTTGACCAAAGCGGGGTACTTTGCTCTCAAATCTGGATATACTCTGTCTAGCTGTTCACAGTAAAGATTTGAGTCCCTACTACGGCCGATAAATCACGAGTAGTTGCATGTGGGTCCTGGTTCACACGTTCAAGAAGAACGTCTCCATCAACGACCGATGGGCGACCTGATCTGGGTTGTGCGGCAGTATTTAGATGGGTAATTGACTCTCCTTCCATTGCACAAATTTCTTCGGCGGCTTCCTTTTGCACTTAAAACTTTTTTCCAGTAATGTCCTAAAAGCCCACGAATCACGATTTTTTCTTCTGGCATTTCACGTGCGTAGCAAAGATGTAAATGACCCCATAAAGCCAATTCAAGTCACAAGGAATTAAAGAATTAGTCAAAGTAAACATTGACATAAATAGTAGGAACAAAAACATTGTTATGGGATAATTATGAGAGTTGGAATTAAGGATTGTGTTCACGCACAAGGACTTTTGTAGCAACCTAGTACGACATTAGACTAAAAAATAAATGTATCAGACTCTAGAATATTTTTAATCTAAATTTGATATCTGTTAAACCTGAAATGCCAAATTATTAGCATAAGACTTAAACTAGTCTATGAAATAACCATGAATTTTTAGCCCTGATGTGTGATTTTGGTAAAATAGGTTAGTATTGATTATCTTTGATTTGACAGAAATGAGACTTTACTCCGGATTCTTTCTGATTCATTGATATCTGAGAATACCAATTTTCTCGGATTTTTATCAGGGTTTCGGATGCACAATATTTTATCATTTTATAGTTGAAATGGACAACAACAAAGCAATAGTTAATAAGTACTAAACTTCAAAAAACAGGAACGAATTATTTCAAAATTCAAATTTTAGATTTATTACCTTTTGGAATAGACTTTCGTAGAGGCACTAAAGCATAAATACAACCGTACAAGTACACAAACGGATACTATAAAGTAAAGCGAGACGAATGCGGTGGAATGTGATAAAACAGCAATTCAAAGAAGAAAAAAATATCTATTCCCGATACTGATAAGGAAGAGTTAAAATACATTTCTAGAAACATCATTACAATCTTATACGGTGAAGTATTATTAAACAGTCGATAAATCACCTTTGCTGCCTGGTAGAAAAAAAAAAAGGTTAATCCAACAAAGATCAAACGTTTAATAGATAAAAGAAATAAACAATATAGACAATGAAACTTTTTGTTTTAAATGTTACACGATTAAATAAAAATTTAGATGTGCATATTTGATAGACTTGTATAAGGAGTCATTCTCAAATCATATGTCACTTTCGAAATCTGGAAAAAACAAAAAACTTTTCGTGGTTTTGGAAAGTAAACGGTTAGCCTTACAAAGTTGAAATTTTGTATTTAGGATTGTTGTAAAATCTAGTTGTGAACCTTCCTTTTTGGTCACCGGAAGCGGTACTTTACTTGAAGGTCATAATTGATTTCCATCAAAAATTATATTAAAATACTTTGCAAAACTTCTCAAATTTAGTATTTATAACTTATATATTGATTTAAATAACATACTACATTTTGGTGTAAATTGGAAAACCGGAAGCGGTACTTTACTTGAAGGTCATATTAGACTTTCATCAAAAATTATATTAAAATATAATGTAAAACATCTCAAATTTGGTAAATAGGACTTTTATATCGATATGAATGTATTTACTAGACTTTGGTTAAAATTGGTGAGCCGAAAAAGGTACTTTACTTCAAGGTCATAATAAGCTTACATCCAAAATTATATTTAAATTAAATATAGACATCATATGTTTCGGTAATAAATGTTACAAACGCAATTTGGTTTCCAATCCAATTAAACATTTTTATTACTTGTGTTAAGTGTTAAAACTGAGTGTGAAATACTGGTTTTCCTACCCATTTGTGAGATCAACAAGTCTGCAGCATGAGAATAAGATATTAGTTAAGTGGGTTTTTTTGCTTAAAATGTCGAACCTGTCGATTTCCAATGCTTTATCTAGCCACTAGCTAGTGATATTGACAGTTCTAATGTTGTCACGGAACATGAAGAAATCTCTTGGGAACTTGTTGTCTACTGAAAGAAAACGACATACAATAACGGAATGAAACCTCTAGAAACAAGAGTATGTCTGTGTGTGTTTTGTGTGTGTGTGTGTGTGTGTGTGTGTGTGTGTGTGTGTGTGTGTGTGTGTGTGTGTGTGTGTGTGTGTGTTTCTGTGTGTGTGTGTGTGTCAATAGATGGACGTCGCGACGCCGAGTGTTGTTTTTGAGATACTGCAATCTTCGGAAACTAGTAACCAAATTAAGGATCACTTTTTGAGCCACCGATTTATAGTTTAATAGACGTACAAGGAAGTCGTGTGTTGTCCACGTCAGATATTTGATTTAAAATATTTAGTGAAATTTTTCGAAATTTACTTCGGACCGAATATCTCAAAATCTGCTTTGAGACAAACTGTTTGCAGATTGAATGGTTTAAACAAATTAATACTGAAAAATGAAAAATGCCGAGTTTCTAGAAATCTTAAGACAGCCAAAGTGGCAGTTTATTTGAGAATATTAATTTGATAATTTTCATTCCATCAAGATAAAATAATAAAAAAATAAAATAATTATTATTAAAGTATATCTCTTAAAAGATAAAGTAATTACGCTAGAAGGCAAAATAGAAGAATGGATCTTAGCTAATAACATACTTACTTTTGCGTAAACTGATAAAATAAAAATATAAAATGATTTAAAATTTCCAAAACATCGATTAAATCGAAAATCGCATCGAGAAAACTAATTGCATCCTGACCGCAGGCGCAGAACGCGTCCGCGCCACTTGACCTTTTGCCCTAATCCACAACCGACTGACCTTATCGGGCCCCCCTTCTAAATTTAACACTCATCGCTCCTAAACTAACTGTAGTGTTATTTTTAGTATAAAATATACGTTATTGTTAAAGAACTGTCCGTGGCATGACTTCATTTCATATAATGTTGTTGAAGTTATCCTTGTTAAAAATAAAAAAATTAAAATTAAATCCCATATAAAATAAAATAATATAATGATATTAAATACTCCTGCTCCTATCCCCCTCCCCACAAAATCAATTTATAATCTCCTCCGAAAATGTATACGTAAGAGACGATATAAATGAAAGATGTGTTCAAACATTTATTTTCGACTAGCTTCAATAGACTGAATAAATAACTAACTAAAAACCAATATATCAAACAACATATTGGATACTATTTCGCTCCTTAATTTTACATACGTGACAAGATCACACAATGATCAAAACAAATACAACAATACAGCAGGTAAACAAGGGTAACTATGTCTCATACAATCTTCTTCTTTACTAGTTCCAATGCTTTGCGTAGAAAAGACTGCAATCCTGAAGCATTTACACACCTAGCGACAAATATATGGGGCACGTGCCTCATGTCTTAGAGCTTGTATGGAACCGAATGGAATTGTATGGGGCATGTCGCATGTATGGAACCGAATGGAACTGTATGGGGCATGTCGCATGTTCTCCGGTGGAAATCGAATACAAGATATATGTCGCAGAATCGGTGGAAGAGGCGAATGTATTTCAAAGAGTGTTGGCATACTTGGGTTAGGTCTGAAATTGGCACAACATTTATGTTATTTATTTATTAAATATTCGTTACAGTTTTTGTTTAATTTAATATTTTTTTACAGGAAATTTATTTTAAAAATATATATCCCTAAACTTGATAGAAAATTTGAATAATAGAACTGTTTCATGAGAATAAGGGAATATAAGAAATGTGTACTGTGCGAAGCATTGCCAAGTTAAGGGTTAATTTAATTTTATCGTTTCGTAATAAAATGGTAACAATAATAATATGGCATTCTACATAATGTTTAATAATAAAGCAGTCTGAGGTCAATTTATCTTCAGTTGACATCCGCATGATGCCATAGAAGGATCAACCCAATTAGGGATTGTTAAATTATTTATCAATACCTAATTAATTTACCTTCTATACGTTCTTAATTTTTCTATAAGATTAAAGGCGTGGGTCATGCCTCCCCAAAATAGATTTCTCCTCCAGTACCGCTTATATTTACATTTTTTTTTTTTTTTTTTTTTTTGTGAGGAAATCATTAAATGATTAGTGCACTAATTAATAGCATGGTGCACCACCATGTTACATACTCAGTAGTCGTGAACATGATCAGAGTATGGCTCTATCACTATTCCCGACTGTGAGACTACCTTTCCAGCTCTAGCCCTACTTATTGCTCTATCACTATTCCCGACTGTGAGACTACCTCTCCAGCTCTAGCCCTACTTATTGCTCTATCACTATTCCCGACTGTGAGACTACCTTTCCAGCTCTAACCCTACTTATTGCTCTATCACTATTCCCGACTGTGAGACTACCTTTCCAGCTCTAACCCTACTTATTGCTCTATCACTATTCCCCACTGTGAGACTACCTTTCCAGCTCTAACCCTACTTATTGCTCTATCACTATTCCCCACTGTGAGACTACCTTTCCAGCTCTAACCCTACTTATTGCTCTATCACTATTCCCGACTGTGAGACTACCTTTCCAGCTCTAACCCTACTTATTGCTCTATCACTATTCCCCACTGTGAGACTACCTTTCCAGCTCTAACCCTACTTATTGCTCTATCACTATTCCCGACTGTGAGACTACCTTTCCAGCTCTAGCCCTACTTATTGCTCTATCACTATTCCCGACTGTGAGACTACCTTTCCAGCTCTAGCCCTACTTATTGCTCTATCACTATTCCCGACTGTGAGACTACCTTTCCAGCTCTAGCCCTACTTATTGCTCTATCACTATTCCCGACTGTGAGACTACCTTTCCAGCTCTAGCCCTACTTATTGCTCTATCACTATTCCCGACTGTGAGACTACCTTTCCAGCTCTAGCCCTACTTATTGCTCTATCACTATTCCCGACTGTGAGACTACCTTTCCAGCTCTAGCCCTACTTATTGCTCTATCACTATTCCCGACTGTGAGACTACCTTTCCAGCTCTAGCCCTACTTATTGCTCTATCACTATTCCCGACTGTGAGACTACCTTTCCAGCTCTAACCCTACTTATTGCTCTATCACTATTCCCGACTGTGAGACTACCTTTCCAGCTCTAACCCTACTTATTGCTCTAATACTATTCCCGACTGTGAGACTACCTTTCCAGCTCTAACCCTACTTATTGCTCTATCACTATTCCCGACTGTGAGACTACCTTTCCAGCTCTAACCCTACTTATTGCTCTATCACTATTCCCGACTGTGAGACTACCTTTCCAGCTCTAACCCTACTTATTGCTCTATCACTATTCCCGACTGTGAGACTACCTTTCCAGCTCTAGCCCTACTTATTGCTCTATCACTATTCCCGACTGTGAGACTACCTTTCCAGCTCTAACCCTACTTATTGCTCTATCACTATTCCCGACTGTGAGACTACCTTTCCAGCTCTAACCCTACTTATTGCTCTATCACTATTCCCGACTGTGAGACTACCTTTCCAGCTCTAACCCTACTTATTGCTCTATCACTATTCCCGACTGTGAGACTACCTTTCCAGCTCTAACCCTACTTATTGCTCTATCACTATTCCCGACTGTGAGACTACCTTTCCAGCTCTAGCCCTACTTATTGCTCTATCACTATTCCCGACTGTGAGACTACCTTTCCAGCTCTAACCCTACTTATTGCTCTATCACTATTCCCGACTGTGAGACTACCTTTCCAGCTCTAACCCTACTTATTGCTCTATCACTATTCCCGACTGTGAGACTACCTTTCCAGCTCTAACCCTACTTATTGCTCTATCACTATTCCCGACTGTGAGACTACCTTTCCAGCTCTAACCCTACTTATTGCTCTATCACTATTCCCGACTGTGAGACTACCTTTCCAGCTCTAACCCTACTTATTGCTCTATCACTATTCCCGACTGTGAGACTACCTTTCCAGCTCTAACCCTACTTATTGCTCTATCACTATTCCCCACTGTGAGACTACCTTTCCAGCTCTAACCCTACTTATTCCTCTATCACTATTCCCGACTGTGAGACTACCTTTCCAGCTCTAACCCTACTTATTCCTCTATCACTATTCCCGACTGTGAGACTACCTTTCCAGCTCTAACCCTACTTATTGCTCTATCACTATTCCCAACTGTGAGACTACCTTTCCAGCTCTAACCCTACTTATTGCTCTATCACTATTCCCAACTGTGAGACTACCTTTCCAGCTCTAACCCTACTTATTGCTCTATCACTATTCCCAACTGTGAGACTACCTTTCCAGCTCTAACCCTACTTATTGCTCTATCACTATTCCCGACTGTGAGACTACCTTTCCAGCTCTAGCCCTACTTATTGCTCTATCACTATTCCCAGCTGTGAGACTACCTTTCCAGCTCTAACCCTACTTATTCCTCAATCACTATTCCCAACTGTGAGACTACCTTTCCAGCTCTAACCCTACTTATTGCTCTATCACTATTCCCGACTGTGAGACTACCTTTCCAGCTCTAACCGTACTTATTCCTCTATCACTATTCCCAACTGTGAGACTACCTTTCCAGCTCTAACCCTACTTATTGCTCTATCACTATTCCCGACTGTGAGACTACCTTTCCAGCTCTAGCCCTACTTATTGCTCTATCACTATTCCCAACTGTGAGACTACCTTTCCAGCTCTAACCCTACTTATTGCTCTATCACTATTCCCAACTGTGAGACTACCTTTCCAGCTCTAACCCTACTTATTGCTCTATCACTATTCCCAACTGTGAGACTACCTTTCCAGCTCTAACCCTACTTATTGCTCTATCACTATTCCCAACTGTGAGACTACCTTTCCAGCTCTAACCCTACTTATTGCTCTATCACTATTCCCGACTGTGAGACTACCTTTCCAGCTCTAACCCTACTTATTGCTCTATCACTATTCCCGACTGTGAGACTACCTTTCCAGCTCTAACCCTACTTATTGCTCTATCACTATTCCCGACTGTGAGACTACCTTTCCAGCTCTAACCCTACTTATTGCTCTATCACTATTCCCGACTGTGAGACTACCTTTCCAGCTCTAACCCTACTTATTGCTCTATCACTATTCCCGACTGTGAGACTACCTTTCCAGCTCTAACCCTACTTATTGCTCTATCACTATTCCCGACTGTGAGACTACCTTTCCAGCTCTAACCCTACTTATTGCTCTATCACTATTCCCCACTGTGAGACTACCTTTCCAGCTCTAACCCTACTTATTGCTCTATCACTATTCCCAACTGTGAGACTACCTTTCCAGCTCTAACCCTACTTATTCCTCTATCACTATTCCCGACTGTGAGACTACCTTTCCAGCTCTAACCCTACTTATTCCTCTATCACTATTCCCAACTGTGAGACTACCTTTCCAGCTCTAACCCTACTTATTGCTCTATCACTATTCCCAACTGTGAGACTACCTTTCCAGCTCTAACCCTACTTATTGCTCTATCACTATTCCCAACTGTGAGACTACCTTTCCAGCTCTAACCCTACTTATTGCTCTATCACTATTCCCAACTGTGAGACTACCTTTCCAGCTCTAACCCTACTTATTGCTCTATCACTATTCCCAACTGTGAGACTACCTTTCCAGCTCTAACCCTACTTATTGCTCTATCACTATTCCCAACTGTGAGACTACCTTTCCAGCTCTAACCCTACTTATTGCTCTATCACTATTCCCAACTGTGAGACTACCTTTCCAGCTCTAACCCTACTTATTGCTCTATCACTATTCCCGACTGTGAGACTACCTTTCCAGCTCTAACCCTACTTATTGCTCTATCACTATTCCCGACTGTGAGACTACCTTTCCAGCTCTAACCCTACTTATTGCTCTATCACTATTCCCGACTGTGAGACTACCTTTCCAGCTCTAACCCTACTTATTGCTCTATCACTATTCCCGACTGTGAGACTACCTTTCCAGCTCTAACCCTACTTATTGCTCTATCACTATTCCCAACTGTGAGACTACCTTTCCAGCTCTAACTCTACTTATTGCTCTATCACTATTCCCGACTGTGAGACTACCTTTTCAGCTCTAACCCTACTTATTCCTCTATCACTATTCCCGACTGTGAGACTACCTTTCCAGCTCTAACCCTACTTATTCCTCTATCACTATTCCCAACTGTGAGACTACCTTTCCAGCTCTAACCCTACTTATTGCTCTATCACTATTCCCAACTGTGAGACTACCTTTCCAGCTCTAACCCTACTTATTGCTCTATCACTATTCCCAACTGTGAGACTACCTTTCCAGCTCTAACCCTACTTATTGCTCTATCACTATTCCCAACTGTGAGACTACCTTTCCAGCTCTAACCCTACTTATTGCTCTATCACTATTCCCAACTGTGAGACTACCTTTCCAGCTCTAACCCTACTTATTGCTCTATCACTATTCCCGACTGTGAGACTACCTTTCCAGCTCTAGCCCTACTTATTGCTCTATCACTATTCCCAACTGTGAGACTACCTTTCCAGCTCTAACCCTACTTATTGCTCTATCACTATTCCCGACTGTGAGACTACCTTTCCAGCTCTAACCGTACTTATTCCTCTATCACTATTCCCAACTGTGAGACTACCTTTCCAGCTCTAACCCTACTTATTGCTCTATCACTATTCCCGACTGTGAGACTACCTTTCCAGCTCTAGCCCTACTTATTGCTCTATCACTATTCCCAACTGTGAGACTACCTTTCCAGCTCTAACCCTACTTATTGCTCTATCACTATTCCCAACTGTGAGACTACCTTTCCAGCTCTAACCCTACTTATTGCTCTATCACTATTCCCAACTGTGAGACTACCTTTCCAGCTCTAACCCTACTTATTGCTCTATCACTATTCCCAACTGTGAGACTACCTTTCCAGCTCTAACCCTACTTATTGCTCTATCACTATTCCCAACTGTGAGACTACCTTTCCAGCTCTAACCGTACTTATTGCTCTATCACTATTAATGTTTTCGATATGCTCGATATGTTAATTACCTCCTCACAGATTACAATGATGAACATTCAATGGACTGAAGAAATAAATTACAAGAGATCATTATTTCTAACAATAGACACTTATTTTAATTCAAATATACAATATCGTATAGGAGAAAGTGCCCTATTATGAAATACTTACTTAATATGAGATGGCACTGCTATGTATCTCCTATACATTCATGAGTTACCAATTGCGACATAAACTACTTGTTAGTGATCATTGAGGCAGTGGGCATGTAGAACCTTTCCCAATTGGACCTTCCTCCAAATGGGTATGGACCTTCTAATTATTCACGAGTTAAAAAAGATACTTTATGTGATTTATGTTTGGCGGCTGATTTGGCATATAAGGTAAGCTGATATTAGAAATGATTAATACCAAAATTAGCATTTCGTATGGTTTATTTGTCACAAGTCCTAAACTTTCTAATTTTATGGGATTAAATGATCTTATATAAAAATATCTGATGTGGACACCGCATGACTGCCTTGTACGCCTATTGAACTATCAATCAGTGGCTCAAAAAGTTACTAGTTTCCGAAGATAGCAGTATCTCAAAAACGACACGGCGTCTCGACTTCCGTCTATTGACACACACAAACAAGCTCTTGTTTCTGGAGGTCTCATTCTGTTATAAGTAGTTTTCTTTCAGCTGGTAAAAAGTTCCCAAGAGATTTCTTTGTCCTGCTTGACAACATTAGAACTCTCTATGTCACTAGATAAAGCACTGGAAATCGACGGTTTCGACATTCTAAGCGGAAGAACCATCTCAACTTACATTTTATTCTCCTCCTGCAGACTTGTTCAGCTCACAAATGGAGAGGAAAACTATCTTATTCTCTTGCTGGAGATTTGTTCAATTGTTAAATGAGGAGGAAAACAATTATTTTACAATCAATTTCAACACTTAAAACAAGTAATAAAATTGTATAATTAGAGTGGAAAAAAAAAATCCCGTAAATAACCTCTATCAACGAACCATAGGTTCGGTCGTATCTCGCATAACTCAAAAACAGCCGTGGAAATTTAAAATTTTGTATTTGGGATTGATGAAACATCCCGTGAACTGTGAACCTCCCTTTTTGGTCACTACATGATCACCGGAAGTGGTACTTTACTTAAATAACACAATAGATTGCTATCTAAATTGACAAACCGGAAGCGGTACTTAACTTGAATATCAGAATAAACTTTCAACAAAAATGATATTAAAATATAATCCAAAATTTTTTTAATTAGGTAATAATATAATAGATTTTGGTTTAAATTGGTGATCCGAAAGGGATACTTTACTTGAAGGTCATAATGAACTTACATCAAAAGTTATATTAACATTTCATACACAGATCATATTGTTCAGTGATAAAGATTATAAACTCGATTTTTTTCCTGATAATGATAACAATCTCCAGATAATTACGTTTCATATAATCATCAAAATCCCTAGTTCTAACGTCATGAATCAGGCTTTATTGGGCGCGGAAAATACTGCAAGGCTAAGCACCAAGGAAACTCTAACTCCAATACCGCAAGGCTAAGCACCAAGGAAACTCTAACTCCAATACCGCAAGGCTAAGCACCAAGGGAGGCTAAGCACTAACTCCAATACCGCAAGCTAAGCACCAAGGAGGCTAAGCACTAACTCCAATAGAAGCAAACTATCACGAGCTACAATACCCAACGGTGGTTCCACTTTCCACCTCTCAGCCTACTAATTGGCCTGGCCCCAATAAAGTTCCCGATAAACTGGATATATTAATTACCTCCTCTCAAGTTCTAATGATGATCTTTCATCGGATCATGTTTATCTAGCACTCAATCAGCGTTCTTAGTAACACTTCCTTCTTCCAATAATTACAAGTGGATTAACTTTTCGTAATGGACTAGTAAATAAACAACTGTCTCGAGTTAGTTAGGAAAGTTGTACATATATCCATGGGTTGGACCATTTTTTAACAACTGTTAAATACATAAGAATATAGCTTTAAAATATTATCATTGACCTGAAACAATCACCCTCATACACTATCTGGGGCCCCGTAGACGACTAAAATCGGACAAAGTAGGAATAAATACATCCATTTTTTTTTAGATATACTGCAGATATTCTAAAAGTAATCGGACCGACTAAAAGCAGGAACGAAAATGAAGCATGTTCAATTTTTCTTCCGACTGTGGAGATGGAACAAATTAATTAGGTAGAGCAACGGCAAACGTTCGATTTAAATCGGATTGCTCCTTAATCTGCCACTTCCCGAGTTCTCGTATTATTGTAATTAATATAGAAATTAATACCGATATCATTATAAATGAAGTGGACTATAAAAAGACGTGAACTATTCGACGCTAGCATAGCATGGGAGTTATTATTATTGAAACTTGTCAAGGATGTTTCCGAAGGCTACTGTAAAGTATGTAAAATTGAGTCTCCAATAGTAGTTGGCTGGTTAATGAATCCACCCCACCACTTTCAATCACAATTTTTTTTATAGTGGTAAACGGTCGGCGATCTCAGAAAATTAACTTCCACTTCCAGTTCACTATTTGAATCGGTGGAGACAGACAAAAGTCGAAGAAAAGGTATGACGTCCCGTCCTAATAAAATTAAACTAGATGGAACTAAGCGGCTAAACATCAACTGCCATCTCCTTAACTCTACCCTCCATTATCCGATGTGGTAGTTATCATCAAGTTCTAACAGCCAAGCTGAGTGGATGACCCAGATGTGAGGCGTTGCAGAGGTAAGAAGGTATAAGGAGTACTGGCCACCAGCACCAGCGGATCGATGACAATGAGAGTTGCTGAGGAGGAAGAGAAAGAGATGTCCGACCTTGAGCAACCGAGAGGGGATCGAAGGGGGAGCGCCGCCGCACTGTGGCTGGGGGCGAGTAGTCAGCGGGGGGCTCTCTGACTGGTAACACTAATGGCATCACGGGCAACGCTGTCACGTTACCGGCGAGGAACAGTTCCATAGCAGGCCCAGTGGGGTAGGTCTTAGACTGCCCTTCACAACGACTCCCCGGAATACTTAGTATAAGTAGTAAGGAAAACTTCATAAGAATATAATAAATCGATCCTATTGTGCAAACCAACAAGACGTCGATACTAAAAAAAAATCTGGTGTGGACAACACATGATTTCCTTGTACGCCTATTAAACTATAAATCGGTGGCTTAAAAAGTGATTCTGAATTTGGTTACTAGTTTCTGAAGATTGCAGAATCTCAAAACGGCACATCTATCTATTGTCCCACTCACTCACACACACACACACAAGCTCTTGTTTCTGGAGGTCTCATTCCGTTATTATATGTTGTTTTCTATCAGTTGCTAACAAGTTCCCAGGAGATTTCTTCGTGTTCTGTGACAACATTAGAACTGCCTGAATGTCACATTAGAATGTCACCAGATAAAGTATTGAAAACGATTTCGACATTCTAAGCGGAAGAACCCACTGCACTTATTATCTTATTCTCTTGCTGGAGATTTGTTCAGCTCACAAATGAGGAGGAAAACAATTATTTTACACTCAATTTTAACACTTAAAACAAGTAATACAAATGTTTAAATAGAGTGGAAAAATATTACTGAATCATATGATCTCTATATTTAATTTTAATATAGTTTTTTATGTAAATTTATTATAACCTTCAATTAAAGTATCCCTTTCGCCACACCAATTTTAACCAAAATCTGGTATATTATTTAGATTGATATAAAAATCCTATTTACCAAATTTGAGATGTTTTACGTAATATTTTAATATAATTTTTTATGGAAATCAATTATGACCTTCAAGTAAAGTACCACTTCCGGTGAGCAAGCAGTGACCAAAAAGGGAGATTCACAACTAGATTTTAAAGCAACCGCAAATAAAAAATTTTAATTTGTACGACAAACCATTTTTGAGTTATGAGAGATACGCACGTACGAATCAATGTACAGACGTCACGACGAAACTAGTCAAAATGGATATTTCCGCTGAAATGTGAAAACCGAAAATGCGATTGCTCCTGTGCAATTAGTCTGTGCTGTCCAATGCCTCAGCAGATTCTATATAAAAAGAACAAAGATCGTCCTGTACATTTAGTTAAGAGTGAAATCATAATAATCTTAGAAATCGCTTATCTATTTATTTTTGGTATCTATTTGTTCATTTAATATATTTATTTTGGATTTTTGTTTAAATCTGTTATGATTTTTGGGGGATTTATTTTCAAAAATATTAATATTACATACATGTTAAAAATAGTTGATATTCGTATGTAATATCGATATGTTAATATAAATATATTAATATCAATATGCCCTTACCGGGATATTTTAATCGTTTTAATAGTCAGGGATAGTTTAATGGTCAAGTTTTGGCTTCCGAAGCTTGTGTAAAAAAACAATCATCCTGTGCGCGATAGCGGCTGCACGGTTGCCGAAAAAAGTTTTTTTATTTTTTATAGGCTGTAGCGCCAAAACGGCGCTTTCAAAAATGATTTTGATAAACCATACCTAAAGTATTTTCCTTCAAGTCCTTCTATTTTCCATATTATTCCACATTGGAGGAAAAGCAGGAAAATTGTGACAAAAGAAAAATTGTATTTGCACATAATTAAAAAAGTTTACATGAGATGGAAAATTCTATTACCACTTGTAAGGTAATTGAATTCTATCCAAAGAAAAGGAAAACAAAATATCTGATGTGGACAACACAAGACTTCCTTCTTAAACTATAAATCGGCGGCGCAAAAAGTGATCCTGCATTTGGTTACTAGTTTCCGAAGATCGCAGCATCTCAAAAACAACACTCGGCGTCGGGACATCCATCTATTGACACACACACACAAATAGGGAGGAAAAGCAGTATTTTACACTAAATTTTAACACTTAAAACAAGTAATAAAAATGTTTAATTGGATTAGAAACCAAATTGCGTTTGTAACCTTTATTACCGAAACATATGATTTATGTATTTTTATTTAAATATAATTTTGGATGTAAGCTTATTATGAACTTCAAGTAAAGTGCACTTTTCAGCTCACCAATTTTAGCCCAAATATAGTAAATACATTCACATCAATATAAATGTCCTATTTTCCAAATTTGAGATGTTTTACATTATATTTTAATATAATTTTTGATGAAAGTCTAATATGATCTTCAAGTAAAGTACCACTTCCGGTTTTCCAATTTACACCAAAATGTATATATTATTTAAATCAATATATAAGTCATAAATACCACATTTGTGAAGTTTTGCATAGTATTTTAATATAATTTTTTATAGAAATCAATTATGACCTTCAGGTAAAGTACCACTTCCGGTAATCAAGAAGTGACCAAAAAGGGAGGTTCACAACTAGATTTTACAACAATCCTAAATACAAAATTTCAACTTTCTACGGCTAACCGTATTTGAGTCATGCGAAATACGAACGTACGTACGTACAGACGCCACGACGAAACTAATCAAAATGGATTCAGGGATGGTCAAAATGAATATTTCCGTTTAAATCTTGAAAACAGAAAATTTTCGCGATTACAATACTTCTTTTACTTCGTACAAGGAAGTAAAAACAACTACACTAATTTCCTTTTATTTTAAATAATCTCTGTGTTCGCCGTTACTTAAAGGTAGAGATTATTCGCTTATATCTCTAAGCGTGCCAAAGAAGAATGCAATGCACAGAGGCAAAGAAAGTAAGTTATCACAAAAAAAAAAAATTAGGCAACTTCTCTAGTACCTTCGGATGCGAAAACCTCTTAAAGTCAGGAATCTACGTACCTATTAGTAACAAAGCAACATGATAGCAACAACGAGGGACCTATCAACTCTAAACTTTGCAGCGATTTTTGATGTTGCAATGATGTTGAAGGCCCAAAGCATAAAAACTTGGTAAAGGATTAAACTACACCATTCAAATAAACAACTCTAAAGCTATGTCGACTTTCGATTCGACCTGACAAACGGGGAAGAGAACGAGAAGCATGCATAGTAAATAATTATTTTTATTTGACTACTGATTGAAAAATGATTAATGAATTTATTCACTGAATAATAAAATAGAGAATAAATGGATTTTTTATTATTTATAAGTTATTATCTGAATAAAATTTGCCCAACACTCGTTAGGGCCAATGCGCCTAAGTGTGGACATAGCTTAAGAAACATAAGACAGGAATAAAAATACGGCAGAGCGGACAAATGGAATGGTGGAGGGGGGAGGGGAGGAGGGGAAGCGGCTTGCGGGAGTACCACGGTCATTGAATTTCGGAGCAAGCAAAGCAGACCAACACACAAGTTAAAATACGAGGTCATATTACAAGGGATCGATTCTCTTCAGCACAAGTTTTTATTTTTCTGCATCAAATAAAGGATATATTAATTAATTTATTAAAAAGTTACGGAGAAAACAGTGACAGAGGTAAGATGAGAACATTTTGTCGCACTAAAAACGTCTCTTAAAATAGAAGTGTTTCTAAAACCTCTGTCCCAAATGTATTTCATGAATGGAGGATAGAATAACACAAATATAGTTAGGATATCGCCAAATGTTTTTACTTTCTTGTACGATGTAAAGCAAGTATTGTAATCGCGAAAATTTTCGGTTTTCAGATTTCAACGGAAATATCCATTATGATCATCCCTGAATCAATTTTGAAACAGTTTCGTCGTGGTGTCTGTACGTACGTTCGTATCTCGCATAACGCAAAAACGGTTAGCCAAAGAAAGTTAAAATTTTGTAGTTAAGATTGTTGTAAAATCTAGTTGTGAACCTCCCTTTTAGGGCACTACATGATGCAAGTGATACTTTACTAGAAGGTCATTATTGATTTTCATCAAAAATTATATTAAAATACAATGCAAAACTTCTCAAATTGGGTGTATAACACTTACATATTAATATAAATAATATGATGAATTTTGGTTAACATTGGCAGACCGGAAATGGTACTTTACTTGGAGGTCATATTAGACTTTCATCAAAAATTATATTAAAATATAATGTAAAACATATAATAAATGATATAAATAGGACTTTTATATCAAAATTTCTGATATAGGTTGATAATGTGGTTACTAGATTTTGGTTAAAATTGGTGAGCCGAAAAGAGTACCTTACTTGAAGGTCATAATAAGCTTAGATCAAAAATTAAAATAAAATTAAATAAAGGAATCATATGGTTCGGTAATAAAAGTTACCAACACGATTATGTTTCCACTCCAATTAAACATGCTTATTACTTGTTTTAAGTGTTACAATTGAGTGTAAAATACTGATTTTCCTTCCCATTTGTGAGCTGAACAAATCTGCATCATGAGAATAAGATAATAAAATACAGTGGGTTCTTCCGCTTAGAATGTCGAAATCGTCGATTTTCAATACTTTATCTGGTGGCATTGACAGTTCTAATGTTGTCACGTTACACGAAGAAATCTCTTGGGAACATGTTACTTACTGAAAGAAAACGACATATAATAACGGAATGATATCTCCTGAAACAAGAATATGTGTGTGTGTCAATAGATGGATGTCGCGACGCCGAGTGTCGTTTTTGAGATAATGAAATATTCCGAACTAGTAACCAAATTCAGGATTATTTTTTGATCCACCGATTTATAGTTTAATAGGCGTTCAAGGAAGTCATATGTTGTCCACATCAGATATTTCGAAAAAAGCTTAAGGGCCAAAAATTCGAAATTTAGGTTTAAATTGATTTTGGGACGTGCACAGCACCTCTATCGATTCCCGCTAAAGATATATCGAAAAAAAATTGGAAATGATCTAAAAATCAAACATTGATGACGTAAGCACCAAATACTAACGACTCTCAGTTGTCTCTCTGGCCTAAACTGGAGCTAGAAGTCTTAAAAATATATTTTAATAATAAAAGCTTTTCCATCCATAAACTGCTCCTGAACACGATAAAGAATTAAATATAAAAAAAATATATATATATATATATATATATATATATATATATATATATATATATATATAGTGTTATTTGGGGGAAAATCGGTTCATGTGTTCTCTATGAAGTTTGCTAAATGGCACTTACGCATTTTTAAAAAAAAAAACGTCAATATATAAAGAAATTAATATATCTCATGGATCGCCATCACTTCAGAAAAAAAAAAAACAGAGTAAGAAGTTCGAAAACGAGCGGTGGCGAAGAGGCCCTGAATGGTGAATTCAGCTATGGGAATATAAACTAAAACAATTAGGGATAAGATGTAAGGGATGAAAATTAGGGTAGGTAAGATGTTTTTAGGTAAACGGATTAAGGGTCAGGGGTTTTCCAGTAATGCCGTTGAGTAATTGTTTTTTTATGTTATAGATGGGAATAAATTTAAGATTGGACTATTGGAGATATTTATTTGGCCATTTAAGCAAAAATCAAATAAATGTTTGCTCAACTGACCAAATAAAAATCTCCAATAGGCCAATCTTAAATTTATTCCCATCCATAACAGAAAAAACAATTACTCACCGACATTACTGGAAAAATCCTGGCCCTTAAACCGTCTACCTAAAAACATCCTACCTACCTCTCGTTCATTGCTGGTACAATGCGAGAAGAAACCAGTACAAACTTTACTATTAGATATAATCCATTTAAACCTTGGTGAGTACCAACATCTATTTGATTTCTTGTCTTAATTAAAGTCATAAATGTTTTATAATACAGATTTATATTAATCTAATTTAATATGTATAATAATGCCAAACTATATTTTAAATTGCTTATTTCTGAATTTTTTGTATTTTTAGAACTGAGGATGAATGTATGACATTCGAAACTAGTTTTCAATAAAACAAATTTATAAAAGTGGCAAATAATTTATGAATCGCTAATTAGATTGATCCTTCTATACCATCACGCGGATGTCAACTGATAAACTAAAAAAAGATAAAGAGAACCACCCAATTTTGCTAAAATAATTAAAGAAGTCCATTACTCTTTAAAAATTAAAACGTTTTCGAATAATGGAAGAGGTATCAAAAATGAGCACTACACTGTTTTAAAGAAGTAGAAGACAACTTCATAAAATGCAAGATTAAATATCTTATGGGCAATAAATTGTGTTTATTGCGATAAGAGAGTGGAAAGTAGTAAGAGCCAATTTATAGCTCTGAGAAGACCACTTCAAGTCTTATAGAGCATTGCATCTTGAAAATGTTAGTTTAATTCCTTAGTAATTTATTATCATTTCTCTTTATCATTTTTAGTACTTATACTTAGTAAGTATTAAAAATGAATTTAAACAATTTAAAAGTGAAAAATAATATTTTCCTTGATAATTGAGATAGAATAGGAGCTTATAGAAAGTACTTACAACAGGGGCAACTAAAAGAATTGAAATAAACATCAACATTTAAGTGAAGCAACCGACTTAGGAAGTAGCTATTTAAATCTTCATCCAACTTCACTACATGTTTTTAAAAAGTCCGAAAATAAAATCAAACTGTATGCATTATCTAAAGATATCAAAGATTTACTTTTTGAAACCAAAAATAAAAAAATCATGCATTAAGTAAGACAATAAATTCAATTGTCAAGGAAAATAAATTAATCAGGTTCCAATTAAGCTGTATTTACTCACTATTATATTCAGAATTAAATATGAAACCACTCTTCAGCGGATAACTTGATTTTTATATTATAGTTAATTGTATGATATATTCTAGATTATAGTAAAAAGCCAGCGACATCTAGTGTTTCTGGAAATTGATGTAGGTAAAAGCAAAGTTATGGTAACTAGTTAAACTATAAGATTAAGCAGTAACTTAAATATTATATATTATCATACAATAATTTAGACAATCCCTCCATTCGTAGGCAATATTTCCTTGGATCTTTCCTATACCGAACCATCAACTCCCAGTAATCTTCCTACATCTACAGCCTCCTACAATTCAAATCCTCGGTCCACGCAGAGGAAACAAGATCGCGCCTTTCTGACCTCTATATCCCTTCCCACAGAACCAAAACACTCCATTATCCTCTGGAATTCCCTCCCTTCTAATATCCGACATTCTTCTTTTCTCTCCTCATTCAAATTCCACTTTTTTCAACACCTCTTCACTTCCCCAAAAGACGCTTTCAAATCATGAAATTTTAATCCAAGATCAATATCTTGATTAGTTATAAATATTTGTTTCAATTATCACACAAAGCTTTAATTCTGTGAATTATTTCATTATTTTTATGTAGTTGAATGAAATTTATATTTTTATTTCTTACGTTTTATCTTTATTCATATTTTTTTTCTCTTTTCATTTTTGTCAGTAAAATAATATTTATTATCTTTTTTCAGCAGAAGGATATTCTTTTTTTCCCGTTACTTATAATTAAATGTTTAAATGTGATTATTTAATTATATTGATTAATTGGCCTTTATTATGTAGTATTTAGCCAGACATTTTCTGTTATCTGAAAATGGAAAACCAGAATCACTGAATTATTTAGATCAAAAAGAAGAAAAGATATTGCCATTACTACGTTTAATTAACGAATTTGAATATGGCTACTTGTTAGACCAAAAAAAAAATTACATTTTACTTTTAACTTTTCCATTTAATATTGTTATATATTTTTCGATTAACCGATTTCCTTAAATTTTCCTCACGTTTCCAAGTAAAGTTAAATTAGGGATTCATGAATTATATGCCACTCCCTAATAATGTATCAATCCCTAATTAGATTGATACTTCTACACCATCATGCGGATGTCAAAAGTTAAATTAGTCGGAAAATGTAAAATTAATTTTTTAACAAAACAAAAGGTAACAATTATTTATTTATTTCATTTCGAAAGAGTAAAAAACAGGTGAGGGAGAGGAGGGGAAATAGTTAGATATGTTGAACTTTTTGAAGGTGGCCCATATAAATCTTCCTCTGTATTTTCACCCACCTAGTTCTCCTAATAAGGACAAAGTACTGAATTTAATAAATGATCAACTACTGGAATTAATAAAACCCCGCGTTTTCAGTTAATACTTTTTTCTTTTCTTTTTTTTGTTCCTTTGGGAAACCTCTTTGTCTCTTTTTTTACATTGTAATACATTTTTATTAAAATTAAATTTCAGCGTACGTTAACCTAATTAAGTTTGTGAGGCAAATTTGCTCCCACAGAGCCCAACAGGAGAAAGACCCGAGGTTTTTCACCCCAATTTTCATATACTTCAATGTTATCTATATCTATATATTCATGTAGATTGAAAATTTGTGACTCTGCCTATCAGGGTCGGAAGGAAATGAAAATATCGACCGTTCCAAAAAATGTATTATTCCAGTTATTTCACACCTGTTCGTTTTTTAACTCATATGAATGTAGTAGTACGCATATGAAAAAACTCACTCTGCCATGCTTTTGGAGTGAAGGGCGCTCGGCAGACAAAATCCAAAATCCTAGTTTAAAAACTCAAAATTCGAGTTATTTCATACCTGTTCGTTTTTGTCTCAAATGAAAATAGGTGTACTATTTTAAGAAAAAACTCGCTCTGCCATACTTGTGGAGTGCTTGGCGTTCGGCAGACAAAATAGAAGGTGATCTTCAAGCGAGTTGTAGGCCACCAACATTGGTGTGGAATTGATTTTGTGTTAGAAGTTAATTTGCGAAGAAAGATCAAGAAGGCAATATAGATGAAAGATTCTATATTTGCTTGGCTTAGGATATTCAGCTATATTTCAAATCACCTGAAAATGTAACTTATCGAGATGCTAAATTTCGGGGAAATTTATAACCTTTCAAACTTCAATTTCATCTTTATTAAATAAATCAACGACGCTTCGGAGAGAACCATAACTTTACTTTATCGTATAACTTTGATACTCTGATTTTGCGTTTGGCAACTTGATACACAACTTCTTGGTCCCGCTTGCTTCTCAGATTTTCTCAGGATGAAAACTGTTCAAGGCCAAACGCCTTGGAAAAATTTGAAAGGATCTGGCTTAAAGGTTAAAAATAAAATATCCACTTGAAATTTATTTACATTTAATTAT
The DNA here is from genome assembly GCA_948150685.1 of Rhaphigaster nebulosa. Taxonomy (NCBI): domain Eukaryota; kingdom Metazoa; phylum Arthropoda; class Insecta; order Hemiptera; family Pentatomidae; genus Rhaphigaster; species Rhaphigaster nebulosa. Next base: position 158,300,222 of record OX411309.1, on the reverse strand, counting down.
GTTATTATATTTAAATGTTTAACACAGTGGTGACGGTGTCAAAATATTACCGTTCGGCTTCAGCTATATTAATTCTGACCTGACTATATTTAAAAAATTATTTTTTGAATAGTATGAAACGACTTCAGGGATTTAAAACGATACTCTTTTTAATAAATATTTCTGCACATATTTTTTGTTGGGGAAAGATTCTCTTATTCAAGAAAACATGATATATCTAATCTATCAATTCAAACGAATATAACATGCATATTGCCCTATGATCTGGATAATATGACATGCATATTGCCCTATGATCTGGATAATATGACATGCATATTGCCCTATGATCTGGATAATATAACATGCATATTGCCCTATGATCTGGATAATATGACATGCATATTGCCCTATGATCTGGATAATATGACATGCATATTGCCCTATGATCTGGATAATATAACATGCATATTGCCCTATGATCTGGATAATATGACATGCATATTGCCCTATGATCTGGATAATATGACATGCATATTGCCCTATGATCTGGATAATATAACATGCATATTGCCCTATGATCTGGATAATATGACATGCATATTGCCCTATGATCTGGATAATATGACATGCATATTGCCCTATGATCTGGATAATATAACATGCATATTGCCCTATGATCTGGATAATATGACATGCATATTGCCCTATGATCTGGATAAATCTCTATCAGCATCTTTTATCACGTGTGTTTTCCAAAACGTATTGGGAAATTCCTAGAAAAAATATAAAATAGTTCTTGTTGCATTATCTTAGCAGCTATATTACCAGTTACATTTTTCATGGTCTTTGTTTGCGTTCAAAGTTTTCCGGACTTAATTAATCCTTGCGTTGTAGTAAATACCTGTTGAGTACAGTTTCATAATTAGAACTTTGTCCTGCAACAAGATATTTGATACAAAAGTGAGAGGTTCTTCCGAGTCTCTTTATGCATAGTCACCCACAGTGAGAGGTTCTTCCGAGTCTCTTTATGCATAGTCACCCACAGTGAGAGGTTCTTCCGAGTCTCTTTATGCACAGTCACCCACAGTGAGAGGTTCTTCCGAGTCTCTTTACGCACAGTCACCCACAGTGAGAGGTTCTTCCGAGTCTCTTTATGCACAGTCACCCACAGTGAGAGGTTCTTCCGAGTCTCTTTATGCACAGTCACCCACAGTGAGAGGTTCTTCCGAGTCTCTTTATGCACAGTCACCCACAGTGAGAGGTTCTTCCGAGTCTCTTTATGCACAGTCACCCACAGTGAGAGGTTCTTCCGAGTCTCTTTATGCACAGTCACCCACAGTGAGAGGTTCTTCCGAGTCTCTTTATGCACAGTCACCCACAGTGAGAGGTTCTTCCGAGTCTCTTTATGCACAGTCACCCACAGTGAAAGGTTCTTCCGAGTCTCTTTATGCACAGTCACCCACAGTGACATCGTTGTGCATAGCTTTCAATCAATCAATCGATTATAGTTTTCTCCTCAGTATCTACTAATGCCACTTTTCTCAATTTGAGTTGCACGTTCATTTCTTGTAACTTTTGTTTTCTGAGTGGGAGGAACAAGATTAGTTTTGGAATTAAAATAAAACAAAAAAACATTCAGTTTCACTTCGATCGATTCAATCAAACCGAATGAAATGACAAACATTTCTCCGCCATTATTTTTTTGGGATAACATCATAGGTCTCTGAAATAGATGGGTCTACTTTCCACAAACCATCACAGTAAATTGAAAAAGACCCTTTTAAGCTAATAATTTTATCATTGAGGACAATATTTTCAAGTGTTAAATCACAAAGAATTTAAATATTTTTTTTTACGATATTGCCGAATATGGTGCCGATGAGGCTGTAACGTGTTCAGATGCTTTTGCGTTTTGTTTCAGGACGCACAAAGTTTATGCTGCCTTTTCTTTCTCGCAAAAGCCCCGTGACAAATCTTCACCAAGATGTCCCGATCAGTAACTGTTTCTTTGTTTTGTATCGAAATCGAATTTTACCACAGCCTAGGCAAGATTTCAGAAGCTGTGAAGATTCGCGTCTGATTCGATACGAATATTCCATTTAGGTGGCACTGAGCATATCTATGACAATCTGACCGAAGTAAATCTGGAAAAGTAACCAATGTGAAACACAACCGCGTTTTCAGGCAACTCAGGAGGCAGTTTTACCTTCCATGTGCAAAATAGTAGTATTCCCTGGATCGAAGTTTTTCTTTGCGTTTTTGCAAAGTTTGATTCCTAAAGGATTTGACTTCACCGTCTTCGTCTGTTTTAACATGAATCCAACATTTAAGTGGTTTAACCATGTTTTTGTAGGTTCATAATTGAAGAAGATAAGAAAAAGCGAGAATGGACAACAGGATTGGCAGCATATACATTCAGAATATACATAATTACGAATACCAAGATTGGAATTTTTGAAACTAAACAGGAAATTTTGTTGGTATATAAACCTATTAGATATCTGATATTTTATTAGGAACTCATAATATTTAAATTAATTTTATTCGAATTTCGATTTTTTAAGTGTTTTCATATGAGTACTACACCTATACTCATATGAATAAAAACCGAACAGGTAGGAAATAACTGGAATTTTGAGTTTTTAAACAAGGATTTTGGATTTTGTCTGCCTAATTCCCGGCACTCCACAAGCATGGTAAAGTGAGTATTTTCATATGGGTACTACACCTATTTTCATTTGAGACAAAAACGAACAGGTATGGAATAACTGGAATAATGCATTTTTTGTAACGTTTTTGAAACGTTCGTCATTTTCATATCCCTCCAACCATGATTGGTAGAGTCACACATTTTCAATCTACAAAGGGGATAGATAACATTGAATTAGATGAAAATTGGGGTGAAATAATTTGTTAGTTTTTCCAAGTGCTCTTGGACTAAAGGGTTTCAAAATTATGACGGAAAATTACTTAAATCATTATAAGAAAATGCGTAACAATTATTTTCTACTTAATTAAACATTTTTTTTAAATAAAAAGAGACTAACATCAACATAGGGACACGACTTGGTTGCGTTCGCGTGATGAAATCTAATGCCGGCTGTAATCGATTGAAAACAGTTTCGCAATCGACTGGGTCATTCCTGTTTAATATAAATAAGCAAATGGCCCACACAATATATCTAATTGATTATACTTAATTCAAGCAATTTATAGCTTTTATGTATTACATCATTGGCAAGTTCCTCTGTATTTTTAACTATACATGTGATATTACTCTACAACTATACATGTGATATTACTCTACAACTATACATATGATATTACTCTACAACTATACATGTGATATTACTCTACAACTATACATGTGATATTACTCTACAAACTATACATATGATATTACTCTACAAATAAATCTATCGCACGCTTATTTATTTTGTGTAGTGACAAAATATACTTAAAACCAGGAGTAGCAGCAATTTACAACAAAATAATTCAAAATACCTTTAAACATTGAATACCAAAATGGAATGAAATGAAACAAAACAGTTGATACACAAACATGGGACATAACAAAAGACAGACGAGATGTGTTCGGACAATACAGATAGAGAGCCGGGATTGGACAGAAGACCGTGAGAGGTTGAACCCTGTGTTTTAATTAAATTCCGTGACAATTACAGGCCGCGTTCGAACAAACCACGGCTTTCCGCCCCAGCCTATCTATATTACTTGCAACATAAAAAGAAAATATACCACGCTCCATTAGCGAGCTTAATAATAATAATAATAAAAATTAACTGCTCCACAAAAAAAAAAGATAAATAAATATATAATTAAAAAAGAGAGGGAGGGTACACCTTTAAAAATTAAATTATGTTTTTCCAAGGTAATTTGGCATTTAAAACAAATAACGCTTATACATTATTAATTAAAAAATATTGCATTATTAAATAAAATCATATACCAATTTATGATTATAACAAATATAATAATCCATCCATTAGTAGATTGCAGTATTTAGAAATAGAAATGAGCTCAAATGATAAACTAACATTGCCTCGTTGTGAATTTGGTTACATTACAGAATAGATTAACAATTGAACGAATAAAGCCGAAGCAATGTCAGGTCATAAGACTGCAAAATAAAAATCAATTAATGTTTACAATATTTTCAATAAAAGTAAATAAACAAATAATATAAATTCTTGTATCAAAAAATATAATTAATGCGAGCAAAAAAAAATTGAAATAAAATGAAAAATATAAAAATAATGAGTTGATTAGCGAAGTTGAAACTGGTGCATTAAAAACTATTATTTATATCATAAATTAAAATTCTGTGATTAGAGAGCATCTATTTGGAAAGAAAGGTCTGATGAAAAGGAGGGATTTGTATAAGAATGGCGAAGAAGCATGACGGATATTATAAGGAAAGTATTTCAGGGGGTTCGAATGATTTAGTTCTGGGAGGGAGGGGGGGCACAGAGGTAAGATAGGCGCCATTTTGTTTCTTGTGCTTGGGCCGAGGATTTGAACTGTAGGAGGCTGTAAATGTAAGAAGGGTGCTAGGTGGTGATAGTTTGGTTTAGGAAGGATCCGAGGAAATATTGTCTACGGTGAGAGGGGAAGAGCCACTTTAACTCACTGTAAAGGTGGAACACGTGAGACCGTCTAGAGGTACCGAAGACAAATCTTAAAAAGCACTTTTAATTATATGTTGTTTATTGTGATATAAGCTAATTTTTATATTATGCTGTCCATATCTGAATAATAAAAATGTTTAACAGTAATTTAGAACAAGCAACATTTTAAAAGACGCTTGAAAATGGACATGAGTAGCTCGAAACGTCAAATAAAATTCTTACACATTTTTAATTTAAACCTGAAGACCATTAGGCCATAATAAAACTTTTTTTTTTCAACTTTACCTACTGTCTTAAAATTCAGATTAGGGATTGATTAATTATTTGACACTTCCATAATTTTGTTTTTATTGAAAACTAGTTTCGAATATTATACATTCATCTTGAGTTCTAAAAACACACAAAAACTCAAAAATATATCCTATATCCACCAAAGTGAACATGAAAGGAAATGAACCAAAGGAAATGGATTGAAAATACTAGGATCAAACTCTGCATTTAAAATAGAAAAAACTTTCCTCATATTTCTCTTCTCCTAAAGACAAAATAGACCCTTTCCAAAAAAGCGGAGTATACGAACTAAATTGTAATGATTGTGCGGTCAAATACACGGGAAAAACTGGAAGAGATTTAAGGAACGTATACGTGCATATAATATTAATACAAGAATTCCAACTTTGCAATTCATTTGAAAAAAACCAGCTAGTTCAGTAGGAGGACAAATCAGTACAAACTTTTCTTTGATATAGTCTTAAAATTCAGATCAGGGATTGATAAATTATTTGACACTTCTATAATTTTTTTATTTATTTAAAACTAGTTTCAAATTTTATACATTCATCTTCAGTTCCAAATACACAAAAAATTCAAATATAAGAAATTTAAAATACAGTTTGGTATTATTATACATATAAAATTAAATATAATATAAATTAGTATTATAAAGCAATTATGAATTTAATTAAGACAAGAAACCAAATACAAGTTAGTTGACATCCGCATGATGCTATAGAAGGATCAATCCCCAAACACAAGTTAGTACTCACTAACTTTTATGTGGATTATATCGAACCGAAAAGGTTACATTAGTTTGTTCTCGCAAAATACAGTTTGGTATTATTATACATATTAAATTAAATATAATATAAATTAGTATTATAAAAGGTTTATGAATTTAATTAAGACAAGAAATCAAATACATGTTGGTACTCACCAAGGTTCAAGTAGATTATATCAAACAGAAAAGATTACATTAGTTTGTTCTCGCACTGAACTAGTAATGGAAATGACTGTAATAGAAGAAAGGTGAAGTGTTTGTAGGCAAATGGTACGGTTTAGGGGTCAGGTTTTTCCAGTAATTCCGGTGAATAATTGTTTTTCTGTTACGGATGGGAACTATTGGAGATATTTATTTGGTCATTCAAGCAAAAATCTGGATTGGATTTGAAGGATTTTATTATTTCAAGTGCTTCATATATATTTAATTTGAGGCTGTTTTCAGCGTGATGTATTAATTTAATTTGCGGACAACTGATTAAAATTCAGAATTCTTCCTATTTATTTAAAAAAATAAAAATAATGTTTACCTTAAAATAATATCATACAATATATTTAACAAATAATCCCCTTTTACTTCTTTAACGTTAGGGATGGAAACTACTAAAGTAAAGGAAACTACTCTTCCTCCTTCCCCGTATAATTCTTTAATTGCATGCGAAGAGTCCACGGAAGAAAGGGGGAAAGTCTTTTATTTTTCCAAAATGGAGTTATACACATCAAAATGATCATATCGACGTCGTTTTTAAAAAAAGCTTAAGCCCAAAAATTCCAAATTTAAGTTTCAATTATGGGACGTAAAAACTACCTCCATCGATTTCCGCTCAAAAAACAAATTGGAAATCGACTCCTGATGACGTAAGCACCAAATACTAACGACTCTCAGTCGTCACTCTGGCCTTAAACAGTGCTAAGGTTTTTCCACCTTAATAAACTTCTACTGTATACAATAAAGAATAAAATAAAAACATATATTGCTATTGGGGAAAAATCGATTCAGGTGTTTCCTGTAATGTATGCAAAATGATGCTTATACCTTTTTCAATATATCTGATGTGGACGACACATGACTTCCTTGTACGCCTATTAAACTATAAATCGCTGACTCAAAAAGTGATCCTGAACTTAATTTTAATATAATTTTTGATGTAAGCTTATTATGGCCTTCAAGTAAAGTACTCTTTTCGGCTCACCAATTTTAATACATTCATATTGATATAAAAGTCCTATTTACCAAATTTGAGATGTTTTACATTATATTTTAATATAATTTTTGATGAAAGTTTAATATGATATTCAAGTAAAGTGCCACTTCCGGTTTGCTAATTTTAATCAAAGTTTATTATGTTATTTATATTAATATGGAAGTACTATTTACCAAATTTGAGAAGTTTTGCATTATATTTTAATATAATTTTTGATGAAAATCAATAATGACCTTCAAGTAAAGTACCACTTCCGGTAATCATGTAGTGACCAAAAAGGGAGGTTCACAACTAGATTTTTCATCTATCCTAAATTCAAAATTTTAACTTTCTGCGGCTAACCGTTTTTGAGTTATGAGTGATACGCACACACGAAGGTACGTACAGACGTCACGACGAAACTAGCCAAAATGGATTCAGGGATGGTCTAAATGGACATTTCCATTGAAATCTGAAAACCGAAAATTTTCGCGATTGCAATACTTCCTTTACCGGGTACAAGGAAATAAAAACGACATTGATATCATTCAGTAGAATAAAATGGTAAAAAGAAACAGCCGGAAATGTGGATGGTCGGTTGGTTAGAAGCCTTTGAAGAATTCCCATAGAATGGAAAAAGGTGGGACTCCAAACTTTAAAACAAGATTTTCTCAAAATATATTACGGTTGACTCTCCCTCTTTCTTCCGTGGACTATTTGGACTGTGTGGACTATATGACTAAATGACTCCCACTTTCTTATGTGGACTACATATATATGTAATGGCCTCTCATCCAAAAAAAACAGAAGTATTTTTAAAAAAATGTCATTTCGTTATTGACATCTCCTATTTCTAACGATTGATTAATAAATGTAGGTAAGTAAAATAATTTCGCGCCTGCACAAAATTAGGCTACAGAACCATTAATGGATACCAGGGGAACTCTGTTGTACTGAATATCCAAACGATATCATGGAAGGAACCGTTAAACTTAACTAATACTGTATGTAGAGGTAAACTTTTTTTTTTCTTCTTCAAAATAACCAGTAAAATTGCTAGTATGAAATAAGAGATGACTGGTTTACCGTTCCCATCTCAGAAATTATTCTTGTATCAAAGAGATATTATTCTGCTGAAGACTTTATAAATAAGAATACACTGATCCAACAGAATCGAGACTGCTAAGGTACTTTTGGTGTTGGTGGTGAGAAGAGAAATATATTTAAGATCGAACGAGGGATCGCAGAGACTGAACTGCAATGCGACGTTCATTCCATTTCAGGCAAGATAACTCCCAAGACGGTTTGGCACAGCAATCCCTCAATGCGCTGGATCTACTAGGTCAAAATAGAAAAGAAGCTGCATTTTATATTTTAATTAATTAAATCGTATGTAAACTGAAAATATTACGATAGCATACCTAGATCTATATAAAACTATTTGTCACTTATAAAAAACCTAATAATAAAAAAAAAATCAAACTACAATAATCAACGGCCATGATTATGAATGTAATCGCGTAATCAGGAAATCATAATCACATTGAACACATGACTACACTTAATTAGGGATTGATAAATTATTTTACACTTCTATAATTTTGTTTTTATTGAAAACTAGTTTCGAATCTTATACATTCATCTTCAGCTCTAGAATTCAAAAATGTATCCTATTATCCTCCAAAGTCGGAAATGAATTGAAAAAATAGGATCAAACCCTGCATTTAAAATAGAAACAACTTTCCTCATATTTCCCTTCTCCTAAAGACAAAATAGACCCTTCCAATGTGATGATTGTGCGGTCAAATGCACGGGAAAACTGGAAGAGATTAAAGGAACATATACGTGCATATAATATTAATACAAGAATTCCAACTTTGCAATTCATTTGAAAAAAAAAACAGCTAGTTCAGTAGGAGGACAAATCAGTACAAACGTTTCTATTTGATATAATCTACTTAAAACTTAGTGAGTACCAATATATATTTCATTTCTAATCTATTTCATGTATAACATTCGAAACTAGTTTTCAATAAAAACAAAATTATAGAAGTGGCAAATAATTTATCAATCCCCAATTAGATTGATCCTTCCGGAAATTGTAAATCCGGTAAAAATTGTTCTTAGCAGAACAGTATTATTTGTTCAATGTTATCGCATACATATAAAGAAATTTAAATTGTAATCCACTATAATGAAACCATTTAAAAATAATGAGACTAATTAATAACCGAAAATGTTACGAAGCGAATCGTACTATGAAACATTTAATTGATCGCATGTATCCACCGCAAACACTATTAGAATTCCTATACACCTAAAAAAAACACAGACACAGAAGCCAGACATGGTAAAAAAAATAGAAGATAAATATTAAAATAGAAGAGACGGGAAGAGAAGTGCCAGTTAACACAAATAAATACGCGGCTGAGATAGACATTCCGGAGGTGACATACCAAGAGGACTTCTGGTACGGAAATAGGGACTCCAACTGGGACGCCTGCACTCAACAACAGGTGGACCCCTCTCCTTCCCTTTGATGCCTCAGCCCATCAAAACATTATCATTTTTCTTACACTAATAATCAAAACAACAGCTAATGATATTGAATTTTAGATAAGCATTTAGTATTAGGTTTAATCACCCAAGATGGCCACAATTGAACACATTGATGCTGCAAATTATTACATTGTCTTATTATTTCAAAATGGTTGTATGAGTGATTTGATTCTCAGATTATGGACAATTTTTACAATTAAAATTTTTAATAATTTTGACTACATTTAAATTAAAAAAAATAAGTAGCTATACCTACTGCATAGCTATTTATCTTAACAAATTTCCAAGATCAAAAGTGTTTTTTACGTGGAAAATTTAATCAAATCCAAAATTTAGGTTTCAATTGATTATGGGACGTGATGACTATCTCTATCGATTCCCAATCACGATGACGTAAGCACCAAACACTAACGACTCTCAGTGGTCACTCTGGCATTAACCAGTGCTAGAAGCCTTCAAAATATACTGTAATTATTAATGTTCTGCATCCTACTCCAACTGTATACAATAAAGAATAAAATTAAAAAATATATTGTTGTTTAGTGAAAAATCCTTTCATGTGTTTCCTGTAAAGTTTGCTGAATGGCGCTTACGCCTTTTTAAAAAATGACGTCGATATAATAATCTTTTATAGGAAGGATAAAAAGCAGAGGACCGAGGCTATCCCCTCCCCTCCTCTGCTTTACTGAGGCTATCCCCCCTTCCCCGTCCTCTGCTTTACTCTTTTATTAAAGTGGAAAGGTTCTGATGTTTGTCCGTTGAGTCTTACAATGCCCTCTGGGTCTCGATAAACGGATTCAATAGGACTCACAAAGTTGGCTGGAACCCTTCTTCTAATTAGTGCGTCCCATATCTCCTCTATTTCAGAACTGAATCGAAAGCGGCCATCAGATCGAGAAATGCCAGATTGATTGTCTTACCACGGTCCCATGTTTTTTCCACAATCATCCGGAGGAAGAAAATGTGGTCCTGGGCCTGCATAATCAGGTCTAAAAGCTGAATTTTTAGTACCTAGCTATGTTTATTAATTGCCTATAAACCTATAAACTAAACTACTTTAATTATCCCGATTTAGAAGTTCCTCTTACTTTTTCCTTCGAACAATAGAAGAATAGCTGTAATTATTTTTAGCCTGAAAAGGGTGAAAATTTGCAATCTTTCTATATATCGAAATTTCCATATATCGATTTTTTTCAAGGAATTTTCATGTTCGATACATAGAGGTTCGACTATAGTTTTATTTAAGTGACTACGCATTACCGAAGACGTTCTCGGAAATTTCCCATCACTCTGCCTAATCACTTCGTTGCGTAATCGCTGGCTAAGAAACAAGACTTCCAAATCAACTGCTCAGCAGATTCTGCCTTATTAATAATATCATATGTTATTTGAATGATTTCTAATTAATCACGAAATAAATAAGGAAGACATCAATCTGCTTTCATTGTCCTATAATTAAGAGATTTGGTTAATTTTACCTTGATGAATTGGCTCGTCGCTTTAGCGGACCAGGTAATTGAAAGCTTTCCGCTAAGTTGGTTAATGTCCCAACTAATCTACCACAGCTCAACGCCCTCACCGCATATCTACTTCTTACCACTCAAATCATTACTCTCTCTCAAGATTTTTGGTTTTTATTTTCATGAGTTTTTCGGTTATGTTCGGAGTTTTTCGAGCTAATCGGTAGCTCAAAAAGTGATACTGAATCACTATTTGGTTATAACATTCCGAAGATATATCTAAAAAACGACACTCGGCGTCGCGACGTCTATTGGCGGCGGTTACCTGTGATGGTCACCTGAGTAGTAATTCTTGGTGAGCGTATTGTTTACAACAGATTGGCGGATTGTTCTGTCAAAGGAGGTTCTGTCGCATCCGTCTCTTTTCGGATGCCCTTGGTTATCCATCTAGGGTCTTGTGCTGCTCATAAAATACATCTTTGCTAATACTGGTCCGATTTTGATGATTCTTTTATTATTTTTTAGATAATTTAATTACCTTTCATACAATTCTACACATAATTTAAAATGCACACTTTTTAAGCTATGCGCTACTAAAATATTCTTTTCATCATAATTTTGTTTCCCGGCCTTTTATCGGTGATTTACTACATAAATGAAAAGTTAAAGGCCTTTATGAAGAATAATTTAGACAAGTTTCATCGAAATCGTTAGAACCGTTTTCGAGAAAATTGTAAAAAAAAGTGTAAAGTCCAGGATATAAAAGCTATTTTCGGTTAGTCCGATGCGCTGTATCTTTGCTAATACTGGTCCGATTTTGATGATTCTTTTATTGTTTTTTAGATAATGTAATTACCATTCATACAATTCTACACATAATTTACGGTCCAGTGCATACTTTTTATGCTATGCGCAAATAAAATATTCTTTTCATCATACCTTTTTTCCCTGCAATTCTTCGGTGATTTACTAGATAAATGAAAAGTTAAAGGCCTTTAGCTTTTTACACTTAGTCCGATGCGCTGTATCTTTGCTAATACTGGTCCGATTTTGATGATTATTTTATTGTTTTTTAGGTAATTTAATTACCTTTCATACAATTCTACACAAAATTTACGGTAAAGTGCATACTTTTTATGCTATGCTCAAATAAAATATTCTTTTCATCATACCTTTTTTCCCTGCAATTCTTCGGTGTTTTACTACATAAATGACAAGTTAACGGCCTTTATGAAGAATAATTTAGGCGTTTCATCAAAATCGTTAGAACCGTTTTCGAGAAAATTGTAAAAAAGTGTAAAATGGATTATATAAAGTGGCACTTCCGGTAAGTCGATTTTGACGAAAAGGTTGCTGTAACATCACAGCCATTACGTAATTTGAGTATCGTACTACTTTTCGTTTTTGAGCTAGGCTGTACATACACAGACACAGACACAGACCATTTTGCGAGACTTGGTCATTTGGACTCAGGGGACCTTAAAACGTGTATTTCCGTTGAAAACTCGAATTAAAAATGTTCACGATCGCAATACTTCGTAGGGTAAGGGAAAGTAATAAAAGACGGGCGAAACTTTTCTGTAAATTAGATAGATCCTTTACCAAGTCCCCTTACCAAGTCCTCTGCTCAAGTTGCTCAAGGTATCACAAGGTATCACAAGTCCCCTGCTCAAACTATCACAAACTCATCCGATAAATAATGTTATTTTATAGACGTTAATCAAAGATAACTGCCATTTATTCACATTTTCTTTTTAAAGCGTTTAACGTTTCGGGTTTTTAATCTCCAATCTCAGAACTTTTTCTCTATAATTAAATCTTTTAATACATCTATATAATAAAAATCTTGCGTGCGTAAGTTACATAAGCTAAAAGGTCCTAACTTCAAATTTTTCTAAATACCTTTTGTATAATACTCGCAATGCACTAAAAATTACACCTTTTTATGCCATTATAAAGCCCTAAACTCTATAGTTGTATACAAATCATTGGATTTAGGATTTTTTAATGTCATAAAAAGGCATATTTTATAAACCAATTTGGGTAAAATACAAAAATGTATTTAGAAAAGTAATTTGGAGTTAGGGCCTTTTAGTTATCAGGATAGTGTAGGTAGATAAGTGACCATTTTCATACCCGTGGAAGCAAGTTCACAACACTCACTTTATTAGGATAATTAATGTTTATTAAATCAACGTTATAAAAGAAGCATAACGAAAGAATAGACGAGGGGGAGTAGAAAAAAAAAGTTCATTAATTCTTGCTCCTTACTTCTCATTTTGGCGGGGAAAAGGGGCGAGGGAAAAAATTATGACTTAATTTATAAAAATATAAAATAGCAAAAATTCAAAAAGAGACATAAATTAATTGCTAGAAAACAGTTGGAAGATTCCAAAACTAAAAGCCTCAAGTCTCTAAAATCCCGGCAAACAACTAACCAGTCAACGTATCGCCAATTCAGGCATCATCAGGACATACATTAAAAAGTCGCATCTATGAAGATCAAATACAGCACATCTCACATCAACTGTACAGAAAGACACATACTCATAGTATGTGATTGGATGTCTTGGAGTGAGGTACGTACTGTCTCTGAATGATGTCTTTCTGGACGGCAGATGTGAGATGTGCTGCATTTGATCTTCGTGGATGTGATTTTTTGGTGTATGTCCTGATGATGCCTGAATTGGCGAAACGTTGACTGGTTAGTTGTTTGCCGGGATTTTAGAGACTTGAGGCTTTGGGTTTTGGAATCTTCCAATTGTTTTTTAGCTTTTATATTTTTTATAAGATTATTTTGTATTTTAGGGGATTAATAATCTTTAAAAATAGGGATTATTGCTAAATTTTCTGTCATTGTATTCAATGTTTGTGCAGCTATTATTGCTGCTACATATCTGTTTGTGGAACTATTATTGCTGCTACATATCTGTTTCTCAAGTTTTTTTTACTGAATCGAAGTGGAATAGATGAATAAATATTATGTTTTGTATTTTATAAAATCGTCCTTGAGACGGATTCTACCACTCGTTATACAATAAATATCAACAGCCTTCATGCAATATTAATATTGCATTACATTAATAATAATTCGTTATATCAAGCATGATTAATGATGATCTTATTTTTATATTTTATCTTGGAACTATACTCACGTTATTAAATTTGATTAAACAATTTTATAAATATATTTAAATATTATCTGGTTGCATTACAATAAATGTCAGTTTTGGATGTGACATTAATAAAATATGAAAGAACACAGTTAAATTTTATTTTTCAGTAAATTAGTAATTATAGTAAGACATTGAAGATAGGCCATTTCTCACATACGATTGCTAATTCTATGATCACAGGAAGAAGTCGAAAAATGGTCCTCCTGAATTATGTGTTATTACGTCTTTGTATATTTATTTTTAGTCCTGATGACCTACACTGAGGATCGAAACGTCGGAATTGAACATATAGCCACAACCATCTTATTTTATTGTTAACCTCCACCATGGACCTATACACACACACACACATATGTATGTATATATATATATATATATATATATATATATATATATATATACGATTGGAAGAACCATATTTTATTGAACACATTGTATAGAGGCCAAAGATCATATATTTATTAATTATTAAAATTATATCACATTTATTTATGTTTTACCAATGCAACCTCGAAAGATTGGTATCTCCACCATGATACAATTATCAGGCACGTACGCAGGATTTTATATTCTAATAATTTTGCAATCCTCATAATTTTTGTTTCAGTTTGATTTTGAGAAGCAATAAACTCGATTATTATTCAAAAGGGATGAACCACTTTTCAAAATGAGCGATCCATTCATATTTCATGCACTAATATTAATATTCTTTAGTAAATTAAAAAAAAAAAATATCTGATGTGGACAACACATGACTTCCTTGTACACCAATTAAACTATAAATCGATGGCTCAAAAATGATCCTGAATTTGGTAACTAGTTTCCGAACATTGCAGTATCTAAAAAACGACACTCGGCGTCGCGACATCCATCTATTGACACGTACACACACTCACAAACTATTGCTTTTAGAGTCTCATTCCGTTATTATATTTCGTTTTCTTTTAGTAGGTAACAAGTTCCCAAGAGATTTCTTCGTGTTCCGTGACAACATTAGAACTGTCAATGTCACTACATAAAGCATAGGAAAAAGACAGTTCATCTCAGAAATGGGGAGAGAAAAAAGTATTTTACACTCAATTTTAACACTTAAAACAAGTACTAAAAATGTTTAATTAGTGTGGAAAAAAAATTCGCATTTGTAACCTTTTTTACCAAACCATATGATCTCTGTATTTAATTTTAATATAATTTTTGATGTAAGTTTATTATGACCTTCAAGTAAAGTATCCTTTTCGGTTCACCAATTTTAACCAAAATCTAGTAAATACATTCATATTGATATAAAAGTCCTATTTGCCAAATTTGAGATGTTTTACATTATATTTTAATATGATTTTTGATGAGGGTCTAAGATGGCCTTCAAGTAATGTACCACTTCCGGCATGCCAATTTTAACCAACATTTATTATGTTATTTACATTAATATGTAAGTCTTATATACCAAATTTGAGAAGTTTTTCATTATATTTTAATACATTTTTTTATGAAAATCAATAACGACCTTCAAGTAAAGTACCACTTCCGGTAATCAAGTAGTGACCAGAAAGGGAAGTTCACAACTAGATTTTACAGTAATCCGGAATAAAAAATTTCAATTTGCTACGGCTAAACGTTTTTGAGTAATGCGAGATACGCATGTACTGACGTACGTACAGACGTCACGATGAAACTAGTCTAAATGGATTCAGGGATGATCAAAATGGATATTTCCGTTGAAATCTGAAAACCGAAAATTTTCGCGATTACAATACTTCCTTTACTGCGTACAAGACAGTAAAATCATTTCGGAGGTGCCTGAAGCCCCTGAACGAAGCCCCCTCCGGTTGCGTGCGTGACAATTAGATACATTTCTGTAAAGTATAAGATGATATTAAAGAAATTATTCGATTCCTCTGAAAATGTGTATACCACTGAAATGTATACAACTGGCTAGTTTATACAAAAAGTACGTACAAACAGTAAGTAAACGGAAACAAACTAACAAATATGGTAGCAAGAAGTTGGAGGTATGAACCAACGTCACAGGATAGCAAGGAATAGCAGGAGTTGGCGTGGGCGATGGGGGGGAGAGGGGATGGGAGGAGCCAGCGTTGAGGGGGGGAAGGATCAATAGAACAGCCACAATTCTAGCCACCCACGCATCCGCTCTTCTATCGTTAGCCCCATCAACAATTATATCTCTAAATACATAATAAAAATTATAATAACAGGTAAAATGGAAAAACAATAAAATAATAAATAAATATTTGAAATTAGATTCTAAAACGGCTTCATACCCGAAATCGAAATTTTGTTTTTAAACAACAATTACTTTTATGCCATTCAACTCGATAAATACAACTCGATAAATTCAACTCGATAAATACAACTTGGAATGTACAATAAATTCAATTATTTATTCTCCCCTATCCAGGGCAATATGTGAAGTTAGAGGGTCGCATAGAGTGAAAAAACAGTTACTAACGCAAATTATACCCTTAAAACATTACAGTATCAATTATAATACATAACATAGGAAATATAAAAGGATAATTAAAATAACGAAATAGGCCGTTCCAAACCATGTATATTAAATTAGCGTTTGTTTTCAGAAGGTGTTAAATTATTTTTTTTCGATATTCATTATTATTTTTAACTTAATTTATATTTATACTGATATACAAATAGGGAATGTACGTACTAGACGTGTATGTCCACTCTGTTCAACTTTCGATTCGACGTGACATGCGGGGAAGGGAACGCGAGGCATGCCATGTCAAATAATCATATTTATTTGATCACTGATCAATATTTATTATTTTTTTTAATAAAATTAAAATAAAATAAAATTTGCCCAACACTAGTTAGGCCAATACACCTAGCCAAAGCCGAATTGTGTGGACATAGCTTTAGAGAAACAAATATCTCGCAAGGGAGTCTTATATCTAAAGAACCTTTACTCCATACACAATCAAGTCATTTAATAGAATTGTTTTTTTGGAAATAATTATTGGATTTTATTTGACTTAAATATATAGAAAATATAATTAATCGGAGTGCAGAAATTGAACGAATATAATTTAGTTTATGGTAATCTACACAATCAAATTTTCCTATTAAATACCCAGAAGACTATCTTTCCAGAACGAAGTCCAACTTTCATAGAATAAAGAATATTCAAAAGAAATATTAAAACTTGGAATGACGAAAATGCTTGGTGTATTTTCATTCGTACTCGTTGATTTGATACAATTTTACGTTTTGATGAAGGTTTCATGAAATCATAACTTAAATAAACAGATTCATAATTTCTTTTCTATTAGCCTATTTGAAATAGGAGTTTGGATGGTCGAACGCAATTGGCTGCTATAGTGTCAGAGTAAAATCCTCAGTTTCCTCTCCTAGTTCCAGTTAACAAAAACAAAACGCAGCACACGATCAATCCTGAAAAGGCTATATTAAACTTCATATAGTTTGAAAATGCAAGACCATAGATAAAATAACTCTTAAACTAAACAGTAAAAAAATGGTGTTTAACTTAATTCAGATCAACCTTAAGTATTTTGTAGCTTACTATAAGTCAAACTATAATTATAAAATGTTTAATTATGGTTAGGCACTTTAATAATCAAGATTAACTTTTAATTTATTATTATTAAACATTATAAGATATAAGGTAAGCTCTGGAAACAGTAAGTTAAATTCTTACTCCTGACCTAGTTTTACAGCAGAATATTTCTCTAAATTCCAAATGGTCAAAATAAAACATTTTATTCTCATGTAATACATCTAAGAGTTGTGGAGATTTAGAATATTACAAGCCAAATTATAATAAACAAGCAGTTGATCAAGTTTTTTTTTTTCTAGATGTCAATATTACAATTTATCTTGTATTACATAAACCTTACAAAAACAATTATGGGAACAACTCTAAGAAGACATTGAGAAACTCGTGAATGCTTCAGGGCTTTATAAAATTCCAATTTATATTTTAACCATCTACCAATTTTCGAACACTAGGTAAAGGACATATGAATGTTCGATAAGTAATTAGCGCTAATGAACAATTTATTCATGTTATTTAATAACAATTATAATTAAAAGTTTTTTAAATATAGTATATTATTATTAAAACAAAGATGAAATCAGACCATTTTAGACCAAATCACAAGAATAATTGAATCACAAACTGCAGAAACCTCACATGTCTCAGTCTGTAGCTATGGATATTTAGGTTTTCTATTCACGATTCAATTACTCTGCAATCATTTGTGAACAGAATCTAATTAATTTGAATTTAAATATAAGTAATAAAAAGTATATATTACATGATAACTGTGATCCCTTTTATAAATAGGGTAGATATCAAAATCTTGTCGAATAAACAAATTTCAATATATATATATATATATATATATATATATATATATATATATATATATATATATATATATATATATCCTATAACACCAGTAAATAAATAAGTTGAACTTGACAGAAATTTTTTCATAAAAGGATTTATTTCTTGCACCAAAGTAGTAAAAACTTTGTTGGCATACATGATTAGAAGATAATGTATTTTTTTTTATTTTAACAACACTTAAGAGTTATGAAAAGAGAAAAAGAATGTATAGATAGAATCAAAATTATTCAAAATAAACCAAATATGTGACAAGAGGTTTATCTAACATACTAAACAATTTTGTTATTCTGATAATAATTGAGCTAAACAAAGAGCATGCACATTATGAAAAAGTATATAATGTTCTAATAGATAAAGACGAATATTTAAGTATGATTGAAAAAGTCTAATTGTTTAATAAAACCATTACATGATTAAATTAAAAATATTTCCTAGTTGATCAATCTGAAATAAAATTCAATTGAAATGATTTCTGTAGATACTTTACAAAGACGCGATACTTCAAATTGAACAAATCAAAAGAATTAATTTTGTGCAACTTAAGTCCCTTAAAACTATATTCATTGCTGCTAAGCATTAATATTAATATCTCATAATAATTAAAAATATGTATACAAGTTAATTTTTTCATACATAATTAAAATATTGATAAAGCAGCATCTTACATAATTAAAGAGGTCAATTCAACTAATCAATTAATCATACCTACATTGCACATACTGGTAGCATATTTCAAATTACAAAATATAAACTGATGAACTCAAGTGGAAATCATGAATATCTATTAGGAGAAATGAATATATTAGAACATCAATCAGCAATTGATAAACTTTTGCCAGATGGAGGAAACAAAAAATATATTTTTCAACAAGAAAACACAACGTTTTAAATAAGAAAAATAACAAATTTAATTGTGATCTACTAAAATATTAATAGAATAAAGAAGTCTAAATCGTAATTTTACTTTATACAAGTAAATTGCTTCAACGCAATAGTTTTAATATTTTAAAACACTAATTTAATGGTGCCGTTAAAAAATGTAACTCATACAACATATCTAAATATAAAAATCCAATTACTTTATAATTTATACCTTGCGTAAAACATACAAAAACCAAATAAAATAAATGAACAGGCGTTTCCAATTCCATAAACTAAATCATGGTGACAATTTAATCCTTCAAGTCAATAATCATATTCAGGACCAAAATGATAAAATAATGGATAATTCTTGTTACTTATAAAAAAACATTTGTAATGATACATGTAAAAAACTACTAAACAATATTTTAATAGGAAAACAACTAACATCACGCATTAACAACACTACAAACTTTATAATGTAAAAAAAGTTCATAACATTTATCAACAGAATACTTGATATCAAGCCAAACTGATTAGTGAAATTATAAATATCTAACTGTCCAAATTAACTTCTGATGAGGAATTACAAATGATAATGCGGTTGAGAATTAAAACATAGTATAATTTCAGTTACTATGCAGAATAAATAATTAAGAAACTTGATAACATAAAAGTAGCTGTCCTTTAGAATTTCATTGATTAGTTAAGAACGAAAGGGTAACTTATCATCAATTAAACGCCATAAATATAATGGATCAATCATCCCTTGTTGTTTAGAAAAATGTCATGGCTATTAAACGTCGCGGGACAAATTTCACTTTCATACATGGAAAAACAACATTGATATGCAAACAAAAAACTTGGTATAATACTTACCAATAATGGGTGTTAAAGTATAGAATTTCTAAGTATTCTTTATCCAAGAGTCACATTGATACGAATCACAAGATACAATGCCTATTTTTCACACTCCATAGATGACGATTAACGAGAGAAACCTACCAACGAAACTGATAATGCCTCAGCATACCTGGACACCGTTTACTCTTCCACTGCCTCATAAACACTGGATATCTAGATATGTTCCAAAATGGAAGACAAGTAGAAAGATAATTATGGTGGCTGTGGCATTTATATATGAAAATAAAAATGTATTTTGTTTAGCCCAATAAAGTGCTATAATTTATAACATCAATATTTACTAATTTTGCTGAAACGATTTCTGTAATTTTTTTCTGGTGTAAATCAATTTTGTAATATAATCATCCACAGTTATCTTTGTAATCACCTTTCCAGCCCTCCCTTCCTTTTCAAATAGGATGTAATATTTACTTCATATTTTCATTAACTAAGAACATAATTTTTATAGGGAATAATCAATAAATGTCAATTGAGTTTAATGCTCTTTATTTATGATATATTATTAATCAACATTACTGTAATAAATATAATTTAACATAACTAACACATTTAACATTTGACAAACCATTTGAGTAGTATTAAATTTTAGAGAAAAGTCTGTTAAATAAAAGTTCAAAACAATAAAATTATTTCTAACGATAGATTACTAATTTGAAAGAATTTTGAGAAGTATGATACTTTAAAATTATTTATTTTTTTGGATAATTGATATTCCATTGCTCAATGATCATTATAATTACTTAAAAGACGAATTTAATATCCTAAAAATATTTTTTAAAATTCACAACAAACATTAACACTTAGTGCTACATAAAATATTGACAATTATTGTATCTAACAGTACATTACATAACTATACAAATAAAACAATATTTTTTTTTTTTTAACAGCTTCTTAATGTTATTAAATAGTTTCAGAAACACTAAAATTAACATATCACTCAAATGCTTCTGGTTCACATTAGGGTTATAAATATTAAATATTACAAAACATAAAATTTTAACATGCAATTCCTAATGACAAGCTAGTACAATTAATAATTTATAACAAATAAATTTTGATGGAAAAATCATCAATTTTGAATTGAATGAAAAGCTTGTATAAAGGATCTCAAGTTAATTTGAAAAGGTTCTCATCATTATGTTAAATTGGTACAAAACAATTTATAAAATGAAGTTTTTACATTTTTTTTTTTAGTTTTTTATTTTTTTGTTGGAAAAAATCAGTTTGTTACTTTGTTAGTTTATAAGAATGCAATCTGCAAAATAGCATGCAATGTTTTAAATATACATGCTTCATATTTTCTTTTGATATAGAGCCATAAAGTTATTTCACCATGTGATTTTTTTTTTAATTCCAATTTCTACCAAAGTTAGTTGAAAATCTTTAATTACAAAAATATAAATTTTAAAATCTAATGTTTTTCATGCAGATTTGATGCTACAATGACTAGTTTAAACATTATTCAAGACCATTTGTCATCTAAACTATTAGTCGAGGAGCTTCTTCTTTCTGCTCCAGGAGCAGCACTACCACGGAATGGACTCCTTTGTCTTCTGTTAAGTTCTAAAAATTAAATGAAAAAAAGTAAATTAATTCTCTATTTTAATTTTTTTTTAATGAACAATAATTAAAGCAAATATGATAAGTTCATTTAACCTAACTATTTAATTGTTTCATAGATGTATTCATTACATTTAAAAATAGTACGGAACCGACGGTACCAAAATATCTCCTTAATCTGAGACGTAAGAAGAACTTACTTTGTGTAAGCAATTAATTAAATATAAAGAAAATGGTGAACATCGAAGAGTTGTTTAGTATTTTATATTAATACAAGTTTTTATGAACGCAGGTGTTGTACTTCAGGGTAGCAGGTTTCTCAAAATTGATTATTTCTTCCTAGAGAAGCTAGACTCAGGTGTTATCTTAAAAAAAATGGGCTAGCTCAGTAATGGTTCTTCAAATCGAATTTCCTTTTATTTCTGAAGGATTCTCTAAAAGGGACTCTTAGATTTGTTATGACACTTAAATAGATCTACATCAGTTTCACTGTGAAATGACTCCTGTCATGCAATTACGGTTGGATAGTTTCTGACTAAAGGGCTGTTTTTTTCTAGTATCAGGTAGATTAGCTGGGTCCGCCTTCCTTCCGGATGCAGATTTATATCTTTGCATGTCATTTATTCAATATAATTTAACTAAATCATATTTATTGTTTAGTTGATACATATTTGTTTTATAGCAAACATAGATTCACCGAGGAAACATATCATTCAATTCAATACCCTTGCTTTGCCGTGGCTATGAGGATTAAAAGGAAAGGAAGAAAAAGATGTTTTCTTACAATTTTATTACAATTTTATTGTAAAGTTGGTACTATTATGAATGTGATTTTATTACTTATACCAACATAGGTTATCAGAAAAAAATGTGTTGTTTTTTTTTAAGTAAATCATATTTCTTTAATATTTTTCAAATTGAAACTTGTATTCTGAAAATATTTTCTAAAGGCACATAGACTGTTTTGCATTTCTATGCTTCAATTATGAGAACTCTTAGGGGAGGTGAGGGGGTTACCAGAACTTTCAACGAAACAACCGGTTACCAACAAAAATTTTTACTGTAAATATTCCAAGGCCAAAGTGGTGAATATTTTTCTCGGTATTCGACTGTATTGTTTAAAATTCATCTTATTTTATTTAGATATTTTCTCAGGACTGGATCTAGGATTTTTTTCAGGGGGGCAAGCAAAATTAAGATTGCCTCCCTCCCTACTTTCATACTCCCTCCCTAATAAAAAAAATTAACTGTTTTATAATTGTATTTATTTATTATGTTATTATATATTTATTTATTATGTAATATATTTCAAAATAAATAACATCACCACATTTTTTTGACTGAATTATGGCATAAACAAACGAAATTCCCAAAAAAATAAAATATTAAAATAATGAACATAGAACAATAGAACAAAAATAAAATAATAATAACATTCAAATTTCACTTTCCGATCTTTTTTTTTGTAGCAGAAATGTTTATCATCTCTTCATAGTTTATGGAAGCAGAGCCTCATCTGGTCAAATCCCTCCTCATAAAATTAATAGCTACAGGGTTTTATTATTGTTATTTCTTATTGTTATATAGTTGGTTCAACTGTTATATTCCACTTATACATAATTTTCAAAATAGCTTTTCCAACGAAAGGTTGAGGATTTTCTAATATTAAATAATTAAAATATATATATATATATATATATATATATATATATATATATATATATATATATATATATATATATATATATATATATAGGAAGATGTGGTAATATCATCCCTTCCATGTACAACTATCGAATGTGAAAAAATGCGGTTTTGAACTAGTTGAACTATTGCAGGCAGTCTTGAATTCCTAATTCGCACGTTTTGACTCGTTGTGTCTTTTGAGGGTTAGGTTTTCAAGACTTGGCAACAATATGTGCCTCGCCTAGTGCGTTTTAAAGTGACGAATATGAGAGCCGCATTTTTTCACATTTGACAGTAGGGCATGGTAGGGACGATGTAGAATCCCACTTTGTTTTTGGCTTATCAGTGCTAGAAATTTCAAAAAATTGTATTGCGACACGAACATTGCCACCTCGGATTTGATATGTACTCTAGAAAAATTATGAGACCAGAACAGATTTAAGAATGAAAATCGCTACAATACAACCCTTCGAATCGATGTAAAGTGCGGATACCTACCAGTTTTTTGGTAACAGAACAAAAATAACAGTTTGAACTTTTCTTCTCAAAGTTTAATAGAATCAATAATAAGAAAAAAAAAAATGAACTTTTCAACATATGCATCTCGTGACAAGTGAACCAACAGCCCTGCCCTGCACATTAGCTCTCCTTAGCTACAGATTGGGACAGTTACTGTTAACTCATTATCACTTATTGCCAAGATATTAAGAGGTTCCATAGTACCCGCACGGTTCCCTACTTCGCCTTGTAATGGACTGTTTTTTCAACGTTTTTCATGGTAGATTTTTCGAATGAAGTTTCAAATTTTTCCAAGAGGTCTTGTTTTACTCATTAAATGTTTTAATTAAATCGTAGAACTGATCTCCCTAATTCACTTCAGTTAAAAAAGTTGTTTGTCATAAACGAACAAAAAAATTAAAAATCAATATTTTTTTCCGATTAAAATGTTTTTAATATTTCTATAATGTTTTTAATGTGAGAAATTTTAATCTGATGTCGGTTTTGCAAAAAGTAAATAAAAATTTGTTATGCTATAAGTTGCTATATATGGCAAACTTTAATGGTAACGCTGCTTGCGCAGTTCTAACTATGGACTAAAATGAGGAGAAAGAGGCGCTGGTGGATGCGTGAAATTTTTATGAATAGTCCTTGTTACGGTTGCAATTATATTATAGCTGCGAACACTTTATATTTTTGGCCCAGCTCTTCGATAAATATTTTGTTCGGGATTAGTCACTTCCCACAAAAAAAAGGTGCCATGTGAAAATTTCCAATAAATAATAACACTTTCTTTGTAAATCACATAATGAAATAATAAAAAATAATTCGGGTGGAGGAAGCTCAAAGAGAATAAATAATTGGAGGCCTCTCCTTCTGAGAGGTCCACATTATGAGACAATGCCCAACATTATCAAACAATTGTCTCATGTTCTTGTGTTTTTCATTTCAAACGGGAAATATTAAATAGTATCACTTTTTGATTGCACTTTTTTTATATTTTGTATTTAGATCTATGACAAATATTATTATTAAAATTGAGAAAATATGCAGAGGATAGGAAGATACCAAACAAAAAGCCGTAAATTTGATATTTGGTCTTTTATATTAATTTAAATTGTATTATACATAAAGAAATATAAGAATGATTTAAAAATAAATAAATAAAATTTTGCTCGAAATGCCGCCCCCTAAAATCTGCTGTCCGGGGCAAGTGCCGCCTTTGCTCCCCTCCCCTATATCTGGCTCTGCGTTTTCTATTTGACATAATGAAAATGATAATAAATTTGTCAAAACTGCAATAAAAATTTACGTTTTTACACTTTGTTTTCCTTAATCTCCGATTTTATTAACAAATGACGCTTTCACACAATAATTTCACTCTTGTTAAAATATTACTTTCCCTTAGTATATTCGTGGTATATAGTAAGGGGAAGTATTGCGATCGTGAAAATTTTCGAATTCGAGTTTTCGAAAGAAATACACGTTTTAAGGTCTCCTGAGTCCAAATGACCAAGTCTCCCAAAATGGTCTGTGTCTGTGTGTATGTGTGTATGTGAACAGTCTAGCTCAGAAACGAAAAGTTGGACGATACTGAAATTAGGTATTTAAGGTTAGCACATTCATGTGATGTTACAGCAAAATTTTCGTCAAAATCGACTAACCGGAAGTGCCACTTTATATAATCGATTTTACACTTTTTTACAATTTTCTCGAAAACGGCTCTAACGATGAAACTTGCCTAAATTATTTTTCATAAAGGTCTTTAACTTTTAATTTATGTAGTTAATCACCGAGGAATTGCAGGGAAAATGTTATGATAAAAAGAATATTTTATTTGCGCATAGCTTAAAAAGTAAGGTTTTCGAGAAAATTGTAAAAAAGTGTAAAATCGATTCTATCGGCTCTAATGATGAAACTTGCCTAAATTATTCTTCATAAAGGTCTTTAACTTTTAATTTATGTAGTTAATCACCGAGGAATAGCAGGGAAAAAAGTTATGATAAAAAGAATATTTTATTTGCGCATAGCTTAAAAAGTATGCATTTTATGGTAAATTATGTGTAGAATTGTATGAAAGGTAATTAAATTATCTAAAAAACAAAAAAAGAATCATGAAAATCGGACCAGTATTAGCAAAGATACAGCGCATCCGACAAACCGGAATTAGCTATTATGTCATGGATTTTACACTTTTTTACATTTTTCTCGAAAACAGCTCTAACGATTTTGATGAAACTTGCCTAAATTATTCTTCATAAAGGCCTTTAACTTTTCAATTATGTAGTAAATCACCGATAAAAGGCCGGGAAAAAAATTATGATGAAAAGAATATTTTAGTAGCGCATACCTTAAAAAGTATGTATTTTACGGTAAATTATGTGTAGAATTCTATGAAAGGTAATTAAATCATCTAAAAAACAAAAAAAGAATCATCAAAATCGGACCAATAATAGCAAAGATACAGCGCATCGGACTAACCGGATGTAGCTCATTATGCTGAGATTACTTTTCTTTATTAGTGAAATGTTCAGCAATTATACATATAACTATTTCATAAGAATTTTCTATTATATAACAAATATTACCAATTTTTTTAAAAGGGTTAAGGATTCGTTATTCTAGTTTAAACATTAAAAAAGAAAACTGAGATAGTAGAAGAAATGAGGATATGTTAAAACAACTTACCAGCAATACTCAGCAAAATTTTGCGTCTTGCCCCAAATGCTGCTATTCCAATTTCTTTCAAATCTGAGTCAGTCAAAGTTCTAAATGTTGCAATGTCAATTTCATTTGATTGAAACAATCCTAATAAGAAAAAGGAAACATCAGTTTGATAAGTGACAACATTTTTTACATAATAAGCCACATGCAATATAGTTTCATCTTCAGACCACACATGTATGCAACTACTTATTTTTGTAAAAGTTTTTAAGAGATGGCAGTGTAGGGCAACAATAAAATTAAATTATATGTACTAAGAAAGAAATAAACTTGGAAAGCATACTTGTCAAAAAGGAAGAGTGTGATAAGATTATTGAGGAAGCAAACTGTAAAAGAATTAAAAGGGTTAGGTTGCAAAGAAAAACTCAGAGATCAGTTAGTATAGGCAAGAGCATTAATGGTTTAGTATAATATCAGGACCTTATAACATTAATAGTTTAATCTTTATTATTTTTCATAATCCATGTTTCTGATTAAAAAAAAGCTGCAATTGGCTATTGTAGAATAGTAAGAGGATCCAATAAATTGGTATGTGATTACTAATAGTTTCAAAAGCATATTGTTAATCCTGTTCAAAGACTAAAAGGATGCTAGAATATTCTGTCTCAAGGATCAGCTGAAGGCAATAGAGGAATACGATGTTGCTGGATCAAGATATTGCTGGATCAGCTGAAGGCAATAGTGGAATACGATGTTGCTGGATCAAGATATTGCTGGATCAGCTGAAGGCAATAGAGGAATACGATGTTGCTGGATCAAGATATTGCTGGATCAGCTGAAGGCAATAGAGGAATACGATGTTGCTGGATCAAGATATTGCTGGATCAGCTGAAGGCAATAGAGGAATACGATGTTGCTGGATCAAGATATTGCTGGATCAGCTGAAGGCAATAGAGGAATACGATGTTGCTGGATCAAGATATTGCTGGATCAGCTGAAGGCAATAGAGGAATACGATGTTGCTGGATCAAGATATTTGTAGCAGGATCCAAATTCTTCCATTCTCTACCTAGATGTTCATAAATTCCAATGATTACCAAACATCAAATTATTATTATAAATATAACCAACAATTATATCAATGCGTAATCAATCCAGAAAATTAATTCTTTTCAAGTATTATGAATTATTTTTCTAAGAATACTCAACTTTTTTATAGTATTTAAAAATCAAGGAAGTATAAAAGACCCTTCAAACTACAATGTTTATGTAATTTAGTTTTTCATAATTTTACTTTTTATTATTAGTTTGTTGTCTATTATTTCACTGTTTTCACTTCTGTGCTTTAGAGTGGACAGTCCAATTTTAAATAATAGACAACAAACCTACTAACAAAAATA
This sequence comes from Rhaphigaster nebulosa, assembly GCA_948150685.1. Taxonomy (NCBI): domain Eukaryota; kingdom Metazoa; phylum Arthropoda; class Insecta; order Hemiptera; family Pentatomidae; genus Rhaphigaster; species Rhaphigaster nebulosa. The sequence goes on along the minus strand of OX411309.1, from coordinate 158,272,158 downwards.
AAATTATGAAAAATTCAATTACATACTAGTATAAATAGTTATTATTTGAAATATACAATAACTCCAATTAATGACAAAAATCTACAATTTGGATAAGTTTTAATGATTTTTGGAGTGGAAAATTATGATTGGTCAAAAATGTGTTGAAGGGTCTATTATACTTCCTTGATTATTAAATACCAGAAAATTAAATTTATGATAATTTCTTAGCTCTAGTTTTAGCTTTCTTTTACAAAACCAAGTATTCTACATTAATAATTTTTAAAATAATATATTTGATTGATACTTTTTTTTTTTTGCTTACTTGAGTACTTTTCCAGACCTATGACAGCTAGCAGAGTGTGGAGATCCTTAAAGCTGGAATTGGATAAATTAGACAGTGTGGCAGAAGATACAGAGTCAAAATAGTTGGAAGATGAAAATGCCATATCTGGAGAACAGGAGTTACTTGAACTCAAATCTAATCCGTAGTGACTAGAGGGATACCAATTACTTTTTTCAACCTAAAAAATTATAGCTGTTGATTATAGTTGTTTATTTCAGGGTAATAGACATAGTCTTGAGTTAGGATATGATGGTGTTTATCACTAACACAAAAATAACACTTTCAAACCTGAGTAAGTTTTTCTTCTTCTAAGTTTTTTTGATCATGGATAGCATAATTGGGATTAGATTGGCTGAATCCATAACCAGACCATATAGAATTCGGATTCCTTATGTCACTTGGCCTTGGAGGCCTTTGCATAGCTTAAAAAAAAAAACAATAAATAAAATAAATTTAAATATAAAAACTTCAATAAAGTTGTAGAAAACTTTAATTACCTTGTAATGCTTGTAGTTTCATCTTTTGGAATTCTTCTGGAGTAAGAAGAGGTCTATCAAAGCCAGGAGCTTTCGTCTCTGTATTGCTGTTGCTAAACGTTGCTACGGAAAATTTGTGGATAAATAAATTTTAATATCTCTCTGGGGTAATTACTTCAGCATTTGAAAATGGAATTTTAAAAATTAATAGTAAAGCAAATACTATTCTTTCAAAAGACAATGTTTTAATAAAAATAAGGTAAGAGGAATAAAACCAACAATACCACTATTGCTAGTTATACTTATAAAAATAAAATACATTAACCACTAAAAGCTATACAGTAAGGCAACCTATTTAATATAAAATGTTTAATAAATGAAAACATTAAACCCTAAATAAATAATGTAATATATTGTATTAAATTTGGAAGTAATGATCCATCACCCATAATCAAAGTTCCTTTGATTATCAGGCTCATAAGCAGGAGCTATCGTAATTCATCCAAATTATGAGCAAAAATCATTGCCATAATCCATCCAAATTATGAGCAAAAATAATTACCCTATGACCATAACAATAACAGCTAACCATTGATAATTAACTTCTTACTACTTCAATCTTATCAAAATGAATTTAAATAAATCCTGACTAAAGCATTAGTAAGTTAGAACAAAATAAATAAATAAATAAATTTAAACTAATGTATTATGATAATATAACAATTATAAATAATTAATTAATACAAGAAAGATGGATAATAAGCTGCATGAAAGGAGCTTTTTGAATAACCATTTAAAGGATATTCCATTGAGTAAGAATGGCCATTATAACTGCATCATATCTATAAAATATAGTTTCACCTATCTACTAATATGATTTAAAAAATCTTTTTGGAAAGGGAATACCTGTCTTGTTTTGATCTGGTGTTGCAGCATGCGGTACAGGAGAAACAGTCCGAGGGCTGGCGCTTGGGCTTGATATTGTACTAGTATTACTACTTAGAGATGAATATACAGCTAAAAAAAAATTATGTCAAGTTCTCTTTACAAAAAAAAAAAAAAAAAAAATTGTTGATGATAGATTTGCTATAATTAAAGACCGGATTTGTATGGAATTGCATATTTTTTCTGTTACGTTTTTCAACAAAAATTATTGAATATCTCTACAATTCAACACATTTGGAATATATATATATTAAATTTTATTGTACATATTTTTGCATATTTGATGGGTTATTGCATATTGTTACATATTTGTCCAAAATAAAAAATAAATAATTAAACTATTTTCTGATACACATTCAATGCGGGATTATTTTTTTTTAAAATTATAATTGAATGAATCAATTATAAGATGAATATACACCATATACGATTAATAAAAATAGTAATCGTAGTAAAGATAGAAGCTGATATACAACTTCAAGTTGGTCTTGTGATCACAACAACACTGAACATGTATCTGTAATTTAAAATAATTTAAACTATTTTATTGCATTTCAAAACAAACAAAAATTAAAAGATCAAATATGCTTAGTTAGGTATTCATAGAAAATAATGTTTAGCATCGTAATTTTTATAACTTTTCTAGAACCCTTACTTCCGAGTATTTTCTTTAGGAAAATAAAAAACATCCTCTTACCCTTCTTTGGAATTTCAAATTCTATTCTGTCAGTAAGTGGGTTACCTCTGTTGTGCATATTATATTAAATTAACTATGTTTTAATTTTCTCATATAAACCAAAATGCCCAAAGCAGGAGTATCATTTAGTTCCATGTTAAACCGCTGGAACCCTTTGAATTAATTGGGAGATGTATTTCCTTGAAAAAATATTTTTTTACAATTTATGCAATAAAAATTTGTAGACCATTCTCAGAACCTTTTGCCGAATTTGTTCGAAATCGAAAGACACTGCCATGAAGTATGTTGTTCTGCATTGGTTTCATCTGGTATTCCTATATTTAATCTTGTAAAATATCTATTTACAAAAAAGGAACAATGTAAAAAAATGCTGTATTTTACAATTATTTGAATTTTTAAGAATTATTTAATTATAAAAAAATGATGTGTAAATATTTGTGAATAAAATTTGTTTTCAATTTATCTATATCTTTTTTAATTTATATTATTCATAAACAAAGCAATTTAGACAATAATTATAGCATTTTGTTGATGTTTTAAATTTTTCTGACATTTATCATGCATATTTTGCTGCTTACTCTTTCAGGTTTCACTGCATATTACTGAAGATTTTACTGCATTTTTGAGGATTTTTACATTATACAATATTTTGCTGCATATAAATCTGGTCTTTAGTTATAATATTATTCTTTCACAAAAACGTTAACTACTTTTAAACATAAATTAAATGCTTTTAGTTAAATTATCTAAGTAATTACACAGTTAGCAAATTGAGAGTAATAATAACAAAAATTTTTTCAAAAAATAACTTTTCAAGGATCATTCTATTGCTGCTTTCTCGGAAAAGTCAAAAAATTGTATGAAAACTTTGAGAAAAACGACTATAACTCTGTAGGCTCTTGAGCTGAACAAACCAAAATCATAACGTATCTTTACTTAAGCCATATTGGCACATTCAATTTTTTTTTCAGATTTTTCAAAGTGGTGTAGTGGATTGAAATTTTGGAAAGAAATGGTGCATTTTTTGAAGTTTACCACAATTTAACTTACAAGGGCTAAGGACTTGGGATCACCGATTTCAATGAAATTTTTTTTGGAGATATTAGATCGAAAAATATTTGATTCTCTCCAAGAATTCTTGCCAATAGCCCTAGGAAGTCCAGAAATTATACCTTTTGTATCATTGTGTAAAATAAGAAAAAAATATTGCCGACTGTATTAAATTATATTAAATATTATAAATAAATATTATATTAAATATGTACAAAAAATTACAAAAACCAAAACACGCTTATTTTAAAGCAGGAAAAAAATAATTATTTTATAAAACAGTCTAGATTTTTATATCATTATTTTATGCTTTTGCTCTGCAAGGATTTCAAGGCTATTATATCCCTATCAATCGATTTATATTATTGGGTAAAATAAGAAAAAAATATTACCAACTGTATAAAATAAAATGCGATTGCAATACTTCCTTTACTTCGTACAAGGAAGTAAAAAGAAAATACAAAGGGTACAACTTTAGTCTAGGGGCGCATTATCACTTGTTCATTCCGAGGTCATCCGAAGGTTGCCGGACTAGCACACTCTAGCGTCATTTGTGCTAACTAACTGCTTTGCATTGTAACATTCGTATTCATTGGAATTATTAAAATTGTTCCTGCTTTAATTAGATATTATTTAAAATTACTAGTGCTGTTGACTTCCGCTAATTACGTTCGCCCAAGAACTAAACAAAACATCAACGAATCCTTACCATAACTTCAATTATTACTGCTTTAATTAGATCAAAGTTCTCGATTTCCGCTCGCTCAAGAGATAAATAAACCCCAAAAGTTCCTTTTCAGTTGAGGTCGGGTCCTTACTGTAATTTAAAATATCACTCCTTTAAATTATTACAAAAATTTGCCCAAGATCACCGGAAGTCGACAGCACAAGTAATTTTAAATAATTTCTAATTAAAGCAGGAACAATTTTAGTAATTCCAATGAATATGAATGTTACAATTGAATGCAAAGCAGTTAGTTAGCACAAATGATGACAGAGTGTGCTAGTCCAGCAACGTTTGAGGGTGACCTCGGAATGAACAAGTGATAGCGCACCCCTAGTCTATAGTTGTACCAAAAAAAGTGAAACAGGTTTCTATTGCCATTAAGAATTAGACTATTGTGAATAGTGAATTTGACGATTTTGTAGAAATTTAATGGTAGAATTAATCACCGAAATTTTGGTAGCCACAATTTCATTTTTAAAATTTTCATCTTATCTAATAGCTAAATATTTTTAAGGAATCTGCAAACTTACCTGGAATATCTGGTAAAGAAAGTGAGCTATACGAAAAATGAGCCTGAGCCAGTCGATCAAGATGTACACTGTGAGGAGATAAAATAGGGGGCTGGTGATAAGAGATATGTGGAAGCAATTGGAATTGCATCACAGGATGCCAAGCATCTGCTCGCCCCAGCATAGGAACTATCGGAGGCGGTGAAAGATTTGGGTACACAACTGAGTCATTGTTATTAGTTCTCCCTACAAATGTGATTTAAAATAATACTAAATGGATTATTGAATAATAATCATAAGAATATCATATAAAATTTTATTATTAATACATTTTTAATGTGAAAATACTGTATCGAGTATTATCTGCTGGAAATTCAATTCAATATTTAATCTGATTAAATTAGATAGTTTATGTTAAATTAATCTTGTATGCATGAGCTTTTTCTTTTTATTACATCAGAACATTATTCATCACTAAAAAAAATATGATGAATCCGAGAGCAATATTATTCTTATAACCACTTATTTAATTTAATCAGACTAATACGAGAAATAAAGACAAAGAAGAGTGCCACAATACGAACATTTTTGTTTATGCTTGGAAAGCTTCCAGTAACGTATGTTTCTTTGAGAAAAAATGTCTGTTTTTTAATTAGGGATTGAAAAATTATTTGTCACTTCTATAATTTTGTTTTTTTTGAAAACTAGTTTCAAATGTTCTAAAAACACACAAAAATAACTAATTCAAAATACAGTTTGGTATTCTAATGCATATTAAATTAAATGTATAATAATACCAAACTGTATTTTGAATTTTTGTGTTTTTAGAACTGAAGATGAATGTATAACATTTGAAACTAATTTTCAATAAAAACAAAATTATAGAAGTGACAAATAATTTTTCAATCCCTAATTAGATTGACTCTTCTAAACCATCATGTGGACGTCAACTGGTCTGTTTTTTAATTAAAATATTTACCCCAATAACAATTTATTGTTAGTTTAACTAATATAAGTTTACTAGCCAAACATAATGACTTCCTTCAAGCTGTGACTAGAGATTAATTTTATAAAGTCTGTCTTGAAAAAGATTAATTAATATGAATTATTTTTAATATGAAATATTATTCTTATGCTTCTTAGGTGGCTAAAAAGTCTCGATATTTTGCTTCTGTATGAATAATTGGAAACATCATTATTTATATTAAAAATATTATTTTATACTTTAAAACATTCAATATAATATTTTGATTTGATTTTTTTCGAGAGGGCGTAAGAGCAAAGCAGTAAGGAACATAAAGAATGAACAAGGTAAGGTGATCTCGGAAGGAAAAGCTATCCTGGAGGTCTGGAGGCAGCATTACAAGAAACAATTCGGTACACCGTTCAACACCATTCACCATCACCATTCAACAAGTCGGAGTGGACCTTGGAATGAGGAGGAGTATGATGAGATGATAGAAGAGGAAGAGATCGTAAGAGCAATAGCTAAAATGAAAACAGGGAAAGCAACAGGTCGGGACAACATAGTGGTCGAAATGGTGAAATATGGAGGCTCTGAATTGGAGCATTCTCTTCAAGCTCTCTTCTAGAAAGCCTGGGATGAGAAAAGGATCCCAACAGACTGGGAAAATAACATATTTATTCCCATCCACAAGAAAGGATGCCAGGCTGAATGTTCCAACTACCAACCAATATGCCTATCACTGGTCATCTACAAATTGTACACCTCTATTCTGGAGGATTGGCTTAGATCACTGGTGGAGCACCAAATTGGAGAAGAACAAGTTGGGTTTAGACCAGGACGATAAACTCAGGATCACTTCTTCACATTAAGAAATATCCTCCAGAAATCCTGGGAATGGGACAAGAATATGTACATTGCATTCCTGGACCTCAAATCAGCTTTCAACTCGGTCCCAAGAGAGGAAATATGGGCTGCCCTCAGAAATAAGAAGATACCGAAGAACTTGGTAGAGGCCACTAAATCGACATATCAGGAGCCTAAAGGAATCATTAGGCTCAATGGATTGGAGTCTGGCCATTTTAACATGGCGAAGGGAGTCAAGCAGGGAGACAGTTTGAGCCCTTTGCTATTCTTCCTATTCATGGATGAGATGGCATCCATATGTAGGAGAAGAACTGAGAGGACGTTTCTAATCTAAACCCAGTAGTCCAGTTTCTCCTCTATTCGGACGATGTAGTGCTGATTGCTGACTCGGTCGAAAAGCTCCAGCAAGCGGTGGCAGAATGGTATGAAGAACTCCGCCGAAAAGGAATGGCAATCAATGCCAATAAAAGTAAGCTCCTGCAAGTGGTAGGCGGCCTGGAAGAAGATGTGCACATGTTCTGCAATGAGGTGGTGACTGACTTCACTTATCTCGGTACAGTAATGGACAGGTCTGGAAAGATGGACGCGGAAATATCCAATAGGATTAACAAGGCAAACGCGGTTTATTACCAGATATGTAATACTGTTGTAGGAAAGCGAGAAGTGATGTCACTTTTGTCAAACTTCACATCTTCCAGTCAGTCTACCTGCCGATATTACTGTATGGAGCTGAAAGCTGAGTATTGACGGGGAGACAGGAAAGCAGAGTTACCGTGCCAGAAATGAAGTACTTGAGAAGAGTGGCAGGGAAGACAAGAAAAGACTGCGTTCGCAATGAGAGATTTCGACAAGAATTGAAGATTGACCCGCTAAAAGAGCTCCTGAAAATCAGGCAACTGAAATGGTTCGGCCATGTTATCAAAATGAGTGACCACCGGGATCATCTCAAGACGATGGACTACATGCCAGATGGAAAAAGACCTCGAGGATGTCCAAGGATGTCCTATCTGGAGTACATCGATGGCCTTAGTAGAAAAAGAGGAAAAGATCTCCAATAGCCCAGAAACCTAGCAAGATACCGGGATGAGTTCGGCTCCTGGCTGGACATTTTCTTACACTGAAAGGCACTATAGGGAGAAGTGAAAGAAGAAGAAGATTTTATTTTTATTTACAAGTTCTATTAATTGTTCAATAAAAAGATTTTTTTTTAAATAAAAAATCTGTCTTTATTATCTATAAACTCTAAAACAGCTTTGCACTGTTTTATATGAAAAACTGCCACAATTTGATTTGTGATTAGATGATCAAAAAATTAAGATTAATTTTTTTTTTTCTTTTAAACTAAAAAGATAAGTAGTAGGTTTTGACTAAGAAAATGTACGACTTGATGTTTTATCCATGAGTTGGGAAAGAGCGAAAAACCTAAATAGGCAAATTCAAACACTTCTCTTGTGAAATTCCACTTTTTTGTATTGTGACATTCTTCTTCCAAATAATCTTACATTGGTCCTCATTCTATGAGGATATGGCAACTTAATAAATAAATAATAAAAACAATAATAAATAAATAGCATAATAAACACACATTGAAATAAAAAATTAATAAAGAGTCCTGAAGGATAATATGTCTATACCAGGGCAATGGTGGATGGACTAAGCATCCCTGGGCTCATTTAGGAAGCCCACTACAAAGAGGTATACTTAGTTAGATAGTAATATTTTTTTAAAAAGTCATTATGTAGCTGGCCCAGTTCTAAGCACATTTAAAGGTCTCTCCGTAATGCGATTACTATTTTACTCCATCATTTGATCAATCTATTTGATATGTGAATCAGGTCACTTTTTCTCATTCATTCAGTCAGTTGATAGGCTCAAATGATGTTATCCTGACTGCTTGTCACCAATTTGACAGCTGGCAACAGTTTGACTTTTCCGATTAATTTACAATATTAGTTATAACAAAGTGCACCTTTAGTTTTGTATCACCCATGATCTCTTGTGCTTGATAGAGAGTTAAGGTTAACAACTTCAAATGAATAATTCAAAACCCAACAGTGGACTCAATGAATTACAAATGAAAGAGACAAAATAATGCTTACATGCTGATTTGAAAATAGGTCCTGGATTAGGAATAAAATATGAAAGGGGTATGTTTACTTCCACCGGGTTCTCATTTGAGCTGAGAAGTTTTCTTCGGGCTTCATAAACATTGTCTAAAAAAAAAAATTATGTGAATACAGTGGCTTGTAGTCGAACATATGCATTAAAAGAAATGAAAGAAGGTACTTACTGACATTTCTTTCTATTCCTTTTATAATGAATGAAAGAATGTTTTGTTTTGGTTTATGTCTTGTAGTTATTAAAACATCATATTTACTCATAATTTGCGCATTTAAATCAGTATCAATATCAACTGAGTTTTCAGGTACATCAAACATTAACACTATTGGTAGAGAACCCTTAAAAATTTTAAAAAAACATATTTTAAAAACACATTAAGTATAAGTAAGGTGACTCAGTTAATGAAAAGCGCAGTCAATTCTTTTAAAATTCAATATTATTTTGGGCTGAAGATATTGTGATAGGCGCTAACAGTATCAGTGACAAGTTGTTCCTGTTCCTCAACTGTACATGTTACTTTTTGTCCCATCTACCAACTACCAATGTTCCCACTCAACATGTTCCCAATCTAACAAGAGTAGAGTTGGGAGGACTGTATCAACCTCATACTTTTAACTGTTATTTATTGCCCTATGTACCAACTTGAAATTGATCAAGATTTTTTCAGCTTCCTTTAGTAATGGAACATCAAAATGTCATATATCATGATTCAGATTTTTTTTTAAAACTTGTATTTTCTATCGACTTCGTAGCTCTCTCCCAATACATAAAAAAAATAAATATTTAAAGACGATATTTCGTAATATACCAATATATATTAGATGCGCATGATGATGAGGATTTTCTTGTGCTACGACTGTTCTCACAATATTTTTATATCTGTCCTCATTCATGTGTACACTAAATTCATTTTGTTTAAATTATAAACATAATAATATAGAAATATATAAATTTCCTTGATTAGGCTACTTTTAATATATCTAGCCAGCAAATTTACTTTAACAAAAATAACAATTAATAGTTAATGGACAAAAGTGATTCTTTCTCAACCAATTAATTTTAAAGTACTTGTATATAATTAAATAAAGGTTTTATTTTATAAACTATTGTTTCCAGTTATTCCCTCGCACAAGCTTTATCTATAATGAACAATTCATAATAATATGCAAAGGTGTATATTTGTAATTTTAATTGTTTAGGTATCATAATTTTCCAAGTTAAAAATATATTGTTTTGCGGTTATATTTTACCTTTGTTTTCATCTCCTATGTGATTATATAAATCTGTGACTTTCTAAACTGTTATTCCCAGTTTTATTTATTTTCTTTTTTAGATAAAGCATTTTTTAAAATTGGCATTTAATGAAGAGGTATAAAGTGATTGAAATAGAACTGAATACCAGAAAATGTTAAGGAATAGAGGGATACTGAGTGTATAACTTGGGTTAAAAAAGAAAACACTGAGAAGAGGAGATTAAATGAGAGGAAAAATAAAATGCTCCCGTTAGGAGTAAGAAACGACGTAAGTAAATAAAACAATGTGAATGAGACTGTGCCAGCCTTAGCAAGAACGCATTAAACGATCAAGGAACAAGGAGCAATGTAGGTAACTGAGAACGAAAGAGCAAGAAACAACTACTATGACTGGCTCAAGATCATGAAACTATGACCGTAGTGTCTGAGACTTAAGGAGCAAGGAGCAACAAGGTAACTGGGACAGAGGTTGTTGGCTGTGCCTCAAATTACTTGATGCTCATATTTTAGAGTAACTGTTACAAGTCAATATCAGTGACTTAGCATCTGATTGATACATTCCTACCCATCTCTATTTTTGGCCATTAAATTCTGTATTAAAATTGATATTAAAATCTTCAGGAAACTGAGGTTTATTTTAAAATAAAGCTATTATTGTAAGCAAATACTTTTGTTTGCAATTAATAAAAAAAAATTAATAATAATTGCAACTATGTAAATACTCATGTAAAATTATGGTGTAGTATTAGACAAGAAAACTTACAATGAGTTGCTGACGGGCTATGTAGACATTGTGAATGGATCCAGTTATAGTTACATTACTTTTCTTCAGCGACGGAATATTTGGGTCCGTAGGGTCAAGGAAAATAATCTGTGTAGATGTTCTTTGCATTATTCCTTTTAAGTTTTCATTATTTCTTCCAAGAACTATACTGTGGTGCTGAGGGGAAATTTCAACCATCATATGGACTGAAACCTGATTCTAAAGCAAAACTGAAATTAATTCCTAAAATACAGCAATAACTTACATTTAATCATAATTATTTAGTCTTTTTTTTTAACTCAGCTTTCAGAATATCTATCTGAATGAATGCATTCAGATGGAATTCTCATTTTTTTTTTTAATATAAATTTATGTTTTGATATAAATTAATATATTAGAATATTTTGTAAAAACGATATATGTAATTTTCTATATATAGAAAGATTGCAATTGTTCACCATTTTTAGGCTAAAACAATTACAGCTATTCTTTAGGGTAAAAGAAGTATCTAAGGCAATTTTTTTAGGATTAAAGAAAAACAAAGCTGAACGATCAATAGCAGTTATTTGAAAAGTTGTACAATATGTATCTGTGATTGCAGGTTTTTTTCAAATGTACATTTATAATTTAATAAGGACATGTATTAAAAATATGCAAACATCCATACAAATTAATTTATTTTTGTTTTCGCACAAAATTGCTTCTATAATCTATTTGTACATAATTCATCACCGAAGTTATGTTTAGATGTAATTTTCCAAAAAGAAAGGCAAAGTTAAAATGAATTTAAAATGAAAATATCACGCTATGTTAGAAAGAGATTCAGAGAATTTAGGTACTCCTGTGATTCTTCTGTAACAAGATGTTCCCTGAATTTCCATTGCTTTACAAACCAGTGGAACATTTTTTTTCTTATTTAATTATTACCTATTCTTATGTAATAAACTAAGGGCTCTTTTTGATCTTTTTAATATTTTTTCTTATAAAAATTCAAGGTTCCTAAAAAAAATTAAATCAAGTTCTTAAAAAAAGCCAATTCTAGTAAACTTACAGCTAAGCCAATTCTAGTAAACTTACAGCTAAGCCAATTCTAGTAAACTTACAGCTAAGCCAATTCTAGTAAACTTACAGCTAAGCCAATTCTAGTAAACTTACAGCTAAGCCAATTCTAGTAAACTTACAGCTAAGGAGTCACACATGTGCGAAATGAGTAGCTGTGTAGCTTCTTTTACTCTTGCTACTTCCCATTCGCATCCTTTTACAACCACTAAGGTTGAGTTTAATTTTTGTCTTGTCCGAAACATGACCTTAAAATTGAAAAGCAATATTACAGTAGTTGGGTAAATTAATGTGAGCTTAACATGGATGAGATAATATACCTGAACATTATATTGTTCTTGCAATGATTTGATATAAGGAGATGAGGGGTCAGGTGATAGAGCTAAGGCACCAAGAATAGGCAGCTCAAAACAAAATATCAATGGTGTTAATTCCTGAAATTAAAATTTGTATTTAAATTTTCACTAATTTATAGAAGATTTAAAAGAAGTTTTCAATTAAAATTTGTATTTTTAAAGGTTTAAAGAAATTCAATTAAAGAACAGCCTCTTTGTCATTAATATTCGTAGGATTTATCTTTTATTTTTCCCATGTTTATTGATAGACTTGCACTTTTCTTTTTCTCCTTTTTTTTTTCAACAATCTTATATGATCATTTTGTAATAAGTGAGAAAAGTTTTTCATGACATGTAGTCTAGCCTATGCTGTTCAGAATTAATTAATTTTAATTTTAATTCTCTTAATGTGTTCAAAAACATTTTATCAGTGATTTTAAAATTAAGATGTTCAATATAACCAGTATAATAATGAAAATACAGTAAGCAGTACAATTAATTAATTTGGCATGATACTTTAAAATATTATGATATCAAAAGCTGAGATATAACTTTAATAAATTTTAAGCTCACTCGAACTCTTGCCCTAGCTTTTTCAACTCCTGCTACTTCACCTGCAATTGAAACCTGATTACTTTTTTCTGTTGGATTACTCCTGTTTGAATCCGGAAAATGAATGTGACAGCCAGTTTCCTCCATTACCCTTCTAATTGTCAGTCCTCCTTTGCCGATAATATGGGAGTGATCAGTGTAGCTAACATCAATTTTCATATTAACACGACTGGCCTAAACAAAAAAAGTTCACCATCTAGAAATTGTTTTTAGTTTATTAATCAAATAAATTATTTTATCATTTTAGGAATACAGTGGAGTCTCACTTATAAGAAACTCACTTGTACGAAACATTCACTTATATGAAGAAATCCTCATTCCTCAGCAAACCTCCATTTAGTCCTAAGTAAGGGTTTTCCATTAATCGTTATTTCCGGTCTTTTCCACTTTCTGTCAGTTGCTTATCCCCTTCAGTCCATGAGGTTGTCCCTTAATTTCATTAGCACCGACAGTTGTCTTATTGTGAGCACATCATCTTTTTCAAAAATTTATTTTATATTAAAATGAATACAAAAAGAATGAAATTTCTCTGGAAGATAAAATTAGAAAAAGTTGATGATAACCACAATGAAACAAAAACAGCCGTGGCGGAACCTGAGCGATCCAATTTTCACAGAACCTCATGAGTAATTTTTGAACATTTTGTGGAAAGGGACCACCTAGGAAATTATAGCTGAAGACATCCTGGCAAAAGCCGAAGAAATCTTAGACGATTTTGATTCCCCATGTTCAGATGATGAAGAGCCAACGACACCTTTAACATTCGTCCAAATGGTAGCTGCATTTGAGATAGTAAAGCATTTTGTCTATTCCAAAGATGTAAATGGAAAAGAATAGGACATTTTTGTTGATTGGGAACGAGTTTTATTCAATGTAGCTTGTAGAAAAACTAAGCTCAAGTAAGGTATTTACCTAATCTTATTTCATGACATTTTCTAGTTTTTTATTTGAGAATATCTGGTTCTGTTCTTCTTTTAAGTATCTATAAGAAACATTTTTAATATATATACCTGCATAATATTTTTCAATCATTTGCAGTGAGCTTTAAATTGCTCGGTATAAAAGTGAATAACTATTATATATACTTTATTACGACAAATTTTTCTTTATTTAAAAAAAGAAAACACGAAACCTGCCCATCTTCACTAGTGAGACTCCACTGTATGCATTTTTACATCAACCAAAATAAAAAATAAAACAAAGACAAAAGTTCAAGTTCTTACTCTTGTGTCAAGAGATGCAAGAATTTTTTCTCTAGCAACTTTTACATTCTCAGCACGTCCAATAACTCTAATGTGAGGATCTGAAATTGAAAAATAAAAATAATAAAATTACAGAATAAAGTTAAAAGAATATATTTTACAATTTTGATGATATTTTTCTATACCTTTTTTGGATTTAGCACCAAGTTTGAGTCTGGAAGGCCAAGTAACATGGGTTTTAGTTTCTTGCATAACCTGTGAAATCATAAGTAAATCTTTAAAAACACATTGCACTATTAACCAGAAGGTACTAGAGAAATGCTTTTAACTGAAAGTACATACATGGTCAAAAAATTTTTGAGCTGCTTCAGGAACATTTTCGTTTCCTGAAAGAATTTTTTAAAAAACATTTAATTGTATTTTTTTTCTTACTTTATTTTATTTTATTTTTGTCTTAAAATATTAATTTGCAATTGTCAACAGTAAGTTGACAGTCAGAAAATGATCTGGGAATTATAGGAAATAATAATTTGTCCGGGAAAGGGGAAGCATTGATTTCACATTTTAAAAGCATGTATCTACAGATGTTATTAGACCTGGTTTATATCAACAAAACTTTAAAGCTTATACATGCGAAACTAGCCTCCAGAATTAAATTGGAATCTAACAGCTGCTGAACTAGGAGGATGCAGATAGGGCATATGCTCTGGGCGTCAAACTAGAGGGTGCATAAAATGGCAAATATTGTATTTAGAAAGTCAGGTACTAAATTAAAGAAATTTAAATTTTATTTACTTATTGCCTCTATGCCTAAGTATTTATTTCTATATTAGCTAGAAATAGTATTCAGGGATAACTTTCTATCTAGTAAAAAAAATATTGATACCTTCTATTAACAATCAAAGGCAATGAATAGTACAGAATTTATCTTAATCATAAGTAATGCATTCCTAATTATAATCCCACTACTATTAAAGGCATATGAAATAAGCTCAAATGATGAAGTAAAAGATAAAATAAGCAGAAATGTGTTTTTTCCTAATCCATCTTACTTGTCTAGTATTGAGCTTCCAATAAATAGTTCTGTTAATATGAAGTATTTAAAAAATCAGCATCGTTATAGAAAGTGTATCATTCTAAAATAAAAAATTAGCTATGTTTTCTTGTTTATTAACATTTTTTAATAATTTGTACAAGAAGCATTCAAAGAATAAATAATTCCTGTAACAGCCCATATGGCTTAGAGAGGAGGGAATGTTTACTAGTAGAAAGAAACACCTGGCCACTGGGTATTCTCGGTCATCAGCAATAATTAACTGCCTAATGTCAGGTACTCGTTCTTTTAAGGATGTTCCATTCAGGAAGCATCTGTTAAATAACAGTTCTTATCCTGACAAAGCCTATTTTCTATCAAGAGAAAATTTAAAACTAACTCTCTACCCACTAGACAACCTCATACCCTTTACTTTAGTTAATCAACTTTGATAATCACTGTTGTACTTCTCAGTTTTAATTAAAATTTCAATAAATATAATTTACAATATAATATTTATTAATAATAATATATACAATGCAGCCAATCTTCATGTTAAAGTTGATTTTTTTTTTTCAAAAGTAATGGAAAACTATTTTAATTAAAGATGATCTTTTATTAGTAAGGTGGGCTGTCATATATTGGCAGGCTGGTTTATGAATTTTTCTAAATAAATATTTAAAAAAAAAAAAAAAAAAAGCTGTAAGGAAATAATTTTAAATTACTGTTATATTAATTTAATTAATAAATATTGATTTAACTTTCTTTGATAGTTGAAAATTCAGTAAAGTACATTATTCTTCTTTCCTTTTTTTTAAAAAAGTGATCTCATATTCATATAAAACATTTTTTTTTTTTTTTAATTTAGTTTATAAGTTAGTAGATTAAAGATTTATCTTTTTTTTTTTCCGAAGTTAAATTTCAGAAATTCATGCCCTTATTTTTTTTTTTTTTTTGTTTAATTTATCAATAACATTACTATTGAATATCAAATCAAATACTGCCCGAGATTGCCCAATTGTTTTAGGACATAAACTGCGAAAAAAAAAAGTCTCAAAAGAAATGTTATAAATCATGCATGCTTAAATCATTAATTTTTGTATGCTTAATATGCTTTCTTACAGATTATTATAATGTATATTTTTTAAAATTAGAAAACAATGAGCAATAATTGATATTTTTGTCGGTAATTCTAATCTGCTATTTACAGTGATATTTTCCTGTGCTCAATTACAGATCTTTTTTAAGCATACATTGTAGTTTTAAACCAATAAATCTTTTTTGTTTTCAAACCGAAAATAAGAGCTTCCAGCCTCTTTCTGTCGACTCTAAATCTATCTTGTGAAAGTTCTGCTGATGTCAGACCAAGTGAAGCAGCCAGTTCACTTAAATCTTCCCTACTGCCCAATGAGCTGCCCCTTCCTGTGCAGTCAGACTGGCTGTCTGACATGGCCTCACTCCTGATGCTCATCTTGCCACTGACTGTCTTTAATACAGAATTTGTACATTGATCTATAATCCTAATTGCTTTAATTCCATGAACTAATTTTTGTTTTGGTTGCAGTTGGTCAATCAAAGATTTTGAGGAGGGGGGGGGAGTCATAAATAGCAGGCTTCAGTCAATAATAGTAAATGCAACCAACTTTTATAAACATTTGAATGATATTAAGATGTGATAGAAGAACTATTTCCATATTAATATAACTTTAGATTAAGAAGATAAGTATTTATTTTTATTTACTTTTTTTACAGACGCATACGAATAGAAAAACGGTTACATTTGAGAACTTTTTTACGCCAAATTCATCGTCTTTTGAGAGTGTAAAAAAAAAAATTGTTTTCCGAGCATCAGGAATATATTCTTAACTAATTTCAATTAATGTATTTTTTTTAAACTAAGCTGAGAGGTTCATTGATTCTTAAGCAGTTTGAGAATTGTATGAATGCAATGCTAGTTTTTATCTTACCTACTCTACAATTTTTTTTTAAATTTTGAATAAACTCATTTTGATAATTGTACACTTCCTGTATAAATGATAATTGACATGTATAGCATCAAAAGGCTGTGTACCACTTTTGTTGATAACATAACCTTCCTTCAGTAAAACCAGTTATTTATTTATTTAATATAATGTATACAATGGGAATTGCTTCTTCCCAAGATAGCTCATGAAATTACGTGTGAAAACCCCAGGATGAGTGATACTTTAAAAGAACTGAGAGAGCGTTCTCAAAAAAGGAAAAAACTTCTAGCCCAAACGGTGGGTAAATATTGTTTTATGAATTTTCTGGATTATTCAGTTTGGTTTCTATGTAGCTTTTAGTACGTTTTTAGTTTGGTGTTTCTAATGTTGCGGAACTAAGACAAGTACTAGGAACAGCTGAGGAAGAACCTGCAAAGAAGATTCCTATATTGTCTCATACAACAACTGAAATACTGAATGAAAAAGAAGAAAACGGGAATGATAGTGTCGTTTACAAAGATTCTTCAACGTTCCTTAAGGCAAGATATCATTATATTATAACTTTGTTTTTTGGATTCATATCAACTTAGTAATTTTTTGGTACTTTTAAAATATTAGACATTTATTTTACACTATTTGTGCCTCACAGTTTCACCTACATTAAATTTGGAGGTACTACTCCAGTTTTGCCTTACATCACAAGGCCTCACTGTCCATGTCAAAATTAGCAGTATACTAGAATAACTAAATTTAATTTATGATAAAGCCCCGACTTCAACTGAAAAAAAAATCTGTTAGGGGTTTGATTATCTTTTCAGCGAGTGGAAGTCGACAGCTTTGATTTAATTGAAGCAGTAATAATTTTAATGTTCATTACTTATCTCCATGAATACAATAAGTAATAACCCAAAACTGATCTGTGGGAAAATTGGGATAAAGTACGATTGTTTACATATACAAATTACTCTTTCAGTCCTCAAAAAAAATAATTAATTGCAAGTTTGATATACTCTGCAAGTTTTGACATGTACAATGAACTCCTATGATCTAAGGCTTGTGCCCACCCGCCATGTTGGGGTAGGGAAACTGGAGTGTGACCAATTTGGATTATACCGCTTGTTTCATATACATGATGAGTTCATGACCAAGTGCACCTGAATAACATATGAAATTCATATGGAAAAAACAAAGGGGCCAATCACTAAAAAAAATGACTTAACAGAGGTCTTCAGTTTGAATTGGCTTCCTTTGGCTGTAATATGGCCTCTTAAGTTGACTCCAATTTGCTTAAAGTTTTGTCTCTACACTGTATTAATAGTGATTGCAAACAATATCATATTATATTCTTCTAAAACTAAATTGCAAATCGGGGAATCATTAGGGGAATCTTTCTCCTAACTGCTGATCCAGTCAAGAATATTGCAACTGTTGGTGCGAGTAAATAAAAGGACCATTTCACGGATTAAAATGAAGTTTATTTTTTTCTTACATCTTTGTTAATTCTAATGTTGTTGTTATTCGTATCTTTTTAATACTTATACTATGCTGAATCATTTAGTAAACATAATGTCTCTCTGTGAGGCTCAGCACTTGTTTGGCATTTGTCAATCAAAGTGACGTTGAGGTATGAAATTCAAGTAAATCTGCGATATTACTGGAAAAGGAAATTTTCAGCCGCCGAAACCCCGCATTTGATAAGGGAAGAGGAACCTAACCTTAATGAGCGGACTGTGAGGAGATGGTTCGCCAAATTTGAATGTGGCGATACAAGTTTGGAAAGGTAGCCGGGCTCAGGGCGACCATCTGTTGTGGACAGCAAGTCTCTACGACACGCTATTGAAGATGATCCCACAAAAAGTACTCAGGCAACTATCCTTCGAACTTGGTCTGTCACAGTCAAATGTGAATCATCACTCACACCAATTAGGTAAAGAGAAGAGAGCATGTAGAGAAGTTCCACATGAGCCCACCTTGCAGGTAGCCGAACGTCGACTAAAAATATGCCACCAAAATCTTGCTGAAATGATGCCATCGAACTTCTACCCCACTCATCCTATAGCCCTGATCTTGTGCCTTCGGACTTTTATCTTTTTCGAGCAATGGCTCACTTTCTTAAGGGAAAACATTTCAAACATTGGAGGAGGTAAAAATTGCAGTAGAAGAAGACTTTTACTAGTCGAAACCCAAAGAGTGGTACTGGCAGGGAATCGAAGAGCTGGCTTCTAGATGGCACCTAACTTAGAACATAATCGACTGTATTTCGAAAGTTAAAAGAAAATTTATGTAAGAATAAATAAACTTCATTTTAACCCTTGAAACGGTCAAGGGGTAAAATATTTTTTTTTTACTCGCCCTAATATTACCTTTTTTTGAAGAAATTCTACTTGGAGGGCCTCTCCCAAGTAAAGTTGAAAAAATATAACAAATAATAATAATAAAAACATAACATTTATTTATTTATTTCACTTAGTTTTATTTAAAAAAATGGGAAACAGATAATTTTTTTTATCTGTCTATTTAAATTAAATTTTCATTGATACACAGATTAAATTCATAAAACATTTCCATTAATATATAAATTATATTGTTTACAGGGAACACAGTCATCAAATCCTCACAATGATTATTGTCAACATTTCGTTGATACTGGGCAAAGACCTCAAAATTTCATAAGAGATGTTGGATTGGCTGACCGTTTTGAAGAGTATCCCAAACTCCGTGAACTAATTAAATTAAAGGTATTTTTATTTATTTATTTAAAATATAATAATACTTATATTAGTATATTAGTACTATATTTAAAATATAATACTAAACTGTATTAAAATTTAGACTTTCAAGACTGAGTGTCCCCTAGTAACTTATTTTTGACTAGAGTGGTTTTTTTTCCCAGATCAGTTTCCAGTTCATTCCATATTCCATAATATATATATATATATATATATATATATATATATATATATATATATATATATATATATAACAAGATAAAATTTAAGGAAAATAATTAATAATGAAATGATATGACTAATCAACTTTAATAAGCCTTTGTCTTATCTAGGAAAATTTGAAGGGCTTTTGATAGATGAATAACCATTCGACCATAACATTTCCTTTCCTACAGTGACACCTGTCAAGTTTATTTTTACTCTCAGAAAAAATAGATAGTATCTTAGTTACCTTATCAACAGAAATTTTATTTATAAAGCTCTCTGAATGGTGTTACTTTTGATTTGTGAGATCATAAACAAAATATGTTATTTATCTATTACTATCCATTTCTTTAATGTTATTTATTTTAGGATGACCTGATTGCTCAAACAGCCACCCCACCAATGTTTCTCAAGTGTGATCTGGAAACATTCAATATAAAAGAATTAAACAATAAATTTGACGTGATACTTGTTGAACCTCCGCTTGAAGAATATCAAAGAACAATGGGAGTAACAAATATTAAACTTTGGAGTTGGGATCAAGTTAGTGATCAATAATTTTTTTATTAATATTATAAAATATTAAAAAAAATAATGGATATCAATTTTTAGGTTATGCAATTGGACATAGGTGAAGTTGCTGCCTCTAGAAGTTTTGTTTTTTTGTGGTGTGGGTCATCCGAAGGTCTTGACATGGGAAGAGCTTGTCTGCGTAAATGGGGTTTTCGTAGATGCGAAGATATTTCTTGGATCAGAACTAATATAAACAGCCCAGGACATTCTAAAAATCTTGAACCTAAAGCAATCTTTCAACGGACTAAAGTATGTATATCTCTGTTGTATTTATTTATATGTTTATAGAAAAGGGAACATTCTAAGTTTTCTGTTTCAATATTTTTTTAGTATTTTAATAAACTCCTTTCATAATTTAATTACAATAGATTCTGCTTAATTGGGACACTGTTTTTTTCAGTTCAAAATATTAAGATTCTATTAATTATTGGTTAATGTAATACTTAAACAACTCTTTTTGAGTTAAAGGTTTATTCTCGTTGTGTGTCTTCAAAAATATATAAATTAAAAAAAATATATAGTAAATTTGGGCACTTCTGTTCGATAATTGTCGGAAACTTTCTGTAAGCCTGAAAGCTTTTTCTCAACTAATGGGAGGATTACAGTACAACTAACAAATCACAGACACCCAATGCCATCATTAGTTCAAAATCTGAATGAGAAATGACATTGAAGTCGACCAAGCTATAAACAGATAATTGTGAATTGTCCAAAATATAATATAATATATATATATATATATATATATATATATATATATATATATATATATATATATATATAAAATAATCTTTGAGACATGTAATCTCATATAACGTTAAATGAAGATAAGGGCTTACTTAAATATTCAAAATACTTCTTTTTTTCATATATTCATATACATAAATGTGATCACCATTCAAGATAAAATCTTAATTTATGTTATTTATATTGTAGAAAAGACGCAATCTGCATTTATCGCTAGAGAGAAAAATACACATTTATTTGTTTATTTTTAACTACTTTAACTGCATCAATATTAATAAGTACTTTTGGACATAACAGGACTATTAAGTAATTACTGTTAGTCATTAGCAACTTATTTTAAATTTTGATTGATCATTTACATTTAGAATATTTTATTATTACATTTTAATCTAAAAGGAAATATAACTAAAACTATTTTTTTTTCCTATTTTTTAAAAGGAGCATTGCTTGATGGGAATTAAAGGAACTGTACGCCGTTCTACAGATGGTGATTTTATACATGCCAATGTTGATATAGATTTAATTATTAGTGAAGAACCCGAATATGGCTCTTTAGAAAAACCAGTGGAAATATTTCATATAATTGAACATTTCTGTTTAGGTAGGAGAAGGTAAGAACATACTTCTTATCTATTTTTGGTTTATTTTACTTTTTTTAAATTTTGTAGAAATAGTTGCATTTAATCTAGGTGACAATGGTTAAGGGTGCAGTCAAAAATAAATCGCACAGTGAAATTTTTTTTACTGTTTTATATTTGCACATATTTCTTTATTTTTATTAGTACTTGGTAATGAAAATCTATTTATCAGGATGTCTAGCAATTGGGAAAAGTCAGGGAATCCGAAAAAAAATTCTGAAAAACAGTCGCAGTGAGAAAATTTAATGTTAAAACTCAAAAATGGACATTATATACAGTTGGTTGGCATACAGATCATATATGAAATTGAACTTTAAAGTAACAAAAAGTTTCTTTTTGGTTTATTATTTTTAATTATGAACCTTTGTAATTGACTAAGAAAAAAAAAGTTAACCACTTCTCAAAATTTGAGGTTTTATATATACATTTCAAGATATGTATAATACAAAAGTCAAATAAAAAAAAATCCATGACAAATAATTAATAATCAACCAATGTTTAATAATTTGCAATGTTTTTTTGTTTATTATTTTTAATAAATAACTATTAAATTAACTATTTATTATTTTTAATAATAAACAGTCTCTAATAAATAACTTTATAAAAGCCCTACTTGGATTATAAAATTTACCTGAATCAACATTTGATGAGTACTTTTAATAAGGTAGTGAATAATGTATAAACATTGGTATTTATTTACCTAATGAGGTAACAAATATCGGTTTGAGTAAATTTTGATATTTTTGATCAGAGAATACTAGTTAAAAATATGAAAAAGTTAGTGGATTTCTTCTGGCTGCTTTGCTAGGTCCTATGATATATCAGTGATAGCTCTTATTTATCTGTTAAATATTACTACTTCCTTGTACGCAGTAAAGAGAGTATTGCAATCGCGAATGTTTTCAGTTTTAGATTTGAACGGAAATATCCATTTTGACTAGTTTCGTCATGATGTCTGTACGTTCGTACATGCATGCATTACTGTATAGCTGTAGAAAGTTAAAATTTTGTATTTAGGATTATTATAAAATCTAGTTGTGAACCTCCTTTTTTGGTCACTGCATGACAACCGGAAGTAGTACTTCACTTGAAGATCATTATTGATTTTCATCAAAAATTATATTAAAATATTTTGCAAAACTTCTCAAATTTGGTGTTTAAGACTTATATATTAAAATAAATAACATAATGAATTTTGGTTGAAATTGGCAAACCGGAAGTGGTACTTTACTTGAATATCATAATAGACTTTCATCAAAAATTATATTAAAATTAAATGCAAAGATCATATGGTTCGGTAATAATGGTTACAAACGCGATTTTTTGTTCCACTCTAATTAAATATTTTTATTGCTTGTTTTAAGTGTTAAAATTGAGTGTAAAATACTTGTTTTCCTCTTCTGTTCTTCCGCTTAAAATGTCAAATGCTTTATCTGGTGATATTGACAGTTCTAATGTTGTCACGGAACACAAAGAAATCTCTTGGGAACTTGTTACCCACTGAAAGAAAACGTAATATAATAACGGAATGAGACCTCCAGACACAAGAGCTCGTGTGTGTGTGTGTGTCTTTAACAAGCCATAAGCAAAAGATTTTTAAGCGTGGTTTTACTATAAAGTTTCCTCTTAAACTATATTGAGTGTCTGTCATCCCTGGGCCATTGAGCAACAAACTGTTTCTAGAAATTTTAGTTACATGAAAATGAACTCTTGAGGAATTGAAAATTGGTTCATAGAGCAAGATGAACTTTCTTATGCCAATATTTTTTTTACAATAATTTCTGTTATTTAGATTATAAGATCAATAATAACTGAGATATATTGAAGAACTGAAATATAAAATTGAAAGTATCTAATAGCGGGGGTGGGCGATAAAAGTTTATCTCTAAAGACAACTCAATTCACATACAACTTGTCAACCCTCTAACTCAATTTGTGGAGACTGTAGAGGTGTGCGGAACCTTAACAGCTGCGAAAAAACATTTGGACAAGCCGAAATTTTGGTTGGAATTTATCCTCACTTCTATGCTATTGTTTTATCTAGAATATTGGAAAAAATTCCAGCCCTTTTCTCAACTTCCGATTTCATATCTATCTTACTTATCTAGGATTTATCAAAGCCACAGGAAAAATTAGTCCACTTTCAGCTTAGCACTTTCTTAACTCTCGTTAATTTTCTCCTATTAAGTTTCATATTTTAATATACTCCACACTACCTGCCTTACAAAAAATTACCAAAGATCTTCAATCTTCTCCTATCATCCTTGTGCTATTTGATTT
Source organism: Rhaphigaster nebulosa (assembly GCA_948150685.1). Taxonomy (NCBI): domain Eukaryota; kingdom Metazoa; phylum Arthropoda; class Insecta; order Hemiptera; family Pentatomidae; genus Rhaphigaster; species Rhaphigaster nebulosa. The sequence continues at coordinate 158,248,085 of OX411309.1, read as the reverse complement.
TTCAAAGGTCTTTGATTCAGTTGATCATAAGATTCTCCTTTTCCAGATCCATAATCTCTCCTCCTCTAAGATGCAAGATGACATCAATAGCATCTATTACTGGGCATTACGCAGCTGAATCTTGAGAAATCATAGGCTAGCCTTGTTGGTTACAAACTCCTTAATATTATCTTACTTGCTATCCCTTACTTTTCCTCAATAATCTACCCATTCACTTCCACACCCAGCTATATGAAACCTCGGAATCCCCTTATTTTGGAATAGCCATATTTTCCAGTTCTCCTTAAAATATATTCCTATTCTCTAATATTTTCTAAGATTCTGCTTTTCCATATTTAAAAATATCCTGTATACTTCCTTAGTGTGTTTCTCTTTCAAGTCCTTAGAAACTAAAATAACTCTCTATATCCCTTTCCTTGATCCAAAATTTCTGGTTTGTTTAGTCTCATAGAACTGCTTCCTTAGAAAATCCTTCATAATTCAAGTTGTCTCTTTCTTAACCATTCGTACTTGTGAATCATTTGAATTTCCTTTCACCTGATTAATATTCAAATTACAGCAATCAGGCAAACAATATCTATTTACATTAATTAAAAAAAAAAAAAAAACCTGTACCACTACAACCCATGAAGGGTCTTCGGTTCTGTACTTGGTAAAGACCGTACTGTTTCTAAGCCAACAGTTGTGCAAGGATATGATTTGGCCAAGATCACGTCCAACCGCCAGGTTTTTTCCCCCAATTAAGGGTACCAACTTTATAGAGGCTGGGTGATCCCCAAGGAGGGTCTCCCGATCCCACAGGATTGATCCACGGCTGATAACAAAATAAATAATTATTTGCCACAGCCAGTCTTGAACCCGGAATCAGGAGCATGGTAATGCAGTGCCACTGAGCTGCTCCGCTCCCTATTTACAATTAATAAAAATTATTTATATCCGATTTGAATTATATTTGTTGATTTACAGAGATTCCTCTTATATAAATACAGCCAGACAGCTGTACTAATAGTCTGTGTAATTCTGTTATTTTTAGTGGACATGTGAAGAAGTGAGAACCTGAGTGGACTATCCCATATTTTTGTGAAAATTGAGTTTGATGTCAAAGCATTCTATTTTATGCCATCTGTTGTCTATACAAAGAATTTTATTGATTTGGGATTCATTCAAGAGATATAATCAATTTAACAGCTAGTCCAATGTGTCTTTGATATCAAGTTGGCAGTGCATGAGTGGATCAAGTGGCTTATAATAAAACTGATACATTTTTAAAATCTATCCCTTATTGAATCTAAAATGATTGAAATGTAAGGATTCACTTTCAAAACTGGTCTAAATCAGTTTGACAAAAATTTGTAAAATCTCCTAAAGATTTTTTCTCAATCATGGTCCACTCAGGTTCTCAATGCCTCATTTATAGTTATTATGTTTATAATTATAGTTATGATGTTTGTAATTATACTAATATGCAAGAGCAAAAGCTCAAAATGAGCCATAAATAATTGGTAGACATAAATGGAAAAATCTAAATAAGAAGCTAAGGATGAATGTATAACATTCGAAACTAGTTTTCAATAAAACAAATTTATAAAAGTGGCAAATAATTTATCAATCCCTAATTAGATTGATCCTTTTATACCATCATGCGGATGTCAACTAAGAAGCTAAGAGCCTCAAAAATAACAGAAAAAATAATCATCTGTTTGGATCTGTAGGATTTTGGAACTCTTGGCTTCTTGTTTGGAATTTTCCATTTATGTCCTAAAAATTTATAATTATAATTATTATGTTTAGGTTACACGTTTTTGGAAGGGATTCTACTATCCGCCCGGGATGGTTAACATTAGGTCCTGAACTGACAAATAGCAACTTCAATCCAGATCTTTATGCCAGCTACTTTACACCTTCGACACTTACTACTGGATGCACCGAACGTATTGAAGCTTTGCGACCCAAGTCTCCTCCTCCTAAAGGAAAGCCAAGAACTAGTTTCAATAGGGCAAGACCACGTGCTCGATAGTAGACAAAGATAATTATACAAGAACTGGTATATACCTATTTATATATCAAGAAAAATCTGTTTAATGTAAAATTGTGTATATAATTATGTAAATATTTTAATCTGAATTTCTTTTTTATTATGATATAGTAAAATTTTTGTAAGTATGAAGATGTGGATTATCCTGACACAATTATTCAATAAGTGATTTTTTTCATGTCTTTTATCATCTTTTGATTTGTCTAACATTGGTGAAAATGCAATTAAATTAATGGACCAGTGGGCGTTCACGAAAAACCTGATAACTTAGTTTTTAGAACAGTTTAAAATTTTGATATGTTTTATCAGTGTTATATTATTCTTTTCTAGGCAAGGCCTTGTTATATTATTTCATAATCATCTCGTTAAATCTAAACCCTCAACTGGTAAGAGCTACCCTTTAGAGAACGTAAATTTGAAATGCTGATGTTTTACTAATCAGCCACAATAATTCACTAAGGTGAAGTATAATTTCTAAAGATTTGAATTCCAACCTTTTGATTAAGTTGGATCTTTCAACTTCTGCTGTGCAGCTGTATTATTGTTTATCCACTATTGGCCTGTTTAAAAAAAAAAAAAAAAGTGGTAAGTGAAACCTTCAGAAGTTATTCTTCAAAATTCTTTATGATTTACATTTCTCCTTGACAGTTTTCTAATTTTTAAACGCAGACCTGCACTTGCCCTAGCAGAACAAGATAGTAGGGACAAGTGTAGATTGTTGCTGTGGGACACTTATCTATCATGATTTGCCGTGGCAACTACGGACTAGCAAATTTCAATAAATTATTTTTTCAACACATTTATTCAATTAATGTTCCACATACCACATTCATGACTGTCACTGAAGTTTGTGAAATGTGAGTCTCGGACAAGTTTTAACTTTTTTTGATAATTAAATCAGTTAAATAATCTTCTAGCAACTTACTGTTTTTCACTTACCCCTTAAGGCAGGGGTTTGAGTTTGAATGTAATATTTAAAACATAATCGACTCAGGAAAAAAAAAAAGAGGGAAAATCTAGTGCACACTTAACCCATTTTGCCTTTCATCGTTATTCATTTTTTGACATAATTTGAAGATTTTAAATTAATTTATTTTATTAATACAAATTGAGATAAGGCATGAAAACTTTAAATTGCTAATTCTGAAAAAGTAGTTAGCAAGTTTTTGATTACCAACAGTTTTTGGTAATGGTAAAATGGAATGCCTGGTATGTAGGCCTACTGGTTTCGTCAACATCAGGGTAACCAATCAGAATCCTAGTCTTCTTGTCACCAACTTCCTTCTGATATTCCTAATAAGATCCAAGATAGCTGAATACTGGATACAGTATGACACCTGGACTCAGAAAGAGTCTTATATCTTCTGGCATTAGTCTATAATATAGTTTATGGTGGTTTCGAGATTCTGTCTATATAAGTTACAGATCATTACCATCACAGACTTTTAATCAGTTAACACCCGTATGATGGTATAGAAGGATCAATCTAATTAGGGATTGATAAATTATTATAATCTAATTTAATATGTAAAATAATACCAAACTATATTTTGAATTGCTTATTGTTTTTAATTTTTTGTGTGTTTTTAGAAGTGAAGATGAATGTATAACATTCAAAACTATTTTTCAATAAAACAAAATTATAGAAGTGGCAAATAATTTATCAATCTCTAACAGACTTTTAAATGTCTTATGGTTTTCAATATCGATACTTGAGTCAATTCAATGAGGTCTAAAAAGATAAAATTAAGATTGCATTTTATCCTTTAATATACCGAATTTACTCGAACATAGATTTTGAAAATAATTACAGGAAAAAAATCTGGGAAAGGAAATCCATAAAGAAACCAACATGTTTAAATTAGGTACTACATAGATAAATTTTATCTAATACCTTAAAAATATTGTGATTAAAGCTTTGAAATTAGAACATAGATAGTTAAATTGAAATTTTAGAATAGAATTTTCAAACCTTTAAGGAAAATGGTTGTTAGTATTGGAATGAAAAAAATGTTTTTAATTTGTCCATTTCTGTGTGATGTTTTTTATTTTAACAGTTTTTCAAATAGTGGAATGGTTTAAATCAAAAGGAAAATATAGCACTAAAATTAAAACTAATATATTTAATTTGTTTTGGTTGGTTTCTGAGTTCTGATTAAAATTGGTTAAACATGTTCTGTTATAGTAATTTCATTTATCTATTTGATCATTTCCTTTCTATCTTTTTGTTTCTGCTTAGACTTACTTAATTAGTTTAGTATTATCAAATCTTAATTCTAAGTAGCATTTATGCCATTCTATTCTTCTGTTTTGGCTTTAATAGCCAAACTTTCATTCTCAGTTTAAACATTTGTATCCTCTCTGATCCTTTTTTAAATAAAATTTTTTATTGCTTTTTCTCCCACTAAAATGTGTGATAATAAGTGAATGAGTTATCACTGTATACTACAGTGTTATAAACTGAATACTTTATATATGATGTAAACTCTCATAGTAAGTAGAAACGAAAATAACTATGAAGTGATTTATAAGTTCCAAATTTGGTCCAACTCAAATTTTCCTTAATCTAATCCGAATATAAGTCGACCTTGGATATTAACTAAAATATTAGTAAAAGAATCGTAGTACACATCTTTAAAATTTCCAAGCCCATTTGAATAATGTTTTAATGCTCAAATTTGTACACCTATTACCAATTTTAAAATTAATGTAATGTATGATTAAATATCAAAACCTTTCGGAATATGACATCAGGACTCTATAACAACTACATGGTAGCAAATATCTGGGCATATCATAGAGAATGTCAGTTTTGTGGGTGATATTAGGAAAACATTGAAATCTTGTATCAACTAAGGTAAATATGATAGTAAGTTATATAATTAGTAATTGATAATACCCTAATTACAAAATAATAAATAGAACAGACCTTTAATTTTGAAGTGTAAGTATGGCTCTTGGCCCCACATGATTAATGAATTTTGAGATTGGCCATGTCAAGACTACATGACTAAAAAATTGTAGTTTTTCATAACCCAGCTGAATAATCAGAGACCCTGGCTACCTCTTTTCAAGACCTTGGACTACTTTCTAAAAATTCAAGCGTTTAAAACTGGAAATGTGATATAAAAAGTCTTCCAGAATGCCAAGGGAATAAAAAAAACTTACCTAGTAAGAAGATTACTTTGCACCATATTTTGGCCTTTTTTTGATATTATATGTTTTGACCCAATTTTCAGAGTCAGAAATTTATATCTCAGCTTCCTAGGGGTGGAAATGAAAGAAAAAGTCTTTAGTTTACACTTTCCTAAAGCTGTGTTGATAATTGTTCGTTTTATTTTTACTTTCTCTTACCTATATACGAAGTATATAGTAAGGGGAAGTATTGCGATCGTGAAAATTTTCGAATTCCAGTTTTCGACGGAAATACACGTTTTAAGTTCCCTCGAGTCCAAATGACCAAGTCTCGCAAAATGGTCTGTGTATATGTGAACAGTCTAGCTCAAAAACAAAAAGTTGTACGATACTGAAATTATGTATTTAAGGTTGGCACGTGCATGTGATGTTATAGCAACATTTTCATCAAAATCGACTTACCGGAAGTTGAGTGATGCGCGCACCGCACCAGATTTTTTAAATAAAAAGTTGGCACAAAGTTTATGGGTGGGTTGGGAGAATTTACACCACTTTCTAAAATTCATTAAAAACGCCTGAGAATCAATAGCTGGTGCAATTTAATGCTAACAACAGAACAACCACTAAGAACTTAAAATATGAATTAAAAAAAAAAAAAATTAACAAAACAGAAATTTTTATTCAACATAAATCCAGACCAAAATAAATCCAAATTATGTATATATTTTTTTAATTTACAAAAAAAATTTATTGGTGTAAGTTTGATTGACCGTAATATAAATTTAGATATAAGTTGGTTGGAAGGTGCGGTTAAAGACAAATTCATTAATAAGTCATACTTATTAGTGTATTTGTCTTTGACCGCAGTTCCCGACCAACTTCTTCCTTAGTTGATGTGCACATGATAGTAACGAAGGATCAATCTAATTAGGGATTGATAAATTATATGTCACTTCTATAATTTTGTTTTTATTGAAAACTAGTTTCAAATGTTATACATTTATCTTCAATTCTAAAAACACTCAAAAATAATTTAAAATACAATTTTGTATTATTATACATACTAATTTAAATGCAATATAAATTTATTCATATTACATTTTATTTAATATGTATAATCATACCAAACTGTATTTTAAATTGCTTATTTTTGAATTTTTGTGTGTTTTTAGAACTGAAGATGAATGTATAACATTTGATATTAGTTTTCAATAAAAACAAATTATAGAAGTGGCAAATAATTTATCAATCTCTCAACTTCTTCCTTAATATAAATTTTTTTTATTATACTATAGAAGACTCAAAAATCCATCTGACGGAATCTAAACTATTTTTTGGTGTTTGATATCTAGCCTCACCCAACTATTCTACCCAATGCATCTTCATGCTTACTGCTGCAAAGTATCTCCAATTTCTGGGGCAAAGTTACCCACAGTCACATTTTTGGGAATTAGGACTAAGAAAGAGATTAATAGCTAAAACCGATACTCACTTTTTGATCGCAGATAGAATTTGAACAACTGAGAGGTCACACTTATCTTTATACTACGAGAAGCAACCCAGCAATAAAAGTGTGAGACAAGTTGTTCAACGAAGAATAACAGGAGGATGAAGAAAAATACCAGATAATCTATGCTTATTCTTTCACTCAGCTTTGCACCCACCAATTGTAAGGTATACTTCTCCTAATTTCTATTCAGCACTTTCGGGTCTTTTATGTTTTTAATTCAGCTTCTAAACCATCTTTGGCGGGAGGTTTGTTATTTTCCAGTTTTTTAATTTTTTTTTCTACATCTTCATGGGGTGGGGAGGGGAGGGCAGCGTCCTGAGTCTTGTTCTCTACATTCTCTTCAGCACAGACATTCCTACAAATCCCTATACCTTCTTGGCTACATTTTCTGATTATATCGCTATCCTAAAATCCCATTCAGATCCAAAAATCTCTTCTTCAAATCTACAAAGACACGCCTGCTTGAGCGAGCAGTAGACTGGTGGACCACACTCAGCAACATGAAACTTTTGATGTTATTGGAGTTATACTATTCCTTAAAAGCAAATTAATACCCACTTAGACGATATTCATTGGAAAAACTTTATAGAAGCTACAGAGAATACTTTGATTTCAATAAAATCAATCTTTCATCGATTTTATCCTTAAAAAAAATGATATCTCCTGTGATACAACAGATAAAAATATGATTTGCTGCTTACTTCCTCTGTCAGATGATTCTAATGGCCCACTATATCAATAGGTCCATTTATATTTCCATGAACAAAACCAGAATTGTGTTAGAACTGTTTCCTGAATGCTATATTAAATAAATCAGAATACATTTCCTATATATGTTCTAATCTAAAATTAATTGAAGGTTAAATAAGCATAAAGCATTATTTTTCTTTAAAATTTATTATAGTTTCTATTTTTTATTTTTTTTTTAACTAAGTTATACAATTGAACATATATTAAAAATCACTATTTCATTAAAAAAGTAATTAAGTAGAAATATATAATTTCCTTAAATTTATTTTAAAGCTTTTTCTTGAAGAGTCTTGTAAATATTTAGCAGAGTGAAAATTAAAAAAAAAAATAAATAAAAATATATCCTCAACTTTTTCTTTAATGAATTGTTTATCTGCTTCAACAGCATTTCAATTAATCGTTTGCCAGTTATAAATGGGCTATTTTCGCCATTAATAATAAAAATAAACTTGATTTTGGTAATAAAATGCATCAGTCAGAATGAAATTAACAATAAATAGAAATAAACAAAGATAACAGAGTAATAAACAAAAATTACAGCTAAGCATAAAAGTTAAAAGAGATCAACTAAAGATAAAAAGTATACTAATATTTATTAAAAAAAAAAAAAAAAACTAGCCGATTCACTAACAATCAATTAATTACATAAAAAGTCGTACTGTGGCAACTAAAAGACAATAAGTCAGATAATTTTTAAAACTATATAAAAGACAAACGATTTAGCAAATAAGAAAGTTATTGATGGTAAATCTTATATTATTTTTTTTTTTTCTAATACTGCAAAACATTGCACACTCAATTTTCGTTAACCTACTTTTTATGGATTATAGGTTATTTAACCAACTTCAAACAAAACCAATAAAAAAATATAAACATTAACTTTATGTGCTTTGTTTGTAAATTTAATTCAGGTTCTGTATGTAAATATACATACACAAAACACACTCGAAAAAGTAATTACATAGTAATAGATTTTGTACTTATTATTACGATCTACTCAACGGAACAGACAATAACGTAACACAATAATCATTCCGATAAAAACTAATAAACATTGTAGTTTTCAGTTCAATGTTTGATAAATCACAGACCTAAAAGAGTATATTAATGACTGACAGAAGGTTCTCGGGCTTCACAGGTATGTAGATTCACCTAAACAGAAATAAAGTCAAAACAAAACTTTTTTTAACTATAAGGATTTTCAATAATTAGTTAGAAATGCAAATTGGAAAAACAGTTAATAAAATAAAATAATAAAACATTTATTTATATGAGGGTGGATCAAAAAGTAATGCCTCATATGTCATAAAAACTTTATTAATGAACATATAACAAAAGAAATGATTACAGATCATAGTCTGAATTGTCCTCTACACAAAACTAGCATTCAACATAGTCACCATGCACACGTTCTGCCATCGGGTAACCCACCCATCAAAACCATATTGAAAAAATTCAGAATTTTGCTTCTCGAGTACATGATTTTAAAGCAGTCTTAGCGTCATCATCTAAGTCATTAAATTTGAAACCATTTAGGCTGTCTTTCATAGGTCCAAACAGATAAAAGTCAGAAGGGGACATTCTTAAAGAAGTCCTGTATCACGGCTTCAAATGTGTCCAGGAGCTCTAGATAAAATTTCATTTACTTCCTCCGATTTTCAACGATTTAGCACAAATAGCGATTCAGATTACTTTTTGATCCACCGTTGTAAAATTGAACTAAAATGAAATTCAACTAAGAGCCATTTTTTTTTAAAGTACAGCTGATCGAATATAGAGCACAGCACTAGGAGATCCAAGGAGAGGGCTGAAGCTCCCAAAACCAAAAACAATTTTTTTTTTACATCGGCTCAATTTTAAAGATGGCAAAAGCGCCTGAAACGTTGTAATGATTTTATAAGAAAAATAAAGAAAATTGATTTTTGTAATAAGATGTGAATCTGATTTCCTGATATAGAATAAATTATATGGTCCAATTTTGTTTCTTTGAATGATCTCAGCTAAATAATTAAACAATTACAATATGTTCTCTTTTTGCACGCTCAACAAAAACAGCTTTGCTACAATAAGATTTTATTTCTCTTGTCGTAACATTACAGTTAACTATTCGCGTATAATTTTGCATCAAATGCCCTTATTCGCTTATCTCACACGTCGACGCCTGGTATGGCGTACTTTCTATGGGGTATGACTATCCCCAGACTTCCGGTATTAGACCCCCAAAATTAAATCATAGATGTTTCTATAACGTAAGTAGTTAAGAAACTAAATCGTCTGAATTAGGAATATATATTCTAAAAAATGAAACTCAGTTATGAATTTGAGAAGCACTGGACAATAAAAAAAAAATATAACTCATTTTCTGTCCAAAATAAGGTTTTAAATATATACCTCAGAACAATAAATAAAATATACTAATTACAACACGTAGGTCAGAACTTGTTGCTTTTATTTCTAAAATTGAGCATTGTGGATCCATTAAATAAGTCCTAACAATGTTAAGTATAAACACACATTTATTAAAATTCAATGTCTCTGCAATTCAAATATCGCAGCTAATATCCATGATGTTGAGCATACATGTGCTAAGTGCAAAATTGCTTAAATGTAGTTAGTGCTTTTGCAACACTTCTGCTCAACATCATTTGAAATTCTATTGTACTTATCACATTCGAAACAATTTGTTTCAAAGATCGGACTTTAGATATCACTTACCATATGTGTGTATAATACCATCAATGTATATTATATTTTATTTTATTATTTGTTTCACTATAATCAATTATAATTTCTATTTTTGATAATATTGTCATACTTAACTCGATAATCCATGGTCTATAAAATATATTTATTTTTTTTACAAACAAATGTAAGTAGACACCAACACTAATTCAATGGAGAAGAGAGAGATTTTAATTATTGTAATAACAATTTTGAAATTAAATTAATTAAAATATTATCTATTTCTCCATTAAATTAGTTAGGCCTGCCTATGCAAAATTTTTTTTAATTAAAAAAATAATTATATACTATGAATTAAAATCTAGTAAAATATGAAAAATGGTATGATCAAAAATTAAAATTATCAACAATAATTTAAATTGATTACTACCTAATTATAGTTAAATGTATTAGTAAAATTGTTAGCATTCTTTGAATTTAAAAAAAAAATTCTTGAGAATGATAATTAGCAAAGACATAGAATTTTAATAGATGAGATATAATTAATATTTTAAAACTTATTTAAAGGATCATTAATACTAAATTTTAAGAACAAAAACGAACAGGTTTCAGAAATGCTAAGCGAAATAAAACGTTTTTTTTTTTTGTTTTTTTTTAAATGGTTCCTTTTCCTCATAAGAACATAAAAAAATTGAAAAGGCAAAGGATTAAAAGTTACACAAAGAAAAATGAAGCATGCATTGAAATAAGAGTCCTTGAACCAATACAGAAAATGACTTTTTCTTTCTTAGAGCTAATAGAATCTGGAAGAAAGAGATTAAAAAATCTTAGACAAACACCAAAAGGAAAGGGAAGAGAAAAAGATACAACATGTGAAAACAGATACTGTAATCCATTAGTTGAATTCAACTAAAGTACATATCCAATTTGTATCACATAAGTCTAGATTTTCACTTTTAGAAAGACAATAATAGATTATATATAGTACATACAAATTTCTTTAGTTCTCATTATACAAAAAAAATATATATATTTAGACAGTATTAAAATTTTTACTGTGAAATATAACAAAAAAATCACACAAACATAGTATACATGTACAGAATACATATATACACAATTATTTTTTTATAAAATTGTTACTCCTATAATACAAAATACCTTTCTCTTGAGTTGTTATAACTAGTTTGTACAAGAACACCCGTTCAGCCCTTATATATTTTTTTAAATTATTTTAATTTCCAATTTTAAATAGCGAACATTTATTGTAGAGATTTGAGTAATTGATCCATTGATAATGCTCTATTACAGAAATAAAAATACTCAATTTCTGCAATGAATTTCCGCTAAGCCATTCCAGTTCATACTCAAAGAATCATATAGAAAGAAGCCAAATGTGCACCAAGGCTAAGTATAATACAACAAATGTAAAGTAAAGGTAAATATCATCAGTTTACACAATTTAATAAACCAATTTCATTAATAGGCACATTTAATGATGGCTCTTTTATAATCAAGTTCATTTTTATGTTAGTAAATATAAAGAGATCAAATAATATTACATAAAAAGTCTTCAAGCATTCATTAGCTACTATCATTCATTATGAAATAATGCTGACCACTTCGGGGGGAGGGGAAAGGGTTATAATAATAATTAAAAAAAATAGAAAACTTAACTTTAAATACTGACATTAGATTATCCAATACTATCATAGATAACCAGGGAAAGGATTGTCATTTACAATGCCCAACGAATTTTTTATAAAAATTTACTCATCTAGTGATAAATTGAAAGCAATAGTTTAAAAGCAAAACATACATCATTGGTAACTACAATCGACAATATACTTCTGTTAAAAACATACTAATTAAAATAATTCAATTCAATGTTACATGTTTATATAAATGCTAATAGCTTGGAAACATAAGACATTCCAGTCCCTGTAAATTAAATCACATTGTAAATTTTAATATAATTTTTTAAATTAACTATTCAATATCACTTACAGGTAATGATTGTTTTTCTTAAAATGCGAAAGAGCAGTTAAGAATTTCTTTTTTTAACGGTCCAATCCACAAAAATCACTCATACTTTGTTTTATCATTCACATTTTTTTTTTTTTTTTTTTTTACTGAACCTTCTCAATAAAATAAAAACACTATTTCTAATAAATCTATTTGTAACACATAGTAAGGTGTACAAAAGGCAAGTAGTAAAAAATATGCACAAGACGAAATTTTTTTGTATGTACAAAACATAAACAATCCTAATTAACAATATATTAAATACCCTATCTATAATTTCTACAGCAATTAGTTAAAAGTAAACAATTAACAAGTAAGCTTAAACAATAAATTTCACGTAATGTACACAATTAAAATAAAAAAAAGAGAGAAAACAGTTAATACATGTAATATTATTATTATTTTTTTTAAATCCAATAGATTTTTAAATTAAGCCTGGATACCAGAAATTTTAACTACCACAATTTATTTTTATTAAGTAGCATTAATTTAAATCTTCTAAAAATAAATAAATTTAAGAAGGAAAACAAAAACAATTATATTTATTTTTAATCAAAATAAATAATAAACAATGAAATGAGATTTTCCTTATATTCTACTGAGCATAAATTCTCTAAATATGGCATTTAAATCATCTTACTAATTAACACTTCTCTTCAAGTTTTATCTACAGTGTATGTAGAAGTCAGAAATAAATAAATAAATACATAATGATAATATCATTATGTAAAATTTGGAAAAACTGATGATTTTTAATCATTTTTTTTTTTCATTTTATAGAAGTAGAAATTTCTATAAACAAAATTTAAAAAAAGTAACAAAGTAAATTACACAAAAAAATCACTATGAGTTGTGAAAATGACTTATATTCTAATTTATGTAAAAAAAAAAAAAAATGATAATTTAGAATTATTTAATTTAAAAAAAAATGACTAAGCACTAGAGATAAACGGACAGTGATTTAATTCACCAATATCTAATAGGGAATGCATGCCCATTCCTTCATATATACATTTATTGCAAACCCACTGTAATCAGCATGCAGAATCAGGTACAAGTTTTAAATATATATCTGTATGTACATACACGATATATCTATATATCACGATATATATCTGTATGTACATACACGACTCATAACTTCATTTTATTGACAGGCATAGATAATGCACATCTCTTATTTTCTCTAACAACATTATGGTAGGGCAAGAAAATCATTACTTCTTGTCTGGAAAGAATAATTCATAATGCACTATGAAATAAAAAACTAAATAAAAAACACTTCTTTTGACATGGCCAGCGGTTTTCCTTGCCCAAAGCTTTAATAATTTTGCGCACACAAAAAATAAAATAAAAAGCATTTCAGTACTATATTCCTTAATAAGATTTGAGAAAAAATTATAAGACAATTTTTTATGACAGCGATTTGTCAAGAATATGCATTAGATCTGAACTATAACAGGTATGCATAATACATATAAATGGTATATAAATATATTCACTAATAAATACATAACATTTATATGTAATAGTTTTAAGTCTGTCAACGTTCAAGCAGTTCACATCTTGTCCCTCAGAGTCTTGTCAACCTGAAATTGTAATTATTATGTTTAACAGAAGAAAAAGTACCGAGAAACATATTAAAGGAATTAACAAATGAAAGAGTGAAAAATGTTAAGAGAATAGTAGATACCAGTCCTAACACCAAGCATTATGCCTCATTAGGATGAAAATTTCAAAGAAAATAAAAACCAACAACTCCTATTTCATAAAAAAAAATGCATGTGTATAAAAAAAAGAAGAGGTTTTTAAATCAGGTTCCATACTGATCTATGGACCAAATCAGGTTCCATACTGATCTATCGGCCAAATCAGGTTCCATACTGATCTATCGACCAAATCAGGTTCCATACTGATCTATCGGCCAAATCAGGTTCCATACTGATCTATCGACCAAATCAGGTTCCATACTGATCTATCGGCCAAATCAGGTTCCATACTGATCTATCGACCAAATCAGGTTCCATACTGATCTATCGGCCAAATCAGGTTCCATACTGATCTATGGACCAAATCAGGTTCCATACTGATCTATCGGCCAAATCAGGTTCCATACTGATCTATCGACCAAATCAGGTTCCATACTGATCTATCGACCAAATCAGGTTCCATACTGATCTATCGGCCAAATCAGGTTCCATACTGATCTATCGACCAAATCAGGTTCCATACTGATCTATCGGCCAAATCAGGTTCCATACTGATCTATCGACCAAATCAGGTTCCATACTGATCTATCGGCCAAATCAGGTTCCATACTGATCTATGGACCAAATCAGGTTCCATACTGATCTATCGGCCAAATCAGGTTCCATACTGATCTATCGACCAAATCAGGTTCCATACTGATCTATCGACCAAATCAGGTTCCATACTGATCTATCGGCCAAATCAGGTTCCATACTGATCTATCGACCAAATCAGGTTCCATACTGATCTATCGACCAAATCAGGTTCCATACTGATCTATCGACCAAATGCTTCTTTAAATCAGGTTCCATACTGATCTATCGACCAAATCAGGTTCCATACTGATCTATCGACCAAATCAGGTTCCATACTGATCTATCGACCAAATGCTTCTTTAAATCAGGTTCCATACTGATCTATCGACCAAATGCTTCTTGTTTTTAATTTTTTGTTTGGTTATAATTAGAGACCAGATTTTCTTGCAGTAAAAAAACCCTGAAATATGTCATAAAATATATAGAAAAAAATATAATTAAGATGCAAAAAGCGTTAATATATGGAATTAAATACCATTAATATGCATTTTTTTTTTTTAATAATGCTAATGTATAACAAAAAAATACATGAAAAATTGCTATATAAAATTACAAATGGGAATAAAACTTCTTTTGGTTGTTTAAACAATATAAACATAAAAATAATAAGAAAGGCAAAAGAAATGTGTTAAAATGGAAGCCGCAAAAATTAAACTAAAGATGGAAAAATGGTGAAAGTGTAAAAAGAAAACTAATTATACAATTAGTTAATTACTACTTTTTAAAGAAGTAATCTAACCAATAACGCTATTCAATCTCTTTATTATAAGTAATAATAATTATATCTTATATATTACAGGGTTTTTTCTCTTTAAAAGTTGTTTATTCTCTATTTATTTTTAAATAAAAATAAAAATAGCTTTGTATAATTAAAAAAAAAAAAATCATACTAAAAGTTTTAGGAAGAATAACATTTTAGGATTATAAAAAGTAAAATCAGGGAATCACGAGACCGCCACATCAGATCAGGTCGGTTAAGCTTAGAACTGGTTTTTGTGAAAACTGAAAGTTTCCATATCTGGTGGTTTTTTTTTGTTTTTTTTTGGTTACTTTTTATACGTAAAGATGTTCTTGGTTAAGAAAAAAAATATTAAAGAGTTACAAGATTTATTTTAAATAATTAATAATTACACAGGCCGACATGATTTTTGTAACATTGATAAGAATGCCCTTTTTGCGTTTTATTTAGGTCGTTATTAAAACACCTTTTCACAGAAATGATCAAACACTTCCTCTTTTCAACTGCCTGGTTCTCCTTTGTACTATCTAGGCACCTTCCGAGTGGACTATTTTCATAGATTCGTCGAAAAACAGCCTAAAAATCCTCATAAACCCCTCATTGGAAACAAAATACCATCTATTTCTTTACCCCATTCAGTGAAAATGAAAGAAATCGTGGCCAACTTACCACCCATCACGTTAAATATGAATAGTTTCAGTGAGATATTTGTGTGGATTTAAAAGTAATAGGTATTATTTCAAGGAGTTTTTACAAAATATTGCTTTTTTTGGATTTAAGGGACAGTATAGGAGTAAGAGCATTACACTTAGTAAGTAAGATTGGCCTCATAGAACTTCTTTTGAACCTGCTACTTCAAACATAAAATATGCCCTCCTTTATTAACCCAAAAAAAGGTGCTTCATCTGCATCACTATATTAAGCTTGGAATAATGAAAGACTTAAGTCAAATCTATGGAAAAAGAACTTAATAGTTTTGAGTATCTCAAAAAGGGAAGCTTCTAGTTGATTTATATTTTCAAAGAAAATTAAATGAAAAGAAAACAGTCGGCAGATTGGAAGTGTTTTGAAAGTGTAATGAAAGGTTTTTATAGATAAAAACAATAACAACCTCATGAAATGAACTCTTGAAATACTACGGTGTCGTATGCCCTTAGCAATGCATTTCTTAGACTCCAATTTGGATTTTTTACAACATAAATTTTATGCGGTAAGTAATGAACAAGGACAGGAGGACGCTAGAACCCATCTATGTTGGGCGACTACAGCTGGTTCTTAAAATATGATGTTACAGAATACAAAAGGAAAAAGTGGAAGTTTTTGACACTGTAAGACATCTCATGTAACATATTTTTTATTCACATAATCCTCAATAATGTATTTGCATAGATTTAACACGCTTTACATGTTGATATTAAATAAATATTAGATTCTAAAAATATGCTGTCTCCTTTTTTTTCCTCTATCACCCACCCCCTGTAACAAAAAAAAACTGTACGTGTTAACATATGATTTTCGGATTTAGGACTACAAAATATGTCGTATAAATCTATTTCCATCAATGTTACTTCAAAAACTTTAAATTTTTTGACCTGTGTCATACTTGTTTCAGATACACATTTATGTTAGACCTGTTCTCTATTTTACGTCAAAAACTTATTATAATATTTTGATTAATATTTTCATACATAACGTACTTCTAGAAAATACATATTTCTTGCTCGTCGAATATTATTAAGTTATTTACAACATAAAAATCCAGTTTCTGGTTATTAATAAAGTATAAATAATGAACAAGGATGCCTTTACTGGAATCCTGTATGAAATAATAAAGACAAGAGGCACTTATTAATTTCAGTAAAAATTGAAAAAAATGTTGGATCAGTTTAATTAAAATATAATTTTCTTAACAAGGTTCCTTCTTTCTGAGACAACAAAACATTCATTAGTATATTATTTTATCACAGACATAAACAAAAAAATTTTAAATTGATTTTATCAGTAACAATCAGTATTTTATTTTATATTTTAAATAAATTAATTGAACAGTGTTTTAATATATCTAATGTAAGTGGTTTTTGGTCAAAATCTCTAAACTATATTAATGATATTATGTTCTGGTATCGACTTTCCTCTTAAAAATCAAGATTAAAACATAAATAAGTGTTTTATACAATAAATTAATCCTTAACAAGCCATGCATGCCTCTGCTTAGATACAGAATTCTTATAGGTTAATTCAAGTTTTGTGGGATAGCACAGAAGAAAGGTAAATGTGGGCCATAACCAAGTCTATAAAATTTCTATCCATCGGGTTGTCAGGAAAATAATGCAAGATTTTGTTTTAAAAAGAAAAAAGAAAGATTTACAACTCTGCCAATGTGTTGCCAACTTTTCCATTCCCTTGGAATAGAATTTCCCATCTTTAGGATTAATAAACTACAAAAATGCATTTTTTGATTCCCTTTGTCCATTAAATTTTTTGTCACGCAAGTAGTGGTCCAGATGTCTAAAAAAATGATAATCCGTAGGCGAGAGGTCTGGACAGTAGGGCGGATGTGGCAGAGTTTCATATCCAAGCTCCAACAGTTTTTGTGATGTCACACATGAGACGTGGCCGGGCGTTGACATGCAATAAAATGGGACCCTTCCGATTGATCAAAGATGGCTTCATTATTGCCAATTTCTGATGCATTAATTAATTTGGTTACAATACGATTCGGCATTGATGATTTCTTCAGGATTTAAGAAGCTGTAGTGTATCAAACCGAACAGTAACCATCACCTTTTTTTGATGAGTTGGGGGCCTTGGGAAATGTTGTGCTACTTCTCCTTTATCGAGCCACTATCCAGAACGTCTACTGCTATCGTAAAATATCTACTTTTCATCACAAGTAACAATCCTGGACAGAAAAGGGGTCGTTTTTGTTTCAGCAAAGAAGTGTAGCACAAACTTCATAAAACTGTTTTTTTTTGGTTTAATGTGTGGAACCCAACTGTGTGTGGAACACAACTTTCAAGCTTTTTTACTTTTCCAATCTCCTTGAGGTGGTCATCGATGGTCGATTTGCTAAGGTTAAGTTTCCCTGCAAGTTCTCGAACAGTTGTTCAAGATTTTCTTCCACCAAAGCCCGCATAAAATCGCCATCAAGAGAGGAAGTCCTTCCACGACCTTCTTTGTCATCAAGGTTGTGAAGTCTCCCTCCTGAAATTTTTTGAACCACCATTGAACAGTGCACTCATTAATGCTGCTCTCGTCCCAGACTCAATTGATGTTTCTGGTCGTCTGGGCCCCGTTAGTTTAAACTCGTAAAACAAAATTATATGAAAATCACGTGTTGACATCTTAGTAAAGACTGCATTATTTCTAAGCAGCGAAATGCTACAGAGGTAAACAAACATTATCGTTTGGAAGCGGATTAATAAGTGTTGACGTTAATACAAATGAATAATTCAGTAAACGTAAACAGTTTGTTATATAGAGGTGCATTTTAAAGAAAACTCAAAATCCTGCATTATTTTGCGGACAACCCAATATAAAAGAAGGAAACCCCTTTCCAACTGGTTTAATGTACAAACAAAAATATGTTATGCACAACTTTTTAAAATAATATATTAATATTGATATTATTAGATATCAATCAACAACTAGTTATTCTACAGCATAAAAGCTAATTAAAGATAATGGAAATATAAGTACTGATACTGGTATATGTATTGGTGAAGGGAGGAGTGGGATTTGCCAACCCCAGCCGTCCCAGAGTCGGAGTGTCAAGATTCATTTCTCAGAACCGCTGCGAAATAAATATTAGCTGGCCCGGGTGGGAAATCTTAAATATTCAAAAACTTTTAGTTTAAGTGTAGTGCAAGTTATTTCAAGTGTATCCGTACAAGTTATCAAAACGTATCAGCCTCACATAATGTAAATCTTCCCTTAATTAATACTGGCCATTTTCTAATAAAATATTACATTCAATAAAATTATTATCCAGAGAGTGAGTTTAGTGGAGGATTATGATATTTGTTATAAAAACAAAAGATGCGTGCTTTAAGATTGAATAAGTATCTTCCTGCCAAAGAATGAGTGAGTTCAATTTGTGCAACATTTAAATGTTTTAATAACACATAGGGCTAATAAGTGTGGTAGTGTGATAAAAATGTATTTCATCAAAAATAAAAACTTTCAGAGATGAAACAAAAAGAATGTAAACAAAATTAAAGGGGTTCATCAGACACATGACTGCACTAAACATGATATAAATTTCAATATTCTCTTCATAATGCTAACAGGTGAACGGGTGAATGGCGAACGGGAAGTGAAGAAAGAAGCAAACTTATGCCTGTTATCCTTCTAATTCAAAGTATGTTTTGCTGCCTGTGATACTTGATGGTTTAGAAGGAACAACAATAATGAAGCAACAAGTTAAACAGCTAACACAGCAGAAATAAAAAACCAAAAGATAGAATTTTTCTGGAACTGCCCACCGTAGCAGCCACTTCCTCTTGCACTTAACATATTAGTATTTAAATATTATTAAATCAAAATGTTAAGACTTAAATTTAATGGTTTTCATTTGTATCACAAGGGCAGAAATACACAGAGTGGCGGAGTTGTGATCTTATATAATCAATACATGACATTTTACAAGTTCAATAATAAGGCTAGGTTACTTCTGCATAAAATACTAATACATATTAATGCCCAACTTCTTATTTTTGAATAGAAAATAGAAGAATGGAAGGTGTATCTCGGACTTTAAATTTATTACCATGGACAGTGATGGCTAACATTAGCACAATCATTTCAGCAATAAATATCATATAAGATTAGTAAATCAGTGCTTTAATTAAAAAAGACATTTTGTTTTTCAATGCTTGAATTTGAGCATTTATTTCAGATAAAAATTTCTTTCATCATTTAATTTATTTAATGTTAATTGGATTTATATTTGAATCCTTTTTTTAATTAGTATAACATCTAAACTGTAATGAATAATGCTGAATACTGCTGTTACAGTAGTCCTATAAAATTGACTGGCTATAGTCTTGTTTAAATGTTTAACAATTTTTCATTTAATTTTGGCTGACTTGACGAAAAAAGTAAAGGAAACATATGAATTGTCACAGCATGATTGTTATCATCAAAACTCTTCTTCAACATAATAACATAACCAAGAACAGTCAGACTGCTTCAAGAGTGACCGAGACGCAGAAGTAGGAAGATGACGTCATACCTTAACTGCCGAGCATTGCCAAGGTAATATGGCCCGTTCAATTTCCTCAAAGCAGTAGTCAACTGCCAGCCGCTACGGTGGGCAGTACCAGAGAAATTCTACCTTAAGGAAAATGGCAGGAATAAATAGAATGGAATGTGTAAGAAAGGAGGAGAGGGGGGAGAGGCAGAGAGAAATGTTCCTACATTTTGAATGACTTCTGTCACTCCTGAAGAATTGAATTTTGAACTCCTGAAGCAAAAATTAAATATTTGTTGAAGGTATTTTTTTAATGGCCATACAAATTAAAATAATTTCAACTTGTTTAAAGAAGACAATAGAACATTTTTGATAAATTAATGAATTACCTTCATTCTTGTTCAATGTTACACAAAAAACTGACTATGTATAAAAGAACACTTATAAACAAGAACATAATATACTCAAATGATGGTTAAAGTGCAGTGTTAATGAGGATAACTACAGAGCTTGCAGGATAAGAAGGTAGGATTAAAAATAAAAAAAAAAGAATAAGGCGATGATAAGCCTTACCGAGCAAAAGATTAAGATAGCAGATAGCTAGAGAGCGCAAGGATATCAAGAATAGCCAATCATGAGGGAGGCCCACTAAGGATGAGATCAGTGAGGAGGCTGTACCGGCCGACACCAGCACCAACTAGACAGCATCAACCACAAGCAACCATTCTATATTATAAGGCTTTCTATCTAATCTCATACATTTATTTATTCAAATACAAATAGGTTAACATATATTAAAAAAAATAATATATATATATATATTTGAGAACTTCCTGATTAACAAAAAATGTATGAAAGATTTTTGAGATAAAACAATATCTGAGATAAAATTTTAAATAAACAAAGAAATACGATATATAGAAACTAGTATATATAAAATAAAAACAAACATTATTCCTTACAAACATTTCATCAGAAGAAAGTGGCAATATGGATGGTATATTTTCAACTAAGTTATTCTGTCTATTGCATCTTACTATAAAGGAGAAACAAAATGAGCACAATATTGTAGAATGATGTAGGTTTTTATCATAGCAAAGTAATAGTAATTTATTCCAAATAAAAAAAATCAATCTTTAATGAATCAACTCAGGTAAACATATACTGTTTTATCCATCTTCTAAATAATTTCAAGATACAATTATAACATAAAATAAATTTTTAATTCAATACATAAACTCCACTTAGATACATGTACGTGCATTATGTAGAGATGTATATACATGTGTTCAGTGTTATTTTTTTTCACAGCCAAAATTTTTTCATATTAATCCAAACATTTCCATAAACAGGGTAAAAATGTATTTAATAACATAATATTGCACCATAAATATAAAAATCATTAAATTTAAAATATAAAAAATGTTATAATTAATATTTATGAGATATGTTATCAAAATTAAAATAAAGACATTTAAGAATAAGACAGGTTTAGTTCAAGAAAGGAAAAACTACGTACTTGAAAGTAAAAATTTTGTTATAATAACAGGCTTTTAAAACTATAAATATACATGCACACACACCTTGGCCATATTAATTATTGTTAGCAAAGTCATTCCAAATTATTAAAACTTTAAGTATATCACAGCTATCGACCTCTTGCTATAAACTTTCAGTATATCACAGCTATCGACCTCTTGCTATAAACTTTCAGTATATCACAGCTATCGACCTCTTGCTATAAACTTTCAGTATATCAAAGCTATCGACCTCTTGCTATATTCCAGGGTGTCTAGCAAAGTAGCCTGAAGAAATTCCTTAACTTTTCCCTGATTTTTAACCAGTTTTCCCTGACCAAAAATAGCAAAATGTACTCGAATCGACAATACTTGTTGCCCCATTAGGTAAATACTAATGATTATACATTATTTACTACTACCATTTTTTAACTATTAAAAGCACTTATCAAATGTTGATACAGGTAAACTATAAATTGAGAATAGGACTTTTACAAATTGGGCACTGATATTAAAAATAAAGAACCAAAAAATGCTGCTAATTATTACACAATGGTTTATTATTAATCATTATTATTTATTTGTTAAATTCATTATTAACTGTTCATAACATTATTAAAAGTCTTTCGGAGTCATTACACAAAGAATCGATTTTTTTCTTTATTTTTGATAAAATAATTCCAAAGCACTTAATATTTATATAGCTTAATATTAAAACAGCTTATGGTAATGTCAAGATCTGAGGATCGTCCTGAACCTGTGAATTTGGTGCCAAATCTAAAAAAAAAAAAATCAGCCCAGTTGTTTCCGAGAAAAGCTGCGGAACATAGGACCAACAGCGGAAAACCGACACAGATTTTTTTAAATAAATTTTTTTGATTTTATGATCTTGAAACGTAAAACCTCAAATTTTGAAGGGGTATTGATTTTTTTTTTTCTTGGTAGATAAAGAAGTTTCATTATTGAAAATAATTAACCAAAAAGACACTTTTTATTTCTTTAAAGTTTGATGTCATACACGATATGTATGCCAAGAAACTGTAGATAATGTTCATTTTTGAGTTTAACTATGAATTTTCTGACAACGGGTGTTTCCGGTTTTTTTCTCTAGAATTCCCTGATTTTCCCAACATTAGAAAATTCATAGACTTTTTCAAGCTTTCCCGGTCGCTAGACACCCTGCACTCTCTAGAGAGATTCATGTGATTCCTTCGTGGGTTCCCATTGAACAATAAAAAAAGTTAAAGCCTGACTTTATTAAGGAGAGAGAGGGTAAATACCTAAGAGTAAATACCCCTATCTATCCTAAATACCCCTACCTATCCTAAATACCTATTTGTATAGCCATGAGCCTCATTCTATATTTCTATTTCATCTTATTGCTTTTAGCTATATGAATCAAATAAATAGAAAAAAGGTTTGGGAAAAACGTATCTTTAATAATAAATGCTCAGAATAATATCAACATGGGTCAACAATAGTTTTTTGAGATATTCTTAAAAAAAAAAAAATAAGATTTGTTAAATGTATTGAAGCAATGTAATTTAACAGCATTACTAGCATTAATTAATTTAACAAGCATAAAATTCATGGAACATGCAATATATCAGTGTACAGAGAACAGAGAACTTCACAAAAGTAGAAGAAACTTCATAATCTCTTATGTATAAACAAGTTATAAGCCAACTTGTTTACACATAAGAGCCATGTTAAGTTATAGAAAGGATAAAATATTTACTCATTTTCTCCTTTAGTTACATTTTTATAATTCCTTTCTTTCTTTTTTTTTTTTTTTTTCCCTTCAAAGTCTCAAATGCCAAAACTTCACTGGGATAGTTCTAAACCAGAACTGGCCAACCCAAATGGTTTCACAGACACGTAAGAGTGGGACACACTTTGGGTAAACATGCTTTTAAAAATTGTAATACAAATAAAAACAGGGATAAAACTTCATTGTACCACTATGATTCAATATAATTAACAATTGAGTCTTAATTAATGATATACTTGTTAAACCTTTTTTTACTTAATTTTTCCGATTATTTCAGTAACAATTGGCGTTAACAGGTAGCAAATAAGAACTAGTGTTCATAGCCGCACTTTGTATTATAACAATGGCACATGGAAATTTTCATCAATTTATTATTCTTTGTTTGTATACATATATCCAAAAGTTTCAATAGAAATATAAAATTGTCTGGTGGGCCACGTGTTGGCCAGGTCTGTTCTAAATCATAGGGAAATAGAGCTAAGACTAAAATAAAGATATTAAAGACCAAAGAGAAAAGTACAATTATAAAAGTTGTCAAGATGGAAATTTGTTTAATAATAGCACCCAGAAAGCAGTAAGAACTCTATTACCATCTCTTTCAATCGAGCAATGCTCAAAGCTGTAGTGCCTTAAACTTTGTGTATTTTATAAATAACAGTGTTCTTAAAATGTTTGTTAGAGACTTTAAAGTAATTTTTTTTTCTAAGACAACTAGACCATTAAATTTAACATTTTTCTTCAGAATAATTATATTCAGACCGGATGGATTGAGTTATTTCTATCTTCCAGCAGAAGTCTTTATTCTGATTAATTCATTAGAAATATGTTAAAGCAACATTAAAAACATTTTTGTATGTATTTAAATTTTTTGTTTAAAAAAATTTAATTTATGTTGCAATAGTCTTATTACCAACGGTTTAAAAATAAGGAAACAATACTTTCACTTTAAGCTGAAGTTAATGTGTTCAAAATTAGTAAATAATGTAAAGGTTTGAATGTATTGTACAAGCACTAGCTAATAGATTGTTTATACTGGCTCTCCCCCACTTCAATTCCATTCTTTTCTCAGCCCAATCTGAAAATGAATTCTGGCGTGTAGAATCATTGCACAGCAACACGTGCCGATTGGCCAGCTCCAGCCTTTTTAATAATTCCATTTCTTTAAGAGTGTCAGTTATTCAAAGGAGCAGCACCTCTCACATAGCCTAAAGGGTTCATCATCGACAGGTGGCATGTATCTGCGGGTCTGGGAAATCGATGAAACTAAGTAAAATAACTTGAAACTGCAGCAGATTAATGAAGCATGAGGAGTGCTGCAACAATATGTGAGAGGTAAGGAGACAGATATAATTCAAGAACCTTACTTATTTAACGACAAGCCTAAAGGATTGGGAATGATTGGTTGCAGCATTATGCCTGTACCAATGAATCCCAGAGCCAGAATTGTATATGTATAAAAGGAAATTAAAAATGCTGCCTCTTTGGTAATTTTGTTCTACAGATCTAGGAGCAGCGCAAATTAACCCACAAGGGGTTATAGAAGGGCACAAATCACGATAATTTCAACATACATGCCCTATGAAGAAGAAACTCCTGCAGAGGAGTTGATGAGGATCATGAATAGTAGGGGGAATAGCATCCTAGCAGCCCTAGATGTCACATCATGTGATGGGACTGTAAAACTAATAACTTAAGAGCTGTCACATCATGTGATGGGACTGTAAAACTAATAACTTAAGAGCTGAGTCAACTTTCATTATTAACAACAATTTAGATATTCTTAACAGAGGGAACAAATCAACTTTTTACAATAGAATGAGATCAGAAGTAATAGACATTACTTTAGAGTCACACAGCATTAGTGCAAAGATTGAGAACTGGCATGTCTAAAATGAAGAAACATGCTCAGACCAAAAATATATCAGATATTTATTATATGACCTATCTGATAGAAGGTTAAATGATGATATATAAAAATTTCAAATTTACGGACTGAGAAGCCAACGATGCACACCTTGAAGGACCTATCAGAGGCTATCCTAAGGCCATACACAATACCCGGCAGCTGAAGTAGTTAAACAGATGCTGTGATGAACTCATACATCAACAGCAACTAAGTCTGCAAAAACACAATCGACAGGAATGTCTTCTGGTGAAACAGAGAACTAAGCAAGAAAAGATTCTTTACTAGGAAGCTATTCAATGCTGCTAAAAGATCCGGCAGATGGGATGTCTGCAAGAAAGTTCTAACCGAGTATTGTAGCGGACAGATACGCAACTATCGACAACCGACACTTCAGCAGCTGGTTCATGCGCCCATTAGTAGACAGCGCCACCGAATAGCCACAAAGTCACTAATCATTTAAAAGAAGATGATCTTGTTGTAATTAATAACATTTTTATTTTCTCATATTGTATATTTTATTGTAAATATTATATATGTATTTTATTGTAAATATTATATATGTATTTTATTGTAAATATTATATATGTATTTTATTGTAAATATTATATATGTATTTTATTGTAAATATTATATATGTATGTATGTATGTATATATATATATATATATATATATATATATATATATATATATATATATATATATATATATATATACATATATATATATATATATATATACATATATATATATACATACATATATACATACATATATACATACATATATACATACATATATACATACATATATAATATTTACAATAAAATATACAATATGAGAAAATATATATATATATATATATATATATATATATATATATATATATATATATATATATATATATATATATATATATATATACATACATACATATATAATATTTACAATAAAATATACAATATGAGAAAATATATATATATATATATATATATATATATATATATATATATATATTCTGTTTTCTGATAATAAAGCTATGGTAAAGAGGTGTACTGATCTTAGCCAAATAATAATAAATTGTAATAAGTCGCGACAGCATAAATAGTCCAGAGCTTTACCAATGTAGTTAAAAGTGTCCCTCTTGTCTTTCCGGAGATGATACCCAAGTCAGTAGATCAGTACATCTGCCTCCCATTATTGATCTATTCCTGGTTTATTAATTTCTCTCTATATCCTTCCTCATCCTAACATTTCCTATGTGCAGCTCTCAGGACGAATACCCTTTAGGCAGTACCTCTTACCTCCATTAAGACAGGAAGCTAAGTCCTTCCATTAGTGGCAACCATCCTGCAATGTTTAAGGCTAATACCCTCATCTTTGCTGCTCGTTAGTAACTTTGGTTGGCCCTTCGATATTTCGATCATCCCATCAATTCATATCCTATACCCATCCAATAACTCTTAGTCCAAAATGGACACACACTGTCCGAGGCCTTCTGATGAATCTTAAAATCCATAACCACAATCTCGACAGTATCATAAATCTGTCCGGGAGACTAAAACACAAGCTTGAAAAAAGTTTTGTATGGAGGTTGATAATATCCCAGATATATGCCGGATCAACAAAATCCTCTTCAAGCAAGCAAATCAAGGGTTCCTGGGAACACCGAAAGTTGGTAGAATGTACACTAACAATGAAAATATACTCTGGGTGCCCTAACGCAATCACACTTCCCAGGCTGTGAGCTACTGGAGGAAGAGATAATGAATTCCACAATAGAAAGCCAGTAAAGATAAATGGGACAAAGCTCATGAAATCATTACTATTAGAAAAATAAAATGGACAATTAATTCATTTGCACATTTCAAATTGGCCGGCACCGATGGTATCTTTCCCGCATTACTGCAGAGTGGACTGCCAGTGATCGGCACATATTTACTAGATTCCTGAGAGGCAGCATGGCACTTAGTTATACAGGTATAACCCATATAAGCCAAAATAAACTAAATGGGGCCCAGATCAACCTGAGTAAGAAGGTTAAAAACCTAGGGGTTGCTCTGGACCACAGATTATATTAGCACACCCATGTTGGTAAAATAACTAAAAGAGCATTGAAGTGCCTATGGACTTGTAAAAGGGCAGTAGATAACAACTGGGGGCATGGCTGTATATTAAAGCCATCAGACCCATGGTCCTACATGCAGCCAAGATATGGTGGCAAAAAGCAAATGTAGGTAGATCCAGGATATCACAAAGATTAGCCTGTTTTATGATAACACGCAATATGGGCACTATACTTACTGCTGCAATGGAAGTTATGCTTAATCAACAACATTGCACTTAGAGATGGAGTCACAAGTTCTAAAAACTTACAGGGTCCTGATGAGGGGAATGGAGGGAGAGAGGAAGGGAGGAGGGAGAGGGGACATTGGAAGTTGTATCAATGCATAGAAGAAAACAGGATGCTGATCATGCTGAGGATGCTGATCATCACGTCAGATGTTCAAGTACAAAAGTATACGGACATATACTATAAAAATAGACAAAGCAAGGCAGCACAAACCAAATAATGAAGTTAACTGCTATACAGATGGCTCTCTCTCAGATGGCAGAAAGCTCAGGGGAGGAAGGATAAATTATCAGATAGAGTATCTATTCACTTAGGCCAATACAACTAAATATTTCAAGCTGAACTACAAGCCAATGCCTACTGTGCAAGCACTCTGCCAGAGGAAAACTTATTACAATCTACTTTGACAATCACGTGGCAATTGGGGCATTTAATAATCCCATTGCAGAGAGCAGCAATACAGCTCTAAATAACCTTGCTAAACACAACAAAGTCAATTTGGAATGGGTGCCAGGACACTCTTGCATTCCAGGCAGTGAAGAAGCAGACAAGCGTGCTAGGGAGAGGCCTCTGTTACACTGGAACCAATCTGTGGAATAAGCCTAAGCCAAGCTAAAAGGAGCATTAAGCATTATATGAGGAAAGGGCCAAACACTATTCGCAAAACAGAAACATTCTAAGATGTTCCTAGACGGACCCTGTGAAAAGAGAAGCAAAATGCTCATTAAAATGGATCGGGCCACCCTCAGAAAAATTACAGCACTGCAACTGCAAACTTAATAAACACATGTTCTCAATCTTAAGCTAACACATTCGCCATTGTGCAGAATCTGTCACACAGGTAATGAAACAGCTTTTCATATTATCTGCTGATGTGATAGGTTTGCAGAACTGAGTTTCATAGTCCCAGGCAATGTGACCTGATCGATTCAACTAACCTACTGAGATTGTTAGAATCTACAAAAAATTAGGCTGTAGACAACCAATATTTTATGGTGCACTACAGGCCCAATGACTGTAGTGCGAATAGTCCCTTTCCCCTCCCACCAAAAAAAAGTTATATAACAGGTTTTATAAAAGTTGTATAACATTGTTATAAAATCACAAGAAAAATGATATATAAAAAAGTTTTATAACATGGCTGTGTAACTTATTTATGATTATATAACAATTTGCATGCTAGCCAGCGGAGTGGCAGTTACATCAAAGGATGTATTACAACAATACTGTCCACATCTCTCTCTAAAATCGTTCATGGGCCTGTCTGGTATTCGATTGTTTATTCAATTTACATTGGTTTGTCCATTTCTGTCGAGTAATCTGGTCAGACCAAAAGAGGATAGAGTTCATAGAGTTATTTCATGTGGAAAAATTGGAGTGAGATCTTACAGGTATCAATTTTAAAGACAGGGACAAGAAGCCAATGGTAGAGATGAATCTTTTCTTTGCGCCATTACGAGAACTGAGAACTGATCATATATCTACTTATTCACCCTTTTGTTGTTACTTCGTTATAACATTAAATTTCTCTTGCTCTTTTCATTAAGGTATACAATAGGCTTCTATTACAAAATATTGAAAAGTTATTTAACAAAATTGTTATAAAACAATCACCCAGCTTATGAGACCTAGTATTGCCACAGTTGGAGCGAAAATTGTCTAATTTGGCACTTTGAAACCTCTGCCAAACTTCTGTGAGTAGATGTTCATGGAAATGTTCCATCCATTTATCTATATTTCCATTTATAGGAAAGCTGAATAATTATTAATGAATTTGGGCATACCATGCGTATTCTATAAAAAGAATATTTGTTTATATTTATCATTGCCATGGTTCAAGTAATGGTCAATCTATTAATTGTACAACACTAGACCCTTGAGTGTTTATAGTTGAAATAACTCTTTTTGAAAATTTCTTTTTTTATTTATTTTCTTTTTTTAATGTTACATACTATTAAAAAAGTATAAGTTCATCTTTTGTTGCAGGGCTCAAAGCAATAATGTTAAATACTTTTTTTTTTATAGAACGATATAATATCATTAATCGTATGATATCGTTAATTTTTTATTTGTTTACTTTCACTTATATATATTTCCACATAAAATTTCATTGGTTTGTATTGATATTTTATTTTTTGTTTATTCTGTTTACCATCTTTAAATAATCTTGAAATCTTTAACACAAACGAAAAGAAACCAAAATGGTAACTGCAATAAAAGTTAAATACCAATATAAAAGGTAGGAGAAAAATAAATAAAAACTAACCTCGATAGTAATTAATCGTAGTTATCAACTTGTTATCTATAATCATTAACACGGATGAAAGAAGGCAAAATTTTGAAAACTGTACTACTGTAGGGATGTTTAAAAAATAATTTTATATAATACGTTAAAGAAGCAATTTTTACCAATTTAATGGATAAAAAGTAAAGTTGAATTTCATATAATTCACAAAAAAAATTACCCACGCAAAATAAAACAGATTTAACTCTGCAAAAGCAACACATCAAATTAAATAAAAAGCAAATAAACTAGTTAATAAGAAATGGCTTGCAGGCTTACCCGACTCCCAGCCGTCATCATCTTCATCAGCGGTTGATGACTCAGTCGTGTCATCTGAAGACTCTGAAGGAGTTTCACGAGAAATCCCAGGTCCTCTCCTGGTCCAAAGAGCACCAACTCGACTCATTACCACACTTACCTAATTAGATAGAATATTCACTATATTATTTTAATGTTTTAAAGATTATGTTTATAATAAACTACTATACACTAACTCAGCTACCTTTTCTAAACAGGTAGTGAAACTGTAATTGAGTATTTTATTTTTTAATTGACAAAAATAAAAATAAAAGATAATTAAAAAAAAAATAAAAGTACTCGTCTAATCTTTTAACCCCTATAAGTCAGGAACTCAACCTCCTATTTTTCACATTTGATGGTTTTACTAGGGATGTTTCTTTTATATACTTCACTGTACGTAAGCATTGTAACAGGTTATTTTATGCATCAATCAAAACTCATTTAAATCAGATAGATAGAATTTCAATAAAAAACCGCTGCAAATTATTACACAATGGTTTATCATTTCCATATAATTATACATCTTTCCTTATCGCTCTAGGTTAAAGTCCAATAAAAAATATGTTTGTTATAACTTTACTAATATTACTCCAATTCAGATTTTTTTTTTTTAGGATTAGCTTTATGGACAATTACATTATGTTTCAAATGAAAGAATCTGGAAACTAAACAAAGGTGAACCAGTTTTCATAGAAAGTGCAGAATACTTTATAAGCCATGTCTACAAAGTTCGATATGCTATATTTCTGCTAATACTGGTCAGATTTCAATTATTTTTTTTGGTTGGTTTTACAGGGAACTTAATTATGTAATTTAATTAAAACTAAAATAAAAAAAAATAGGATTCTAAGTATTTTGAAAAATAAAACCTCAAATTTAGAGGAGAAGGGAGATTAAACTTTTTTTTTTCTTGGTTACAAAAAAAAAAAACCAAAATCATTTTCTTTTGTTTAATGCCTTGGAAAACTGATTCCAAAACACTTTGCATTTTTCCTCAATTTTCATATATGGCAAAGTTATGGCATATAAAATCTCTAATCATTTTATTCAAGATGGTTGATTAATAATAATAAAATTAAGAAAATACAGTCGAACCTCTATAAATCGAAAACCTGTACATATTGAACTTTTTTAAGGAACCTTGAATTTGTATTATAAAAAAATATTCTGTATATCGAATAAAATTTCTATATATTGAACAAAAATTTCCAATTTAAAAAAATATAAAATGCTATTATCATCACAAAGAGCCTTTAGTTTACGTACATAAGAATAGGTAATAATTAAATAAGAAAAAAAATGTTCCACTGGTTTACAAAGCAATAGAAATTCAGGGAAGATCTTATTTCAAAAGAAGCACAGGAGTACCTAAATTCTCTGAATCTATTTCCTAACAGAATGAACTTTATATTTTTCATTTTTTCATTCATGATATTCAGTTTAAGTTTGCCTTTCTTATTGTGAACATTGCTCCTAAACATGACTTCGGTGAAGAATTATACAAAAATAGACATTTGAAGTTATCTTGCGCGAAAACAAAAATATATCATTTTGTATGTATGTTTGCATATTTTTAATATTTGCTAAGCAATGTCCTTATTAAATTATAAATGTACATTTGAGAAAAATCTGCAATCATAGATGTAATTTGTACAATGTTTCAAATAGCTGTTATCGATCATTCAGTTTAGTTTTTCTTCAACCTTAAAAAATTGCCTTTGTTACATCATTGACCCTAAAAAATTGCCTTTGGTACTTCTTTAACCCCTAAAGAATAACTGTAATTGTTTTTAGCCTGACTATTGCTATCTTTCTATATATAGAACTTTTTTCAAGGAACCTTTATATTCGATATATAGAGGTTCGACTGCTTATCTATTACAAACTAAGGAAGCTTTATATTCGATATATAGAGGTTCGACTGCTTATCTATTACAAACTAAGGAAGCTTTATATTCGATATATAGAGGTTCGACTGCTTATCTATTACAAACTAAGGAAACTTTATATTCGATATATAGAGGTTCGACTGTATCATTAATAACAAACTAAGGAAACACCACATTGATATTGATAGCTACTTTCTATTGCATCAAAAATTCCTGATGGTAGACAAAATTGATTCAAACCTGCTGTATTAATTCATAATCCTATACCAAATCACTTCAACAAGAAAATAATCAAGATGGCCAAAATTTTGCTGAAGTAAATTCCTTCTCAGATAAAAAATAAATAAATGACCTCTTATTTCTTTCTCATGGGTATTGTAGATTCAAGGCCGTACTTTCTCATGGGTATTGTAGATTCAAGGCCGTACTTCTAATTCCATTTATTAACTTGCATTGCTTATTTGTTGCACTACCATTCAGGTCTATTAAAAATATAAGACTTTATTGATTGTCAACAACTGCACAATTTTTCATCAAACGATACTCCTATTTATTGATTGATTGATATTAGACATTCAAAATAAAGAAACAGTACATCAAAAACATTAAATAAGTGTAACCTTTTGAGCAAGTTTAAGAAATAATGTAGAGCCAATCAAAATCAAGATATCTGATTTTATTGGCACTATGTCGATTGTTGATAATGCCGAACCCATGACTATAAGAATAACCAAAGAATATAACCTGCAGCACTAACACTTCACCCAGATGTTTTGATTTTAATTTTCTGAAGATTATTTAATAATGACTAATTCTTTAAGTGATAGTGTTATTTTATTTAACAATCTCCACACTACCAATACAGAAACTAGGAACCAGTAGCGCAACCTATAGTAAGATAAAGAAACTGATATAGCCTTTTCAGAGCCAATCTAAGATAAATGCCGTCCGTGGGCTACTAAAAATAATGTACCCCTCTTTGTAAGATATGCATACATTTAATATTTTCTATTTCATTTAGAACAAATTATTTGTTTATTTTTGTGATGAAAAGAATTTCAATAAAAATAGTTAAATAATTAAATTATTAATAATAACACAAAAACCTAAACCTGCTCCCAAAAAGTTTGCGCCCCAGGGCTATAGCCAATTTATCCCTGTGGTAAGGGTGGCATTGAACCTTTTCTAGAACCACAAGAT
This sequence comes from Rhaphigaster nebulosa, assembly GCA_948150685.1. Classification (NCBI taxonomy): domain Eukaryota; kingdom Metazoa; phylum Arthropoda; class Insecta; order Hemiptera; family Pentatomidae; genus Rhaphigaster; species Rhaphigaster nebulosa. The sequence continues at coordinate 158,214,455 of OX411309.1, read as the reverse complement.
TAGACAAGTACCCAAATAATGAAAAAATTTCAACACCAATTTTTTAATGGAAGTCAGACAAAACGTAATACACGTATTTTTTATTAATAATTAGGATGCTTATTATGAGGTTAATAAGCAACGGAAATTCACAGTTTATTTTTTAACTCGAGAACTGTCTATAGAGCAAAAACTTGTATAGCTAATTAAAATGTAAAATTATTTGATATTTCTCAAACAAAGATGGAAGAGAGTTAAGAAATTAGATTTAACTAATGAGGTAAAAGAAACATCAACATAAATATATATATATATATATATATATATATATATATATATATATATATATATATATATATATATATTTTCTGTTGGCACTGTAGACCGTGGAGACCCTAGCCGGCGCGATGTGGTATTTATACACAGGAGACCACAACGCGATTCTCAATTTTAGGTACACGGGGTAGTAGGTTCATCACTCCTACGCCCGGCCTTTTTTTGTGAGTTGCTAGGCTGACGGGCCTCACATACCCAGGAGGGGGGGCGGGATAAATTGCTTGAATTATTTAATTTGATTAAATAAAATTCATGCCGGTGCCGGGATTCGAACTCACAACCTTTGGGTTTGTGAGTGTGTTAACCCGCTCAGCCACCCCGCTCCCCTTATATAAATATTTATATATATAAATATTTATATATATATATATATATATATATATATATATATATATATATATATATATATAGGGGTCGGGGTGGCCGAGCGGGTTAGCACGCTTGCAAAAGTGCACCTACTCACCAACCAATGTCTGTAAGAACATCACATCGCGCGGCCAAAGATCTACTAGGTCTATAGAGCCAACCGAAAAAAAAAAAATTTATATATATATAAAATTTGCGCATCACACAACTTGCCTTCAATGTATAATAATAATTTTTAAAGAGCTCACATAACTTTCCCTTACCAATCTATAATAATAATTTTTAAAGAGCTCACATAAGCAATACTCGAAATAAACTCAGCAGAATGCACTTATTCAGGACTTTTCTCACAATAGTATAATAAATTAGTTTTTAAATAGCTTTATTACTACAATTCTGTACACTAAATTTTTTGGCTTGTCAAGCTGAAAATATATTTTAAAAGTTTCGATTTAGTTTCCATGGAATCATTTAGTTTCCATTAAATAATATAAAAGTAGAAATAATTAAGTTAATTTCTACTTTTATGTTATTACAATAAATTGTTACAGAGCGTTTTGTTAACAACAGGTTGGCAGCTTAGTGGGAAGAGGTTTGGTCGCATTCGTCTACTTCCGCAAGCGCTCGGTTTTCCCCCTAAGGTCTAGTAGTTCTTATGACATACAATATATCTTTCTTAATACAGGCCCGATTTAAATAATTGTTTTTTGGGGAATTTAATTACCTTTCAAATGATAATAAACAAAATTTATCATAAAATGCTCACTTTTTGAATTATGCGCAAATAAGTATTTTCTCGTTGATATATTACATACATGAAAAGTTAACTAGCTTTAAGAAGAATATATTGGGCAAGTTTCATCAAAATCGTCAGAGCCATTTATGAGAAAATTGTAAAATCCATGATATAATTACCACTTCCGGTTAGTCCGATGCGCTATATCTTTGCTATTACAAGTCCGATTTTGATGATTTTTTTTTTAAATAATTTAATTACCTTTCATACATGTCCAGACATAATTTACCATGAAATGCATACTTTTTAAGTTATGCACAAATAAAATATTCTTTTCATTATAACTTTTTTCCCTGCATTTCCTGGGTGATATACAACATATATGAAAAGTTAAAAGCCTTTGTGAAGAATAATTTAGACAAGTCTCATCAGAATCATTAGAGCCATTTTCGAGAAAATTGTAATGAAGTGTAAAATCGATTATATAAAGTGGCAATTCCGGTTAGTGCCGGTTTTGATGAAAAATTTGCTGTAATATCACATGCATGTGCCTATCTTAAATACGTGATTTCGGTATCGTACAACTTTTCATTTTTGAGCTAGACTGTTCACATACACACAGACCATTTTACATTCGAGGAGACTTGGTTATTTGGACTCGGGGGACCTAAAAACATGTATTTCCTTTGAAAACTCGAATTCGAAAATTTTCACAATCGCAATACTTCCCCTTACTATATACCTCATATATAGGTAAGGGTAAATAATATATATATATATATATATATATAATCAATTTAAAAAATATATAATTTAGAGATTAGGTGTGCTCCAGAAGAGTCTCCCAATACCAGAATTGATCCACACTTGATATAAAATAGAAAATAAACTCCATGCCATGGGTAGAATCAAACCGGGACCTAGTAATTTAGAATTCAGTGTCTGTTTACAACAACAATTTCTCAATCGCTGTTATTATTTGTTTGATTTTTTTTTAAATTTTTGTACTTTATTCTCAATTTTTTTTATCTCTGCTTCGTTTGCTAATTTACAGATTGTGCATTAACTATAAACTAATTAGTAATAAAAGCATTTCTTAGCCTATTATGTTTTGTGACAAATGGCACAAAATTTGTTTAAAATTAATAAAGGGTTTCTCCTACCGAGAAAAAAAAGCTACTCTAATGTACTTACTTTAACAATAACGTTAAAGGTAAATGAACCAAAATTAACATGAAAATACAAAATCTATAAAACATATTGAATAGGTATTATTTCACTAAAATTGATTAACTTGAGAAAGATATAATCCCTTAAATTATTAAATTCCTTGTTTGTCAAAGTGAAAAAAATGATAGCAGTCATGTCTTAATTTATCTTGAAAACTTATTCTCTCCCCTTCCCCTCCCCCCATCACCAAAAACTTCTATTGTGAAAAAAGAGATCAATTAATAATCAAGGGTGATGATCTTACTATCAAAAATATGAATTAAAAAAAAAAACAAACACAATTTTCAAAATAAAAAATAAAAAATTCATTCTATATAAATTACCTTTATATCTTAAACAAAAAGAAAAGAAAAAAAAGTTAGCAACCTAGAATGTTTCTGTTTCCACACGGCACCAACCAACCAAAGTGGCCAATTACTTTGTTGCCCATGCTTCACCTAGGTATACCCTAAAAGTTGTCATTCATTAATAACTCCACTTACAAATGTTTTTATAACTTAAGTTATACCACAAAGAAGAATCTATTTTTAAAAATATGAATACCGTCAAAATAAAGTTTTACATTGTGCAATTGATTAATATAGTAAAGAAACAAAAAAAGTTAAATCGAAAGTGGAAGATAAAATTAGAACCTCAACAATTTGATATGCTCAATAACTCCCAAGAGTTGATTTGCTTTCATAATATGAATACCGTCAAAATAAAGTTTTACATTGTGCAATTGATTAATATAGTAAAGAAACAAAAAAAGTTAAATCGAAAGTGGAAGATAAAATTAGAACCTCAACAATTTGATATGCTCAATAACTCCCAAGAGTTGATTTGCTTTCATAAGCACGAGAAAGAAACAAATAGTACCTAATAAAAATATCATTAAAATTATGGGATTAAAGAAGCATTAATCTTATCACAAAGCTGGGGGAACCAACTATACCTAGGAATTGAAAAATAAAACGCATTATATACCCTAAAATCCGATGGATAAACTTTGTTTCCTTTGTCTTTATGAGCATCGTCCAGATCCCATTTATCAATCCTTAATATTAAAGGGAGGCCTTCAGTTTCTAAGTTCACCAATGAGTTCGCCCTGGAAATTAATTACATGTGTTATTATTTTTTTCAAAGTTTCCCTTAAAAAACAATAAATAAATAAAATGAGAGGTGCATAACTCTATCTCCCTCCTACCATATTGTAATTGCTATTACCTGCAAGTTAAAGCTTTACAGTATACATACAAAAAAGTGTGTATTCAGGAAAAGTGTGTAGTCATTAAGGAAAAGCCATAGTAAAAATATATTTGTTTAAATTTGCTCTTATTCATAGTTCATATGAAAATTACTGAGATGAATCAAATCAAGGAAATTACCAACTCAATTTAATTTTTTTCAGAAACCTTGAAATTTGATTAATAAAATTTCTTTATATCCAAAAAAAGATCATGTTTTATAAAATTAAATATGCAGGTACGTAAATTAATAAATATTTTAATAAGAAAACAAAAGTAAAAAAACAAAATCCAGAAAACAAGCAAAGGTTATTTTAAGCCAAAACATACAACTATACAATTTAAAAACAAGAATATCAACTTTATTTTGAGAACCATAAACAATTGATATAATTTCCTCAAAATTAACATTTAAGGTAGCCTCACTGGGACTGACTCAAAATCAATATTTAAGGTAGCCTCACTGGGACTGGCTCAAAATCAATATTTAAGGTAACCTCACTGGGACTAGCTCAAAATCAATATTTAAGGTAAACTCACTGGGACTGGCTTCCCCAAAGCGTTGGTTCGGCACAAAACTATGATAACTTGAAACATAATTTTTTTACAGAGGAGTCAATCAAAGCTTGCAAATCTATCTAGTTTTATATTTCTAAATTGAGCATAACAACAGGACCCTATAGTTATGCTTAATATAGAAGTATGAAAACTAGATTTACAATGCTGTAATGGGCTCCCTAGTAAAGAAATCAATTTTCGACTTTTCATAGTCTTGTTACAAACTGACGATATATAGATTAGTTGTACCTCACAAATATACGATAAATATGTGATTGTTTAACTTAAATTATTTATGTACTAAGTACATAAGTAGGTAAATGATGAAACATTGCAATTCATCAATACACTAATTAAAATAAAAGAATATTTAAAGTATAGAGGTTGGACAATAACAACCATTCACAAATAACAGGGCTGTAGAAAATTTCAACTATTGAAATCTATTCAAAATGCTAGTTTGTAAGAGAAGTAGGTTTTCAGGTAAACACTCAGATTGTGATTGCTAATCACAATGGAAATTTGTTACATATTCTTTCTTTTTTTTTTTGGTCATTTAATGCCTCTAATAAATCTTTTTCACTTTTATATCGAAATTACAAGACCTCTCGTATAGTGGGTATAGTGGACCTGGGCTACAGTGGGTAGCATGTATTCATTAAACTGAATGACTTAACAACTTTTTGTAAGATAAAAATTTCTAAAAACTGTATGAAAACTTCCTCTTTTTATGAACTCTGTTAAAAATAAAATATACCAGAATATATGAATCATTAAAATTATATAAAAATGATTAGCCATCATAGGATTCATAGTAATAAAAACATAAAAGGATCATCTTATAAATTGACTTAATGTTTATAATCCTTTATTAGAACCATAATAACCATAATGTTCTTGTATTATGTCCAAAAGTAACTGGATTATAACACTTGTCTCAAAATTGAATTTTATTCTTATTATAAATATAAGCTTTAAAATAATGATTATGACTGCTTTCGAAGGACTCAGGCGGGTTTTGTTTACATTGATCAATGCAAAAAGAAGTTACCAAAGTCCATCATTAAGATGAAATAATCAATTAATCATTTTGAAAAAAATTCTCTTGGAGGGTGATGATGTAGCTAGAATGATGTACATGTCATATATCGAACATATACATAAACATTTATAATCATTAATTTTTAAATATTTATGAATATAAGCAAGCTCTGTAGAGTTATTCCAAGCAATATTATAAGGCTGTGCACATATTACTTTCTCCTTTTTATCAGCTTTAGTTATTTATTTTTCGGCCTCTAATTTTTGTCTAAATTATTACTTAATACTTGAAAAATATAACTAGAAGAAAATTCTTGCACAAACCTTGGCTTGTAGAGCTGATGAGAATTAGAAGTCCGCTGCTCTACACAGCTGAGGGAACGTTCTGGCATAACCTCATTACATTCAGAGTTACCATTTTCACCTCCTTTAAATTCTTCCCGGACAAAGAAAGTGTTAAACCAAAAGTGAAACATTTTCTCCTTCATGAAAAAGAAAAAGTAACTATCATTATCAGAATCCTTATTAAATCACCTAAATTTCATAATGAAGAGTAAGACTCATTATAGTTATTTCATAATTACAAGTTCAGCTACAAATTCACTAATCTTTAAATTCAAAGTTAAAATTTTTAGATAATTTTTCTTTTTTTCTTTTTATATATTTTTATTTAAATTTTTTTTTTTTTCTTCATTCCAATGCCAACTAGAACAAATACATGAGATCCTCTAGAAACGAAAGACAAAATTTCTCTTATACTGAAGTTTGTGGTCAGACTTTCGATAATGTAGAAAATATCTAGGATCAATTGCCACAGCGAAAAATAATTAAGGTTGGTAGTACGGGTTGCATGAACTCCAGAAGGCACTTTGTTTATAAAATATTTCCTGCAAAACCAAGTTAATAATATATCGGACAATCATCCGACTAGTCGTGATATCCGGCATCGAAACGTCGTTCCTAACACAACAAATGCGTGGAAAAGGAAGGTCCTGAATGATATATGAGGAACTTAATGAATCAAAATAATTGTGATCCAGAAAAAATCAAGAGTTAATAGATATTTATGGTGAACCAGATACTGTGGTATTCATCAAGATGGCAAGAATATCACGGGACTGATAAATTATTTTTGTTTTATTGAAAACTAGTTTCGAATGTTATACATTCATCTTCAGTTCTAAAAACACAAAAAATTCAAAAATAAGCAATTCAAAATATAGTTTAGTATTATTATACATATTATAATAAAACATCAGTATTATAAAACATTTATGAATTATGAATTTAATTAAGACAAGAAATCAAATACATGTTGGTACTCACCATGGTTTAAATGGATTATATCCAACAGAAAAGATTGTACTGGTTTCTTCTCGCATTGAACTAATAATGAAAGAAACGTAGGTAGGATGTTTATAGGTAAACGGTTTAAGGGTCGGTGTTTTTCCAGTAATGTTGAGTAATTGGTTTTTCTTTTATAGATGGGAATAAATTTAACATTGGATTATTGGAGATATTTATTTGGTCATTTAAACAAAAATCTGGATTGTATTTGAAGGATTTTATTATTTCAAGTACTTCGTATATATTTAATTTGAGGCTGTTTTCAATGTGTATTAATTTAACTCCTGAGTCTTTGATAAATTTATGGGTTTTTTCATTTAAATGAATTGCAAAGTTGGAATTCTCTGTCTTACTATTATATGCACGTAAATGTTCCTTTAATCTCTGATTTAGCGATCTTCCAGTTTTTCTCGTGTATTTGTTTGGCTGCACAATCATTACAATTTAGTTCATATACTCCGCTTTTTTGGAAAGGGTCTATTTTTTCTTTAGGAGAAGAGAAATATGAAGATAGGATTTTTTCTATTTTGAATGCAGGGTTTAATCCTAGTTTTTTCAATTCAATTCCGACTTTGGTAGATATAGGGCCATAATATGGAATCAAAATATAATGTTTCAGGATGGGCCTATCTTCGCGGCTTGTCGAATAGATATCATTAATTGTCTTTTTTTGTATTTGTTTTTTTAAATGATTGATAGTGGTTTTTATTGCACCCGTTATTTTTTAAAAACTATTGAAACTAGTTATCAATAAAACAAAATTATAGAAGTGGCAAATAATTTATCAATCCCTAATTAGACTGATCCTTCTATACCATCATGCGGATGTCAACTAATAATATCATGACTCGACCATGTGGAAAGAATGCCAGAGGAACACCTACCATGATTGCCGGACTGCCGGGAAGACCTCGCCTGAGATGGCTTTATCACGTGTACGTAGATCTCTGGCGGAAAGGGGTAAGGAGATGAAAAAAACAAGCAAATGACAGAAATGAGTGGACGAGGATAAAGAGTCAGAGACCAAATCCCTAAAGGGGCTGGTGAACCAATGTATAAATAGATAAACTATAAGTCATAAGCAATTTCTTTGAATCCACATCATTTATTCTTGGTTGTGCTGCTGAGGTAAGGGACAGAAAACATGTAAAGTCATTTAAGTGATAATAGTAAGCATCCATTAAGTAAGACTAATAATAATTTTCATCAATTTAAATTAATATAGATCCTATCCTAATGAAACTATTAAGAGGGATTTGAGAACAGAACCATAAACTAAGTTCTCAGAACAAACTATCTAACAATAAGTTGAAAATAAAAAATTAAGAACTGCTCGATAATTTATTATCATAATATATTAATTACGGTATAGATACCTTTCTTATCATTTTTTGCTTGCTAAAGAACTCCACTTTAATATCTCCTTGTACTGGAGGTACTTCCAATTTTATTGAAATATAAGAACCTCCTTTTTTAACCTCGTACTGTTCAGAAGTAAAGACTTTGTCTTTTCCTTCAGAGATAACAAACATGACACCTGAAAACCACAGAATTATAATTATAACAAAATCACAAATCAAATACTAAATACTGTATAATGTAACAAACATAAGTCAAACATTTTAAAAACATATAATTATTAAAAGTTTAATCACTAGAGGTTTATTGAACGCTACACTACCGCTCATGGAAGTAGAGACACCTTTAAAAATTCAGTTACACAATGAATAACTATATTTTCACAATAAATGTTATACTGAACCTTTACTAGCTCATTACACCATATTATTGTTTTGAAAGAAAAGAAAACTGCCACTTTCATAGCTTTTCATCATGAGGATTAGTTGGGCCAACAACTGCAATAAAACTAAATCGTAATCCTTTTACATACTATAGTGTAGGGATCGACGATGTAGAAATTTTAGCTCAGACCGATATTTCAAAGGCAGATACAAAGATATGTCGGACGCTCGTTTCTTTCCTTTGTGGTAAAAGAAGAGCAGGAAACCGTTGCTGGTAACAGCAGCTATAAGTTTTAAGTGTATCGGCTCACTTCTGGAGTAATGTCGAGCATGGTGTGGTCATTTTTTTTAGTAGATTACGAATACCAAAATCCTGAAATCGAAATCTGTTGCTTTGTTATGTTTTTTGTCAATATAAAATGTAAAAAAAGTAATTATTTTAGTTTTTCAAACTTTTTCATTTTATGCACATTAGAAATATTTATGCATTAACAAACTTGTACATTTATGCACAACTTTTATAAAAAAAGTTAGTAAGTTGTGAAAGTTGTTCAACTTAAGGTTACATACAAAAAAGGTACAATTACATTTTAAGCTAAAACTCAAGAATTTTTTTTTTAGGTAATCTAAAGATGAACAATTTTCGTAGTAAACTTTTATTGACAAAATGCATATTCCCTAAGATAACAACACTCCCTTATAGCAGGTTTTAACTTGAAATACAGAAACTAATGTTGAACTAGCAGCCTAGGATACATTGGAATGGAGGGGTAATCCGAGCTAGCTTATCAGCTGTAGTAAGTAATTACCTGCTTTCTATCAATTTATTAATGAATTGAAAATGTCAATAATTGATTTATAATAATTATTGATACATTATTAGCAAATATCAAAACTAAATATTAATGATTATTACCGGTCTCTGACAATTTATAATTATTTTTATTTACTCTGATATTAATTATAGTAATACCTAAAAAATAAATAGTTATTACAACAATAACCTTGCTCCTTTCTATAAACTTTAGTTTATAATGAAGTTTTAGTTTTAATGAACTGAAAATAACAGTAATTTCTTTTTATCAATAATTACAATGTTCATACTTTTTTACTTAATTCAAAATGACTAAGAAATATTTGAACAAGAGTACAAACTAGGGATGTTGATATGTATATATGTGTGTGTGTGTGTGTGTGTGTGTGTATATATATATATATATATATATATATATATATATATATATATATATATATATATATTAATATAGTAATATATATATTGGCTATTAAATAACGAGACTGACGTTGCAATAAAATTTATTTTTATTTTATACATAATTACTTACTATCATCTTCAATATACACCCCTTCTCTATCCCTACAACGCTCCATGCGAATTTTCCATTGTTGGAAACAGTGCTGGAAGTCATCTTCTGTCAGCTCCTTCAGGACGCGTGACGCTTTCTCTTTTACAGCTTCCACGGACTCAAATCTCATCCCTTTTAATGAAGATTTCACCTTAGGGAACAGATATAAGTCACATGGTGCAAGATCTGCTGAATAAGGTGGATGTTCTAACACTGGGATGCTGTACTGGGCTAGGAACCTCTTGACAGATAACGCGGAATGAGCTGGTGCATTGTCTTGGTGGAGAACCCATGATTTGTCCTTCCACATTTCGGGTCGTTTTTTTCCTTACTCTTTCATGTAGTTTTGTAAGTACCTCAAGGTAGTAGTATTGATTAATAGTTTGATCTTAAAACGACCCGAAATGTGGAAGGATAAATCATGGGTTCTCTCTCCACCAGGACAATGCACCAGCTCATTCCGCGTTATCTGTCAAGAGGTTCCTAGCCCAGTACAGTATCCCAGTGTTAGAACATCCACCTTATTCACCAGATCTTGCACCATGTGACTTATATCTGTTCCCTAAGGTGAAATCTTCATTAAAAGGGACGAGATTTGAGTCCGTGGAAGCTGTAAAAGAGAAAGCGGCACGCGTCCTAAAGGAGCTGACAGAAGATGACTTCCAGCACTGTTTCCAACAATGGAAAATTCGCATGGAGCGTTGTAGGGATAGAGAAGGGGTGTATATTGAAGATGATAGTAAGTAATTATGTATAAAATAACAATAAATTTTATTGCAACGTCAGTCTCGTTATTTAATAGCCACACCTCGTATATATCAATATTTTTTAAATTAAAATTTGAGTATCGAAAACCGATATTTTTTCAAATAAAAAAATTCTTCAAGGACAGCACCCAAAAAACCCAGCAAAACAAATAACCAAAATAAAACTAGTGGTGTGGTGTGTTTCTTTTACTATTTATAGTAGCTTTGTTCTAGATATTGAATATCGGATGCAAAATATCAATATTGATATTGACATCCTTATCAGTTAGCATTTCAATAATTCAAACTAACAATATTTTAAAATGTCCTTAATGTTTTAATAAAAAAACAAAAAAAGTCTGAACGAATTGGAGGAAGATTAGGAGATAACCAGTTTCTTCTGGTTATGGCTAAAACATAATAAAAACAATATCATGATGATACAGGCAAAAAAATATCGATATTTCAAATATCGTCAATTTTGGTTTATTATTTGCAATAATTTAAAATCGACCAAGAAATTTTTTTTTTAACCCCCTCTCAAAATGTCGTCCATCTGCGGCTTTTCTCTGAGCCTACTGAACTGATTTTCTTGAGATTTGGCACCAAAACTCGATATTATAGAAACAATATCTTAATTATATCGGTACAGAATTATCACAGGTCACACCAGGATGATCCTCGAAACTCTACATTACCATCTGTCCTTTTGTTTCAAAATGGTGGCCAATTAGAAATTTTATAAGCCCATAACTCGGCCATTTATAAAGATAAAGGGGAAATATAAGGTGTTTTTGAATCAGCATACCAAGGCTTTAAAAAAAAAAAATGTAAACAACGAAAAAATCTATATAAATGCATTTGGTTAATTATTTTCAACTATAGACTTTGTAATCCACCAAGAAAATAAAAATTTCAACCCTCCTCAAAATTTGAGGTTTTACGTTTCAAGATACGTAGAATCCAAATATCGAAAAAAAATCCGTTGGTTCAAAATTTTTTCTTCTATTTGATTTTTGTTAAGATCAATCGAAAGGTGATAAAATTTCCTTTAAAATAAAAAATCATTAAAATCGGACCTGTATTAGCTGAGATATAGCGTAACTAGCGTAGATTAATTAACTAATAAACTAATAAATAAGCGTAGACTAATAACTAGCGTAGACTAATTCTCCCGGGACTACTGGTCTGCGTGGCCCTAGGCCTTCTGGCTTATCTGACTGTGGGCTCCTGCCTAACCATCTCAGCCCAATTGCTTTGATACAGTTTCTTCTTAACACTCTCAGGTTGGCACTCTCACCGAATCTTGGGACAAGCTTCAAATTTCTGCTTCATAGGCTACTACTGCTTAACTTCTTTGCTGAACTTGGTAATTATCTTTTATCGAGTATTCTGCTCATTTGAAAGATATTCTAATTATTTGAACTGTAAACCAAAGCGATATGTAAAGTCCTGTGAATGGGTAGACCAGATTTTTTTTAAATATTACTATTTGGAAACAACAAACCATTACATAATAATTGGCAGCGTTTTTTTTTTTGTTATTAAATTATAAAAAACTTCTTAACGAATCAGGAGATTAAAAATATTATATATAGTAATATCTTATATAAATTTTTTTTATACAAACAATATCTCAATTATATTGATATTATAAATATTGAAATATTGATATTATAAAAACAATATCTTAATTATATTGTCCCAGAAATATCAATGCTATAAAAACACTGTCGCAATTATATAGGCACAGAAATCTATATATTATTCAAACAATATTTCAATTATATCAGCACAGAAATATAGATATTATAAAAACATTATCTTAATTATATCAGCACAGAAATATCGATATTATAGAAACAATAGTCTTAATTATATCGGTACAGAATTATCGATATTATATAAACAATATCTCAATAACATAGCCCCAGAAATATTAGGGGAGTTATGTCCCCCTGTCTTAGAGGGATATAATCCTAGAATAAAGTTTTTAATTGTAGAATACATTTAATAGGAGGAAATTGATATCAGCTTCAGTTATGGAGGATGGAGATTCGATTCACCCATTTAGGGCAATACAAGCGATTTTGATGAGACCAGATACTCATGCTTCTTATATGCCTTGTAACAGCATTTGTTTTTTATTCTATAATGGGCTATTCTTTGGTCAGTAGTCATTCTAAACATTATTTAAAGGAAAAAATGTTTAAAAGCTATTTACAATAATTTTTCAATTTTAAATAAAGCGTAACCATTATTATAAATTTTTAAAGATGCATAATAAGTTAATACTTACACCCCTGGGTTCCATTAAAAAGACTAGGAAGCGGCTCAAGGCGTATTTCCCGAATTGTTAACGTAACTGGAGAATAATCTAAACCTTCTTGCACCAAACTTGCATAGTAGTTCACATACCTTCTTTGTGAAGGAATCGTAACTCCCTACATTAGAAAAACGCATCATAATGATTATTATGTTAAATTACTAAATGCTATTATCGTAATATGAAAAAAAAAAAATGAAATGCCTACCTTTGTATCAGTTGTTCTCATATGACCATAATAGTTTAGTGCTTCATTTGCTGTTTCAAAAAGTTTAGCATGAATCATATAACAACAAACCATCACACCTGTCCTACCCTAAGAAAGAAAGAAAGAATTTACACATAATTCTACAAAACAATAAGTTAAAGTTAAGCTTCTCCCTTTTTACAAGATTTTCCAAAAATTTAAAACTTATTATCACAATCTGAATAGTCCATAATTCGTTAGACCAAAGCAAACTAAATGAAGTAAATCCAAATCCCCTCAGATATTTTGTCTGCATCATGGTCATCAGACGGCAATTCCTATTTTAAGTTATCATCATTGGGAATATATATCGATTCAGACTGTAAATGTTCTACTTTAATAAAAAATCCGTATAAAATAGAAAATTTATATATTATAATATATCAGAGATCATGAAGTGAGGTCGTGCTGATCGAGTCTTAAGCCGGCGCGCGCCGTTTCAAATCTCGACCTTCCCACATAAGCACATTATCCGCAAATAAAATAAAAACAAAAAAGATTATGAAATACATAAATAATGTTTTGACAAAACAAAAAGTTTTTGATGATATAATCATATAATCACCCAACCTTAGGTTTTTGGTGGGAAATAATTTATAAAGTTTTGCTCTTTACATGGTCAGGAATAAGAATCAAAAGAGTTCCTACCTGTCTAAACAAAAAAAAATCTATATAAAAAGTACTATATTAATAATTTGGCTGGTACTTATCAATCTAGAGCAAACAGCATTCAAAGTTGAGAACAGTCTGAAGCGCATAGCTAAAAATTGTTCTAATATGGCTTATCAAGGCAAATATCTGAAAATTCGTTGGTTTTAGAATTAGGCCACCGTTTACGGAGTGGAATGGAGTTGAGTTGAGCGGATTTGAGCTGAGTTGAATCTAAGCCATACTGAGCTGTTGGATATGGCAGGGCAAAATGAATGACCCACCCATATTTGGCAATTTAATTATATCATTTAATTAATCACCATTAATATTATCATTTAATTAATTACCATTACATTATCATTAAATCAATTACCATTATATTATCATTAAATTAATTACCATTAAATTATTTTTTTAAATAGGAAAGTGCATGATTAAAACAAAAACCAAATTAAAAACTGGTTAATTATTTTTTTATTTGCTATACGCATTATTTTTAAAACAGATTTTAAATTTTTCATCATTATACTAGTATATTATAAACAAGTTAGATATTTGTCATCATTATACTAGTATATTATAAACAAGTTAGATATTTTCATCATTATACTAGTATATTATAAACAAGTTAGATATTTTCATCATTATATATACTAGTATATCTATATTATAAACAAGTTAGATATTTCATCATTATACTAGTATATTATAAACAAGTTAGATATTTGTCATCATTATATATACTAGTATATCTATATTATAAAGAAGTTAGATATTTTCATCATTATATATACTATAATATCTATATTATAAAGAAGTTAGATATTTTGTTGTAACAATCAGTTGAATATGTTTATATAGCAATAATAACATAATTATTTAAAAGAAATTCTCACTGGGCCCTGACTAGAACATTGTTCGTAGAATTGAAAGATTCTCTTTGTTCTAGGAAAATTGGGTGAAACTCTCAATTTCATCCAGTTTCATTCTATACATAGAATATGGCGGTCGTCTCAAATAGAAATAAACTCAGAGTCGGATGATTCTGACAGTGAATTCACATGTTAAAAAAAAAAAATTAAAAAAAAAGGAGGGCTCCCAGTGCATTTTAGGTAAAACTTTGACATGACCAATTTTAAAGAACGTTAAATTTCCTATAACTTGTATTTTTTAAAATTTGGGACAGCTACTGAGATACAGGGCCGTACAAATTTGCTAAATGTCAAGAAAACACAAAAAGTGTTATAAACATCACAGTGGAGTTCAAATTCAAACTTTATTCCCACCTCATTATTAACCTCCTAAAATACAAAATAATATAATAAATGAAGCTATTAAAGTTTTTTCTTATTTTTTTCAACCCCCCTTCCTTCTCCAAAATGAGAGTTTTCTGATTGCACCTAAAGATCTTAAATAAACACACTGGAAAATTCTGAAGCTATTTAATTCATTTTTTATTTATTTAAATTTATTTTTTATTTAAAAGATTTTGTTTCTAATACTTAATATAAGTTACAAGAATGAAGCATCAGGTCACGAGGTTCAATCCAATAATGTCAAATGATTATGAAACTAACAAATAATTATTAAATTTATAAAAATAATGATCAAGAAACAGAAAAGTGAGCACATACCTTTCCAGCTTTGCAATGAACAGCAGCTACATTATTAGAATCTTGTGACAGCCAATTGTGAACATCTTCACAAAATGGTTTAATTACTTCAATTTTAGGAGGATTGTGATCATCGAAAGGATAATTAGCAACCCTTTGCTGAAATTTACTAACATCATAAGATCGCTCGGAACATCTAAGGATTAAAAAAAATGAAATTACAATGAAAAACCAATAATTCCCATATTATCTTTAATAAAGTAATTATTTACCGTTCTTTCGACTAAAATCATGTACCAATCTAATAGAACAAAAGAATAGAATAAAGAATTTATTACACAAATACTCTACGGCTCAGAAGTTTTCTTGAGAAAAATTATCCAACTATAGTTAATCTAAATCTAAATTTTAAACATATTTTTAAAAAAAATGCATTATTGCTTTTACAAGGTATAGTGAACCCTCATTAGATTTGTTAATACTAGGACAAAAATTATGGATCACTTCGGGATATAATTTTAATGAAATAAAATCATAATAAAAGATTTGCCATTTATTTATTTTCTGATAAGACAAAGAAGTAGAACAAAAAAAAATGCATTTAAAACAGAATCCCGCTTATCCAGATCCAGAAGGTAAAACAAAAATTGAAGTTTACACTACAACAGACAATAATGAACTGAATTCTTAGTTCAAATACTTGAGGGCATGACGGCCGAGTATGTTTAGGCGAGGGTTCCACAGTGCCTGGTAAACATTTTTGTTGGTTCGATTCCCACTTACGAGTAATATTTACTTCACGGCAATCCCGTGAAATGAATCGACACTCCCACTCTGGCTAGTACGTAGAGGTGACCTAAAGGTAGCTGTCAGGGATTGACAAAAAGGATCACAAAGCCCATTTGCCGAACTAGTTCTCCCCACCAGTACCAATACCAGTAGTTCAAATACTTACATACGAGAATGGAGGGAAGGCTCCAACAGAAAATTTCAATCTCTATTTTCTAAACAACTGTAATTAGCCTATCAGAGATTATTTAAAAATATCCCAAACAAATTATTGTTATGCCTAAGACGCAATTTACTTTCCTTGACCAATGCATATGCCATTATTATTTGTAGACCACTAAATGCACAAGGCAACGGCAACCTTTTCTCTGGCGTGTTCAACTTTTATAGAGACAAGATGGGAATAGGTAAACACACGTTACGATTAAAATGATATTCCATTAAGTAAGAATGGAATAAAGGGTGACAACTGTAACCCGTCGGAGATTTTAATAAGCACAGGTTGTTCAAAAGTTTAACAATAAAATTTATCTGATAATTGTAAGTATTTAAAATATATCATGAACAATTCAGGAATGTTCAATTTTTTAATATTAAAAAGGAAATGCTCAACTCAAAAACTGAGAACAATGATAACTGCCTTGGAAAAATTGCGACAAATAAGATAATTAATAAAATCATTAACTTTGGTGGTTTTTAATATTCATTAGAAGTATAATTTAAAAAATGAAGAAGATTCTCTAAAAACAAGAAAACCTAATGCTTAAATCACCTGATAAAAATATTTTCTTAACAAGAAAAATATGGTAGTTCAAACCTTGATGCATGAAATTTTCCATTAAAAAAAAATTGGGAAATGTGAATAAATAATATAATGTTCATCCATTTTAAGAAATCCGTAATTAAAATAATAAATAAAGATATTCTTAAGTTAATGTCATATTAATTAATATTTTACAAAATACTCTTTTAAGCCAAAGAAAATCACTTCAATATTGAATTAAATAAAAACAAACTTGTAATTTCCAAATTAATAAAGAACAAAATAACAGTTTTAAATGCAAAACTTCCCTCCCTACCTTAGGTAGTGAGGAAGCAAAACTAAGCGTCTTAATTCAGAAATAAATGTAAAATGCACTAAAATATGCAAATTTCTATAGTCATATTTCAAGTCAGACCAACAATCAAAACATCCTTACATATTCAACAAATCCAAAGAAAACAAAGTAAGTACCACTCACAAATTATAAATTTTATAATGGTCCTTATGTTTAGCTTCAAGAAACTTAACGACATCATCAATATGATTCCTGTAAACACCTTCTAATTTCTCAGCAGGGAACCCCATGGCAATAAGATTGTTCCTTATATCTGAAAATTCACAATAAACTATTTAAAATACATAATTTAAATTGTGATGAACTAGAGCATAATTAATAAACATTCTGAACTAATTTGATCACAATGAATCAAAGAAACTTTCATTATTCAATAAATTACTTATATTTAATTAAATAGATTAAAATAGAAATTCAGTTAAATAATTTTAAAAAAAATTAAAATGAAGAGACATAACATTGGAGTTTTTAAACTAAATAAATTGAATCTTCAAAAATTATAATTACATCAATATTTACTCAAATAACAAGGTAACCTTGGCAAAACAGAGTCATAAATATTTAATAGATTCATACATCACATATCCTTAAAAAGATACTATATTCTGAATAGAGCCCACATTTCATACAGTAAAAAAATTATAAAACATGCAATAAAAACGCCAAAACGTACAAAAATGTGCAACAAAAAATAATTCTTTATTTTTTTTAAGCGACAAAAATTACATTATTAGGTAGGGTAGAAAAATAAATCAATAAAATAAAAAATTTAAAGGAATTTAATTATATGATTTATACAAGAATTTTCACTGAAAATACAAACTTTTTATTTATCTCAGTGTTTTAATAATACATATTATTTTAAAACAATACTAGACACATCGTCCCTACCATGTCCCACTATCGAACGAATTGGCAAAAATGGGATTTTCATATTCGTTACTTTGAAACACTCTACTAGCTGAGGCATGCATTGTGGGAAAGTCTTGAATTACTATGGTTGATGCCTTATGTCTTTTTGAGGTTAGGAATTCAAGACTTTGCCGCAATGAGTGCCTTAACTAGTGCATTTTAAAGTGAAGAATATGAAAATTCCATTTTTGCATATTCAATAGTTGGACATGTTAGGGGAGATATGGAAATATTTTATAATTATTTTTTTTTTATATTTTATAAAATTAAATTTAAAAAAACATAATTTGTTTGGTTTTTAAAAAATAATAGAAATATAAAATATATTAAACTATTTATAAAAGTATATAATTTGTATTAATAATAATAATAATATAATTTGTATAATATAATAATACTAATATAATTTGTATTAGTTAATTTAAATACTAAAAATTAAAATAGTTTATAACATAATTTGGTTTATATTATATGCATAGCAAAGTATTTTTTATTAAGCCATTCCTCGAATTGAAATTTATGACTTAATTACATTTCAAGATTATTCAGAGTAAAACTATGCCGTCTGTCGCCAAGAATGTCTTCTAGCTGGGAAAAGGATCTCTCAACACTTATGTTCGTGATTAAGCAATTTTTGTAGCAATTGTTTATTAGAGTCACAGGTAAGAGGACTGACTCAGGTCCCACCATCTTCAATAAATATGAATGCATTTATTGTCAGATGAATTTTTTTTGTGGATTGATAAAAATTTGTGCATTGACCATCAACCCTTGTCGTTCTCTATCTTTTTTAATTCGTTCCCAACTTTTTCGACAAAGTTAATTTGGGATTTCTGAGTGAAATTTTTTGTCCCGAGTTGCAATATTGCACAAGGCAAACATGCTAAATGTGACTGGATGAATGATAAATCTGTGCTAATTTTAAATCTGATCCCGATATACTTTTTCTCAGAAACTGTGAGAATAAATTGTCTCAATTTCGGCATATTTTCTGCATAAAACATCGCTGCTTCCAGCCATGTTTCCCATCGAGTAATCACACATCTCGTGACTCACTGTGGAGCTTATAAAAATATGTTTTCCAATTATTTAAGAGTTTATAAACATCTGGAAAAATATTGCACACCTTTTCCGGCACTCGGTTTAATTCATGTCCCAAGAAAGTAACATGGACATGTTTGGAAAGAAAATGTTTAATGCTTCACCAGCTTTAATCATGCATCCGTTAACAACAGAAGAACTTTTTCTTGAAATGGTGTGGGGATATCTTTTAAAAATTCGATTATGCTGCTATTGACAGCGGGAGACCATTTCGAAATTAGTCCTCTCGTTATTGAAGATTAGAAGAGGATTAGGTCTTTTTCCAGATAAAGTATCTCAAGTATCAAATTATAATAAATATATAACCCCTTAGAATGTGTGGTCTATCTACCATTTTGTAAATATTATGATCTTGTACTCGTAAATACTGTAATCATAGCACATTTGCAGGGAATTTTTCTCACTCTTAACAATAAACTTAGACTGTGTGTAGCGCTATTGAACATAAAAAGTAGAGATGTGTTAAAAATGGTGGGGATTAACTAGCTTACCACGAATTTAAAGAGAGAAATACAAACTTGAAAATCTTTTGGGAATATCCCAGAAAATTGTATATTATTTAGTGTTTTATAAATAGCCACATATTGCTTCATGCAATTTTCCTTTGTAAGTGTCTTTCAATGTTAGCATTTTTAAACAACTTACAAATAAATTATTTAATTATGGCTAACTATGCAATTTTATGCAGTAAAAACATAAAATGTCCAATTCACAGAAAAAATTTAAAAACGTGCAATTTCATGCAAAATAAAATTTACATATGTTAATCAGAATGCCTTAATTTGTGTAAATAAATTGTTCTTAATGGATTGCAAGCCAAATACAATAGCACATTGATCCAGGCTCTAAATATCAGGCTTCTTTTATGCTTTTGGTTTGTCATTACTTCTTAGAGTAATATCTGGAATTTATTTTTCCAGGCCTTACAAGGGATTTATAATTTTAATTTCAGGTATACAATCAACAACCACAATTGGCTGCATGTGAACCAAGGCTTACACTCATGATTCAATTGGTAAAAACAACTACTAGGCTACAGAATCTGAATTATCTTATAAGAGGGTGTTACAACAAGCACTTTACCCACACAACTAAGAGGTTATTACAAGCACTTTACCCACACAACTAAGAGGTTGTTACAACAAGCACTTTAACCACACAACTAAGAGGTTGTTACAAGCACTTTACCCACACAACTAAAAATCATCCAACAAGTCATGTTACAAACCAAAACCCTTTTACCTTCTATGGTACATATTTGCTAGGCTATCAACATTACCTTACACAAACTCATTTTATTTCCATTAATGTCTTAAAAGAGCAGAAATCATGATTTCTTATCTTTTATCATTAGTGAAATTTACAAACCTACATCGAACTCAAGATTAGTTATAGCACAGAATTGAATAAAAAATAAATAAAAGCTAACAACAATATAAACCGAAGAGTGAAATAAGCTTCAAATAATACTTAAAAGGCAACTGAACATTAAAATTAGTAACATTAAAAAATAAAATAAACAAAGCAAATTCATCATGATTCTAAAATTCAAATGGTATAAATTGTAATAAAGAAATATCCATTTATTAGAAAATACAAAGCAAATTTAGAATGATAATCTTTTTTAAATGTGTGGTAAATTTTTACATACAAGAGTCAATATACTTCTGTGCTTTACTAGAACCAAATTATTATATCACAATTGATCAAAATTGACCGAATTTTATTTGCAGAAATATACTACACAACCTCCCACACTGCTATCCTCTGTCTTATCAATCAACACTACAAACTGCATCCTCACTTTATAACTTAAAACACAAATTACTCAATTGAAAGATAGCGTAAGTCATGTAAACTACAAAAAGGCGAACTACAACATTACTGGCACAAATTGAATAATTTAAATATATTAAACATTCTCACTGTTATTTATTTATGCACTGTTTTTGTTAAGTTAAATCAAATGTTGAATAAATTGATATTATGAATGATGAATAAATGAAAAGCGACATTAATTCAAGAACCAGAAGCAACTAGAGGACAATCGCATATTGAGGAAATACTTTGATTCAAACTTTTGCACAACTCTAAAATTAAACAATTGCTACAATGCAACCAGATAAAATAAATTTACAACCATTTCAATAATGTTATCAGATAAACTAATTTTACAATAATTCCAACTGGCATAATTCAGTAATATCCTCCAGAAGAGCAATAAATCAATAGATGAGATGTTCACAAACTTTTTCTACTGACCACAAAAATGAAATATAAGTAATACTGCATCAAAAAAAGAAATATGCTACAAAATATATATTTGTTGAACATAATTCTATTTAAGAGTGAAAAAAAAAAAGTTAGGGAACTTAAGAATCCACTGCTATAAAATTATCTAAAATCAATCAAACTTCAAATTCTAGTAAAGTAATAGGGTTTTGAAAATGCATTTTATGAAACAAAACAAAAACAAACAGAAATCACAAAAAAACTGCAGACCGAAAATGACATCACAAGTGAAGGGAGAAGAAAAATAATTGAGAATTGATAACTTTAAAAAACAGCTTTTCAAAAAAAAAATCACAGTTTATATCTAATTCACAATTAGTAACATCTTCAAAATTAAAAGTAGCAAGAATTAAACACAGCTCAATAATGAATTTTCAATTTATAACTTGATTACAATCACTTACATGTTAAGTCCAAATTGTTTACATTTAGTTACAGTATTGAATCACTTACATGTTAAGTCCAAATTGAATCCATCTTTTGTATATCGCTTTCTTCTTTTGCTGACGAGGCCTTTTATAGGGTTTGTTACTTTCATATTTGATATAGTGCTGGCCATTTCTGGTAAACCTATATTGAATGATAACACCAGCTGAGCAAAGCCAAATGAGGTCTTCCAAAATCTTTCTGTTGAACATGGAGCAATGTTATTTTCCCCCGATTAGCGAGGTGGAGAGCTAGCCACTATAAAACAAGAAATGGATGGAATTAGGACCATGATAAGCTAATAAAACCTATTGATAAAGCTAAAAACTAACTATCATTACTTTGACAATCTATGAAGATTTTGATAAGTAAAAACAAACTACCAATGTCTGATATAATCAAGTCTTTATTAAACATTATTAATTGATAGGATAAGAAAATTTGTTAATAACTGAACTTTCAAAATTAACGAAATCATCCGATAAACTTTATTGGTTTTAGTAATGCCGAAATTCGTTTCTTCATCGGTTCATCTAGTAGTATCAACCATTAGTGCTACCTTCCGATCTTTCAATTCATTGATCAAATTAAGAAATCAAGCAACTCAGGAGCAGATTAATTCAAACATGTAAAAATGCCTTTAATTAATATATATGTTTGAAAAAAAATTATTTAAGTATAAGATAAAACAATAAAAACCTTGTGGAAATATCAGTACAGTAAAATCGGGTCCATTTTATTTCAACAAGCTTTAGTGCACATACATACAAAACAACTTACTGAAATTTCATTAATATGGTCATTTTTGTGCATGTTCTCGAATCAATCATATAAGCATCTCCTTTGTCCGTAATATTAGCTTTAATCGGCCATATTGAACAATATCGATCACTGATTACATGATTGTAGTTAGCAGAATTTCCTTTAGATAAGTAGATTGATGAAATGTGGTTATTAAGAAGACCTTTATTTTAACAAAAAAAATTATGTATTTTTCAACGAGAAACTGAATTAATACAAAAGAGGAATTACTAAAACTCAAATAAAAGCGGACTTAATTTCAAATTCGAAATTCGGGATTTTATGAAAAATACTGCGATTATTGCTTTTAAATTTCGTAAAATGAAACTACAAGCTAAACATTAAGATGATAACAATTTTTTTTAATTACTCCAGAGAATTTAAAGGATTATAAATGATAATGTATTACTGTGATCATGTGTAATCTCAGAAAGTTTAGGAAGGTCTATTTCAAGGATCACCTGATTGCAAAATTGCCAATGGTTGAAGTCGAACTATTGAACTTATTCTTTAATGTTTCATTTATTATTTTGCTGATGACATTTAATAAGCATGTTCTAATTCTAAACTGATAAATTCTCCAATCGTCTGTTGCCGTTCGTCTGTTATGGAAGTTCATCATCTACAGGTAACTCCTTTTCCTTCAACTTTCCTCTTTCCTTCTTAGGAACTCTCCTTTTCACTTCCTGAAAAATCAACCAAGTCTAACGAAAGGCGAAACTACATTTCTTTGTATTGTCTTCATTTGCTCTTCCTTCCCGGGTTTTGGATGATATTTCCAGAAGGGAGACAAAACCAAAAGGCGAATATATTGAAATAAGAATTAAAAGAAATGAAACTCATCTTTGGATGGATCCGGTCGATAATTGTTATTCTTCAGGGTGGAAAATACAATAAAGGGAATGAATACTCAAATAAGGAAAGAGAGAAGGAGATACTTACGTACTAAACGGTCGACCATTTATTCTGTTGTTGTAGGTCACCTGGCACTAATAACATCTATTTGCTTCTTCGTACTTCGTCTTTTCTCTTTCCTTATATGCCATGAAGGAAAGAGGAGAGAAGGTGAAAGAGGAAAGTTGAAGGAGTTCCCTGTAGACAACTAACCTCCGGAACACTAGACCAACTCATGAGAAGAATGAACCTGAAGTTTGCCAATTTCTAAACAGATGATAGTAGAGGAGAAATAGGCAAGCTGGGCCACCATTTGCACCATCCTCTCCACCGCTAAGCTTAAGTGTCACGTGGTCTTGCCTCGACCTAACCTTAGCTATTAGCCCACGCCCCTTTTAATCACAAGATTATTAGGTCCCGCCCCTTTTAGTCATGTGATCCAGTCACGTAACCCGCGGCACCTCCTGGTCTACGCTCCTCACACAAGATTTAGTCACGTGGCCCGCAGCACCTCCTGACCTATGCTCCGCCCACAAGGTTTACTCCCTCCACCCATTGAAGAGTCAGGTACCCACCTTATAGAGCATTAGTGTACCCGGTCGCCATTTTGTTTTTCTAATGTTTGAGAGACTTAAGGTTTTGTTGAATAGTCAAGTACCCACCTTATAGAGCATTAGTGTACCCGGTCGCCATTTGGTTTTTCTACCGTTTGAGAGACTTAAGGCTTTGTTGAAAAATCAGGTACCCACTTTATACTGTGTAACCTTCCCAAAGGTTACACAAAATTTACATTGTTTTCGTGTTTGTGCAACCTTCTCAATGTTTACATAACCTTTTCAATATTTCTTTACCTACATGTAAACAAGTGGGATCATGTATGGGCACGTTAGATGATGCCTAGGTGAAATGTAAATATGGACTTTGAACTCTTAATCCCTAAAGCATAAACAAATATATAGGGCTCCTTATTCCTATAACAGGTTTTGGACTTTGAACTCTTAATCCCTAAAACATAAATAAATAGTAGGGCTTATTAATCTTTGAATAGCTTATAGACTTTGAACTGTTAACCCTTAAATAAAATAAATAAATAGCAGGACCCCTTATTCCTATAACAGCTTTTGGATTTTGAGTTGTTAATCCCCATCCTTTCTTATCTCGCTGAAACATAAACAAAAACTTTTCAATGTTCTACGTACTTTTAATCTCTGATAGTATAAATATTGGTCTTAAAGGATTAAATTTTAATCCTTTAAGTTCCTATCGAACTTTTAATCCCTAAAATATATCGACAAATCGAAACGACTGTATCACGCTGGTCAAACAGATTATATCTTTTCATAGCTTTGAAATATTTTCAAAGTACACGAGTTGGTATTAATAACTACGAACATGTCGTAATTTTAATTTATGAATATTAATTAATCATTAATTCATATTCGAACATTAAGTTCCTAAAACTAATATTTAATTATCACCAATAGTACGGCTTCTTAATCTTTGAATAGCTTAAGGACTTTGAACTGTTAATCCTCAAAAAGTTTAACATTTTATTATGTAAACAAAACAACTTTTTAATCTGCTATGTATTTTTAATCTCTGATTGTATAATCAATGGGCTTATAAACTTACAAATATATCGATAACGGATATAAATCTATACGACGGTATCACACTGGCCAAAGAGGTTATACTTTTTCATAATTTTTAAATAGTTTTTTTATTAGTACACGAGTCGGTATTAATAACTTCGAACACGATGCAGTAAATTTTCATTAATGAATATTAACTAACATTAACTAATTCATTAACACTAATTCATAATTAGCAAATTTATAACTGCTAATCCTAATTTATATTTGATGGATACTCTGTTCGATTTGTCTGATTATTGCCTGACTTGGGTCAGAGCAGGCCGACTCATGCTCACTTCATAACGGATGGTGGGGGATCTGTGGTGGGGGAACCTGACAGCCAATCAGATTCGAGTATTCTCGTTCTATAAATAGGGCCGTTTTTCGGAGCTCTTTTATATAACCTTTACAATGTTTACATATCATTTAAAATATTTAACTTTACCTAAATGTAAACAGGTTTGATCATGTATAAGCAAGTTGGATGATGTCCAGGTGAAATGTAAACATGGATTTTGAACTTTTAATCCTTTCATGATATCAGGATAGAAAATATCAAACTTGAATAATAATGATAATGATTAATAATAATAATAATGATTAATTTGCTGAAAGTAAACAACGGACTTTGAACTGCTAATCTCTACAACATAAATAATGAGTAGGGCTTCTAAATCCTATGACAACTGTTGGACTTTGAACAGCTAATCTCTATAACATAAATAAATAGTATGTTTCCTTAATCCTATAACAGCTTTTGATATAGGACTTGTTAATCCTTCCGCTAAAAAGTAAACAAATTTAGCTTTCGCAATAATGCTCTATATCTTAATCCTTCCTTTAAAAGTAAACAATGGACTTTGAAGTGTTAACCTCTACAGCATAAACAAATATACAGGGCTTCTAAAACATAAATAAATATGTAAAGCTTCTTACTCTTATAACAGTTTTTGGATTTTGAACTGTTAATCCTCCATCATTACTCATCTCGCTGAAACATAAACAAAACAACTTTTTAATCGTATATGTATTTTTAATCTCTCATAGTATAAACTATTAAAACGCCGTAAAAGAATTGACTATTAAATCCTTACAGTTTCTTTATCATTTACAAACAATGTTATAGAGCCTTTTAATCTTTTCATAATATCTGGATAAATGACGTCATTATTATTATCTAAAGTTTTGTACCTTTTTCAGTTTTCAATGTTTACATTTTATGCAATTTTCCAAATTTTCACTTTTACCAACCTATTTCTTTCTTTAAATTTTCTATAACCTTCTCAATGTTTATACATTTTCTGTCGACTAGGGCGCAGTGCCTTACTCCACTTAGGGATTTTCCTAGTTTACATAATCTCAATGTCTATGATTTATGCAATCTTCCCAATGTTTACCTTTACCTACTTATTTTTTAAAGTTTTCTTTAACCTTCCAAATATTTAAATTGTATGTAAATACAGTCTTCTCAACTGATTTTTTGCCTTTCCTAAACTGTTTTTCCCCTTTTCTGAACTTGATTTAATTATAATCAACAACCCTGGTTCCTAATTGCACTCGTATCAGATCTTGTGATGTCATCGGCTACTCTCGGAGCAGTGCGAAATTGCTCGGCCGGGCCCGATCATTGTCCTCGGTGACGCTCCTTCGCCATCGTTTTTCCTCGGGCCCCACCGTAGTTTTTATCAATTTTAGCGGTTTTTATTGATTTTAGTTATTTCTAATCAACTTCTAATGGCAAAATACAGATAGGCAATAATACCATGTTTGACTGAATCCATCATTTTCTTTCAATTCATTGATAACATCTTTTGAATAGGTCTTTTACTGCTTAGACTTCAACCTCTAATTTTTAACATAGCTTTATATTTTTCAGTATATTTTAACCAATTTTAGATATTTTTTTTGTTGTTTGTATAATTGATTTTGTCTTTTACATTATTGATTTTAGTAAACTTTAATGATTTCAGAAATATAATAATATTTTATTAGCAAATATTTGTATATAAAACTGTTTTTGAGGTGATGTATTATCTGTAGTTGATATCATTTTAAAATGTTGATGTAAGATCTGCTATATTTGGTCCACATCAGTATGATATTATGTTGTTTTTTTCAGTCCAAATGATGCTCGAATTGGCGAAACGTTGACTGGTCAGATATTTACTGCTGTTTAACTGACTCAAAACGTTATTCAGAAATATTCCAGAAATATACTGATAATTTAGAAATATTCATATTAACCCTTCTCCACAATCACTTCATAATTCAAATTGTTTGATTTCTTTCATAAAATGATAACTATTTATTAGATATTTCTATATCGTCTCCGGGTCAAAATGTCTTATTTTGTGTGAGTGATTGTCAATATTAGAATGTTTGGCCTCATCGGATTATAAATAATAATAAAATTAACTCATATGAACACAATCGTGGTAGTTATAGCACAATTCTGACAACACTTTTTTTCAAAAAATACAATAGTTCGCCTATGAGGAACATCTACCAGTACCTGTTCCCTCGTCGAAGTTTGTTTATCAATAAATCAACAATCAGCTCAATCAATTTTAACGAGTCCATCTTGCTTTTGCACACTAAGTTTCTTTTGTGGACTTCATCAGGATGGGAACCATTGTTAACAGGTGTTTCATAGCACCCTAGGATTATAAAATGAATGATAGAGGAAAAATCCTGATTTTTCTAACTACCTGTAGTTACAGCACAATACTGATCACACTTTCTACGAAGAATAGCATCAGATCTCGTCTATGAGACATTTTTCCAAGTTCCTTTCGCCTGTGAAAGTTGTGTTTATTGGTAAAAATAGCAAACACAGACTAGACTTTATTTGTTTTTGTTAGATTGATATTTATTTTTTTACTAAAAGGCGGTAGGTAGGCGTCATTAAGACTCCAATATATTTTGGTAATCGACTACAATCAATCCAAAAGGCTAAATATTTCCCCGAAAAGACAGAAATTTAACGGTAGGCATTAGCTCCATCCTTACTTTATAATTCAAATTGTTTATTTTCTTGCATGAAATGATTACTTTAATTAGATATTTCTATATCGTCTCTGGGTCAACATGTCTTGTTTTGTGTAGATGACTGTAAATATTAGAATGCTTGGCATAATCAGATGATTGATAATGTTAATAGTGAGCAAATAATAGTGATAATAGTAGTTAGAGCACAATTCTGACCACAGTTTCCCCAAAAAATACCCTAAGTTCGTCTATGAGGCACCACTGCCAGAACCTGTTTCCTCATCGAATTTTGTTTATCATAAGGGCCATCATAGGCAGGAGTGTAAAGGCCATTATTGGACTCCCTGCTGACACCTCTACGCCGATGTAGTACGCTCCGAGGAGTTATCGAGGACTAGGATTGATCCGCTGCCACTGGGAGGCTCCTCTACAACACTAGTCCATTGCCCAGCGACTGTCAAATGTACCGGATGCCTTGTTCCAATCTACGTTCGATTATTCGGCTGAGATTGCCGAATGTGCCGAGAGATTAGGCGTTGATCAGGAAAATCGGAATATGAGAGGTCTACGACAGTCGCTACGAGACTGGGCCATTCCTTTGACGAATGGGCTAATTGCAGGTGGCAGGGAATTGGTGTTCGCCATTTTAAAGAGATCCCGAAAGCGAATAGATACATATTTGGGAAGAAAATACTTTCGGGTTCCGAATGGTCTAATGCCCTGAAACTGAACATCAAGTATGCACTTCTGCGTCAGCCGACATAGAGAAGTTGGGTCCCCCTGTCGCAAAAGCAACAGAAAGCCTGAATCACCAGCACATGTTATGGGAAAATGTCCCAACAACTCCCTTCTAATAACACGCCGTCACCACAAAGTGAAATATGAATTGATGAAGCTCCTAAGAGAGAGAGACTTTGTCTGCTTCGACGAGGGCTTCTGCATGGATACGGATGGATCGACGCGATTTCCTGACATCTTAGCTTTCCCAAAGAACGATAAGTCAGCAATCTTTCTGGATCCTACTGTAAGATACGAAAGTGAAGACCTTGATGAGACAAATAGGGTGAATAGAGAAAAGAAAGAAATGTATGATAAATGTAACCCTTTTCTTAAAGAAAAGTTCCGCGAGTTACGGAGAAAAAGACCAACTTGAGAGGCCTTTGGTTCGGAGCCCGCGGAACTATGCCGAATACAACAAGGAGATTATGAAGGATCTTGGTGTCGATATTAAGGGCGTAGCAAGACTGGCCGAAAACATAGTTATTGACTTCCTGGGAATCATCCACCACCACATGCATGGTATCCAATGAAATGCAAAGGTCATGAAAGGTTGAATGGTTGAGCATGTATCTATGTTTTTTTGTTTATATATGTAAATATTTATTATGTTTTATACTAATGTGCGAAATTTCATTAATTTATTATAAGCATAATTTTTTTTTATAAATTAGATAGTTTTAAATAATATTTATTAATAAATTATATAGTGACGTAATACAGAAAGAGGTTTATAAGGGTTAATGTTCAAAGGAAAATTACATGAAAAAAAAAGAAAATATAAATACTTTTACAAGACTGTTACAAAACTCCTTGTGCATTAGTATAGCTTTATTTTAGATTACATATTTTAAACATTATTGAATACTGCTCTTCAAAGTAAAGTCCATTGTTTTCAACTACTTTCATCCATCTTTTTGCCAGTAATTGGATTTGATGCCGGTACCACTCCTTTGGTTTTGTGGCAAAGAACGCTTTGCATCCAATTTTTGCTTCCTCGTAATTATCAAAGATCAGACCTTTTAAAAAATGAGCCATTGATCTAAACAAACCATAATCTGATGGTGCGATATCTGGGCTATGATCAGGATGAGCCAAAACGTTTACTCCTTGCAGTTCCGCTAATTTTTCCTTGGTCAAACGAGAACGATGTTGGTTCCTTTTGACCAAAGCGGGGTACTTTGCACTCAAAACCGCACAAACTCAGTCTAGCCGTTCACAGTAAAGGTTCGAGTCGGCCGATAAATCATGAATAGTTGCATGTGGGCCCTAGTTCACACATTCAAGAACAACATCGTCATCATCAAAGACCGATGGGCGACCTGATCTGGGTTGTGCGGCAATATTTGGATGGATAATTGACTCTCCTTTTATGGCACAAATTTCTTCGACGGCTGCCTTACCGCTTAAACTTTTTTTCCAGTAATGTCTCAAAAGACCGCGAATCATCATTTTTCTTCTGATATTGCACGTGCGTTTTAAAATGTAAATAACCCCATAAAGCCAACTCAAATCACAAGTTATTTAAAGATTAGTCAAAGTTAACATTGACATAAATAATAGGAACAAAAACATTCTTATAGGATAATTATAAAAATTGGAACTAAAGGTTGTGTTCATACACAAAGACTTTTGTAACAACCTAGTATTATGAATTTGTTCGTTAATAACTGTGGTTTCGTATGAGATTTTCATTTCTAATATTTTAGGATTATTCCATCAAAGAAAGTCTATAAAATTGGGCATGGTATTTCCATTACATAAATTTAAAATAGAGTAACCTCAACTGAAAAGGATCCATTGGGGGTTTGTATATCTCTTGAGCGAGCGCAGGGAATGGAATCTACAACTGTAATCTAATCAAAGCATCAATAAAGATCTAAGAAGTAATAAGCCTCTATAAGGTGAGTAGGTACCTGACCCTTTAATAAAGCCTGAAGTCTCTCAAGTTACAGAAAAACAAACATGGAGCACTGTGCTGGTTTGGCATGGGTAGGAATAAAAAGGGGCGGGGCTAATAAGGTTTAAATCAGAATTCAAATTTGGCGCCATGGTCATATGACTAAAAAGGGGCGTGACCGGATGGTGAAGATTAGGAGGACCTTTAAATTCAAATCTGGTGCAATGATCCATGACTAGTCATGTGACCTAAAGCTGGTTTCGATACAACTTTACACTAGGGGCGCGTTATTACTTGTTCATTCCGAGGTCACCGGTCTAGCACACTCTAACGTCATTTGTGCTAACTAACTATTTTGCATTCAACTGTAACATTCGTATTCATTGGAATTATTAAAATTGTTCCTGCTTTAATTAGATATTATTTAAAATTACTAGTGCTGTCGACTAGTGTCCCGATAAGTCGGGGGCATATCGTAATTTCAATTATTACTGCTTTAATTAGATCACAGCTGTCGACTTACGCTCGCTCAAGAGATAAACAAACCCCAAAAGTTCCTTTTCAGTTGAGGTCGGGTCCTTACCGTAATTTAAAATATCACTCCTTTAATTTATTAGAAAAATTTGCCCAGATCACCGGAAGTAGTGCAGTAATAATTTTAATAATTTCATTGATTACGAATGTTATAATATAATACAAAGCAGTTGGTTAGCACAAATGGCGCTAGAGTGTGCTAGTCCAGGGACCTTTGGGTGATCTGGGAAGGAACAAGTGATAATACGCCCCTAGTGTAAAGTTGTACCCTGACTTCTAATTGGCTGCTCCAAAAACAAAATAGTGGTGGATTACACTCAGCCACTATAAGGGAGGTACCTGAACCTTCAACAAAGCCTTAAGCCCCTCAAGTTGCATAAAAAATAGATAGTGAAGTGTAGATGCTGACACCATTGTTAACAAAATGGCTGCTCAGGGTGAAGCATTATCATTGACTGCTTAAAGAAGGCCAGGGGTAAAAAGGAATGGGGCCTAATGGCCAGCTGATTAAAAGATGGGACCTAATGATCACATGACTAGTAATAGGCAGGTCTAACAGTGAACATCAGGTGGAGCTAAGGCCAAGTTAGTTAAGGTTAGGTCATGGTAATGTCACCTGACAGTTAAGGCTGTGTAAGAATGTGTCAGCTCCTCTGTTTTCCCTTTGCCCTTGTGGCTGAAGCATAGGCCAGGAGACTCCAGCGCCTGGCACCTGAACCTGCTATTTCTATCTGAGCTTAGGCCCTTATAACCTTCCTTTGTGAAAAAAAATCACATTGGTTCCAATTCATCAAAAAAAAAGTATTGGGAATCCGCTTGTGAAGGAGCTGTGAGGATATGAGTGGGGAAAGCAGCAAAGGGGTTTGACTTATCTCACTCCACCCCACCGCTTCTATTATGTGGTCAAGATAGTAGCATCGGAGACAGGCAAGGTGTCTGAATTGAGTCATTGAAGGTGAATTCAAGACAGCCTTGAATTCTATGAAGATCGGAATTCTGCTTGAATTTTTCTCATTGAGAAAAATCAGGAATTATGCTTGCCAGTCATCGGTAATTTTTAGTTTTTACTCTAATTCTTTAAGTGTATAAAATATTGAGAAAAGGGTTGATGTGGTGGTTGTTCTTACTATTTCTAATTCCTAGAAAGCTAAAAAAAGCCTCCTTCCACTAACTTTGTCCATCAGTCCCTCTGCCTCAAACACCTCAGTCCATCAGTCCCTCTGCCTCAAACACCTCAGTCCATCAGTCCCTCTGCTTCAAACACATGCTCGTTCTATTTCCTCCTTTTTTTATTGGTGTTTTATGCCCTTTTCTAGTCTTATTAAGGCAAACAGGATGAGTTATTCTTACAGGTTAACAACCTATCCAAACCAGAATGGGAAGGTTGAGATTCATTCCGTGGGTCCGCCATGAAATAAATTTCAACCAGCCCAAGCTGGATTCGAAACGGTGTAGCAGCAGACTCGAGGTTACTAAGGTGATGCCTTAACACTCTCGGCCACCAGGATTCCAACCATTCAAACTCCGCCATTGTACTAGATTATCTGAAGCGTTCTAGCTTCGAGTTTAATTTCAACCGATTTGCACTCGGTTTTCTTGTAGTAAGTTTGTTCCCTGCCCTTGAGACCGAGGGCTGTTTTATAAGGATATTGTGTTGCTATGATTCATTTTATTCCCATAATTATAGTTATGAGTAATATTAATATTTCTTATATGCACAAAGCTTTGAATCTTGAAAATATTATTTATTTACACTTGAAATTATTTTATATGTTTCTGTGCTGAATTTTCCGATGCTTTGAGCCCTCAAGTTCAGTAACAATTTTTGAATATCAAACAGAGATACAATTTTTGTATTTATTCAAATTCATTCTCAAGTCTGACATTGTTAATTTTATCGGAAGCCAACCAAATATAACATTTTATGGTTCAATAGTTTATAGATTTTGTTTTAAATTTAATCCAATAAATTGATAAAAATTGGCTTGAATTTAACAGATCACATTCTTCAAATCCTTCAATTCGTTCATGCCTCATTGCTGGACACCCTGATCAGAGGAGTGGGGGAAGGTGCTAATTTAGTCCAGAATACAAAAAGTTTAGTCCTGAACACAAATAATACGATTGAATACAAAGCAGTTAGTTATAAAAAATGGTGCTAAAATTGCTAATTCGGCAGCAGGCAGTGATAATGCGTCCCGATTGTAAAGTTGTACCATGCTTTTCAGTTGAGGTGGCGCCCTTACCATAATTTAAATTATTACTGTGATACAGTAATGCGTGAAACTATGAAATTATAAAGCGTCCGGATTGTAAAGTTGTACCACCATAAGTGCTAAGGTAAGAAACCTCTGCTCTATCAGGGTCCAGAATTGACATTATTATTGGCACAGAATCCAGCATGGACATTTGAAATTATTCCCCTACTGTTCTTATCCTAGGAGACTTTAGTACTTCAGTTCAATATTTAATGGCTACACTACTCCTATCAATTTTGAAACTAACAGTAACTCGATTTTTAGAACATTTTCTGATATTAAAATTACAGTCTCAATATTTTTGATACAACAAGATCATAAATTAGTTATCATTTTTGGGTATCACCCTATCAGCAATACTAGTCCAATGGTAACTGTTAGAAGACTAGAAAAATAACAAAAAACGCTATTGTTAACTTTTTTTTTCTTTCATTTATACACAAAACTATTAGTTTAAAAGTATCGAATCGTAAACAGAATTAAGATTTTGGACAATAAAAATTACATTTATTAGATTATTTTTGTCTAAAATTTAACTAAAAACACCAAACCATTAAAATAAAATTCCAACTCCTGTATTACCTTAACCTATAAAGAAATTAAGGTTAACTAATACAATCACAAGATTTATCAATTAATTTGCCATAGAATTTCCCATAAATAGAATGCACAGATTATATAGGAAATGATTTAATGAACACATGAAAATCAGTTTAACAATAACCATGTTTTTAAGTACTTTACTTCATCTCAAGCATTTAATACAGAAGAAATACAAATAAAAAAAAATTATTTAAGTAAAAACAAATTATGCTTCTAATATTTCTACATATTTTCATTTATAATAGAGCTCCAAGGTTTCTTTAGATCCTTCCTTTAAACAATTTAATAAATATAATTAAGTTAAAAATACAACTAAACTTTCATACTATCCAGCTCTAACAAATGAGAAAATTTATTTTATTTTAAACAACACAATTAAAATATGGTATTCTATTTAAAATAAATATAAAATAATCAATCTTCATAATTCAAATAAAAACACAGTTATGATGAAATGGAAAATGAATTAACAGAGAATGCAAAGAAGGGTTTCAATTTACAGAAGGAGAATTAAAGTGATTCTAGACCATCCCTAAGTAACCTCATTAATCAAAATTAAAAAAAAAAAAAGATACCTTTCACATCTTCCTTAAAATAGATAAATTAATTATGATTATACTCTAATAATTAACCTCTTCATCAGAAATGGAGAGAATAATTTTGGATATATACCTAACCTACTTATTGACAAACAATATAACCTGCAGTGGAACCGTAATAACAACCCCTGTTACTCGACTACTCGAATAAACTGACCTTTTCTTTCATGAGAATTACTCTCGATAAACTGACTTTTGTTTAGAAAGAATTATCCACAAAAAACAGACTTTTGAAGTCACCCCTTTTTATATATAAATAAACACCTGATCTTAGTTTACATTTTAAAAAATAATTTTCTTAAAAATACTAACTGGGTTGAACAGGAAAAAAAATCACAGTATTCAACAATTTATTACCAGAAGCGATAAATTCTAGACCGACCAAGAGGCAGAGAAAACATTTATTGATTTATTCAACAATGTCTTGGTCGCTGAAGAATTGGCATTCGAACAAGTACAGGATATTAATGGTTCAAATGTTGTTAAGTTTTTTTTCTTTTTCTTTTTTTTATCATTGCAAAAAATATTCTTAAAGCTTTAAAAAATATCAATTAATTCAACACAGTTCAGCAGCAACTTGCAATTTTCCAAGATTTTTCTTTTAGACACAAGGGGAGTGAGGTATCCCAGCGGGTGGAGTATTCCTTTCTATGTCAACTGAACTACTCAAATCCTGGCTCGTCGGAATAAATTTCAAATAGGTAAAACATGTTTTTACTCACACTACTCATGGCCTTTTAACCTTAAAATAAAGAATACTTAATATTAGCCACAAGATAAATCAGACAGCTGGACAATACTTCCCCCCAATAATACTGTGAGGTTAAGAACCAGCCACTTCTGACACACTACCAGTGACTACTGTATCAGAGCTATATAAGTTATTACTCAATTAATTGATTTATATATATATATATATATATATATATATATATATATATATATATATATATATATATATATATATATATATATATATATATATATTATTATTTTTTGGTTTGTATAAGTCATTACCTTTACTAGGGACTCCAACCTAAAACTTGGCAGAACAAAACAGTGCACCCATCTCACAATACAGATTTCATACATATGACAGAGGTTAATAACTTTTTGAAAACTTAAAATACGTTGCCTTCATTTTCAATGTTATGATTATTTCAGGGATATTCAGAATGCTGCTATTATTGAAAAAATAATTGAAATTAAAATAACACAAAAAAAATCATCTAATTACAAAGAAAAGTGATAAGAATTCAAATTATATTTAAATAGCAAAGAGTAGATTTAAAACATGCTTTCATAATGTATACCTGAATAAAATGGAAAATAATTAATTTAATTATTAATATGAATAACTTAACTAATATTAAAATGAAATATGTCTTTATTTATACGACTAATTAATAATTAAAAACAAGGATACTGTCACATTTGTGCTAAAAGTTTGTCATTCGACAATTTGTTTTTCCAACAGTAAAGACAATAGAAAAGAATTATTGACCTCTATTTTATTTAGTTTAAAACATAAAGAACCAATAAAAGATGAAACAGAACACATGTTTTAGATCAAAAGTGCAATTTTTCTCTGTCCTTCCAAATGAAAAAAAAAAAAAAATTAATTGAATCTATCACAATTGAGGTTACAGAAAAACTAGTCTGTTTCCCTTCCCTCATTTAAGGCAACTTGATAAACTAATTTCAATATAGTGACTAGCTTTTAACCTTTTGAACCACTTTCATTACTACTAATAAATTAAGTACAGTAACAAAAGTGATTTCATATTCAATCAAGAGTTAAGGAAGATGTATTGACTTTAGCATCTCTCATTTTCTTTAAAGATTTGGTAAGGTCATCCATCGTAATGGGCCGTAGGGTATCATGAAATTCTTCTTGGTCTTCACTGAGCTTTATTGCACTGGAATTGACACTTCTGTTCTTCCTAAAAAATTGGAAAATGATATTAACTACTAAGTCAATTGATATTTTAATTTTAATAGGACAAATTAAAAGGCATAAAATAAGGACTTTAAGATAATTAAATAAAATTGATAATGCTTATTTGTCAATGCTTTGTTTAACATAGAAAAATATATGGAGTGTCCATACACAAGACTTTCCTTGCTGTTGAGTGCAAAGTCCAATACAAAAATTGTTTTTGTTTTTTTTTTAAATTTCTTTTTAAGTTTATCTTTGTGGACAATTTAATTATTTTTCAAATGAGTAAAAAAAGTGAATGGATATCTATGGAAACATGCACAGAATACTTTGTAAAAAAAAAAATGTGGATACAAAGTCCAATAAGCCGATCTTTGCTAATACTAGCCCGATTTAGATGATTTTATGTTGTTTGTAGAGAATTTAATCAAATTTCAAGTGATTATATAGAATTTTCCATAAAATATATACTTTTTGAGTAATATGCAAATAAGACCTAATTTTTGTCATAACTTATTTCTTGCTTTTCCTCAAGGATATACTATACAAGAAGATTTAAAGGGTTTTAAGGGGAAGACTTTAGGTAAGTTTCATCAAAATGGTTTTAGCTGTTTTGCTGCTACAGCCTTTAGAAAAAGATATTTTTTTTTTTTGGCTACTACGCACAAGGCGCCCGATTTGGTACAGAGGTATTAAGAGACAAAATCCTAAAAAATAATAAAAAAGAAACAAAACTGGTGGTAAAATAAATAACTATGGCACAGACATATACAGTCAGACAGACTAATGGCCAAAAATGCATGTTTTGGACTCTGGGAGCTCTGAAACGTAAAGGTCTGTTGAAAACCATACAATGAAAATTTGACTCGATTACATCTTCCTTACTTAGTCATCTCAGGTAGGTATTTTTATCATGCAAGTTAGATGAAGAAGAAAAACATCATTCAAAAAAATTCGATTGAATATGAATAAGCTGACTCTCACAGTTTATCAGAGTGCTGGGTGTTTGCGACGTAGTCACGAACTCTATAAAGGGATGCATTGCGACATAGCTCCTTGAGATCAGATCCAGAGAAGCCTTCTGTTTGTGCAGCTATACCACTTAGTTCAACATTATCAGCCAATGGTTCACCAGACATAACAAGGTTTAATATATCTTTCCTCTGGACAAGAGTCTGAAATATAAAAATATTTATAAATTTTAATTCAAAATAAAAAACTATAAGTAAATAAATAAAAAGTTGAATTCTACAACATTATATAATGGAACTGAAGAACATTTTACATTTCAAAACCATACACTTCAATTGAATAACTTTTAATTGTTCTAGCATAATCTTAATACATACATTATGATTAAAATAATTCGTAGTG
This sequence comes from Rhaphigaster nebulosa, assembly GCA_948150685.1. Lineage (NCBI taxonomy): Eukaryota > Metazoa > Arthropoda > Insecta > Hemiptera > Pentatomidae > Rhaphigaster > Rhaphigaster nebulosa. Next base: position 158,176,005 of record OX411309.1, on the reverse strand, counting down.
ACTTATGGGTCCGTCCATTTTAAATGATCCAGAAAAAAAGTCATTTATAGCTTGACCATTTTATAATGGAACAATTTTTTGTTAGTGGATTCCTTCATTATTGCAATGCCCAAAAATAATAATTGTGATTTTGTGTGATTTTTTATAATTTCCCTAGCTCCAATTGGCAGCTGTTTTTGCTTTTACAAAACATACTGTTTCTTGTGTTTGTAGGGGTTTACGCTAACTTATAATACTAAAAACCAGTGTAACCTAGGTTTATGAAACAAAAATCATTTTATTCAGAAAAGAATGTTTTAAATACTATGTTTTGTACACATTTAATGAAATTGAGATCCAAAATAGTCAAAGTCCACCTCAAAATGTGACATCTAAATTTTTGAAAGCATATTACCTCAAGAAGGAATCTTATCCCAGGTTTAATATTTTGGGGGTAGCTACCGATTGGCTTCATTTACAAGTTACGATTTTTAAAAAAAAATCCAAATTTTGACACCTTGTATGATAAGTATGAATATTTAAGTAAACAATTCTCAGTATCTAAGTATTCCCTCACCAGCGATGTTCATGGCTCTGGCCCCTTTTTCTTCATTTACATTCAGTTTTACATGACACATTTGTTTCCGTAAAAAAATTAAAAAGTTTATTAAATTTTACTAATAAATTTGTAATAATAAGCTAAAACTTAAAACTTAAAATGTCGTATTATTGGCAGTTTAATGCTAGAGTAACTGGGTCTTAAAAAAAAAAAAAGTTATTCAGAGATTTACTAATCTAAAAACCAAATTAGAAACTTTTAATATCGTAAACAATAATATCTGAAACATTTTCTATTCCGAGATTAACCTTTGACAAAGTTTGTGGTTCTGATGATAAATTTGTAACTGATGACTATGGAAAAGAAGAAAGGGATAGTGAAGAAGATATTGAAAAGCTTACTGCTGACCTTAATTTGAATTTTGATCATCATTTTGACAAGATAAGGAAAGAATCCCTTAAACATCACCCGGTGAGAACCGCATTAAGGTGAAAGGGGACGGTGGGTGCGAGAGAGACAGGAAATATCAAATGGCTTGCCCCCTATTTCTTAGAGAAAAAATAGTCCGATTTTTATTCCAAAATATGTTGTTTTTTGTTCTCATTTTTTCGAGGAGAATAGCTGAAAATAGATTTGAAAAATTTCAAACATGTATTTATTGAAATGTGAAACAAAATTTTAAATATTAAAAATTTCAAAAATGTTTGATTGAGCGACAGTGAAGAATAAAATCTTGCATCTAATACATTTTTTAATTTTAAAATCCATCCAACGGTTCTATCCGAAACGGAAATTTAAGATATCAAAGGAGTGCTATCGCCGCGCTAAATTAGGGTAAGGGTTTTGGGTAACTGCAGGAGGTAAGGATTGTTAGTCTACCAGCTAGCATCTAATTTCTAACTGAATAGGCTTATTTCTGTGGTAAAGTCTAGCATAGTGTAATTTTTTTACGGGATTTTTCCAGTAGTTGAAATGATTTTCCATCAATTTAGAGGTAAATTGTGAAAACTTTACGACTTTTCCTCTTATATCATGTGAATGGGTCAATGGATTTTCGCTGTTCAAACAATTGCCCGACTATTTAGAGGAAGGATAAAAGTAAAATGAGTGAAAATTTTATGATTTTTCATTCCCTTTTCTTTCTTATATCTTCAGAACGGATTTTCACTGTGCCAACGATTTCCAGATTGTTGAAAGATAGGATAAAAGTAAAATGAGTACAAAAATATTCCGAATTTGCATTACTTTTTCCTCTCATATCTTTGAACGGCTGAATAGATTTTCGTAATTAAAATGATTTTACGACTAATTAAACTATTCACCCATTTACGAGATATCAGAAGAGGAAAGCGAATGAAAATTCGGAAAATTTTCACACTTATTTGAGAATCGGTTAACATCTCAGGAAGGATATTAGAGGTAATATGTAGGTAAAATATCGAAAAATCACACATTTTTCCATTTAATCCACCTCTATATATTCGGAAAATCATTTTAACTACAAAAATCCATGAACACGTATATGAGATATGAGAAGAAAAGGGAATGAAAATTCGGAAAATTTTCACATTCGTTTTCCTTGTAATTAACCTCTAAATAGTCAGAAAATCGTTTAAACAGTGAAAATTCATTGACCGGTTCACAAAATAAAAGAGAAAAAGTAAAAGAAATGCTGAAAAATGTTCACACTAGATTTTCTTTGAATTTACCACTAAATAGATGGAAAATCATTTGAACTGCGAAAATTCATTCACCCTTTCATGAGATAAAAGAGGAAAAGTGAATGAAGATTCGGAAATTTTCACACTCCTTGTTTCTTTAAATTTACCTCTAAATAATCAGAAAATCATTAGAACAACGAAAATCCATTCACAAGATATGATAGGAAAAGCAAATGAAAAGTTGGTCTGAATAATTACAATTAAATTATTCGATTTTTTAGTTGAACAAATCGAATAACGAATAAAAAGATAATAGATAATTTAATTTTATTTGTTATTCAGAATAACAAATAAAAAATTATTCATTATTTGTTAGTCGAAAAAAATTTTGCCCTACACTGCATCATGTGCCCTAATCAGGGAACCATTAACAATAACTTTAAAGCCAAATATCACCGCTTCAGAGCAGAAAAACTATCCTATCTCCAAATTTTTTTTTATCACTTAAGACCGTTTTTATCAGCGATTTAGAAGTTTTCTATCTCTATCTGTAATTGAGGTGACTACTTTACCTACAAACAGATACCTAGGAACACGGCTTGTAAAAAAACTTGGGTTAACTCAGTTAAGATAAGGTAGGAGTGTCAAGCGTACGTCTCTTACAGTGCATGGCACACTTACCCGATCTTTGCCGAGTTAACCAAATTTTTAACTAGCAGTGTTGGTAGGTACAGCGGTCTCTCCTACCTTTGATATAATTTTGAGAACATTTAAACGATAAACCTAATAGTAAAATCTCTTTCTGTAAAGTTTAATTTTTGGAGTTAAACTATTTATCCTCTGAAGCGATGATATATTGAAGTGTATAAACCAGTTAATAAGAAATTATTTTACAGGGAGAGGAACGTGAAATATTGCAGGCATGCGACGGAGAATAGCTTTATCTAAATCATGGGGCCTGTTAGTTGCACCCATAACTATCACAGTTGTCCCAGGATCGGTGTTCAGGCCATCCCACAATGTCATGAACTGAGCTTTCATCATAGCTGTAGCTTCATGATCTTGCACATTGCGGCTTCTGAGAAATGAATCTGAAAAGGTACACTTATTTGAATAAATAATATAATCGCTTACCATAAAATAAAAATTAATTAGCCTTGATAACTTTACACATAATACTAGAATAACTACTTAAATAACAATGAGTAAACTGCATTATTTTATATTCATTACTATATTTAAATTTTATATATTTAATAGTTCACCATATGGATAATAAAGGAGATGATCCGGCTGATGGTCAAGAATAACTTAAAAAAATAGTAGAAACTATTTATTGAAAGCAGATTACGCTAACAAATAAACAGTTTCCACTATTTTTTTTTAAGTTATTCTTGATTACTACTCAGACCATCTCCTTGTAAATTTATATTTATTTAACATTAAAATTACAAATTACTAATTTTGTTACGTTTTTTATATTTGTTAACAGGTTTTTAACCTGGAAAGAATAACTGCTCCTAGTGCCTGTGTACCAAATCAGGCACCCTTTCAGCATTAACTGAAAAACATGTTTTTATATACACTACGCGCCAAAACAACTCAAACAATTATGATGAAACGCCTAAAATCTTCTCCTTATAGTCTTTCAATTTTTCCTATGTTGTAAATCACTAAGGGAAAGCAGGAAAAAAACTTTATGACAAAAAGACAATTTTATTCGCGCATAACTCAAAAAGTATAAAATATATGATAAATTCAACATAATCACTTGAAATTAATTAAATTCTCTATAAACAAACCAAAAATCATCTAAATTGAAACAGTACTAGCGAAGATAGGTCATATTAGACTTTGTATCCATGTTTCTTTTAAAAGTATTCTGCGCATGTTCCCATTAAAACCCGTTCACTTTTTATAGTTTTTCGAATAACTCAAAAACTATCCATCTACTGAAATGTTCCAAATGCTCATTCGAAATACAATTAAATTGTCTAAAAAGGTAAACTAATTTGACCAATATTAGCAAAGTTATAGCAAACAATTTTTATATTGAACTTCGCACTCAAAGCGGTAGGGAAAGTAATGAGTAAACACAATATATATTTTTTTTTTCATTAATTAAAATTGAAAAATGATGTTTAATATATACACAAAAAAAAAATCTGATGTGGATACCCCATGACTTCCAACTTTGTACGCCTATTAAACTATAAATCGGTGGCTCAAAAAGTGACCCTGAATTTGGTTACTAGTTTCCGAAGATAACTGTATCTCAAAAACGACACTCAGCGTCACAACGTCCATCTATTGACACATACAGACACACACAAATAAGCTCTTGTTTCTGGAGGTCTCATTCCGTTATTATATGTCGTTTTCTTTCAGTTGTTAACAAGTTCCCAAGAGATTTCTTCGTGTTCCTTGACAACATTAGACCTGTCTATGTCACTAGATAAAGCATGGGCTATCGACGGTCTAAACATTTTAAGCGGAAGAACCCACTTTACTCATATTCTCCTGCTGCAGACTTGTTCAGCTCACAAATGTGGGGGAAAAAAGTATTTTACATTCAATTTTAATATACAAAACAAATGATAAAATTCTTTAATTAGATTGAAAAAAAAAATCGTGTTTATAACCTTTATCATCGATATCTCTGTATTAAATGTCGAAATAGCTTTTGATGTAAGTTTATTATGACCTTCATGTAATGTACCCCGTTTGGCTCTTCAATTTCCACTAAAATCTATTATATTATTTATATTGATATAAAAATCTAATTTACCAAATTTCAGATGTTTTACATTATATTTTAATATAATTTTTGACGAAAGTCTAACATGACCTTCAAGTAAAGTACCAGTTCCGGTTTGCTAATTTTAACCAAAATTTATTATGTTATTTATATTAATATGTAAGTCTTATATACCAAATTTGAGAAGTTTTGCATTATATTTTAATATAATTTTTTATGAAAATCAATAATGTCATTCAAGTAAAGTACTACTTCCGGCAATCATGCAGTGACCAAAAAGGGAGGTTCACAACTAGATTTTACAATAATACTAAATACAAAATTTTAACTTTCCACGGCTAACCGTTTTTGAGTTATGCGAGACGTACAGAGCTTGAAAATGATTGCAATTCCTAATAGGTTAAGTGAAGAAGAGGGATTAGAATACAATTCACTTTAATTTATATTAAGTTATTTTTTATTTTTTGCCGAGGGGGAATTTACTCGACATGAAATCCAGCCAATTAATTTTAGATAGAGTATTGAAAAGTACGTAGGTAAATCATGACCCATGAACACAGCCATGCTTCAATCAGCACACCCTACGGCTCAATAAGGGAAGAAAGTAACAAAAAATGAAAAGAAATAGTACATTGTTGACGTTTGTTTTACATATAAACAATTAAATGAAGTGCGTTTTACATGACTTGAGAATGGCCCAAGATGGCCGAAACATCGATACAATGTAAAATAAAATAAAAAACTTGGTGACCAAATGGCCTTTTTTGTTTCTAATTACTGATCCAATAAAATGGCACCGAAAATTAATGAAGCAACTAGAAGAATATTAATATTAAATATGAGTATGATCAACTATATTATAAGATAAAAAAATATATATATATAAATAGATCAGTAATTAGAAAGTAAATAAATAGACATATAACGACTTAAAACAAAATATAAACTTGCCTATTTCATCAATAAATATTATGCAAGGTTGCAATTTAACAGCTAATGAAAAGACAGCAGAGGCTAATTTCTGACTCTCTCCATACCATTTATCAGTGAGTATGGACAGGTCTAAGTTGATGAAGTTAGTTCCTGCCTCTTTAGCGGTAGCTTTAGCGATCATCGTCTTTCCACATCCTGGTGGTCCGTGTAATAATACTCCTAGAAAGAAAAAAAAATGGATATAAACATACAAACAAATTCTTTAGTTATCTTATAAATCAGATGGGGAAGAATAGAGAGAAGATTTTTTGAATAGATAATTTGATAGAGAAGAAAGCCAGAAAACACTGGCAATTGTAAGAACACACTATTTTTAATTCTATAAAACAAGCCAAACAAAACAGAGGAATATTTTGGGATCCTGAAGAGAAATCATATGGAACAATGGATCAGCAATTTCAGTAAAGTAAGCCTCGATATCCCAAGGGCAACGATTGTAAAGAGGTTGCAAAACCAATCTGCTTAAAATAGAATAGAATAAGGAAACTGGGATGCTTTAGAATGGATTAATAACCCGATGACTACAAATGACTAAATGTGCAATAGGTTGGCATTAGATTTGTTTTACTAGTGAACAACAGTTTGTTGTAGTTGTAGAGTACTCTGAAAGATGCATTCGTCAATATTAGCCAGAAAAATGATACCGGGTCGATTTGATTTATTACAACATACTAGGCTGTTACAAAAGTTAATTCCAATTCTCATAATTATCCTATAAGAATGTTTTTGTTCCTACTATTTATGTCAATGTTTACTTTGACTTATCTTTTAATTCCTTGAGATATGAGTTGGCTTTATGGGGTAATTTACATGGCACGCGCAATGCCAGAAGAAAAAATCATTATTCGCAGTCTTTTGAAACATTACTGGAAAAAAGATTTAAGCGCAAAGGCAGCCGCCGAAAATTTTTTTGCCATAGAAAGAGAGTCAATTACCCATCACCGCACAACCCAGATCAGGTCGTCCATTGGTCATTGATGATGACGTTCTTTTTCAATGTGTAAACCAGGACCCACATACTACTACTCGTAATTTATCGGCTAAATTACGATCAAACTAAACGTTTTGCCTCATCCTGCATATAGCTCAGATATTGCACCATCAGATTATGGTTTGTTTAAATCAATGGCTCATTATTTAAAAGGTCCGATCTTTGATAATTACAAGGATATAAAAAAGGAGTGGTACCGGCATCCAATTATTGGCAGAAAGTAGTTGAAAACAATAGGCTTTATTTTGAAGAGTAGTATTCAATAATGTTTAAAATATGTAACCTGAAATAAAGCTATACTAATGCACAACGTAGTATACTAAAGCACAACGTAGTATGTAATCTAACATGTTGATGCCTGTTTTCTAATGAACATAAATGGATTTGGACATTCAGTTCTTCATGAGGATGCTTCTTTTTACTTTAGCTGTATGAATGCTTTTCTACCTTCTGTTCTATTATTTTTAAAATATGTAATACCTTTGATTTATATAATTTTGACAATTATTAACAACCTATTATTTTAGAAATGAGCAAAAACCAGATCGGACTCGAGCATAGAGAAGACAATCCCATTTCCCTGACATAGTAACCCCTCTGACATGCATATACCATCCATAGTAGTCCTACGGGAGGGTCGTGCATTTATAAAACTTACAAGTTCCATGCAACAGGCATACTACCTATATATTTAGTATACAATGTTTAAGATACAATTAAATAAAAATAATTATTATTATCTAATTATAACTAAAATATTACCATACCAATCTTTCAATACCAATGGGATAATTATTTGGGTTAATAAACCTGATAAAAGTATGCATTATCAAGGCACTTAAAAATTTTCATGGGTTTGTTGAAGGCCAAAAGTTAGCCTCAGCTAAACGGCTCAGCAATAATTTATTTTACTTGAATATGCATATTCTGCCAGACGGAAACATTTTAAAAGGTTCATATAATAAATACTTCAGTATTGAAATAAAAAGGAATTTAGCTAAAAATAAATACTCAACATGAATAGAACTATTTTTAAAATGATTGTTGAAAGGAGAATTCAAAGTATATGAAATAAAAGCATGAAACAGTAAAGGAAAAAGTGGCTAAATAAATGAATACATAGTAGCTGAAATCTAGGAAGTGGAGAAATTATAGACATACATAAATCAAAATAAGCAGATAAAAATCTATATACTAAAATGTTAACTATTCGTATAAAATAGATCAATTAATTAAAAATATAAAATGCATTTTTTTTACTTCCCTGAACAAAATAAAGGAAGTATTGTAATTGCGAAAATTTTCGGTTTTCAGATTTCAACGGAAATATCCATTTTGACCATCCCTGAATCCATTTTGACTAGTTTCGTCGTGGCGTCTATACGTACATTCATACATTCGTATCTTGCATAACTCAAAAATGATTAGCCATAGAAAGTTGAAATTTTGATTTTAGGATTGATGTAAAATCTAGGAAGTGGATGTAAAATCTATTTTAACCTCCCTTTTTGGTCTCTGCTTGATCACCGGAAGTGGTACTTGAACGTCATAATTGATTTTCATCAAAAACTATATTAAAATACTATGCAAAACTTCTCAAATTTAGTATTTATAACTTATATATTGATTTAAATAACATAATAGATTTTGGTATAAATCAGAAAACCGGAAGCGGTACTTAACTTGAAGGTAATATTAGACTTTCATCAAAAATTATATTAAAATATAATGTAAAACATCTCAAATTTGGTAAATAGGACTTTTATATCGATATGAATGTATTTACTATATTGTGGTTAAAATTTTTGAGCCGAAAAGGTCTTTACTTTACTTGAAGGTCATAATAAGTTAACATCAAAAATTGTATTTAAATTAAATACATAAATCATATGTTTCGATAATAAAGGTTACAAACGCAATTTAGTTTCCAATCCAATTAAACATTTTTATTACTTGTTTTAAGTGTTAAAATTGAGTGTGAAATACTGGTTTTCCTCCCCATTTGTGTGCGTGTGTTAATAGATGGATTTCACTACACCGAGTGTCGTTTTTGAGATACTGCAATCTTCGGAAACTAGTAACCAAATTCAGGATCTCTTTTTGAGCCACCGATTTATAGTTGAATAGGCGTACAAGGAAGTCATGTGTTGTCCACATCAGATATTTTAATTTGAAAATAATCCAAAGAGTAATAAAAATCACCAAAAACAGTTTTTTACTATTACTATTTTAGGAAACTAGTATAGAAGTCTCACTCCAACATGGCAGGTAGCGGTGATTCATTTATACACAATCTTTTAAGGAGGGGAAATGCTCGTCAGCAATGGTCCCCACCACATTCACTTCTCCCTAGGAAATAAAAACAATGTTTCATAATTATTACTAGTTTCCAATAAATGAAGGAGGCTTCACTCCTTAATAATATAATAAAGAATGAACACCGTTAAAGCTTTACAATCAGGATGCCTTATCACTGGCTCGGTCCGAACTTACTCTAAGATCGCTGCACTATCACTCTCCAGCACCATTTTTGGTAACTAACTGCTTTGTATTCAATTCTAACAGTAGTATTCATCAGAATTATTAAAATCATTATTGTTTTAATAAGAATTTATTTTAAATAATTATATAATTTATATAATTTAAATAATTTTAATTATTAGTGCTGTCGACTTCCGCTTACTGTGTTTGCCCAAGAGATAAAGAAAATATTAACAGATCCTTTTCAGTTGAGGTCGGAAACTTATTCTAATTTAAATTATTACTATAACTTCCCCAGACCACCGAAAGTCGATACCACTAATAATTTTAAATAATATCTACTTAAAGCAGGAACAATTTTAATAATCCTAATGAATACAAATTTTAGAATTAGAACAAATGGCTCTAGAGAGCGGTAGTGTGGCGACCATAGGGTGCGTTCGGCCCAAGCCAGTGATAAGGTGTCCTAATTGTAAAGCTGTACCTGAACACCCATTTATCTATAGAATAATTCCATTACAATTATCGCAAAATAAAGTCCTGCAATATTACACGAGATGATGTGACATATAAATAGTGATGAGGTATATAGACATGAACATGATACTAGTGAAAAACCCATATGTATTTTTGCAACCACCAAAGAGATATAGATATGAATTATTAATTAAGTTAATTGGGTAAATATTATTTGTGATATTATTAGGAGATGAAGTCCCTTTAATGTATTATTAACTATGAATATGGGTGAGAAGGACTACAGCTAACCAAAATTTCACCTCCTTGAAAAGGCTGTAATATGATCTAAACATGTAAATTCATCCCATTCGCCATGTTAGAGTGACACTTCTAAACTAGTTCCATTTTTCTAAAGATGCACTAAACTATTTTTTTACTACCTTTTGGGGGTTGAGTCAACTGTGAATTGCTGAATAGTTCTCTCCTTCTGATAGGCAAAATGACTGTTTCCTGAATTTCTTGAATAACATGTCCTAGCCCTCCTATACTATCCCAGGATACTGTAATACTCTGGGGATCGACAAGATGATTAGCGATCATCAATTCATATTCTGTTAGCTGCAATGTTTCACAAGAGTAATTAAAGAAAGAATTACATTTCAACATCACAAAGTGGTAAATCGATTATGAATTTGGTAGGCTCATTATTAGAAAAACAAAGAATATAGCCAGCAGCTACGAAACTCTGATTGAGAACCTTTAAAATATACACTACGCATCTTCTTTTTTTTTGGTTATGTTAAACATAACATTAATGTACAATCGAATTAATGATAAATTTTGAAATGTGCATTAAGATATGGATAAAAATCCTCCAAGCAATGCTTTCGAATTTCTAAAAGGGGTGAGTGATAAGATGTAGTAACCATTTAATATAAGGCTAAAATGAAGGCACTTACTTGTTTGGCAATTTTGATTCCTAGTCGGTCAAGTAGATCGGTAGCCTAAAATGAAATGAAATAAAATGATAAGATTCGACTTAAATAATATTTAAACACTGATAAGCACCATAAATATACCGTTTTAGCTGCATAGGTTTTCCTTTTATTCGTTGGATCAAGGTGCTTCATTAACAGTTTAGCTGTCAACAAAGCCGTAACAGAAAACAAGGACACTCTAAGGAGTGTAAAGAAAATATCAGCTCTGGTTATTCCTTCAGGCATCATAAGAATTTAGTGAAAGGAAGATTCAACTTGAAATTCTACGGACTACAAAACGTGATCGATCACTGCGAAATACAAAGACTATTTTAACAGCGTGATACGCTGGAGGGGAACAATAAGTAAATTACATTTAATAATTTTACACTTCTTAAGCCCGTGATTATAATAAATCGAAATCTGGATTTGTTAAAATAATCAACAGCAATAAAACGGTGTAGCTTTGTAAACTTCAAATACATGTGTAATATTCAGTTTCCTGAAGTTTGATTCAGTTGGGTTCCTTAATGAATATTTTTTTGTTTACTTGTCTCTCATTAAAAATGGTAATTTGAAGAAACATAAACCCATTTATCATTTTTTTGCTGTATGGATATCATAGTTTGTGCAAACTGAATGAATTTTTCCATGATGGATGCCTTTCAGAATATATATGTATACCTAGTGTATAAGTGAACACTCGCGGATTTTGACCATAATAACACTCGCGATAGAAACATAATAATATTGAGTTTAAGGTCATTTTTTACACACATGTTGTATACAAACTTAACCATTTGTTTTAGTATTATACATTGGTTTGATAATTGGAAAAACTTAATAAATAAGTTCAGATTGATGCAGTTCTCATCGAACTTTTTATAAAAAGCATACATTTATTTTGGGATACAAATAATATTAATTTAGGTAAAATTGTCGAAGCTATTGGGAATTGCGTGACTGGATCCGTAACGTATTAAAACTATACAGGTTTCGAACTGCTGATCGAGACGTTTCGATGAGTATCTAACTTCAGCATTGTCAATTCTACTCTCTTTATTGCCAGAGGCGCCTGACCACCTGAGATTATTTCGCTCTCGAGAGCTTCACTCGCTAGTGGTTATTGTAATGAGAATAATCGCTAGAAACTGATGGCCCACTTGGATAGTTTGCAGGTTTAGACTTGATCTCTTGGTAACACCCTCCCGCTCCCCTTTCCGGGAGGAATACGAAAATACGAATTAGTCTCGTTCTTCTGAGAGCACTCTCCAAAGTTCACATAACTATTTGTATATATTTTCACTTTAAAATGCCCACAAATTGGGTGTTACAAATTGGGAAACTGAGGAAATTATTGACTTATTAAATATTTAAGGTGGCTTGATTGTTATTGGGATGAAATTCACAGAAAAATAAACAATTAGGCAAAACATAATTTTTTATATAATACTAACAAAACATTTTATTACATATCGTTTTCATTTTAATATTCTTATTAATTTTCTAAGGTATCTCGAGAAAAAATAAAATAATATAAAGCGGAAGTGGAGCCGACGGCTCTCATTTTCGTGTTATTTTAATTACTGTAATGTAATACAATTGCCAAATGTAATGTAAATTCGACTTCACTGCTGCTTAATCTAAAAAAAAAAATTGAAACTGCTGCGCATCCTCAAGTTGTAGTTCATTAATAAGTGCATGGCTGGCACCCAAATTATTTCTTCTCACGATCCATGGTTTAACCAAGACTCTTTTTGGTACAAATTTACAAGAGGGGCGCGTTATCACTTGTTCACCCCGATCTTACCGGAAGGTCGCCGGACTATCATACTCTAGCGCCATTTGTGCTAACGAACTGCTTTGCATTCAATTGCAACATTCGTGTTTATTGGAATCATTAAAATTAATACTGCTTTAATTATATATTATTTAAAATTATTAGTGCTGTTGACTTCCGCTCATTACGCTCACCTAAGAAATAAACAAAATAGCAACGGACCCTATTCAGTTGAGGTCGGGATCTTTCCACAATTATTAATGCTTTAAATAGATCACAGCTGACGACTTCCGCTCGCTACGCTCGCTCATGAGATAAACAAACCCCCAAAGTTCCTTTTCAGTTGAGGTCGGGTCCTTACCGTAATTTAAATTATCACTCCTTTAAATTATTACTACAACTTCCCATGATCACCGGAAGTCAACAGCACTAACAATATTTAATAACATGTAATTAAGGCAGTAATAATTTTAATAATTGCTATGAATACGATTGTTACAATTGAATGCAAAGCAGTTAGTTTTCACAAATGGCGCTAGAGTATGCCAGTCCGGCGACCGGGTAAGGTCGGGAGTACCAGTGATAATGCGCCCCTCTTGTAAAGTTGTATCCTCTTTTTTTTGTTAAAAGTTTTATTTTTAATAAAACATCCAAAATTATTAATGTAGCTAGTTTTCTATTATTGTTCCGTAATTCCATCTTGACGACTTTTAGGGATCGGCTGAACTCTCGATTATCTATATTTTGTGTGTGGACATGCTGCTGAGAGTTCTTGCGAATTAAACAGTCACTAGGAACCTGGACTAGTCTGGACTTCTCAACAATGATAAAATATGGGAATAATGATAATACTTCTACTTCTTCCACAGGAGCCTGCAAGAAAGCCAGAGACCTCATGCTTGACAGTTTATGGAACTTCACTAAAGCCTCTGCGAGAAATTGAGAAATGCTATACTTAGTATATTAGGACTCATCTACGCTGCTGACCTTGGAAATTATTATTTTTAAAAGTAGGTTTGTTGCTTTTATCAAGAATGAGATTGGTTTTCACTAGCGCCGAGCATTCTTGTATTAATACCGCTTCAGAATCTCCAAAAATGTAAAGCAATGATAAAAGTTTACCTCCCGATGGCTGACACTACGCAGAGTCCCTTCTCTGCACAGTAGTAAAATCACTATACGGCCAGTCCCCTTGGTCAGGAAGCGGAGGTGCCAGTAAGAGTTGCTCTAGTACCTCCTAGTGGAGCAGGTGGGAAACGCCTCTTCGGTGGGCTCGATACTGAGAGGTCCGCTGGGCCGGCAACGGACTAATAGAAAAGAAATTTCATAGTATTCACTATAGCTGCCACCCACGAAATTACACTTTCAACACTGGCTTTGTTGAGATAGGGAAGACGTGACAACTTGTCATAGGATTTACGCCCACAGATGAACGCCAATGATCTATTAGGAGGAAGAGTAACTTCTACAAAGACAGTATTCTTAATCGCCATGTCCCAATAGAGGCAGCTAGTGAGGAGGATAAAGAAAGATTCTACGACTCTCTCGAAAGAGCTTACGTTACCTGCTCCAGATTATTAAATTGCTATTGGGAGATTTTATTGCAGAAATTGAAATGATTGAAGTCAACCAACTCACTATTGGACTGCACAGCTTGCATTATGAAATTAACGAAAACGGGATGTCTAAATAGCTTTGCTGCAATTCGAAGCCTTGTAGTTAGAAGCACACTATATAAGGCTACCTGGAGATCTCCAGATGGGGCTACTTCCAACCAAATTGACTACTTACTCCTTAGTGCACACCAATCTAATCTAATGACAATCGGAATTGAATGACAATAACTTCTTATCTGAAAATTAAATAGTTTGAATGAAAAATGATTTTAATTAACGATTGTGTGGAATATGATTAAATACCACAAACTAAGATAATTAACGTACATAGTGTTTCTTACTAATTGTTAATTTGGCCATTTATGTGTTGTATAGTTTTTGATGTGATTTTATTAAATAGTATTTTTATGGATTTTTGTGAAAGAGATAAAATTAATGTTTATAGATGACAGATCTGAAAATTGGCGAATTGTAATTGGTCTAATGTAATTTAATAAACAACAAAGTTAAGAAATGAAGTTTAAAAGGCTTTATTTTCCTGAAAACATAATAATATAAGCAATTAAATATTTTATAAACTTATTGCTTTTTCTACGGTTCATCCTCATCCAAAGCGAGGGCGCAAAGTTCTAAATCTTCGTGCGAATTCATGTTTCAGACGAAAAATATTTTCAGAAACGAAATATAATAAAACCTCTTGACTCCTGCTGCAATAACTTAGCAGTCTACCGACCGCATTCGGTAGGACGTATTACCGATGCGAAATAGCGATTACGATATTATCGCAGCCCTAGGGATCCCGTCGCTGAGTAAACGCATTCAAATATCGCTGTTTAAATAAAATATCGTCCCGAGTAAAGTATCGCGTCTGTCTGGGGGAGCCTTAATTGCCTGACAATGCGATACATTTACTGTCACAGTTGAACCTCTTAAGGTACACTTTCGCTGGGACTGCCCGCGGTTGCGGCTCACTCTTGCATAACCTATAACGTTATATCCTCTCCTATATTTATAACCAACCATATCGTTATAATATATATAAAGTATGAATATAAAAATAAAATAATATGTTTTTCCACTCTTTATTTTTTACTTCATTCACATTTTCTCATTCCTGAGTCCTAAGATATTTCAAGTCAAAATAAATATCACGGGACACAAAAGTGGCCACTTCTCTGAGAATGACACACATATAGATTTGATTAATTTTAATTAAGGCTCCAATGGCATGTCCTCTAATGGTTTTTTGTTAAGTATATATTAATAAAAAAGGCATTCTGTTTTATAGATTTATCCTCCTATAATTTTATTTATTGTATGCTTGGTGCCTAATCATATAAATTTTATGTGAATAATATATATTTGTGTACTTATAATTTATTTTTAGTCATACCTTGTTTAGAGACCAATTATCCTTATTTGTAAAATTTTAGTTTTATTTACTAATGATTAAATTTTTCATAAAAATATTGCAATAAATAGAATATTTTGTTATTAATCTTAAAACAAAAGTAGGAAAAAATGGTACATGTGAATAATATTAATACATGTTACTTTTATTAATACATAAATAATACTCTAATATTCATTCTAAATTTTTATTTAGAATGAATATTAGAGAATAAGTCAGTTGTTAAAAATTAGGTCATGAACCTCCTTATTTAGTGCTTCACTATCATTTATGTTGAGGTCTGCTGGAGTCCAAAATTTCGAGAACCACTGGGAAATGGCCACTTTGCCAGAATTGATTACAAATAAATTACTATTATCATTCTTGGTGGAAGTTCGACCACGTAAATAATTGAAGGAAAAACTAGGACGGGGTTGCTGTCAATGAAGAAACACAAATAAGAAAAACTTATTTCATTGTGTGCCAATGTTTCAGCCTAAGATGTAGGACATCAGAGAGAGAGGAAGCATCAAGCGCTGACTCAGCGCATCAACTATTTTATTATATGTTTTCTTACAACTATTTTATTTTCATTGCAGTAGACATATTCCAATTGGTGGGGTGATCCAGATAAAATATGTATTAGGAAGAATTTAGAAAGGTGGTTCTCTTAATTAACTTGCTATCACATTCTGCACATCTTGATTTTAACCTTAATAAATGTATACAGCCTTATTCAATAATTGATGTGATCAAAAATAATCAAAATTTAGGTTAAGATATTCAGTCATGTTCACATCCAATCAAAATTAGAGAAAAGAGTATTTATCAACTACATGGCTGCAGACTTTGATAGACCAAAGTTTAATTGGACAAATGAATTACATTAAGGAGTGGAGATTGAAAAATATTTTAGGATTTTATTAATAATTGAAGAGATAAGAGAAGAAGCATGTTATGTAACATCAGAGAAATTCTTCCATGATAAATATTATTATTATTGTTGTGATGAAGGGAGTACACCTTACCTCATAAAGAATTTATATGTATTTTCTGTTTTTTAAAAAGTGTGTGGTTTAGACTAATAACTTTTAAAATTGCTTTCTTTGAGGGCTCTTGATCAGTCCTGCTATAATTTCCATGGCAGAATACATACTTCTTTCCTCCAACAACTTTTCATGATTCCCTAGGTTTTAATTATAACTTTCGAATACTTATTATACTTTAATTATTTCATATTATCTAATCATTCAATTTTATTATGAATAGAATATTTTTTTTATTTAAATTTTTTAATAGATTCTGTTATCTGTCATAGGAAGATAACTTTAAAAGTAATAATAATGACTTAATTATTTTCCAATATTACTAACATTTAAAATATTTTTTTTTTAAATACTATATAACTAAATTTGTATATGTGATTAGTGTTGGTTGCTGAAGACTTATGACCCTGAAATCTGCCTTACCTCTCACATTATAATACCAAATAATTACAATTTAATTTAAAATAATTCTGAACGTGTTCAGGTGTTTGGGTCAGGAAGAAAGGATCTGGAGTAGTGGGATCAACAGAGAAATTGAATAGAAGAGCTTAGTCTGAATGGGTGTTGATGGGGGTTTGGAATTGAATTGTCAGAAGAGGGTAAATTAAGAAGTAATAAGTAGAGGGTTGGAAGGAAGGTGGAAAGGGGATCAGAAAGTGTAAGGTAAAAGAAGAAATGATGGATGACCTACGGGGTAAGTTTTTGATCAAAAGTAAATTTAACTTAACAGTATAATGAAATGGCAGATCATAAACTTTTCAAAGTCTAGCGCTTTGGTACAAAGCCTCATTGTCAGGTGCATAAAGAATATCATACCAAGATGCCTTGATAATTTATACCTCTCTACTATATCCAACTTGGTTTGATTTCCTTTAGCACTTGCATCTGAGATGTTGAATCATAACTAATAAAAGCCAATTTAACTGACTGGGTAAAAAAGTAATTGTTTAATTTAGGGATGGAAGGCAGGATGGTTGGTCAACAACTTTGGGGAAATCGGAAAAAGGTTGTAGAAATAGGGAGGTCCGGTATGGGAATGTCAGAATTTTAAACCAAACATACTCTATAGTGAATGTAAAGCATTAATTAATAATGTCCTACTGTTATATTTCCAAAATTAATTCAAATGAATAACAAATGATAATTAGACCTGACCAAACGAACACAATTGGTCACTTAAAAAAGAAAACTGGATAAATTAAAAAAAAAATTTAATAGCTTATTAATTACCAAAATATTGAAATAAGATTCTAAATAATCTTATATGAGCCATTTTGTGATACCTGAAAGGAGGCAGGCATAGAAAACAAGCAAAGACACTCCATAAAATTGAAATAAAGAAAAATAAGTAATAATTAAACAAACAATAATACTGTCCTCGCATCGCTATATCTGTTTCATATCCAACTAACTGAAGTTACTCAACAACTTTAGGAGTTTACTTACCTAATGTCTGAAGTATCTAATAATTTTAGTGTTTAAAAAAAGATACATATTAAATTTATACCTACCTGTTATAAAATTGTTATTTTATAATTAATTCATTCTAATTGTAACTTATTCTAACCTTACCTCATAAAGAATTTACATGTATTTTCTGTTTTTTAAAAAGTGTGTGGTTTAAACTAATAACTTTTAAAATGACTTTCTTTGAGGGCTCTTGATTGGACGTGTGATAATTTCCATGGCAGAATACATACTTCTTTCCTCCAACAACTTTTCAGTGCTTTTAATTATAACTTTTGAATACTTATTATACTTTAATTATTTCATACTATGTAAATCATTTAATTTTATTATGAATAGAATATATTTTTTTATTTATTTAAATTTTTTAAAAGATTTTGTTATCTGTCATAGGAAGATAACTTTAAAAGTAATAATAATGACTTAATAATTTTCCAATATTTCTAACATTTAAAATAATTTTTTTAAATACTATATAACTAAATTTGTATGTGTGATTAGTGTGGGTTGCTGAAGACTTATGACCTTGAAATCTGTCTTACCTCTCACATTATAATACCAAATAATTACAATTTAATTTAAAATAATTCTGAGCGTGTTCAGGTGTTTGGGTCAGGAAGAAAGGATCTGGAGTAGCAGGATCAACAGAGAAATTGAATAGAAGAGCTTAGTCCGAATGGGTGTTGATGGGGGTTCGGAATTGTAAGGTAAAAGGGGATCAGAAAGTGTAAGGAATAAGAAGAAATGATAGATGACCTACGGTGTGAGTTTTTGACGAAAAGTAAATTTAACTTAACAGTATAGTGAAATGGCAGATCATAAACTTTTCAAAGTTCAGCGTCTTTGGTACAAAGCCTCATTGTCAGGTGCATAAAGAATACCATAGCAAGATGTCCCTATAATTTAAACCTCTCTACTATATCCAACTTGGTTTGATTTCCTTTAGCACTTGCATCTGAGATGTTGAATCATAACTAATAAAAGCCAATTTAACCGACTGGGTAAAAAAGTAATTGTTTAATTTAGTGGTGGAAGGCGGGATGGTTGGTTGGATTGAAAGAATGGGGAAATCGGAAAAAGGTTGTAGAAATAGGGAGGTCGGGTATGGGAATGTCAGAATTGTAAACCAAATATACTCTATAACGAATGTTCAGCATTAATTAATAGTTTCCTACTGTTATATTTACAAAATTAATTCAATTAAATAACAAATAATTAGACCTGGCCAAACAAACAAAATTAATCGACATCTTAAAAAAGAAAACTGGATGAATTTAAAAAAAAAAATTAATACTGTTTTAATAACCAAAATATTAAAGTAAGATTTTAAATCACAGTTACAAGTTACATTTAAAGTTACAAGTTACATAAGCGATTTAATGACATGTGAAAGGAGGAAGGCATAAAAGACTAGCTAAAATACTCCAGAAAATTGAAATAAAGAAAAAAAAAATGATAATAAAGCAAACAATAATACTTACATCCCTACTCCTGTTACATATGTAGCTAACTAAAGTTACTCAACAAGTTTATGAGTGTACTTACCTAATGTTTGAAGGATCTTATAATTTTTGTGTTTAAAAAAAAATATTTTGAAATTCTACCTACTTGCTATAAATTATTTTTATTTTATAATAATATTATGTTTGTTGTGAGGAATTCGCCTTAGCACTTAAAGAATTTAAGTATATTATCTGTTTTTATCATAGTATATGGTTTTATAGTTAAATATAATATAATGGTAATATAGTTTTAACCTTTATAATAGTTTTCTTCTATTGCTCTTGATTGGTCCAGCATTATAACTTCCACAACAGGATACTTACTTCTTTTCCAGAGAACTCCATCAGATTCCATAGCTTTTAATTCTTAATTTGGAATTCTTATTTTAATGGATAAATATAATAAAAAATACATTGAAATTATAGCTACCTGGAATAAAACTATTGTTTAAGTAATTATATTATGAATTCCTTGTAATTTTTTTATTATTAACGATTAAAAATATATATAAGTTTTTATGATCCGCATCTTGTAAAATATGTTTAAAGCAATACTGAAATAAAAAAAAAAATATTAACAGAACAGTATTCCATTATAATTAACATATGAGTAGTAAACTTACTTTTTTCCCTCATTATTTTGTAATAAAAGAAAGGTGTAACCTGAAAGATTAATAATCATCAAATCTGCCATAGCTCTTTGATCAAAATAGAAAATCTGAAATTACTCATAAAATTTTATTAAAATTAATTAAGAGATGGGATTCATGCTGGAGCAAAGGGTGATCGGCAGTGTGTGCTAGAACTGTTTTACTGAAATAGGTGTGGAGGGGGTTTGGAAGTGAATTGTAGGAAATGGGCACATACAGAAGTGATATGTAGTGAATTGGAAGGGAGGTGGAGAGAGTTTGAGAAACGGTAAGGCAAAAGAGGAACTGAAAGATGACCTACCAGGTAATTTATTGATCGAAAGTAGATTCAAATTGACATTATATCGGAATTAGTAGATCCTAACATTTCATATTTAAGAGCCCTTGGTTCAGAGACTCATAATCAGGGGCCAATAGAATACCATACCAAGTTATTCCTAAAATGTATACCTCTCTACTATGTCTAACTTCGTTTGATTTCTTTTAGCACTTGCATATGAGAAATTGAACCATGACTAAAAAAAATCAAAGAAGTACCAGGCAACAAGTTAATTTTTTAAATAAAGTGTTAAAAGAAGGTGGTTGTAAAGAGGGGATGAAATATCCGGCCGTTGGAAAGGAGGATGGAAACTGAAAGATGACCTACCAGGTAATTTATTGATCGAAAGTAGATTCAAATTGACATTATATCGGAATTAGTAGATCCTAACATTTCATATTTAAGAGCCTTTGGTTCAGAGACTCATAATCAGGGGCCAATAGAATACCACACCAAGTTATTCCTAAAATGTATACCTCTCTACTATGTCTAACTTGGTTTGATTTCCTTTAGCACTTGCATATGAGAAATTGAACCATGACTAAAAAAAATCAAAGAAGTACCAGGCAACAAGTTAATTTTTTAAATAAAGTGTTAAAAGAAGGTGGTTGTAAAGAGGGGATGAAATATCGGGCCGTTGGAAAGGAGGATGGAAACTGAAAGATGACCTACCATGTAAATTATTGATCGAAAGTAGATTAAAATTGACATTATATCGGAATTAGTAGATCCTAACATTTCATATTTAAGAGCCTTTGGTCCAGAGACTCATAATCAGGGGCCAATAGAATACCACACCAAGTTATTCCTAAAATGTATACCTCTCTACTATGTCTAACTTGGTTTGATTTCCTTTAGCACTTGCATATGAGAAATTGAACCATGACTAAAAAAAGTCAAAGAAGTACCAGGCAACAAGTTAATTTTTTAAATAAAGTGTTAAAAGAAGGTGGTTGTAAAGAGGGGATGAAATATCGGGCCGTTGGAAAGGAGGATGGAAACTGAAAGATGACCTACCAGGTAATTTATTGATCGAAAGTAGATTCAAATTGACATTATATCGGAATTAGTAGATCCTAACATTTCATATTTAAGAGCCTTTGGTCCAGAGACTCATAATCAGGGGCCAATAGAATACCACACCAAGTTATTCCTAAAATGTATACCTCTCTACTATGTCTAACTTCGTTTGATTTCTTTTAGCACTTGCATATGAGAAATTGAACCATGACTAAAAAAAATCAAAGAAGTACCAGGCAACAAGTTAATTTTTTAAATAAAGTGTTAAAAGAAGGTGGTTGTAAAGAGGGGATGAAATATCGGGCCGTTGGAAAGCAGGATGGAAACTGAAAGATGACCTACCAGGTAAATTATTGATCGAAAGTAGATTCAAATTGACATTATATCGGAATTAGTAGATCCTAACATTTCATATTTAAGAGCCTTTGGTCCAGAGACTCATAATCAGGGGCCAATAGAATACCACACCAAGTTATTCCTAAAATGTATACCTCTCTACTATGTCTAACTTGGTTTGATTTCCTTTAGCACTTGCATATGAGAAATTGAACCATGACTAAAAAAAATCAAAGAAGTACCAGGCAACAAGTTAATTTTTTAAATAAAGTGTTAAAAGAAGGTGGTTGTAAAGAGGGGATGAAATATCGGGCCGTTGGAAAGGAGGATGGAAACTGAAAGATGACCTACCATGTAAATTATTGATCGAAAGTAGATTAAAATTGACATTATATCGGAATTAGTAGATCCTAACATTTCATATTTAAGAGCCTTTGGTCCAGAGACTCATAATCAGGGGCCAATAGAATACCACACCAAGTTATTCCTAAAATGTATACCTCTCTACTATGTCTAACTTGGTTTGATTTCCTTTAGCACTTGCATATGAGAAATTGAACCATGACTAAAAAAAGTCAAAGAAGTACCAGGCAACAAGTTAATTTTTTAAATAAAGTGTTAAAAGAAGGTGGTTGTAAAGAGGGGATGAAATATCGGGCCGTTGGAAAGGAGGATGGAAACTGAAAGATGACCTACCAGGTAATTTATTGATCGAAAGTAGATTCAAATTGACATTATATCGGAATTAGTAGATCCTAACATTTCATATTTAAGAGCCTTTGGTCCAGAGACTCATAATCAGGGGCCAATAGAATACCACACCAAGTTATTCCTAAAATGTATACCTCTCTACTATGTCTAACTTCGTTTGATTTCTTTTAGCACTTGCATATGAGAAATTGAACCATGACTAAAAAAAATCAAAGAAGTACCAGGCAACAAGTTAATTTTTTAAATAAAGTGTTAAAAGAAGGTGGTTGTAAAGAGGGGATGAAATATCGGGCCGTTGGAAAGCAGGATGGAAACTGAAAGATGACCTACCAGGTAAATTATTGATCGAAAGTAGATTCAAATTGACATTATATCGGAATTAGTAGATCCTAACATTTCATATTTAAGAGCCTTTGGTCCAGAGACTCATAATCAGGGGCCAATAGAATACCACACCAAGTTATTCCTAAAATGTATACCTCTCTACTATGTCTAACTTGGTTTGATTTCCTTTAGCACTTGCATATAAGTGTTAAAATAAAGAGGGTGGTAAGAGGGGATGAAATGTAGGGTAGTAGGAAAAGGGATGGATGGGATATCGAAAAAGTTATCAACATAGGGAGGGGCTCAGATACGGAACGGTAACAATTTTAGTCCAAATGTACTCTATAATAAATGTTAAGCAATAAGTAATAGTGCCTTTGTGTCAATGCTTAGAAATTAAATAGCGAATATTAAACTGACCAGATCGAGAGTACAAAATGTCTTTTTGACAAAATTTGGAAAAAATCCATTAAAATCTAACACCTTTTGAAATATTAATGTAAGATTCGAAAATATAGTTATATAAGTAATTCCAAGATTTATTTAATGAGGTAGCCATTTAAGATATTTAAAATACTGCCAGCAATAAAAATAAACAGAAAAGAATTAAAATATACCAGAACACTGTACTCATGTAGACGCTTATGGTTATTAAGGCAAAAAATGTAAATCCTCTTGCTATCTGCATGATGTAGAATACTTTGAGAGATATTCTGAAATAAAATAACATAATATTAACATAACCATATTCCGTTATAATCAACATATTAGTGGTAAAACTTACATTATTCTTTTTAAATTTGGGTGTTATCTGAAGAGCTCCCTGCTGAAGATTAATAATCATAAAATCTGCCTTAGCTCTCGGATTAAAATAATAAATATGGCATTAAATAATTACAATTTTATTAAAAGTAAATAAGAGATGGTTCTGACTTTGAAGGGAAATAGAGTAGGGTCGGCTGTGGGTGGTAGAACTGATTTACTGAAATAGGTGGGGAGGGGGTTTAAAAGTGAATTGTAGGATATTGGGAAGTAGAGAGGTAATAAGTAGTGAGTTGGAAGGGAGGAGGAAATAGTTTGAGAAATGGGGGATGGATGGGATATCGGAAAAGTTGTTATCAACATAGGGAGGGGGTCAGATACAGAACGTTAACAATTATAGTCCAAATGCACTCTATAATAAATGTTAAGAAATAAAAAATAGAGGCTTTCTGTTAATGCTTAGAAATTAAATCAATTAAATAGCAAATAATAAATTCACCGAGAGTGCCAAAATGTCATTTTGACTAAATTTGTAAAAAAAACATTAATATATAACCCCTTTTGAAATATTAATGTAAGATCCAAAATTTAGTGATATAAGTGATTCCACGATCTATTAAACGAGGTAGGCATTTAAGATGATTAAAACACTGCCGGCAATAGAAATAAACAGAAAAGAATTAAAATATACTAGAACACTGTACTCCTGTAGCCCCTTATGATTTTGAAGGCAAAAAATGTATATACTCTTGCTATCCGCATCATGTAGAATAATTTTAGAGATATTCTGAAATAAAATAACATAATATTAACATAAGCATATTCCATTATAATTAACATATTAGTAGTAAAACTTACTTTTTTTTTTTTTTTATTTTGCAATAAAGTTTGGGTATAATGTAAAGCGTTCACTGCTGAAGATTAACAATCATGAAATCTGCCTTAGCTCTCAGATTAAAATAATAAATATGAATAATTTAATAAAATAATAATATGAATACAATTGCATTGAAAAGAAGTAAGAAATAGGTCTGATATTGGAGGGAAATAGAGTAGGGTATGCAGTGGGTGGTAGAACTGATTTACTGAAATAGGTGGGGAGAGGGTTTAAATGTGAATTGTAGGAAATTGGGAAGTAGAGAGGTGATAAGTGGTGGGTTGGAAGGGAGGTGGAAAGCGTTTGAGAAACGGTAAGACAAAAGTGAAACTGAAAGATGATCTACCAGGCAAGTTTATGGCCTAATACAAATTTAATTAACAATAAAAATATATGGTATATCATAAATTTTTCACATTGAAGCGTCATTGATACAATGCCTTATTGTCAGGTAACAAAAGAATACCACACCAAGTTGTTCCTAAAATTGATACCTCTCTACTATGTCTAACTTGGCTAGATTTTTCTTTAGCACCTGCAAATCAGATATTGGACCATGACTAATAAAAAATCAAATTCGAACTGCATAAAAAGTTAAATGAATAATTTAGTTGTTAAAATAAAGAGGGTGGTAGAAGGGGATGAAATGTAGGGCAGTAGGAAGGGAAGAGGGAAAGTGGGGATAGATGGGATATCAGAAAAGTTGTTACGAACATAGGGATTTTGATAATTGGGATCAGTCAAGATATTCAATTTAGAACATGATTAAGGAAATGTTCACAAGAGAAGAATTTAAAAATGTTTTAAATAAAACAAAACAAATTCTATCAAAGAAGATTAAGAATCACTTAAAGCAACTGTTGACAAGAAATTTACAAAAACAGTGACAGGAAACTGACAATATGTAACAGCTTAGGGACTTAACACTTTTTTCAGTAAATTAGAGACTTAAATATAACTGTACTATTGAATATTCACCAATAAACAATAAATAAATAAACGCAAAACCTTACTACTAACTTGTAATTAGTTATATATATCATTGGCTTGGCAGAAGAATGCCACAATAGAAAAAAGTAGAATTTTACAAGAAAAGTGTTTAAAGTTTGCCTATTTCACTTTAAAACATAAAGTCGTACATTTTCTTAGTCAATATCACTTGCACTTTTTGTTTTAAAAAAAATGATAATCTTCATTTTTTGATAATTTAAATCTGAAATGTGTATTAAACTATATCAGCTTTTCATAAAAAACTAAAATAAATTGTTATTGCAGTAAATATTGATACTAAAAATCTGACATTTTTTCTCAAAGAAAATGGAAAATGGCAGCTTTCCGAGCTAAAAAGAGGAAAAACCAAATTTTTCGTATTGTGGCACTCTTCTTTCAAGCCAGCGATATATTTGAAAGTATACGTGTATTCTATTAAAAGTCAATATATTCACTTTTGGAAAATTATTTCATAAAAACGTGAAAATCATTAGGGGACACCTAGTATAGATAAGTTAAATTTTGATCGAAAAGGCTGATTTTCTACAATTATTTAACAAGGGAAACTAATCTTTAGATATAGAATCTGTCAAACAATAGGTTTTAATAAAAAGTGGATATATTAACTTTTGATAGAATGCTCTTCATATATATTACATTACACATATAATTACCTATATATTTATGATGTAATTAATGAAACCTAGCTTAGGAGTTGATTCAGAGAATTATTATCTAACGAAGTATACACAATACAAACTCCTGAAAAGTAATATAGAGTAGCCAATGAAATAACCATCATTTAAAGGAATTGAATAAATATTATTCAAAACCTCACCTTGAACATCAACTGTGATGAGCTGAACAATCACGGATCAAACACCACTGTTGAATGGACAAACATACTGGCCCTGTTCTTCGAGATGGACTGAGGCCTCCTAGGATTTGCCCACTCCAGATTGGTAAGTCGTTTATTCATCTCCAGCTGACTACTGGAACAGGATTACCAATTCAAAAGAACTCCATGCTGATGTCCTGTTCAATCATTATTAAAGAGCATTATTGAAAAAAAAAATTCATGTCATGAAAAACAATCAATTATTTTATTTATCCCCCTTTTTGATTATTCAATATGATTTAATATAATAGTTTTAATCTGCATAAAATTATTTCCAATTTTGAACAAAACTCTAAAATGTCACAATGAATTTATAACAAAGCAAATAATTGCCAACCGATAAAACAAAACTTTGAAAAATCAAATTCGATCAGGAATCAAGAATGTAGAAACTGGAATGTAAATAATAATCTACATTATGATTCATGATAATAATAAACAAATAAACTTTTTTACATGAATAAATAATATCAGATCAGTGAAAACAAAAATTAGGTAAGAGCTGCTGTTTGGAAAAAGGTTGCTTTAAGAGCCAATATGGTGGAGAGGACCACAGAATCAAATTAGTCAAATTAGCAATTTTTGTTTTCAACCTATTAGCTTAATGATTCTTATTAATTTCAATTTTTAATCCATGAAAAAAATTATAATTTACATTATATTCTTTCCAATTTTGAACAATATTCAAATATTTTACAATGAATAATAATAATCACAACCTATTAAACAGAACTTTGAAAAATCAAATTTATGCATAGAAATATTAATTGAGATTGCAATCAGAAAGAATCTTTTTTATAGTCATTTAAACTTAAATAATGATATCATATTTTGTGATGACAAGATAGTTTACAGACTTGAATATTTATTAAAATAAATAATAAGAAAACACATAAGAATATAATATATTAGTCATTTAGAAATTCCATCAATAAATGCTATCTGGGCCCTATTTCATAATAAAGTAGAAATGCAAGTAGACCTATGACTTACTAGGCAGATGACACACTGTGAGATGCTGATACAATACAATTTATAATAGTTATTAACTATTTTAAATTTTATATTGTATCAACATTTGACAGTGTATCATATTCGTAGTAAACCATAGATCTACTTGTAGTTGTACTGCATTATGAAGTAAGGCTCTGTTGTACGGATCAAAAATAATAAAAATGTTCATAAGAATTATCATCAAGTCTTCCTTTCATACATGAAACATGTGAATAAATAATAATATTTGCATACATGTGGAAAAATTGCGAAGTTATGCGTTATGAAAGCTTCTTAATATCCCGAGAAAATATTTCTAACATATAATGGCGGACATCGCCTCTGGGCTAATGAGATGTCTGCATCCCTTGTACTGAAACCAGCTAGTAAGGATCAAAAAGAAATTCAGTTCAATATTTAATACTATAACTATAATTCTTATTAAGTTATATATAATAATACAATAGGTATATATAATAATAAAGGAATATATTAACAACGATATATATATGAATGACCAATATATTAATATTCTAAGAACGAGATTAAAGCTTGAAATTAAGATACTGCCGTTGTGGATATTCTGAGGGCCGTGATTTTTTAACTGATTCAAAAAAAGAAAGAAATTAAATCACAATTTTAATTTATTCCTAATTACATGGAGTAATTTCATTTTTTAATATTCAGTTCAATATTTAAGGTTATAGATTTAATTCACATAAAAATACTTACATATTTCTAATTTTCAACAGTATTTAATTATTAAAAAATAAATAATAACAAAGCAAATAAATGAGCCGGTGAGAACCATATTGGTTTTAAATTAGGCTATTTTAGTTTTTAAACGATAAAAGGAATGTACTGTAAATGTATCTAAAATGATATATGTCATGTTGTGCATATGTATAGGTTTCCTTTACGTACATATATATTATTTTCTGACCACAAAATAGTTTCTATATTTAAACATTTATTAAAACAAGTTACAAGAAAACTACCTTCTGTATTAGTAATTATATAGATGTATGTATCTTATTTATAAATAGAATTCAAATAATGAAAATTTTATAATAACAATCCTTTTAAACATGAAAATTGTGGATTTAAAATGTAATGTTAATAATAATCACAAACCGTTACAGTGAATCAACCGAAAAAAGTGGCAACGAATTAACACAATCCTGAAGTTTTTAGCTGACTGAGAGAAGATTTTTTGGAACACAGTGGAAGGGATGGCTCTATAAGCGATAATCGAATTGTCTTCTCGCTAACGCTTGGAAACCGAGAAAGGCATAACTAAAATATAAAACTAAGATTTTAAATAACGTTGTATAAGCAATTTCATGGTATGTGAAAGGAGGCAGGCATAGAAAGCAAAAACCGCTCAATAAAATTTAAATAATGAAAGAAAAAAAACGAAAATTAAACAAACAATAATACTGTACTCACATCGCTACTTCTGTTTCCTATGCAGCTACCTAAAGTTATGCAATAAGTTTAGGAGTGAGGTTAAACAACTGAGAAGGATCAGTTGGTTTGAGAATTTAATTGAGCATGCGCATTGGGTGAAGTACAGTCAGCAAGTACAGTCTGGTCTGAGAATCTAGACCTGTTCAAGGTCGTTAGTAGCACTTCGGAAGGATTACCCATTTTTACTTATAAACAGACTGCACAACTATATACATCCATGAGCTGAGGGATCGTATCAAAAAGAGCAATAAAAATCATTAAATTAATTTTTTTTAAATAAAAATATGTATTCCACAGGGGGAGTGGTTACAATGCAAGTTGCGTCATAAAAATTCTTTGGAGGGAGGGGCTAAAAGTGGCTTTCTTCGAGATTTTCCAGAGGGGGGGCGTCCAATAGCCGTATTGGAACAAGAAATAGAAAAAAGCACACTAAAACTAAAATTATATAAATGGTGGTCCAGACAAACTAGGACAGAAAAGGGAAAAGGTTTGTTGTAGACGAAACTTTTGGTATATTGTAGTTCTTTGGGTCTCTGAACTTGAATCTGAGATTTTCTGACAGATATTTTGCCGGAAACCTTGGTTTTCCTTCTAAATCTTGGAAACAATTCTTTTATTCAAACAAGACCATTCTCTACCAAATTAAAGTACACAAAATGTTTTACACACAAAATGTCCATAAAATATTTCTCTACTACCAACCTTGATATAACCCGCAGAAAATGAGGCCTAATTCTCTAAAAGTGGTCAAAACGCGATTTAAGGCTCTTCAAGTCCAATTTATATAAAAACTATTCATGGTTGCGTTACTTATGATCATACACGATATTAAACTTTATGGAATACGCATAAAAAACACATTAATATTTGGTATATCTGAAGAAGCAGAGGCTCGACAAATTTACCTTCTTTACCTCTCAGTTGTTTGATTTCAGTTAATAAAATAAATAAAAAAATTAGTCGACTAGAAAGCGATAATGTTTATCATACTCTCCAATGCACGCACAGCCAAACTTATCCAAAGCATATCATGTTCTTACATGATATAAGTGGCTATGAGATAATTTCGTCCTCTTTGATCAATATAAATCGATGTTCTTACTTCAAAACTTGAACTTAATTTTTAAAATTGTTCATACTAATGGTTTTCGATTTATCGGTATTAGTAGAGTTTTAGGATCTTGTGATGCCTTTTGAAAGCCTCTACTAACTTCGAGATATAATGGAAGATTTAGCATCAGCTAAAACAGACCAATGACGTTATTAAGGAATCAAATATTTTAACAAACAGAGAAATTAGTAAACATTTTTACCCAGAAGAAACGATATCCTCAGGGAACC
The DNA here is from genome assembly GCA_948150685.1 of Rhaphigaster nebulosa. Classification (NCBI taxonomy): domain Eukaryota; kingdom Metazoa; phylum Arthropoda; class Insecta; order Hemiptera; family Pentatomidae; genus Rhaphigaster; species Rhaphigaster nebulosa. The sequence goes on along the minus strand of OX411309.1, from coordinate 158,145,655 downwards.
AAACAGCTCTCACATAGATTTCTACATCATTGGCAAACATGTCCTCCTCCCTCCCCCCCCCCCCCCCCCAAAAAAAAAACATAAATAAGCAACTTTTCAGAACTTCTTCAAAACCTTCCACCGAGACACCTTTCAGTTCTCTATTTGACTGGACTATAATTGCTAAAGACCTTTCCACCCTCTCCAAGGTGTTTTTTCCACCCTTCCTGACACTAAGGCCAGTGGGGCATGCACCCCATAGTACGTCACAGTTTATTTTATTATTATTATTTTTTTTTTTATTCATTCATATAGGTCAGTAATGGACCGCGCGAAGCGTCTACTTGATGTGAGATTCCCTAAGGCACTCGTGTATTATGTTGGAATTCTGTTCGGTCTCCTGTCTACTCCGCAACCGGTATCCATCTTCTGTCTTTTTGGGTCCTAGAATCTTCCTGATGATTCTTCTCTCCACTTTCTTGATGTTTTCTAGTTCACCTTTTCGATTCATTATCAAGGCTTCAGATTCGTATAGAATTTCTGGTTTGATGACCGTGTTATAATGTCTCACTTTGGTGTTACGTGATAGGCATGGCTTATTGTAGATGTTCTGGAATATTGTAGATAGTCTTCCAGAATGCTCTGGTCATCTTTTGTTGTCTCTATTCGTTAGCAGCCTTCTCTATCCCATTGGCCTGTATCATCTCTCCGAGGTATTTGTGAACCCTCTTGATATTTCCATATTTTGTTCTCATAATTTCCGGTGCGTCTTTCTGGTTCGACGTATACTCTGTTTTCTGGAAAGAAATCTGTAGTCCGATCTTTCCAGCCGTCTCATTCAGAATCTCGATCTGTTTTGCTGCTGTTTCTATGTTGTCTGTAAGTATTGCTAGATCATCGGCAAATGCCAGACAAGAAATATCTATTCCCTTGTTCTTTCTTCCTAACCTAATGGGTTTGTGAAGTCCCTGCGCCTTCAGTTCCTTTTCCCATTCGCTGATCACTTTGTCTAGTACTATATTGAACAGTATTGGTGACATACCATCACCCTGTCTTACTCCCGTTTTAATTTCGAATGAATGTGATAGTTCTCCCATGAATTTGATCTTGGATTTGGTGTCTGTTAGTGTCTGTTTGATGAGGTTTGTTGCCTTCTCATCAATGCCTCTCTCCTCTAGTTCTTGTATCAGTGATAGTCTGTCTATAGAATCGTAGGCCTTCATGAAGTCTACGAAAGTACGAATGGTTTCTTTGCTTCGCATCGCTAGGTATCTCAAGATTGTTTTCAGATTGAGTAACTGTTCAGATCAAGATCTTCCCGGTTTGAAGCCTGATTGGTATTCTCCTATTGTGTGTTCTAGTTGAGACTGTTCCCTATCTAATAGGCACTGTGACAGAGTCTTGTATGCAGATGACAATAGTGATACTCCTCTGTAGTTGTCTACGTTCTATCTCCTTTCTAATGAAGAGGGTGTATGACTGCGCACTTCCAGTCTTCAGGCAGTTTTTCGATTTCCCAAATGTCTTGTATTATCTTTGCCAATTCACTGATTGTCTTCTGCCCGAATTCCTTTAGTAACTTCAACCATCTTCTTCTGCAGCTCTACCGTTTTCCATTTTCATGATTAGTTTATTTTAACAAACAAATATAGTTTATAGGAAACAAAGAATTCTACAGCCTGGCTCAAAAGATTTTAATTTTTTTTTTTTGAATTTCACAACCCTCTCATATCAGCACACCCAACCAAATCAGCATCGCTGCACTATGCATCACTTTTCTAAAATACTATCTTATAGAATACAATTGATATGTCTCCCTTTCTATTAGTGCCAGATAATGATCTAATTTAAATTTACCAAACTTTGAAAACGTATGAGTACCTGAACAACATTGTTGTTATATCAATATATAACCTCTTTGTTAATATATGTTCTTATCCGATTATTCAACATATATTTTTACATTACTAATTGTATATAAACGTTAGTAAAAGTGTTTCAATTGTACTTGTTGAATTATAAACGTAACAAATGGCGACGAGGATGGCGAAGAAGACCATGTTACGTTGTTGAGAACGTTTTCAGTAAGTAGATACGTTGATTTCTTTAATTCATAAAACGAGTCATGGCAGAGGACTTGGTGGCATTGTTAGTAGAAGCTCTTCAGCGTCTCCAGCCGTCAGCAGCACCAGTTCAGCAGCCAATACTTTCTGATATGCATGGTCTAACATTACAACCTTTGACGAAAGCCAGGAACTGTTTAGCTCTTATGTTTTGCCTTTAGAAAATTTTTTTAACCTTAAAAATATTATAGGAAAAGAACCCGGGACAGATGGCCTAAAGTCCAGATACTACTTATCTGTCTTGGTCCGAAGAACTTCCTTACTCTCACTACAATCACAGCACCTAGCCGGCCTACTGAGAGTACCTACCAGGAACTTATCGACCTCCTGGTCGGCCACTTATGTCCTACGCCAAGTGAGATAGCAGAGCAACATAGATTTGTACTCAGAGTCCAGCAAGAAGGTGAGTCAGTAGCTAATTATGTCGAAAGCCTTAGAAAAATTGCAAATACTTGTAACTTTATTTGTCTAGACTGTAAAAGTTCAATAACAAATACACACCTTCGATCGCAGTTTGTTCGCGGGATCCTGGACAATGATATCCGAGAGGTATCCTCCAGAAAGGTTCTGCAACTACATTCGATGAGGCCGTTCAACTTGCGCTTGCAATCGAGTCAGCGAAATTAGATAGCAGACAAATGCAGCCATCTACTAGTGTTTCAATGCACAAGGTAAGTCCGCGAGAATCGAACACTGATATACAGGAGAAACTGAGAAAGTTGAGAGGACTCTGTTTTCGGTGTGGAAGCAGAGAGCATCGAGGCTCAACATGTGAGGCACAGAATAAAATATGCAATAAATGCAGAAAACTGGGTCATCTAGCCAAGGTTTGTCTCGGCAACTGCCCAGGAAAAGGTAAGCGGCAGGTGAGACAACTCAATTCCCGCTCTATCTCATCATCATCATCATCATCATGACTGTTGTCAAGCCAGTGATATCTACACAATATCAAACAGGCCTATATAGGAGGCCTAGCCAGTGACAGGATGATCTTCAGCTGGACGGCATATCGACGCAACTGGAGCTTGATACAGGAGCCGCTGCTTCAACATGTACCTGAACACTTTCCAGAAACTTTTACCAAAGAAAAAGCTTGAACCGACAAATTTAAAATTACGTACGTATACGAACGTAATTATAAGGCCTATGGGTGTTTGCAAGGTGACCATTAAGTATAGGAACAATAAGTCTAAGGGTGACCTCTACGTTTTACCACTTCACGTTGACGCTATCATGGGAAGAGAGTGGATTCGATCGATGAACATCTCCTGGGCTGACATCAGGTGTACTAGAGCTTACCAGGAAGAACAGAAAACGCACCATCTCGATGTACTCCTCAAGCAATACAGCGACATTTTCCGAGATGACGTGGGTAACATACTAGGGGTTCAATGTTCTCTCAATCTAAAAGAAAATACACAACCAATTTTCAAAAGACCTAGACCCGTACCATACGCTCTCTTGAAGCGAGTGGAGGATGAAATTAAACACCTCGAGGATAGAGGAATTATCGAAAAGGTAACCCATTCGGACTGGGGGACACCTATAGTTCATGTTGTCAAGCCAAACGGGTCTATCAGGCTGTGTGCGGACTACAATTCTACAATAAACTCTCATCTAAAAGACGACCACTATCCAGTGCCCAAGATAGAAGACATATTTGCCAGCATGAGTGGAGGTAGGTATTTCTGCACTCTTGATGTACGTCAAGCCTATCTGCATAAAATCATGGAAGAGGAAAGCTCGAGACTTCAAGCCATAAGTACACATTTAGTGGCATTTAAAGCCAATAGACTTATGTTCGGCATTAAAGTGGCACCTAGTATTTGGCAAAAAGCAATAGATCAAGCCCTCGCAGGATTAGACGGTGTATCCTGTTTCTATGATGACATAAAGGAACAAGGAAGTACCTACGAAGAAACCTTGTCACGGTTAAAGGCAGTTTTTGACAAGTTAAGGGTGTAATATTACACAATATTGTGTTAAACCGCCAAAAGTGTAAATTTTTCAAGAAATCAATCAAGTATCTGGGCCACATCATAGACGAAAATGGACTACACAAAGAACCTGACATGGTAAGGGCGATTTTAGAAGCACCTCAACCTAAAGATGTGCCCAAAATTAAAACCTTTCTCGGCCTAGCCAACTATTACAACAAATTTATTCCTGACTTAGCAAATATCTTGTACCCTCTTAATCAACTTTTACATAAAAATAATAAATTCATGTGGAAAAAGGAATGTGAATTGGCCTTCTCAAAGACTAAGGACAAAATCGCAAGTGAACAAGTTCTCACAACGTTTGATCCTAATCTTCCACTTTTACTTAGTACAGACGCTTCATCCCATGGACTTAGAGCAGTACTCTCACATAGGATGTCAGACGGCTCGGAAATCCCCATCAGCTTTGCATCCAGATCATTGAACAAAAGCGAAGAGGGCTATAGCCAAATATAAAAGGAGGCTACCGCTTTGTACTGGGGTCTACAGATTTTTTTTCAATATTGTTATGGCCGCCGTTTCACCCTTATTACGGACAATTACATACAAACCTTTGACATCCATTTTCGAATCAGAGAGGGCCCTACCTGCGATGTCTTCCAGTCGAATGCTTCGATATGCTATCTATCTTTCCAACTTTGATTACACTATCCAGTACCGGAGCACTAAGGCTCATGCCAACGCCGATTATATCTCCCGATTTCCCGTCGAAACGCCCATAAAAACAAAACCCGACGAGAGTTCACTTTTTCAGATTTCACAAATCAAAACTCTGCCAGTCACAAGGGAACAAATTAAGGAAGACTCAAGAATTAAAACAAATTCTAGAAAATCTGAGAACCGGTAAGAATCAGGATAGGAGTGAAGCACACATCTTTTCTCTGGAAGATGGGTGTATTTTTAGAGGTGATAGGGTAACAATACCAAGGGTATTCCAGAGGAAAATATTAGACGAGCTCCATGAAGGTCATCTTGGTATGTCGAAAATGAAGGCCCTCGCTAGAAGTTATTGCTGGTGGAAGACTATCGACAAAGACATTGAAGCCACCGTTCGAAACTGTCGACCTTCCTGCGAAAACTTGAACCAGCCTATAAAAACGAAACATCCCTGGCAGTATCCAGACCATATGTGGCAGAGGATTCATGTTGACTTCGCAGGACCGTTCCAAGGACACGAATTCCTTATTGTTGTTGAGGCATTCACTAAATGGATTGAAGTAATGGTGATGAAATCTTCATCGAGCCAGAACACGATCAACGAATTAAGGAATCTTTTTGCCAGATTTGGTTTGCCCACAACACTAGTCAGTGATAACGGTGGACAATTCATCTCGCAAGAATTCAAGGAATTTACAAAACACAATGGAATCCAGCACTTAAGAACCGCTCCATATCATCCTTCCTCAAATGCCAAGCCGAAAGGTATGTCCAGATCATAAAAAAAAGGATATAGGACGATGATTGATGAGCCAGGGGGCCTAAACTTGAAACTCGGCAAAAATACTAATGCAGTAACGGAAGGCTTGAGTGGAGCTTGGCACGGAACCCCCCCTGCCCGGTGAGGAGTTTTGATACCCAGTAATGCGGGAGGACCCATTTTGCTTCTAATCGGGACCTGACGGTGGGAAAATACTTCCGCAAGGTAGCACCTTTCAGGTTTTCCACCCACCCCTTGTTCCAATTCCTGGGATCTTCTTCTATCCGAATATTTGCAGGTAGTCTCTCCGAGCCTTCTCTCTTCATTTCAAATTTTATACCATCTTCCCGCAGGAGATGGAGAGGTACTACTCCTGCTAAGACTTGCACCGCCTCATGATATACTGATCTATACGCCCTGGTGACTCGTAACAGAGCTAACCGCTGAATGGTCGCCAGCCTGTTCTTATGTCGGCGTGGAATAATTATTATAGTGAATTATATTAATATAAAATATATTATTATAGTTTATATGATAAAATATAAAATAGTAGTATGTGATACATAGTTGAGACATACACCGGGGGGAGGGTATATCCCTCCTTCCCGACATGTTCGAAAAAAATTCATTTTCATGCCCACCAACATAAGATTTATATTTTGAGTAATATTTTTGGTAATTTTAACAATAGTTTTTGATCCAATTTTCATGCTCATCCTTAAATCTTACATCAAATGAACGTTTAGGTGATTATTTGCCTTCTTGGTATTAAATACCCTTCCCACCAAAAAAAAAAAAAAAAAATCTGCATATGCCCCTGGTGAAACATGAGTTTAATGGCAGACATCAATGTTCAATTTTTTTTTGCTATCACTAGTCATAATAATTGTCGCTTTATTTCGAATATATGTATAAATGTGTTCATAAGCTTCCACTTCCTGAAGAAAAAACTAGTAAATAACCATTAATTTATGAAGGCATTTACTGCATTTTTATTTATTTATTTCTTATATTTTGAGATTAAATATGATTTCTTTTGCAGCTAGCAGCACCTACTCTCCCAACTGCTGCGGCACATCCCACCTCATCCATCTTTTACAGTACTAAGCAGAAAAAGGAGGCTGCTTCATTGGCTACCTAGAGCACAAGATCTCCTCACGATGTTCACGCAGTATTTAGAAATGGAAGATGATGAGTGTTTGACGTTGGCAAAAGGTTACGCTACTAAATTGAGAAAATTGTCGCCAAAGCAGTTGATATACGTTGACAAAGTGATCAAGAAGCATTGTTCCATGCTCAATTGGGTCGTACGACCCTAGGTAGCCATCTGATCCATTCAGAAATTCTCGAGGATCAAACTGATAAGGTTCTTTAAGGATATATAGGAATTCGCAAGTAAATTAACTATTGTCTCTTACAATTTGAGATGCCATTAAAAAGAATAATATATTGGTAACAAAACTTTTATTAATCAATATTACAAAATCTTAAAAAAGCTGCAACTCGCCCTATTGATACTACCCATATGGTATATACAAGTGATAAGAGTAATGGAACTTAAAGTTGTGATAATGATATACTTAAGATAGGCATATTGACCAACTACCAAATACTGTGGATAATTAAAAATGCATGCTCATACTTAATTTAATACAGTTCACAAAAAGATATTTCTATTTGAACATTGTTTCAGTCATTAACTTCATTTATACCATCCATGTTACATTTGCTTGAAATGCTATTGATGTCCTACTGTACAATAGCTACCACCATCATGTTAGATCCGTTATCAACAACTTTATACTGATTTATTATAGTCAATGAAAAGATCTTGTAAATAAAATTTATAACTTATGCCATAAATTGTGAATATATGTAAATAAACTTGTACCCTGCTGTAAATTTCTACATAAAAATGCGAACAAACTTTGTAAATGTGTAAATATAATATCTTTGCTGTCAACATTGGTTTTGCTAATTTTTAAACCATATAGCTCTCATTTGGCATTTTTAGATTATATCAGGGTGTCCAATGATATAGCAAGAAAAAACACAAGCATGATTCAAGGATTAGGGATTGATCCTTCTATACCATAATGCAGATGTCAATTGATAATTCAAAGATTTCAAGACTGTGAACTTTAAAATTCAAGGCACTTTTCGTCAATTTATTGGATTAAATTTAAAACAAAATTGGAAACATATGATAAATGGTACAATTTGGACTTGAGAGTTTGATAATAAAAATTTGTTACTTGACTTCATACACTGAGGGCTTAGCGCATCTCCAAAAATGTTAATAGATAAAATTCACATATTGGAATAAATTAATATTCACCTATCACACATATTCACCAAAAATCAATTAACAAACTTATTTTACATAGTAAAACAAAATAACATATGTATAAGAAAATTATCGTAATTACGGGAATAAAGTGAATCCTGGCAACCTGTTATCCTTGTCACTCCACCCTCGGCCTCAACAGATTATAAGAAGCAGGGCTGGATCAGTGGGGAGAGAAGGAGGCAAAAAGGACACTCCCCGATGTATTGGCCGCCAAATTTAGTTAAGTAGAAAATATTTGTTCCGGCCGAAATTCAGTCAATAACATGAATTGATATTACGAGATAATATTTATTTTGAAATATATTTTATCTAAAATACCGTTATAAAACTGTTCAATTTTATTAGACGGGGGAGTGAGGTGAAAAAAGGGCAGCGAAATTCAGCTTGTCCTCCCTCTGAAAAAAATCCTAGTTCCACCCCCTGAGATGAGTATAAACCATTTGAAACTGAAACTCGGAGCTGTTTCACAGGTAGAGCGACATGGTAAGGTGAGACCAAACGAGTACCTTAGAGAGAGATAAGGAATGATAAACAAAGTTGGCGGAAGGAGACTTTGAATTAGAGAAGGTAAAAGAAACGACTACATCAACCACCTTCTCAATATTTTATACAATTGTTACTTATTACTAATGGAAAAATGGATTTATTTCACTAAAATCTAAAAATTCCCGATGACTAGCTGTTTTTCAAGCATAATTTCAAGAATTCATGGCTGCTGGACGGTTATATATTAATACCTACGGGTATTAGATTGTGGAAGGCAAAAATCTTTTATTTATCTAAAGACATATTAATGCCAAAAATCACCCGATTTTTTTTTGTTATTTCACTTATCTAGCAAAGGTGATAGAAGGAATGAGTCATCTCTCAATAACTGATTCTAGCCAGAGATATTTGTGTTGAGATGTCTTGATGCAATGTACTGTCCCTAGTGGATGAGCTTTTTTAGCACTGTTGATGTGAGATGTGCAATAATTGTTCTGCATATATGTGATCTTGTTTTTTCACCAGTATTTTAGAAACTTAAGACTTTGTATTTAAAATCTTCCAATTATATCCTGACAATCAATTTAAGCCTCTTTTGTAGTTTTCACTCTTTTGTATAAATATTTATGTTCTTATCCCAAAAAAGTAAATGGCATTATAATAAAAATAAAATAAATATATTTCAGCATTTTTTTCAATTCTAAATTTTTCAATTAAGAAAATAAACTTATATCAAGCTTAACATGTTGCAATGAAAATACAAATGCCTCCTTAGGGCTTAGGAATAAAATTGATTTATTATCAATGTAATATAAATTATTAGATATTAATAATAAAAATTGTTTACGATTATATGGTCACATCAATTCAAAACTATTTATTCAAATTCCATAAACTTACACCAAGAAACTTTTAATGAATACTGCTTCATCTATTTATTCTGGTAAGAAACAGTATATTAAATCTTGAAACAAATTAAATAAGTATAATATATGCTTTGGTGTTTAATATTAAATATTAAACACTGATTTCTCAAAACAAACGTACAAGAAGACATTTTAAACTGATGCAGAAGCTCCTACTGACGATTCTACAAATAGCTTCAGTAGTGGATGTATACTTCAAAAGATACTTTTAATTTTTTTGCTATGATTAGGGACCGAAACTGTTATTCATAATCTGCAAATGGTTTCATTTCATCTATTTTTTTATTAACTTTTTTTTTATTTTTCTCTCGCTAATAACAGGTGTTGGTTTTCAAGTTTCAGCTCAACTTTAATATTATTATCATGTATTAAAAAAGTTTCTAGGAAATAGAGGTTTCAAATTTTAATTTGATTGGATATCATTCACAGCTTATTTTGATAGATTTATTTGAATATTTTAATAATTAATGAGCAATGGCTCAAGAGTGAATATTAATCCTGTTGCTATCACAATGCTATCTACTGCTAATAACAGCAATCCAATATTTACATTTATGATTTACTTCTAAAATGCTGTAATATTTCAGTTTTAAATCATCCTTAGTTATATATCAGAAAACACTGCTTTTCTGAATGTGATTAATTAAATTGAAACAGAATTATAATGATACATGATACCATTATACACGTTAAAGCATTATAATGTTTCAAATAAAATTATAAATTAAGGATAGTTAACTTTTTTATTAAAACTTTTTTTTTTACCACATAATCATATGACAGTTATAACACAACTTTTATTTCACTATAATAAAAATAAAAGCAATATTTGTTTTGCATTGTAGAACAAAATTTAGCTGTTTGGTTCGGCCCCTGATTAAATTCATGATCAGTTTCAGTTTCTTTCTAAACCTAGCATGCTTGCTAATATTCTAAAAATAAATACTTCATAAAAAAATGTATGTACAAAAAGATAAAACTATAGAAAATTTTACCTTCTAAAATAAATATACATGTATAAACAATAATCGAATGGTAATAAAAAGTTTAATTAAAACTATACAATAAAAAAAAAGATAAATAAAATAAAGTGTTCCAGATAAAAGTCTATCATACACACGAACACACTAAGCTGCACAATGCCAACTGTATACATTTTTTTTCTCTTATATAAACATAATTCATTTACACATTTTGCATCGATATATAAAAATATAGATATATATATATTTGTATATATAACTATACACACCTTATATAAAAAGCTAAAGACACAAAAAATTCAATTAATCTGGTCTAGGTCCGAAGTAATCAGCAGCAGCAGCAGTAAGTTTACTTAAGAAATTAAAAGTTACATAAGGCGCAGCCCTTTTTATAAACACATCACTCTGGAACATTAATCCAATTTCATCCCGGGTTGGTATTTTAATATCTTCTTGAGAATCTGAATACAATTCAGGTTCCTTGCCTACAGGAGGAGTCAAAATTAAATCTTGAGTATTCTGCGACGTCTTCTGACTCATCTGGGAGAAAGTAAAAGTGTCGTCGCTACATATCTCGGAAGGATCAACCTGCACACCCATCTCGATGCCTAGAGTAGTAATTTCGATCTGGGTTTCGACAAAATCCATCTTTTCACCATCTTCTAATGATTTCGACGAGTCCTCTTGCAGCTTGACTGCAAAGTGATATGTTTATTAATCAACATACCGAATTTTTATTCAATAAAAACTTTTAAAAATTTAGCAAAAAAAAGTGTTAAAATATGAAATTACTTTCTTAAACGTTTAATGATGAAATTCATGAACAAATATTTAGAATGATGTCTAGCAAAATTGTTTATTTAAAGGACAACATCTAGTTGTAATGTTGTATTTGTTATACTTAATGCAATATTTAAATTGTTTGTAAATTCATACTTAAAATTATTTTATTGTTATCACATTTTATTAATTAAATGTCATAACTAATTAATAATAATTAAATATAAATGTGTATACTTATTCCTCAATTAACCTTCAAACAAAAAATATGTTAAAACAATGATTATGCTCCCATTGTACATTAACTGATGTGATTTCCTTAAATGTGAGTACGTTCAACACATAAAAACGTTTGATTAAAACATTTTAAATCACAAAAAGTAAATTAATTTTAGTTGAAGCATTTTGTCATGTGATACATGTAAAAATTAAATAAGTAATAAATAGAAACATGAAAAATAAATATAAATGAAAAGAAACCCAAAAGCTGACCTAAGAATTCTTGCTATTTGTTTAAATGATTAAATTGGTAAGTAAGTTTGTAATTTTCCTGTGAAAATTATTTAAATAAATTAAGAACATATTGCTAAGACCAAGTTGAACGTTTTTCCTAGTATGACTCAAAATTTGTCAAAAAACCTGTTGAAAAACATGAGAGAAGAATGGAATGCTTGAGGAGGTTGAAGAAGTGGGAGAAAGCTCTCCGTCTGTCTCCATAGGTCTCGCTCTGTTACAAATAGTCTAGGGGCCTTTCTATTATATTCTATCTTCTGTGAAAATAGCCAACGAATGATAGATTTTTGTATTGATAACCTCCTCATTGCTAACTCTTCCTTTTCCCATGAGCTGGTTTATAAAATTACATTCTCAGCACAGGATAGATATTACATAACAGCGTTATTGATTACTTTGCATAAGATCAACATATCAGACACTGGTTCACAGATATTAAGTGACAAATGGTGCTGAAATAGATACGAATCATTTGCTTCTAGTCGCAGACATGCTGATTATGAACCCTAGAAAAATAAAATAAAAGGCAAATGAAATGATAAATGTGAGAGATTTGAAAAAATACAGGAATATGAAGCAAGCCTAGAAGCAAATCTGAGAAAGTATAAGGGGATTGTGGAAGAAATTTTTAAGTTTATAAAAGAAAGCATTCCGGAATCAGCAGGGACAGTTGGTAGACTGAACAAAAATAAACACTCGAGTGGGAGAGAGAAGAAGTCGAAGAAATAGTCCAGAGAAAGAAAGGGGCTAGGAAGATATACTTGATGAAGATGCCATATGCTACAGCAGCAAAGTGAAGAAACGAGACAAATAGTGTCATACAAGAGGCCAAGAAAAAATCATGGGAAGAATTTGGAAAATGCCTAAAAAGTGACTATACTCGTACATAAAATATCAAGAAATTCTCGAAAAAACCAAAGAAATTTAAAATAATAGAAAAAGAAACTAAAAATAATTAAATATGATTTGCCCACTTGATTATTATAACTAGTTTTAAATTATATAAAACAGATATTTGATTTTCAAACTAAGAATAAAAAATAAATTACCTTTTTGAGACTTTTTACTACTAGATGGCTGGCACTGAAAGTAATCCTGAAAATGAGTAAAATCGTCAGCCAATTAGCTTCCAGTATTCAAATAAAATATATATTACATATTCTAAATAACTATAACATACGAGTATACATGCGAGAGGCGAGAGGGTATGTTAATACTAAAGCCAACAGAGGCGAAGGCCACTTTATATTATTTGTTCTGGTTGTCTTAAAGACTAAGAATATTTCCAGTCTCTCACAATTAATAATGATAAAGCGAATAAGGAATATAATTAAAACTAAAAAAAATTAAGAAACACAAACAAAGAAATTTTAAACTTACCTTAAGTACATTGTAGAGAGTGGATACTTTTGCTGGTCGAATACTCAGTTTCATAATATCCGAGACTGTCAACGAACAGAAGCCTCCAATTGTATTTATTTTCAACCTTTGCAACTCTTCCAATAACATTCTCTCACTAAACAAAGAATTGAAAGCAAATGGAAAAACAGAAAAATAATAATAATCTGCTAAAGAGCTTAAAAAATAAACATACAAAATCATATCCTCAATCGACTTAAAGTATTTCAGAGCAGGAGAAATTCTCAAATGCATTACTTTCACACAATAAATATGAACCATTTTGGTTTATTATTTTCAATAATACACCTTTGCAATCGTTCAAGAAATTTTTTTTTTTTACTCATCGTCAAAATTTGAGGTTTTATGTAACAAAATACGTAGAATACAAAAATCAATTTTTAACAAATCTGTACATGGCTTTTCCCTGAGAATACTGTGCCGATTTTGATTGAGATTTAGCACCAAAGTCACTCCAGAACAATGTTCGGAACTTGACATTACTACCCACCATTTCGTTTCAAAATGATGGACAAATAGAGATTTCTTATAGCTATAACTCGGCCATTTATGAAGATTCAGCAGAAATATAGTGTTGGGAATCATTATACCAAACGCAAAACAAAAAAAAAAATCCTTTCTTACTGTTACTAGATTCTTAAGGACAGTATTGTAAGTGAGTCAAAATTTTGATGAGCAATTTTTAATGAATGAAAAAAGCATTTCAGGCGATTCGTCAGAGCCACAGTGTGTCTGAGCCACAATTATCTATTGAATAGGTGGACAGATTTTGTTGTTTTTGTTTTGATGGGTTTCGGCCCCTGATGCCAGTGCCTAAATCACGCACTCTGCACAATAGTCGAATAACTCGTTTTTCTATAAACTGTCGCACCAGAACAATTCAAATAATTTTGATGGAACTTATCTAAAAATTTCTTCTAACACCCTTCAAATTTTCATGTTTGATAAGTGAAACTAACTTGTTTATTGAAGGAGATGAAGAAGGAAAAGACCCATCGTCAAGAATATTCTTTATAACATCGTCAAGAATATTCTTATTCTTTATAATATTTTAATATTCCATGTCTGCTTTGAAATATCCCAATCCACCTGTTTTTGCATTTATATAGAGCACCACTAGCAAGTAGCTAAGTCAAATCAAAGCATCACTTTCTGCAAGAATCTTCATAAAAAGGCAAATATTATTTTTGTTTTCTGTTTATTTTATCAAAGAAAAAAAAAATTCAGCCACAAAATAGAAAATGTTATAAAAAATGATGAAGTTGTCCGAAACATCATGAAAGCAATAATTGTAATTTTGTTTTCTTTAAAGAAAAAAGTAATAATAATAATTTTTTAAATAACATTTTCATTTATCAAAATTTCAAAATAAAAATAGAAAAAACAAAATTAATCCACACAGGAGCAACGATCAGACAAAAACTGGACATTAATTTTTGAGTCCCAGTCAAATATTTTAATATTACATATAATATAATAGGATGTTTACAGGTAAATGTAAACATTTACATTGCTTTTTTTTTTTTATGGCCAATAAAACTAATAAATTTTAAAATAACTAATATTTACTGATGTCATTTTTTTGTAATTTTAAAGAGATAACTTACCTTCCTAGTGATGCTATTCTTGAAATAATATTGTGAACTGGGTCAGAACAAGACATTATCCCCGGAATCTTGGAAATGTCACCAGCCAGTGGTGTGTCCTTCCAAGGGGCATCGGGTGTACTGTTCAAGAACTCTTGTATTGCAGTCAGTTCATCTTCAGCTTCTACAGCTCCAAACCCTTCATCACCTTCTTCCACTTTCGATATATCTGAAGATGATTTATCCCCAATTTCGCCTTCAAAACCTTTCCAGACTGGTTTTTTACCTAGAAGATTTAGGTACAATAACATTTTAATTGGTTGATCTATGGACCGTTAAACATTATTTAAATTAATTATTGATAAAGCAATACAATAATAAAAGAATCTACCTAAATAGTGGCTTACCAGGTGGAATATTAGCATGTTGGACTTGACCGATATTATCAGAGCCCTTGGAGTAAAGCAAGCCCTTTGACACTGGAGGATCCAGAAAACTAACCCTTTTTTTCTAAAAAAAAAAAAAAAAAAGACAGAAATCCATTAATCTATACATTGTTTAGCATAAATGTTGATATTAAATTAATTAAAATTAAAGTTGTCAAATAATACTCAAAATCAGAAATATAATAAAAATACAAAATGAGTTGCATCAAATAAATTTTTCCCAGCAGAATATTCATTTTTGAATCATTGATAAGAATTTACTAAATCATCGAACCCCTATTATTTCTTTATTTGGCATTAACAGCAACATCACGAGAGTGGATAACAGAAAGAAAACATCGATAATACAAAAATAATTAACCAACAATATTAATAATAATGAAGTTAGGCGAACCCACAAGACTCAAATGAGGAAACTAGACCAGATCTACACACCATCCACCTCCATCATATCCCATCCAAACTAGACCAGATCTACACATCATCCACCTCCGTCATATCCCATCCAAACTAGACCAGATCTACACATCATCCACCTCCGTCATATCCCATCCAAACTAGACCAGATCTACACACCATCCACCTCCATCATATCCCATCCAAACTAGACCAGATCTACACACCATCCACCTCCATCATATCCCATCCAAACTAGACCAGATCTACACACCATCCACCTCCATCATATCCCATCCAAACTAGACCAGATCTACACACCATCCACCTCCATCATATCCCATCCAAACTAGACCAGATCTACACACCATCCACCTCCATCATATCCCATCCAAACTAGACCAGATCTACACACCATCCACCTCCATCATATCCCATCCAAACTAGACCAGATCTACACACCATCCACCTCCATCATATCCCATCCAAACTAGACCAGATCTACACACCATCCACCTCCATCATATCCCATCCAAACTAGACCAGATCTACACACCATCCACCTCCATCATATCCCATCCAAACTAGACCAGATCTACACACCATCCACCTCCATCATATCCCATCCAAACTAGACCAGATCTACACACCATCCACCTCCATCATATCCCATCCAAACTAGACCAGATCTACACACCATCCACCTCCATCATATCCCATCCAAACTAGACCAGATCTACACACCATCCACCTCCATCATATCCCATCCAAACTAGACCAGATCCACACACCATCCACCTCCATCATATCCCATCCAAACTAGACCAGATCCACACACCATCCACATCCATCATATCCCATCCAAACTAGACCAGATCCACACACCATCCACCTCCATCATATCCCATCCAAACTAGACCAGATCCACACACCATCCACCTCCATCATATCCCATCCAAACTAGACCAGATCCACACACCATCCACATCCATCATATCCCATCCAAACTAGACCAGATCCACACACCATCCACCTCCATCATATCCCATCCAAACTAGACCAGATCCACACACCATCCACCTCCATCATATCCCATCCAAACTAGACCAGATCCACACACCATCCACATCCATCATATCCCATCCAAACTAGACCAGATCCACACACCATCCACCTCCATCATATCCCATCCAAACTAGACCAGATCCACACACCATCCACCTCCATCATATCCCATCCAAACTAGACCAGATCCACACACCATCCACCTCCATCATATCCCATCCAAACTAGACCAGATCCACACACCATCCACCTCCATCATATCCCATCCAAACTAGACCAGATCTACACACCATCCACCTCCATCATATCCCATCCAAACTAGACCAGATCTACACACCATCCACCTCCATCATATCCCATCCAAACTAGACCAGATCTACACACCATCCACCTCCATCATATCCCATCCAAACTAGACCAGATCTACACACCATCCACCTCCATCATATCCCATCCAAACTAGACCAGATCTACACACCATCCACCTCCATCATATCCCATCCAAACTAGACCAGATCTACACACCATCCACCTCCATCATATCCCATCCAAACTAGACCAGATCTACACACCATCCACCTCCATCATATCCCATCCAAACTAGACCAGATCTACACACCATCCACCTCCATCATATCCCATCCAAACTAGACCAGATCTACACACCATCCACCTCCATCATATCCCATCCAAACTAGACCAGATCTACACACCATCCACCTCCATCATATCCCATCCAAACTAGACCAGATCTACACACCATCCACCTCCATCATATCCCATCCAAACTAGACCAGATCTACACACCATCCACCTCCATCATATCCCATCCAAACTAGACCAGATCTACACACCATCCACCTCCATCATATCCCATCCAAACTAGACCAGATCTACACATCATCCACCTCCATCATATCCCATCCAAACTAGACCAGATCTACACACCATCCACCTCCATCATATCCCGTCCAAACTAGACCAGATCTACACACCATCCACCTCCATCATATCCCATCCAAACTAGACCAGATCTACACACCATCCACCTCCATCGTATCCCATCCAAACTAGACCAGATCTACACATCATCCACCTCCATCATATCCCATCCAAACCAAAATCAACAAGATCGTATTTAATTTATTCTTTCCTTTTTACTTCCTTGTACGAAGTAAAGAAACTATTATAATCGCAAAATTTTCGGTTTTCAGATTTCGACGGAAATATCCATTTTGACCATCCCTGTATCCATTTTGGCTAGTTTCGTCGTGGCGTCTGTACGTACTTTCGTACCTACCTCGCATAACCCAAAAAGGATTAGCTGTAGAAAGTTGAAATTTTGTATTTAGGATTGTTATAAAATCTAGTTATGAACCTCCCTTTTTGGTCACTGCATGATCACTGGAAGTGGCACTTTATATGAAGGTCATAATTGATTTCCATCAAAAATTATATTAAAACAAGTATACCCGAGCAAGAACTCTCGCTTAGATATCTATTCCTAGTATTTCGAAGTATAAGTGATATTAAGGAAACGTGTTTATTCTTATAAAAAATGGAATATTATCAAGATAGTTTATTTAATACACACATTTGGTGAAGCTACATAGTTTAAAATGGCTATGTTTAAGTATCAATTTATACTTGTAAGTATAATTAACTTGCCCCACTGGAAAATATCCCTTCAGTTTAATGGTTAAGATATAAGACAGCTATACTATTTTCTAGTTGCAGAATTCATATTTAACATTGCTCTTTAGGGAAACATGGGAAACAATATATAATCTCATCCATAGAAACCTAAAAACAACGTTTTTACTTTTATTAAAAAGTTTTTGTATACAGACTCAAATTGCTTTTGAAGGTATAAAGTCGTCATGACAACAGCACGTACGCAAGATAACATAGGGCTGCACGGAACTAAAACCGTGTGGAAAACAGTAGGTTTTTGGGCTTTAAAACGCTAGACCAATACGTTCCAAGGGAATGTATATGATCTTGATGTCCGCGTCAATAGCCATAAAATCCGACCCATACCGTCTCGATCTGCCAACTCCAAATCGTCAGAGTTTTGAAACCTCCCGGTTTTTTTCATCACTTTTATTTAAGCCCTAGTAAGAATTTGAGAATTTAAATTAAGATTCGTCACTTCTCAATGAAATTCCCTTCCTTTTGATACCTCACTCATAAAAATCCATCGCTCCTATTTATTTATTAGTGATATATTGCAAAACTTCTCAAATTTAGTATTTATAATTTGTATATTGATTTACAAATTTAAATAGCATACTAGATTTTGGTCTGAATTGGGAAACCGGAAGCAATACTTTACTTGAAGGTCATAATAAACTTTCATCAAAAATTATAATGTAAAACATCTCAAATTTGGTAAATAAGACTTTAAATCAATATAAATAATATAATAGATTTTGGTTAAAATTGGTGAACCGAAAGGGGTACTTTACTTAAAGGTTATAATCAACTAAAATAAAAAGTTATATTAAAATTAAATAAAGAGATCATATGATTCGGTAATAAAGGTTACAAACACGATTTTTTTTACACTCTAATTAAACATTTTTATTACTTGTTTTAAGTGTTAAAATTGAATGTAAAATACTTGTTTTCCTCTCCATTTGGGAGCTGAACAGGTCTTTAGCAGTAGAATAAGATATAAGCTAAATGAGTTCTTCCGCTTAAAATGTCGAAGCCATCGATTTCCAATGCTTTATCTAGTGGCATTGACAGTTCTAATGTTATCACGGAACATGAAGAAATCTCTTGGAAACTTGCTACTAAATTAAATTAAATTAAAACTTCTTGAAGAACTTGATAAACATTTTTTCTTTCAAATTGAATTAAATAGTTATCCCCTCCCCATCCCCGTCGATAGCTAAACATAATATTTCATACACTTTACTAAATTCATTGAAATTACCTTATTATTTGGAGATGAAGTGGGTGATGGAACAGGCGATATCTTCCTTTTAAGGATGCTTAGCGAGGGACTTATGCCAGGAGGAGTCGGCAGGAAAGGTACCCACTGCTCACATCTTCCCTCTGGCCAGCTGTAATAAAATGTTAGCTTGTGATTTTTATATAATAGGAGTATCTCTTGCAAAGACCATTATATATATTTATTCTCTGGTACAAATAATTTTAAGTTATTTCTATTTTTTACAAGCCATCATGTTTTACATTTAATTTAACATGTATTATAATACCAAACTGTATTTTAAATTGCTTATTTTGAATTTTTGTGTTTTCAGAACTGAAGATGAATGTATAACATTTGAAACTAGTTTTTAATAAAAACAAAATTATAGAAGTGGCAAATAATTTATCAATCCCTAATTTATGATATTCGTTATTATTACAGTTGTCAGAAACACAACACAGGCTGGCTGAATGCCGAAAATCTGATTCGCTCGGAGAGGCATATTTCTCAGTAAATTACACTTTCGACATTCAGCCAGCGTGTGTATCATCTCTATAGCAACTACCAATAATAACCAATATGAAAAATGCAATTTTTCACATTCTATACAAATATTGACACGATATATATAATTGACATGACAAATATTCATTTTTATGAAATATTGTCACATAATATAATCAATATATTATTTTAAAATAGGTTATGGATGTTGCGAAAATGAAAGTTTTAATTGTTAATTTCTCAAATGTATTAATGAAAAAGGAATTAAAGCTAATCTTTCTTAAAGAAAACTTATTTTTTAATTACGTTTTTCTAAAAGGACGATAAAATAAAAAAATATGCAAACTCACTTCTCAGTCAGATGGAGCGGGGTGATACTTCTCCTCCTAACCGGAGTGACAGGAGGACCTTCTTCTTCAGAGGTAGCCATCTTCAACATTTGAGCTGACCTCCCACTGCTAGGTCGAAATGGTGTCACTAGCCTCTCCCTTCTCTCGTCAAACGTCTCTTCTTCCTCTTCAAGTTCTTCATCTAGGTCATTCTCATCATCTGCTTTTTTAACTCTTCTCAGGAGCCTCTTCCTTCGACGAGGTCGCCTAAGAGTAGTTTTGTATTTTGCATATATCATCGATTCGAGTTTTACTCGAGAAGCATTGCTATTTCTATCAAGTTCGAGCGATGTCCTGTCGAGTTCAGTTTCATCACATTTCAGACTTTCAGTTAATAATTCTTCATCGTCATCATCTTCTTCCTCCGATCGCCTTTTAGGCTTGGGCTTCCAGAGATTATCTTCCATACTCTTTTTATTATTTTCCTCCTCCTCTTCCTTGGCTCTTCTCTTAATTGCTTCTAAAAATTGCCTTTCTATAGTTTCTATATCATCCACTGGATCGACAACCGTGGAATTAGGCATTTCGGGCTCGAGAACACTGGGGATGCCTTCGTCTTCAATCAGATTCAGATTCACAGAACCTACCTCGACTTTGACCACATCCATTTCTGAGACATCCTCCTCTACTTTTACAGTTACCTCTGGTTGAGATTCTGAAGCATTTTCATCGAAACATTTAGATGAGTTATCCATATCTTTAGGAACAAGAGACATTTCGACAATGATCTTCTTCGGTTCAGAAGAACTTATTATTTGAACTTCAGAATCACTGTTCAAAATTTTAGATTCAGACTGAACGTTATTTAGATCATTAGAAGATAGTAGAGTTTTTTTTACAACAGATTTTCCTGACTTAATCAACCACTGCTCCAGATTATTAGGAGAAGCCTTTATATTAGATTTAATAATTTTTTTCTTACGAGGTTTAACACTATTGTTCTTCAAAAGTGCTAATGAATCTTGGCTTGCTTCTTCGGTATTTGAGTCAGTTTTTGCCTTCTTGGGTTGGGATGGTGGCGTTAGAATCTGGTCAAGATTCTTTCTTTTGCTAGCCTTTCGTTCTCCAGATATTTCTGATTCAGGAGATGAATTCTTAGAATCCGCATTATCTAAAGCATTAGGTTTAATGGAACCAGCTTTTTCAGCACTAGCTCCAACAGCATTAATTGTCTCTGTTGAAGACGATTTTTTAGCCTTTTTTTTATCTTCACTTGTTTTCTTGCCTAGAGTTGTATCAGTTTCACTGATCTTATTCCCTTTCGTGCTAACCTTTGAAGCTGTGCCGTTCTTTTTGTTCTTTTCTGAAGAATTATCAGGAGTTAATTTTGTCAAAGACAGCCTTTTGCTCCTGAGCAATTTAGGACTAAATTTCTCGGCATTATTAACTTCGGATACTCTTCTTTTTCTACTCTTTTTCTCAGGAGTAACCATTGACCAGCTAGCAGAAATAGAATCTCCACTAGAGTTCTGTTCGATATCCTCTTGCTCTCCAGCCTTCATTTCATTTTCCACATTATTTTCATTACTGATATTCGAATTTTCAATATTTTTTGTTTTACATTCATCAACAATCATCGTCATATCATGATTATTAGATGAATTTAAAATACTGGAAGGTTCACAATTATTTAAATCACCCATAGATTGTTCTGTAGTTGGTATTCCTTCGTCACCAGAAATGCTTCTAACTTTTTTTGATTCATTCAATTTCATTTCAGTTTCAGACTTATATTCATTGAGTGAAGAGGTAAATTCAGAGTTCTCATCGGTTTTGAATACTTCTTCTGATATTGTCTCTTTTGTTTCTGATGAAATATGGCATTCCTTTTTGGAAGTATCCAATGATTCATCAGAAATATCATTTTTATTAGAAACATCGTTTCTTTCTTTTGAAATATCAATAGTACTTACATTAACAATTGAAGACTTACTTTCAGAATTTTCATTAACTGGAGGTTCCTCGATTTCTTTCATAACACTCTCAGAAGCTGACATTACAGTAACAATTTGCGATGGCACACCTGTACATTCATCTTTAGAAGGCAGAAAATTCATTCCGCTTTTACTGGAAAGTCCATCTAATTTATTATCAACAGCGGTATTTTTTAAAGGCAAGACAATTTCAGAGAGTTCATTATCAATTTTCTTAGAAGAATTTTCAACTTGTTCATTCACATTTTCTTCAATATCAGTTTTTCCTGTCTCAGAATGATTACTCAACTTGTTTGTTTCTTCCATATTGACTACACCGCTCTTTGGCAAACATTCCTCAGCAGTGTTCATACATTTTCTCCCCAAATCTGAAATTTCATTTTTTTCTAGTTCTTTTGGACTGTCTTGTGAATCAGGATTTTTAGGAACTTTTAGCGAAGATGTATCATCCACATTTTTCCCAACTGTTTCTGAACTATTTTTTGATTTTCCTTTAGTTATTAACTCTGCATTCAATACTAATTCTGAAATTTCTTTTTTTGCTTTAGTTTTGGGAGCTTCTTCAGCTTTTTTAGTAACATACTTATTCGTACTTTTTCTTGCGGATCTTCTTTTAATAGGGTTAGCTTTTTGCAAAGCAACTTCTTCAATGTTAACAATTTTATTTTCCTTCTCGACTTCATCTTCTTCATCAATCTTTTTATTGTCACCATTTTCATCACTTTCGAGTAAACTAAATTTATTAAGGAGGTTCTTTTGCGTTGGGAGAGCAGTTGTGTGCTTGGTTGGTGTAAGGGAGAGGCTAACACCTGAATCATAGTTTGGCTGTGTGTCATTAATTATTTCTTGAGAATCATCAACAATTTTATCCACGACACCATTCTCAATAATTACTTTATCAGCTTGTTCTTTCTTATTATTTTCTTCATCTGTCCTAATAGAGGTGTTATTAGTTTCATCATCTTTTGTAGTTATTACATCTGATGACTTAGCCGTGTCATTTAATTTAATTTCTTTTAATGTGATGATTTCTTTGATGCTTTGGCTGAAAAAGATAACCAAGTAAATTAAATTAATCGATATATTTTTTAAAAAATAATGAAAAATTATAAACATATTAAATTACGCCACAAGAGCCCATGATGGGCCGCTATACCAGGCGCTAATAGAGGTATCTGCATTGCACTAATGTGGCATTCTTTGGAGGGATGGTGATGGTAAGAACTATGTTTTAACTGCCTGATTTGTTCCCTGATTAATGTCAAGTACTTCGGGTTAAACAGACCCACAATTATTATAATTATAATAAATAATAAAAAGTAAGCAATTTAAATAATTTTCAATGGGAACAATAAATATGAATAGCAACTATTTCTGGATAAACAATGGGTAGTTAAGTAATAAAAATTGATTTACATATTTAACTAGGTAAAAAAGTAGAGGGAAAAATTACAAAAAATACTACATAAAAACAGGTTTAGGAATATTCTCCCTTATACTACTGCTACCAACTTTGGCAAATACTTTATAATTCATTCCATCTCTTTTTGAGATTCTATACCTATCTTATACATGAAGCTTCCTCGCTCCCTAACTTTAAAGGGCCAAATTACTTATTCCAAAGCTTAATTCTCTGTCGAATCGAGCATAAATGTATACTTATTCACTTTAGGTATAAGTGTGAAATATATGTACATCAAGCAAGACAATTAGTATCTTTAATCAGTTCAGTTTTATTATCATTAGGAGACAATTGGTTCCAGAATTTATCATTTCACAACTAGTACCTCAAAAATGCCTATGTTAACAAAATGATTTGTAAATTTATTTTTATCAAAATCTAACGAAATCAAATTTTAAAAAATTTGACTTTCAAAAAATTTACTGACACAACAAACAAAATGAATTGGAACACACATTGAAAGATCTTCGCTATAAAGCAAAGTCGTCTCAAGAAGTAAAATAAGTTGTTAATGCAAATAATAACTATAGCTCACCCACAAGAATATGCACTAACTTCAAACTAACCTAAGCTACCCTAATACCTTTAAGAGCTAGGTTTATAGGTGATCAAAAATAAATTTATCAATTCCCATTTATTTATAGAACACTTTTTTGGGGCAATATGAAAATTCATACCACATAAATAAACAGTATTTATTAGTCAAAACAACAAAGAGATAAATAAACACATTAGAGCTTGTTGATCATAAGGCTTAAATCATAAAACAAGATTAATGAACTAGTAGTTGTTTTTAAAGAAAATTAAAACAAGATTTTCTACTGATGAAATATGGAGAGCAGGAGCAAAATATGAAACATTTTTCTTTACTTACTACTTAGTTTTCAAAAGTGTCTCCGGCTCTTCACAGAAATCATACACTGAAATGTCGAAAGATTTTTTTTCCATTTCGTAAGTCAAGAATTCAAAGCGTTCGAGATAATGCTACTTTTATCCTCTTAAGTATTATTCCAAATGAATAGAATCAGTCTTATGTTAGAATGAGACTTATGTTCTTCACAGATAAATGTTGATGTTATCATTAAATTAATCAGCAGAAATAAAGGGTATTTCTTAGTTATTTTTCCCAACAGAGCAGTATTGCCAACAACAAGATGGCATGTTAGATCATAACATACTGTAAACAGCTGAAAGTAGCTCGATTATTTTAATTCTAAATATCCTATTCATGTTGCTTTTTTGAAGAACTGTTAAATCATAACTTACTGTTTTATGTGCTTATTTAAAGAAATGTCCGTAGTTTAATCAAAATTAAATCTTATAAATGATTTTTTTTTTTTTTTTTTTAAAGTCTCGATTTTAAAATTAATTTATTATTATTTTTTTTTTAAATAAGAATATGAAGAACTACAATTCACTTTAATAACAGATTAATTATTAGGTTGTGCAATATCCCAAAAGGGATATTTCTTGTTGTTGGCTGCACTGCCTTATTAGAACATGAGCTCTTAGAAAAGCAATACAATTTATTTATTTTTTTCTATTTTTATCAATTTTATAGAAAATTAATCGTAGATTCCATTTATTACAAGTATAATCGATTACACTAAATTGGGACATTCAGGATAAGATAATTTTGCCCCGCTAAAACAGAGTGTCTAAAAAATCTTAATAAAAACTTCCCTCTCACCCAATAATCTAATCGTGCTTATTTATTTTATTTTATTTTTTTTCATTTAGAGAATTGATTTAAATTTATTTCTTCAATAAATTATCTATAGTAATTTAAATGACCATATTAATTTGACTAAAAAAAAATGTAGTTTCACTAATCAATTATTAACAGTTATTTATCTGTCATAATAATAGAATTTTTAATTGAAAGCAGTTAGATCCTGGTACACTGACATATTAAAAAAAAAACAACATTCATAACAAAAGATAATTTTTGTATTTTTCAATGCGCACTTATTTCTTAAAACCATTTATTAGATCGAAGGTTAAAAAATTTGTACTTATTTCTCATTTTGTGATGACCTCTTGGCATTCGGATGCTGGTTAATAAGGGTTGCTCTCTCTTAACGATTTCTTGAAAGACCATGAAAATTTACATTGTTTTGATTCTTTTCACAGGAAAGGTAATTCAGTATCACCATTGAGTTGAGTTAAAGAGAATCAAGTAGTAAGAGAAGAAAAATATTTTATTATTGCTCCAACGATTCGTCATTAGCAGAGAATCTTGTTCTACTAAGTTACTAATTAAAAACATTGTCATCGGGAGACGTAAAAATACATTTTTCACAAACAGTGAATGCAACGTAGTCACTTAGTTATATGTTTTGTAGAGATGGGTGGGGTGATAGGGCAATGCAATAAAGCTATACGTTTTACTTATGTTTATTGTTGCCCTTTCTCATAGAATAGTATTACCGCTCCATCCATAATGCTCCGGTACAAAACGCCTGATCACAATGTGTTAAGGAGAGGCAGAAAACAAAAAATATGAAAACAAATTTTATATTTTTAAATGAAAGTAGAACTTTTTCAGGTTAGAATTATATTATATTATGTGGACTTTATATAAGTATTTCATTTAAAACAAAACTAATATAAGTACCGCTGCACTAATATTTTCCAATTAATATAAAAGTTCAGCAGAAATATCACTACCATATATTATTACGGTAGTATAGATCCCTTTTCCGGCTCTCAGGAGTGATGGATTTTGACGTGTGAGGTATCAAAAGAAATAGAATTTCACGGAGAAGTGACGAATCCTGATTTTGTTCCTTAAAATCTTACAAGGGCTTTAATAAAAGTGTTGAAAAAACTGGGAGGTTTCAAAACTTTGACGACTGAGAGTCGGCGGATCGAGACGGATAGGTTGGGTTTTAAAGGTTTTGACCCGGGCATCAAGATCATATACGCTCCTACGGAGCGTATTGGTCCAGCGTTTTAAAGCTTAAAAACCTACTGTTTTTGAGATAACGCACGATATAGGTCCGCATGCCATCTTGCGTACGTGCCGTTGTCATGGCAACTTTATATCAATTTGAGTCTGTTTACAAAAACTTTTAATGAGTGGGAAATTATATTTTGTTTCCATGTCCAACCCTTAAGGTAACTGTTAAGTATAAATACTACATATAGAAAACGGTATAGCTGAATCTAATTGCCTAACTGCTAAATTGAAGAGATGTTTTCCAGTGGGATAAGCTTTAAGTACTTAATAAGTATGAACTGTAACTTCAACATAGTCATTACAAACTATGTAGCTTCACCAAATATGTGTGTTAAATAAACTTTCTTAATAATATTATATTGTTTATACGAATAAATATGATTCCCTAATATCGCTTATACTTGAAATTAGGGATTAGAAGATATCTATTGCGAGAGTTCTCGCTCGGGTATACTAGTTTTTACATAATAACAGTATAGGATTCCAGAAACTACAATGAATACTATTAAACCAATTTACAAAGGTCTTTTGAACCAATTTATTTTTAAAAAAATGACAAACTGTAAATTGTAAACCTGATTTTTTTAGTTTTGAGAGTTTTAGAAAGTAGGAGAAGAGGCTATTGCAGTATCAATAAATAAAAACATTAAAAAAAGAGGTAGTAACAATAATTAACCATGTGCCAAATAAAGAAGATCTATAAATAAAATAATAAATTTTATTCTTAAAACCTGCTTCTGAATTTTAAGGGAAGTACATTTTCCTAGCCTGTTTCTAGGATATCCAGAGATTGCCTACTGGGGACATTTTCTGCCCTTGCTTTAGTATCATTACCTCTTACTAACCCAGGTGGTTTCTTTGCCTCTTTGGCCATGCTATAGCGAGGATTTACTATACATATTTTTAAACATTAATTTATAAATAAAAAAAAATATATATTTTTATAGCTGTAACTCATCAAACAACTTGCCTGTTCATTGATTGGGTATCTTGAGACAAATCTTGGTACAAAGCGGGAATATCAGATCTTCTCTTTGACATAATTTCCTTCTGATGCTCTGTTAGTGGTGTACTTTTCGGCTTTGGAGGAACAATTACATAATCCTAAATCATAAATTACTAAATTATTACCACAAATAAATCAAACATTAATTTTTAAAATAATTTAATAACATCAATTAAACCAAGTACAATTAACACAAACCAATTATGAATAGGGTTTAAATAGAAATTTAGGTATAAACATAATTCCACTGATGAACAATACAGAATAAAGTCATAACTGGAAGTTTCAGCTTTTCAAATAAGATGGTTGTGGCAGTTTCTTAAAGTGGAATAAAATAAATTAAAAGATAAAGAAACTGATCAGACCGAGATACGAATGTAGTAATAGAATAGTTAACCATTTAAATAACTAAGTGGTGATATATTTTTTTTTATTGTAAAATAACATCACAATGTTAAGGTGTAAATTGTCGAACTAACGTTCCAACAAGATTGCCTGCCTTTTTAAATTCAGTTAAAATTAATGTTGAATTAAATTTTAAATTATGGAGGCCCATATCCTTCTGAATTGAGATAGTAGGGTATAATTAAAACCAAACTTTGTTTGCGATTTGCATGCAGCTTTTTAAAGCATAACATAATGATGTTATAATACATTATTTCTGTACCTCAGTGGTGACATATTCTAAGTAACATTTTCAAAGATTTATAAGAGAGCAAAAATAAGTTTCAGATCGCACTATATTGCTTGTTGCGGATAATGGTCTACCTTTATATTTGGAGAATTACATACATATTTGATTACCCTTTAAGCTTATTTACGATATTTTTAATTGAAAAATACAATAATAAAATCAAAATCAGCAAAATTGGATTTACCAACAATTTATCTCTGGCATACAAATTCATTAATATTTACAACAAAAAGTCAATATTTTACTAAATAAAAAAATTCCAAAAAGGAAAGATTGGTCAAATAAATGATAAAAGCCCTCCTGGTGTTTTTTGAATAACACTAAAACCCATGTTTAGTATAATTATTCCTAGTAGGAAGACCAGCTAGTCATAAACAAAAATCAATTTTGTAATTTTAAAATCCCTTTCAAGGTGAACGCAAAAATGTTGGTTTCATTCAATGTTCTGATCATTCATCTTAATTTAGTTTCCTTTTATCAACTTTATTTTTAAAATAATGTAATTAAAATTTTAAAAACTAATCGATTTTCAGGAAAAATTCAATTAGATAACTACCATTCTAAAGTTTGAAGCAAAAATGATAGAAATATTCTACTTCTGCCAACATTTTATGATTTGGACATAACTGGTTTTGTCATAAGTGACCTAAAGAATTTTGATCATATTCAGTCCAGTAGTTTTAGGCAAATTACTGGACAGATTACCATACTTCCACTACCTTAAATAATTGCGGAAGTTAGATCAATCTTGTATTAAAAAGCTAAATAACCCAAGCGATTTGAATATAAATATTGCTTTAGATAAAATATTAATTAACAAAAAATTTCTCTACCATTGCTTCATCTTCAAAATATGAAGGAGGCGGTGGAGTCGCTTTAGAAACTGATTTTTTGGACTCTTGAGAAAGAATTATTTCAGCCTGCTTAACTGATCTTTTCCTATTTGGAGTGGTAACGACAGTTACCACCGATGGGATGGCAGGGCTGCTTCTGCCGTTTAATGGTAACTTCTTTTCTTCGCCTTCTTTTATTTTAACATCATCTTTATTAGAATCATTTTTTTTATCTTTGCCAATAATAGGCATCGGCTGATTAAGAGGTAACTTCTTTTCTATAACTTCTTTTACTTCTAGTTTATTTACATCATTTTTGGTATCTTTTCCATCGATTGGTGTCTGATTGAGAGACGGGTTCGCGGCTATTTTATCCTCCTCCTTTTTTTCAGGACTAGAAGCCTCTGCATCATCATGCTGATGAATGTCCCCAAAAATGGAAGACATACTAGCTCTCTTTTTTACTTTTTTCTCCTCAGCTTTAGCAAGCCTAGAAAAGAAAAATAGAAATGAAAATTCATTGAAATAATAAACAATAAAAGTTAGTTTATATAATATCAATAAAGTTGGTAAATACGAAGCCTTTTTGTTTTCAGAAACACTTTTTTTTTTTAAATGAGTCTGCTGGATCAGAAAGTTTCAGAAATACAACTTTAAAGAACTAAAATACTTTTATTATTAAAATACTGATAGTAGTTTTGCAAAACTAAAGCTGGTAATGAATAAGATAGAAAAAAAAAATTCGGACAGAGGCAGTGTTTACCACACACCTGCCGAGTTTTATATATAGTTATAAAATAATAATCTTATGAATGAAGATCCATCCAGTAATACGTTTTGCAAATTATACTGTTGAGGAAAATGACAGCAGACCCTCAAAATTGGTTAATTTAACTCGCTTACTGCAATTTCGCTATGAGTCCAAATCCAAAAATTCTTTTTGCAATCTCTAATGGCACATTTTATCAATGAAATGATACCAATTCTTGTCTTCTAGAATTCTTAGAAACAGAGCTGTGAGTGTTTAAAAATGACATCTAAATTGTCTTGAATTTTTTATGTCCTAACACTCTATATGGAGGAACATATTTCTATGTTAAAATTTAGAAACAAAAAATCTGGTGCGGTGCACACATCTCACAACTTTCCCTTACCGTCCTATAATAATTATCTTTTTAATACAATTTTAAAGAGTTCACATAAACACTGCTTCTAATAAACTCAGCGGCATACACATCTTTTCCCACATAAGTACAATAAAAAAAAAAATTTAAACAATTTTAGTACAACAATCCCTGTACACTACCTATATATTTTAACTTTGTCAAGTTGCAAATATATTTTAAAAGTTTCTGGTTTAGTTTCCATGGAAACATTTTCTTTCCACTAAATAATGTGAAAATAGAAATTATTAAGTAAATTTTCGCTTTTGTATTCTTAAATTACTTTATTACAGAGCGTATTGTTTACAACAGATTGGCGGATTGGTGGGAGGAGGATCGGTCGCATCCGTCTCCTTTCAGATGCGCTTGGATATCCATCTAGGGTCTTGTAATCCTCATAAAATACACTGTATCGATTTTGATGATTCTTTTATTCTTTTTTAGATAACTTAATTACCTTAAATACAATTCTACACATAATCTACCGTAAAATGCATACTTTTTAAGCTATAAGCAAATAAAGTATTCTTTTCATCATAAATGTTTTCTCTGCAATTCTTCGGTGATTTACTACATAAATGAAAAATTAAAGGCCTTTATGAAGAATAATTTAGGCAAGTTTCATCAAAATCATTAGAGCCGTTTTCGAGAAAAATGTAAAAAAGTGTAAAATCCATGGTATAATAGCTATTTCTGGTTAGTCTGTTGCACTGTATCTTTGCTAATACTGGTCCGATTTTGATGATTCTTTTATTGTTTTTTAGGTAATTTAATTACCTTTCATACAATTCTACACATAATTTACCATAAAATGCATACTTTTTATGCTATGGACAAATAAAATATTCTTTTCATCAAAACTTTTTTCCCCGCAATTCCTCGGTAATTTACTACATAAATGAAAAGTTAAAGGCCTTTAGCTATTTACACTTAGTCCGATGCGCTGTATCTTTGCTAATACTGGTCCGATTCTCATGATTCTTTTATTGTTTTTTAGGTAATTTAATTACCTTTCATACAATTCTACACATAATTTACAGTAAAATGCATACTTTTTATGCTATGGACAAATAAAATATTCTTTTCATCAAAACTTTTTTCCCTGCAATTCCTCGGTAAATTACTACATAAATGAAATATTAAAGGCCTTTATGAAGAATAATTTAGGCAAGTTTCATCAAAATCGTTATAGCCGTTTTCGAGAAAATTGTAAAAAAAAGTGTAAAATCGATTATATAAAGTAGCACTTCCGGTTAGTCGATTTTGACGAAAAAGTTGCTGTAACATCACAGCCATATACCTACTTTAAATATGAAATTTGAGTATCGTACGACTTTTTGTTTTTGAGCTAGGCTGTTCACATACACACAGACCATTTTGCGAGGCTTGGTCATTTGGACTCAGTGGACCTTAAAACGTGTATTTCTATTGAAAACTCGAATTCGAAAATTTTGACGATCGCAATACTTCCCCTTACTATATACTTCGTATATAGGTAAGGGAAAGTAAAAAGATAATAAACATAAAAACTACTAATGTCAATAGACTCCACTTTAATTTTTTTTTTTTTAAATGGACATTTTGAAAATGTATTTAAAACTAAGATGGCTTGTTTTACGGAATTACTCTAGGGTCAGCATACAAGTGCTGCTTTACTTATGTTATGCAAATTGTCAAGATAATAACTTTTTTAACAATATTACTTCAATGAAAATTGAGTATAAAATGGCCTAAGTTTCAGATGAATAACTGAGACCTACCGATGCAGAAAATTGCTTTGAGCCATTAAAGGAGAGCGGGTTTTCTGACCATTCTGTTGTTCCTTCTCTTGGCTTTTAGATTGTTGGCCATCTTGCTCCTTATTATTTTCGTTTGGATCTTTTAATGTAAATAATTTCCTTTGAAGTTTAGTAATCTAAAAAAGAAATAACTTAAATAAAAACTAACCTGCATTAAAATATTAATCATAGTTAATGATAATATAAAGCAAATTAACATATGATTTATTGATATGATAATTTTTTTTTAAATTGAGAAGGAGTTTAAAACTAACACCGACTTAAAATCAATAACTGAACCAAAAAAATAAAATTATGAAAATATGATAGCCTTACATAGATAAAATTTAATCAATTATTCTTGAAAATACATTAAAATTAAATGTTAAATAAAATAAATTAAATAAATTAAAATAAAACCTAACAATAATATTAAATTATTATAATAACAGTTTAAAGATATATAATATAAAATGGAAAGCTCAAATGTAAAAAACTGAAAACAATTTAACTCTTCTTATTTAAAATATTAAACTGTCTGTTAAAACATACTTTTAATAAAGCAGAAAAGTGATTTTAGATATATTCTTTCAAGGATAATTAATAACTTCAGAAAAATAAACCAATTTAACTTTATGAAAGATAAATAAAAGAAAATTTTAACTTAACAAAGATGTTAGGTTATATAAAATATATATAAAGATGAGGATGGAATGTCGCAGCACAGTATTACTAACCCCCTAACTTGGTAGAAGTATACTAGACCGTCTAACTGATTGTAGGAGAAGTTGGTTGATGATGTATTAATTAATAAAAATAATTAAATAAATCGATATTGGATTATTGAAGAGAGGGGCTTATTATGAAAACACAATAGATTTATTTTAACTTTTCGGATATCCTCGATTTTAAGGTCCATTATTGGAGCCCGTTTTTATGAATATATCAAGTATTTTAAGATCGTACATTCACGTATCGATTTATTTTAACTTTTTACTTTCATAAGGACTCCCAATAATTCAATAATGGACCTCAATATCAAGGATATCCAAAAAGTTCAAATAAATCACTACGTAAATAAAGGATCTTAAAACCGATAGTATTTTCATAAGAACCTCTGATGAGCCAATAATGGACCTCAACAAGGATCTCTGAAAGTTAAAATGGATGTGTGAGCGTACAATCTTAATATCGATAGTATAAAAACAAGTCAGGTTTTAAAAAATAATAGGTAATTAAAATAACCGTAAACAACATAATAATATGCAGGATTTATATTAACTTATTGAAATCGATAAAGGTTGAATTAGAAATGGAAAAGCTTAAACTGGACTTGGAAAAGATTGAATTTAAAACGGAAAAGCTTTGATTTGAAATAGAAAAGGCTGAATTTGACTTGGAAAAGGTTGAATATGACTTGGAAATGCTATGTATGCAGCTATATTAATTTTGACAGTATGGTTTGTTATTTACAAATAATTATAAATACAAAAAATATTTCAATTTAAACTTTTGCTATAATTATTCCAAAACATACAACATACAACTTCATAAGTGGCTGAAATATGGGCTTAAGAAACATTTAATCAGCGGCCATTTTGGGAAAAAAAGGTTTATGGTAATGTCAAATTCTGAGCATCATTCTCATGTGATCTGTGATTGGAGCTAAATTTGAAAAAAAAAATTGGCTCAGTTGTCTCTGAGGACCGCAGATTATTTTTTTTATTTCATTTTTGGATTTTACGTATCTTGAAATGTAAAACTTTGTAAAAATGTAAATTTTTGAGAAGTTAGTTTTTTTTTTCTTGTTCGATTACAAAGGTTTCTTATTGAAAATAATAAACCAAAATCAATTTAATGGTTCAACATAATATGTATTAGGGACTTGAATAAGTTCTCGCTGTTTCCCGACAGATGGTGTTATCTTAGTCTTTTTGCAACAGGCAATACTATAGCCAACTTTATCGTGAAGCTCCACCATTAGACTCGAAATCACAGTATATGTTATTCCGCTGAAGTGTAAACAACATACTTTTTCATAGCGTTAAACATGTCGAATTTTGTGCCAAAAAAAGAGTATTAGTGGGGAATTTTACTGCATTCCTTTTTAAAAAAAAAAATCTGCATCTGAAGCACATAGAATTCTTGTGGAGACTTACGGCGACCATGCTGTCGGAAACAACATGCAGAGATTGGTTTAGACGCTTTAAAAATAATGATTTTAATATTGAAAAATTGGAAGCATTACTCGATGAAGACCCAAGTCAGACGCAAAATGAACTTGCAGAATCATTAGGAATTGATCACACAACAGTTTCCAAACGTTTAAAAGCATTAGGAATGATTCAAAAGCAAGGAAATTGGGTGCCTTACGAATTAAAGCCGAGAGACGTCGAACGGCGTTTTTTCAAATGTGAACAGCTGCTCCAACGGCAGAAAAGGAAAGGTTTTTTTGCATCGTATCGTGACTGGCGATGAAAAGTGGATACATTACGATAACCCGAAGCGTAAAAAATCGTGGGGTAAGTCCAGCCATGCATCAACATCGACGGCAAACCCGAATATCCATGGTTCCAAGCTAATGCTCTGTATTTGGTGGGATCAGCTGGGTATAGTGTATTATGAGCTCCTCAAACCCAACTAAACCATCACGGGAGATCGCTATGCGTTTGAGCTGAGCATTGAAGGAAAAACGGCCTCAATACAAGGAAAGACATGACAAAGTAATTTTGCAGCATGACAACGCTCGGCCACATGTTGCAAAACCGGTCAAAACCTACTTGGAAACGCTCAAATGGGAAGTCCTACCCCACCCGCCGTATTCACCGGACATTGCTCCTTCCGATTACCACTTGTTCCGATCGATGACTCATGACCTGGCTGAACAGCACTTCCAATCTTATGAAGATGCCAAAAAATGGATCGATTCATGGATAACTTCAAAAGATGAGCCGTTCTTTTGACATGGTATTCGTATGCTGCCAGAAAGATGGAAGAAAGTAGTGGCTAGCGATGGACAATACTTTCAATGACATGTTCTTTACTAATTTTTTTTAAATAAATCATTTATTTTCACGAAAAAACAGCGAGAACTTATTCAAGTCCCTAATACATTAAAACTGTACAAGGTAAAAGTTTTAAGATTCATAAGAAAATTGATAAAAAATACATATTTAAATCTAAGAACAAATTTAACTTATTTACCTTTGTCTTTATTCTGAGGTCATATGGCTGTCCATATGAGTTACTATTGCTCATTAACTCTGTCAATAACTTAATTAACTCTTGCTTCGGAACAAACTTAATCGAGTTTTCGATTAAAACCAGTAGGTCCATCAGAGGTTTGGGGTCTTTGCTGGGTAAACTTTTAGAAATAAAATTGAAGGTGGGCATCAACGATTTAAACACTATAAAAACAATGAACAGTCACAGACAGCAAATTTTTAGGATAATTTTTCTTTTTTTTTTTCAACAACTATAATAAAAAACATACCTGACTTGTCTTTGTTTGATAAAAATGTACAAAATTCCACAGCAAATTCAGCACTAAGATGAGATTCGCTCAATTCTCTGTAGAATTTATCAATGAATTGGGCTAAATAATTGTTAGATGGCACAATTATTTGAGTATATTCCAATACAGAATTCCATGTCTTTTGAACTGGTACAGACCACTGAAATGATACAGTTATTATATTACTGTTTATAATGGCTTTCAATTTTAAAAATAATTATTGACATACTTGCTTAGAAAATAATGGAACCAACAGTAATGAGCATAACAGTTGTGCATCAACCGCGGACGGTTCCTGAGGAAGTGGCAAACTTTTTAACCAAAGAATAAATACTTCACACACAAGATCCCAAATTTCCAGTTCAACAGAACTTTGAGATTTTCTAAAAACATAAATGATGCTGAAGAGAAATGTTTAAAGTAAATTTACTGAGATATAAATAATAAAAGCAAACTTACTTATTCTGAGCTTCCAAAAAGTATTCCAATAGATTATCTACTATGGGTACAAAAAAGTTCTTTTGGAAATCACAATGGCTCATAAAACTTGAAATGCTAAAAATATTATTTTGTATATTAGAGAAATCATTAAGTATTATTATTTATAATTAATACATAAGAATTTTTGTTTTTTAACTGAAATGACCATCTCAACAACTTTTAACAATACAAGTGAATTTCAGCCATATTTTCATTCTTCGTTTTGAGAATCTTAATTTAATTGGTTAAATTAATCTGATAAGATTTCTATTGATTGAGATCATCAAATTCCAAATGCTGAATTTGTTTAATTTTCTCTATTGAGCTGATGCCTAGCCATAATAAGATCTACAATTATAAACAAATTACATTAATACAAATATTGTAATGCAGATTAATTATTTCAATTAATTTGGATACTGTTTATATTGTATACATGGCATCATGCATTCAAACAAGCATGAAACTTACTTAAGTTTTTAAAAATGAAAAATTGGAAATTTATATTCATCAATACAAGTTTATTACGATTTTTTTTTTTTCTGTTTTTCCTTCCATGGTGACCTCCTATTAATTTCTAATAAAACATGCACCAAGCCATTATCACAAGCATGCTACCCTGCATACAACCTATCATGACGTTCGTTAAAGTAACAAAATAGTCAGGTGCCTTGA
The DNA here is from genome assembly GCA_948150685.1 of Rhaphigaster nebulosa. Taxonomy (NCBI): domain Eukaryota; kingdom Metazoa; phylum Arthropoda; class Insecta; order Hemiptera; family Pentatomidae; genus Rhaphigaster; species Rhaphigaster nebulosa. The sequence goes on along the minus strand of OX411309.1, from coordinate 158,108,851 downwards.
ACTTGGTAAACCTATTATATGCAATTTTAAGTGGATATAACAACATTGCTTGTAATGACATATCGACCATAGCACCTCATTTCTCATTTAGCTAGGGAGTGAAAGCATCTGTTATAACGGCCCTGCAGAGAAAAAGGAAGAGGGAGTCAGTTCGAAATATAAACTATTGTAACTAATAGAAGATGATGATAAAGTACTTTTAATGGTGGATACATTGGACTCAATTCATACTCGACAAAAGTTGTTACTAGTAAGCTATCACATTCAGAGCTACTGATGTAGCATAAGTAACAGGGCATTGATGCTAAAATATATTATCAATACACAAATGCTCAAAGTAGTCTTACATAAATGATTTATTTATTAAGCAAGTTAAAAGTTCAATCTATATACTATAATCAAGAAATTTTGTCGAAAAAATTCAGTATAAAAATTATAAAATTACAATACATATCGCAAATCCAGAATGAAAGAGACATAATTCAAAATTGCTAGCATCAGACATTTTAATAGTTGGACCGCTATCATCCAAGAGCAGGCTGCCCTCTAATATCAGGCCAAACCAAGAAACAATAATAGTAACACATGCAGACAATGGCCTATACATACTATAATTACATGCCTATAATTCAACATTGTAACACCTAAAAAAAGATTAATATTGAAATATGCATATATACTTAGCAATAAGGGCAAGATTTAACATGAGATTATTTGACATTGACATTACGATGACGAACAGTATACATCTTATCGCTAAGAAAACATGTATATCTCAAAATTAACTTTTTTCAGATGCTACATTGTTGAACTGGGGCAGAGATATTGCCTAGACACTTTGCCTTATTTAAGAATATTAAACAAAGCATTTATTTATAGTTCATACTCATAAAAATCTAATTAAAAACAAATTGATTAATATATATGCACACAGGTATATATATTAAATTTTAGAAAAGATATGCGAGTTAATGTAACTTACATTGGCATGATCGGTACTTGAGCTAATATAAATATCTTCAAATTTTCAGAGCAGAAAAGTTTCTTTTCAAGGGTGACTTTGATTATAACATCATTTAACCCAGACCTATCAATCTGCAAAATCTGAGGAACCTTATTAATAAGTTCTGCAGTGTAATCATTCACATTAGCTTTTTCTATTTCCTTAGTATTATCTGAGAACATTACCAAAAATTGCATTAGAGACAAACAAAAAATATTCATAAAAAATAATTAAAATACTTAAATAATTATAGGCGTACCTATCAGAGCAGTCCAAATTTCAATAATGTACTCATTTAGATCTTCTGAACGGCCACTTTCGAAAACTATTAATAAAGCTGACATAATTTTTGAAACGCAAAACCTGTAGAGTTTTTTTTCTTTGACGATATCTCGAAAAGCCGTAATACAGTCTAATGGATACAGATGACAGAGAGAATCACCATCTTTCATATATGCGAAGTCTATAAAAGGTTCGATCACAAGTTTACACTTAGTGTTCCCGCAAGCAAACCCAACTTTGTGTACCAAATTACTCCAAGTCTAAAAAACAAATTAACCACGAGAATAAATGAAAAGAAAAAATGGTTTCACATGTTCAAGTACAGTCTAAACTCCAATTCATTCATTGAACAATCAATAAAATCATATTCATAGTACGATACTTAAGGGCTATCTATACCTTAATTTAAAGATTGGTGCAAATTATGAACTAGACATACTTTGAAAAACAATGAATTAAATTAAATGTCATAATGCGTAATACATGATAATATACACAAAACACAATGTGTAATGTCTTCGATGCAACTTTATGAAGTGGATCATTTTATTTCTTTATAGTTATTATTTCTTTACAACTAAATGCAGAGTTTAGTTCACAGATAATTTTAGCTCAAGATAGGTCAAACAAGTTTAAGTCAAACGGCAGTTTAACTCATGTCAAGTAAGAAAACAAAAAAAATCTTACTTATGTATATAACCTAAGTTGGTCTGAAAGATTTCTTCCAGTCGCCACATAGTCAGCAAGAAGTGAACAACTAAAATCAGGAAAGTATAAAAATCAATCTCAGTCCCATGCCACTATTATTTTTAGGTTTGGCTTTGTCCTAAAATTTGTTTATTTTTTCATATTTGTTAATTTTATGTTCAAACTTGAAATGATTTTGTTTGAAATTTCAAGTTTACAGTTACTTTAAAAGAAAGAGGTTAAAAACCAAACTTCTCAGTTCCATGGATGATTCGAAAATCTAATTAAGCCATGGAACTGAGGATCCAAAAAAACCTTGGTGGGACATATATAGCCAGTGTCCAGTTAGGCACATTTACGTTTTTTTAATATTTTTTCTTTAATTATGTGCAATATGTTTATATTGTCACCTACAAAAACTATATATATGTATATATCTTATATTATTCGTTACATAAGACATATTATAAAAGCTCAATACACTTACAAATAATTATATAGACTAAAAACCTCAATAAATACAAATATCAATAAGAAATAAAAGCTTCGTCAAGCTGGGACTATTTTACCAGTTTAGATATAGATATGATATATAAAAAGACGGTTATATCTATAAAAATACATTTTTATTATTTGTTTTTCAATTCAAGTAATAATAAATATTTTATTAAAATATAACAGTAAATTATATATATCCAGAATGCGATTGCCCAGATGAAGAATCATAAAGCACCAGGAGGTGATGGAATACCGCCTGAATTATTTAAATATGGTGGCGAAGAACAACATAAGATGATTTAAGATATAAGAAACTCCATCTGGACACAGAAAAGAATGCCTCTTCAATGGAAATATGTGATCATATGCCCTGTATACAAGAAAAGAGAACAATTGGAATGTAGCAACTACCGAGGAATCGCACTACTTCAGTGCGCATATAAGATATTCTCCAACAGACTAGACTAGCCCCGTTTGCCGAACGTGATGTTGGTAAATACAGATCCGGTTTTCAAATGGGCAGATCAACTATTGATCAAATATTCACACTCCATACGATTATGGAAAGAAGCCATGAATATAAAATTCCCACTCATCACTTGCTCATTGATTTTATGAATATTTTTTTTTATGCCTACGATACCATTAGAAGACACAAGCTGTATGAAGCAATGGAAGAACTGAATACCCCCTCTAAACTAATTCGCCTAGACGGAATACTCCTCGGAATTTTCTATCCCAATAAGGGGCTGAGACAAGGTGATGCCTTGGCATGTTTACTGTTCAACATTGGAGGTGGTGAGGAACTCTGTCATTCAGACTAGGAGCACGATATAGGCGGTGAGGGACCCTGTCATTCAGACTAGGAGCACGATATAGGTGGTGAGGGACTCTGTCATTCAGACTAGGAGCACGATATTTACAAATCTGGTCCAACTGCTAGGCTATGCTGGTGACATAGATATTATTGTACAGTCCCTTACAGCTCTCGAGGGCGCTCTTCTGGAACTGCAGAGAGCAGCAGCAAAGATGGGGCTCACTATAAATGAAGCCAAAACAAAATACATTTATACAGACGAAGAAAACCAAACCATATCTATCGGTCCTTACACATTTAAGAGTGCCAAGCAATTCTCATGCCTGGGTTCTGAAGTTATCATCAAGAATGAAACAACTCTTGAATAAAGAGAAGATGCTATTTTGGCCTACTTAAATATATTAGAAGCTCACTAATTAGTAGCCGTATGAAGCTCCAACTCTATAAAACCCTTATCCCTCCAGTTCTTACTTATATTAGCCAAACATGGGCATTAACCAACAATGGCGAAAAAGATCTGCTCGTCTTCAAAAGAATAATCCTCTGAAGAATGTTTGGACCTGTGAGGGAGGGACTGCCCAAGAAAATTCGGAAGAATAGTTTATGAGCTATTAAATGAACCTGATGTTATTAGAGTGATAAAATTGGGAAGGTTAGGCTGGGTAGAACACATAGCTCGGATGGAAACATCTGAGATCCCAATAAGAGTTTTTCAAGAACCATTGCACCGTACAAAGAGAGGTGGCAGACCGAAATTGAGATGGATAGATGGTGGGACAGCTGACGTGAGAGACCTGCTGGGCCAGAAATTGTAAAGCAGCCGCACAGAACAGAGCAGAATGGCGGAAGCTCATTTGGACCTGAGGAGGCCAGGACCCGCTGAGGGTTGTAGAGCCCATGAGATAGATAGATACACACAATGCAGTAGTCTCTTTTAATATAATTAATACTATATCAATATTATATTAATACTATATTAACTGGTGTTTGAGCATTATATTACAAATATTTCAAATAATAAACTGAGAAAGATACCATGAGGAAACCTATCCTATCTGAACTTGGTTGATGATTTTTATTATTAGCAGTCGTTAATTTGAAAATTAAAGGTATATTCATTCCTAAGATTTCTTTTTCTTATGCTATAATAAACAGTCCTATCCATGCCATTGTATAATATTAGTACTAGCATGATATAATATTAGCATGATGTTTACTACACAAATGATGTTTTATTATTACTGAAATAAAATCAATATTGGATCATCTCCTTCTCTAAAAAAAAATCTGATATATACCAGAGCCAACAATATTTTGCAATATAAAACAATAATTACTTCAGTTACTTTAAGGAATATAAAGACACTTAAATATCTTATTCAAATATATGAAACCTATACCAATTGGGGACATGAATAACTACTCATTATAATAAGCCAATACTAATATAATTAGAGATTGATAAATTATTTGCCACTTCTATAAATTTGTTTTATTGAAAACTAGTTTCGAATGTTATACATTTATCCCCAGTTCTAAAAATACACAAAAAATTCAAAAATAAGCAATTAAAAAAAAAGTTTGATATTATTATATTAAATTAGATTAATATAAATCAGTAATACAAAACATTTATGAATTATGAATTTAATTAAGACAAGAAATCAAATATATGTTGGTACTCACCAAGGTTTAGATAGATTATATCAAACAGAAAAGTTTGTACTGGTTTCTTCTCGCATTGAACTAATAATGAACGAAAGGTAGGTAGGAAGTTTATAGGTAAACGGTTTAAGGGTCAGGGTTTTTCCAGTAATGCCGGTGAGTAATTGTTTTTTCTGTTATGGATGGGAATAAATTTATTCCCATCTATTTATAGAAGTGGCAAATAATTTATCAATCCCTAATTAGATTGATCCTTCAATACCATCATGCGGATGTCAACTGAATACTAATATAAGTGAAAACTTACAAGTGAATCAAAAATTGAAGTAATGCTATAATACAACAGATATTCAACAATTTAAAAAAATTAACTTTTAAAATAGAACATTAGTTCATAATGATCAACTAAATTGGCATTTGAAGATACCAATTAAGCTCTACAATTTTAGAGCTAGCAAACTATTTTTTTTTTTTTATCACAGCATTTTTAAGGTGGCTGTCAAAAAAATAAGGTCAAATATAGCTTATATATTTTCCAAAATTTAAAGCATGCAAAACATGAATTTCTAAAATGTTTACCTCCAATTTTAATTTTGGGCATTTCAAAGACAAATTTGTTGACAAAGGCCTAACAAGCAGTTCAATTAACTTTTGTGAAGTGACTATCCTTGGATGAACAGAAAATATTTCAATCAGTCTATTCCAGCAATAATAAGCCTTTTCCAATACAGTTTCAAATTTCCTTGACAGCTACACAATAAATTAAATACATTTCTATTAAATTTGAGAAAAAAACATTTTGTTCAAAATAGGCAACATTTAAAATATAAGCTGAAAGAATTCTTAAAAACTAAATCTAAAATAATCATAACTGATTAAAAAATATCTTACCTTAAATGCGATTTCAACAACTTTTAATAATGAATTGATAGCCACCCCATGAACTTGTTCATCGTGAACAATTAAACTTATAACAAACGACCAAATATGAGGCCAGGTATCATCAGTAGCCTCTACCAGTTTTATAAGATGAGAACTAAACTCTCTAAACACACAACATAAATAAGAATGGATAGAGAAAGTAATGATTTCAAAGAAACAAACATATACTCACTGGGCAATTAGTGTACATTCCATCTCTTTATACCACGGTTCATTTTTAATACTTGGTTTCTTATTTACTATATTGGTAAATGTATCAAAAGATTTAATAACTGCAGTTCTAATTCCAACATCTTTATATACAGAATACAATAGTGCTGAAGGAAGAATATACTTCAGATCATTTTCTACCAGTCTCAATATATCTGAATTATTGGATATAAGGATAGCGAAATCGACAATTAATTCTTCATAAATTTCAGGCTTTTTATGTTTACATGATTCTTGCAGATGTGACAGCAATCTGGAGTATGTCTCCATTTCAGGAGAGTCCTTTGTCATTGTGATATTATAAAGTCTGTAACACAGGGCGTTTTTAAAATCAAACTAAATTGATATAATGTTGTAGAAACAAAATATTTTGAATTAATTATAACCTATTATGGTAAATAAGGAGTTCTATAATAATTAAATATTAACAATCAAATAAAAATTGCAGCATTAGGTCTTCGTTCCTTCATTGGAAGTAAATACTAACAAAATTATCACTTAACTTTATTAAAATTATAAGCACATATCACTGGCAGCCCACACCACCTAGAGGAGAGAAGCGACTGCAATTTGGCGGAATAAATAATGATTGAACAGTAATAGAAAACGAATCGCTACAATGATAAAGTAAAAAAAATATTTATCGTATAAATAATCAACATAATTCTCAAAAAAATGTTTTAATACCATAAAAATGAATATAAAAAGAGTTTTTTACAAAATTATTGTGTAGGCATTGATAACAAAGGCGCGAGATGATAACAGAAGCAAAACAAGAAAAAATATGGTAGAAGCCGGAGTGATAAAGTTTGTAAACAAAGTTTTCTTTTTATTAACTCGCCGATTAATCGGTTCATTTTATTAAATAAATTAAGCAGACATGTTCTTGCAAAACTGAAAAGAGAATCAGCCATTATATGAATATAATATTTTTAGTAATTCATATTATTTACACATGAAAACATCTAAAATAACATATTCAAACCTATTATCACAAAAAATGACAAACTTAGGCGAATTTAAGTGAAATAATCATTAAAAAAATAAATAAATAAGAATATAGTTCCAAACAATGTTGAATAACATTACAATCACTTTTATTTAAATAAATTTAAAAAAGCAAAACAAATATTTACTTGATTGCTGTGATTGGATCACATCCTAGGAGGTAAAATTGTATATTAGGACATAACATTTGTAAATTTCATTTTTCATTTAATCGTGACGAACTAGTCTAACTATTTTTCCAACTTGATATCACCCTGATCATTATTTGACAATAAACTAGAGATCTGCAAAATATTATTGCGAACTGAAAACTAGTTTGGTGTAATGTCGGATAGCTCTGTCCAGGAACAATGAGATAATCTTTGGACATTAGCTAGAGGGGTTACAAAGGAAAACATAGGTTTGGAAGAACGAGTCGTTAGGTGTCTTTGGTTTGATGCAGACTGTGCAACAGTCACAGAAACAAAAAACTAAGCCTTCAAAAATATGATACAAAAGCGTTACAAGTGTGCGCATCGGAGGAGTACAAGGGCAGGAGAAGAGAAGAGAAAAAATGCAGAAGCAGACGGGATGGGAAAAGAAGCAGCTTGAGGAATTGAAAGAATCTAGAATTCAGAATCAATCCAGAATTTTCTACAGAAAGGTTAATCAAAGTAGAGAATCATTCAAACCACGGGTCATGTAGGAACGAGGAAGAATCCAAGATTACAAAAAAGGATGATACACTGGTCCGATGGTATGGTTACTGCGATACACTCTTGAACGAAGATGCAGGAGGTCCAGATGAGTATGTGATTCCAAGCAGGGAGGACGATGAAGACCACCCTGATCCACCGACATATGATCATTTTTTTTTAGACTATAAATGGCCTGAACAATAATAATGTTCCAGGAGGGATAGTATTTCGTCTGAACTTCTGAAGCATGGCGGTCAGGAATTTCAAAGAGCCCTCTAAAGCATTATTCTCACCATCTGGATTGAAGAAAAAATGGCGAATCAGCGGAAGAATGGCTTCATTTATTCGCTGCACAAAAAGGGTGGCATTCTGGATTGCTCCAATTACAGAAGAATAACAGAGGGGTCACAATTCTTCAGTGTGCCTATAAAATACTGCCAAAATTATATACTAAAAGCTGATCCCATTCGCTGAGAGAGAGATTGGCAGGTATCAGGCGGGTTTTAGAATGGGAAGACCTACAGTTGATCAAATATTCAGTATGCGGATGATTCTTGAAAAATCACATGAGTGCAGGAAGACGACCCATCACTTTGTTTATCGACTTATACAGTGCCAATGATAATATTAAAAAGCCTAAGTTGTAGGCGCCCTCTATGAAATGAGAATCCCGTTGAAACTAATCCATTTAATCAGGATGACTCGGTGTGCGCTGTTATGGTGCACTTCACCGGAATTTGTTTCCGCAACAGGTGTTAGGCAGGCGATGGGCTCGCATATCTTCCATTGTACTCGGCCCAAGAAAAGTCAATGCGTGACTCTGGAAAAAGACAACTGACACTATATTTAGTAAGTCTGTTCAAGTACTTGGCTTTTCGAATCTTTTAGATCATATTGCAAGATCCTTCAATTCAATCAAAAGTGAGTTTCTTAAGTTGGTCGAAGGTTTTATTTATTTTTGTTTTCTGAATCCCAATTAATCATAGATATAGGGTATACACAGAGTTTTTATATACATATGAACTTCTTAGGCTTAATTTTTCAGACAGAATATTATTTAAAATTCTATCAACAATTTTTGATGATTAAAAATATCATAATTTAATATTAATTGTAGGTCAATGTGAAACTTCCAAATATAATCTTCTCCTTTATTTAATTATTTTGACGTTTCGGGGAAATATTTCGTCATCAGAATATTTTTTCTCCACTTTTATTTCTCTTCCATCGTCCTTATATAAAATTTGAGCATCTATTATCTACATTTTTCTGAGAGTCTAAGGTCACTGACCTTAACAAAATGTAGATAATAGATGCTGAAATTTTATATAAGGACAATGGGAAAGAAATAGAAGCGGAGAAAAATGTTCTGATGATGATGAAATATTTCTCCGAAACGTCAAAATAATTAAATAAAGGAGACGATAATATTTTGGAAGTTATATATTGCCCTTCAATTATTATATTCACAAGAACTTAAAATAAAGGGTGTAAAAATATGATGTATCCATTATATACTCGTCCATTCGCTAAGTAAGAAATTAATTTTTTAAAATAGTAAGTAACTAAATTGGTATTCAAAATTTCACTGGAGGACCATTTTCCAACGAGTATATAATTAACTATATACAACGAAATAAGCCACACTGTCCAATCGGTAATTAGTAATGAGAGAAATATCTGATGATCGCAAAAAGTAAAATGACGCAGGATACATAAAGTAACTGAAATTGAAATATGAATGTTAATCCAAAGTATTGGTCAAAGTATCAGCCAACAGTTTCCTAGATTTATTCCAACTAATATCAAAGAATGGAACATTCCCAGACTTAATGAAAACACATGCAGTGATTTATCCTAAGTTACTTTCATACAGAACGGTACGCAATTGGAAGTTAAATTAATACCTTAATTATGAAGTTTTATTGCAGCTACTTTAGCATAGTATATATCTTGACATCATCAAAACCGCTACATATTTCTATGAATCGGGGAAAATAACTTCTTTGGGTGTATTCGATCAATCAAAGAAAATACTTTTTTTATTATTTTCGAATGTCAAAGATTCCCTTCGATGAATTTCATGAAGGGCAAGAGCACTTCCTTTAATGATAAAGTACCAAAATAAGAAATTGTATTCAATGCCTTATGGTATTTGGCATCAACACTGTCAGCCATTTTACTAAGAAATGATTGAGGCTGTTCATGCCGAGCGTCTTGAGGCAGCATCTCAACATCCTCGAGAGAAAAATGTCGCCGATTCGAATCTGGCCAAGGAGGGTTAACTTTTATTTCGTGGCGTATCCGTTGAATAAATTTCGACCTTCAAACTCTGGCTAGATAATGTTGGTAACGTACAGGAGAACTCATTCCTTCTACCCCAGTGGGGGTACATAAGGATGTTAAAACAAACGAAACACTCTAAAAATGATTACATATTTGAAGTTGAGTAAAACTAAAATTCACTGAATTTGAAACTTAATCATTTTTTTTTCCGGAACAGACGGACACCAGTTTTTGCAGTGGAAAAGTACAGCAGCCGAACAAAGCAGGCACAGCAGCCGAACAAACAGGCACAGCAGCCGAACAAAGCAGGCACAGCAGCCGAACAAAGCCACACCGTTCTGTATGAAAATTAACATTCTCTTCATCACTCCATTATTGGAACGGCTTTTATCGTGGTATAAAAAACTGTTGGTTGTGAAAGGGGTATAAAGCAGTTGTAAAGTAAGCAGATATTTTTCGGCAGATAAGGGAGGTCCATCCAATATAGAACAGTTAGGAACCGCTCTCAAAAACCTTGAGAGTAATTATGTCACATTTAATTTATCACGCTTATTAATTCAAAACGTTTAAACTGCATGATGATAGGTTATCATTATTGCTCTTCCAATAACAGAAAGATATTCTGCTCATCAGCTGAAGTCAAGAAAGCTTTCTTTCATGAATTATGATCCCCATTACAACCCACCACTATCATAAAATATCTGATGTGGACAACACATGACTTCCTTGTACTCCTATAAAACTATAAATCGGTGGTTCAAAAACTGATCCTCAATTTGGTTACTAGTTTCCGAAGATTACAGTGTCTCAAAAACGACACTCGGCGTCCCGACATCCATCTATTGATAGACAAAAATGGGAAGGAAAACCAGTATTTTACACTAAATTTTAACACTTAAAACAAGTAATAAAAATGTTTAATTGGATTGGAAACCAAATTGCGTTTGTAACCTTTATTACCGAAACATATGATTTATGTAACTTTATTTAAATATAATTTTTTATGTAAGCTTATTATGACCTTCAAGTAAAGTACCCTTTTCGGCTCACCAATTTTAGCCAAAATATACTAAATACATTCACATCAATATAAAAGTTCTATTTTCCAAATTTGAGATGTTTTACATGATATTTTAATATAATTTTTGATGAAAGTCTAATATGGCATTCAAGTAAAGTACCGCTTCCGGTTTTCCAATTTAGACCAAAATTTAGCATGTTATTTAAATCAATATATAAGTTATAAATACCAAATTTGAGAAGTTTTGTAAAGTATTTTAATATTATTTTTGATGGAAATCAATTATGACCTTCAAATAAAGTACCACTTCCGGTAATTAAGCAGTGCCCAAAAAGGGAGGTTCACAACTAGATTTTACAGAAATCCTAAATACAAAATTTCAACTTTCTACGGCTAACCGTTTTTGAGTTATGCGAAATACGAACATACGTACGTATAGACGCCACGACGAAACTAGTCAAAATGGATTCAGGGATGATCAAAATGGAGATTTCCGTTGAAATCTGAAAATCGAAAATTTTCGCGATTACCATACTTCCTTTACTTCGTACAAGGAAGTAAAAAGAGCTAATAATACGGTGATAGATTGGTTCTGATCTGATCCTTGAGAAGACCAGTTTTATACATGTCTGCTTTTTGTCGAAAAGACATGCCAGTTACATACTTGTACGGATACATGTTGTCTAAGTAGTTACAACAATATAGCTGTTATCTAAGTAGTTAATTATATTCTACATAAATCATATGTTAACAGAGATATTGTTTTAATTGTGACATTGAACCGGAAAATTATTAATATATGTTGTGCAGGGAGACAAAGAAGTGCTTCCTGTACACTGTTCCAAGATTCCAAATGTTGACTTCTTGTACAAAAGCGGCAATCAGACCAGGGACAACGATCTATTCGGATTGTTGGAAGGCCTACAAAGGACTGAAGGAAGTCGGAGGTATGAAATATAAACATTACGTCGTAAACCATTCAAGAAAACTTTGTAGATGTGTCCACGGGTGCTTACACCCAGAGGATCGAATCTCTGTGGGCTTCAGTGAAAAGACGTAACAGGAAGGAATGCAGGACTAGGAGGGACATGTTAGAGTCCTATCTGTGCGAATTAATATGGAGGAGTGCAAGTTTCAAAAGATATTGGAACACATCGCTGAATTTTGTCCTCAGATTTGGATGTATTTATTGTTTAATTTTTGAGGTTATCAATTAAAATACATGTTTTCTTTTAAAGTAATGTGTAATTTCTTTAATCAGTTATAAAATATAATGGGCATTTCTTTTCGACAAAAGATCCCCGATTAATTTAAGTTGTAAGGAATTTAATCAGTGTTGCAAATTATAACATTATTAGTATTGTGGGGACGCTGCTCATTGCTGGTCTCTACCACAATTAGGACAGCTAGCTCGAACATTGCTGGTCTCTACCACAATTAGGACAGCTAGCTCGAACATTGCTGGTCTCTACGACAATTAGGACAGCTAGCTCGAACAAAGCCTACAAAAGCTGTCTAATTCCACCTTCTAGGTAAAACCCTAGGAGCCAATCTAAAACCCTAGGAGCCAATCTTTAGATCGCCGGCAGCGTGGTTCTGTCAATAATGTAAAAATTTAAAAAAGTTACCTTTTCCTAGTTTTAGGTCCTCTGTGAACCATTTCTTTCCCGTCTTGAGTAAAATATTTTTGAATATTCTGGTTCTTCTTATAAAGTTGTCTGCCTTTCATTAAATTAGCTGAAAAATATATCACAAATATCTTTAAATATATTTTATATTCTATTTAGAAAAATAATATGCAATTTTTTCCATGAAAATGTTTATGTCTCTGTACTATTTATACTGTACTCTATAATATACTTGACCAATAATATAATACTTGAATTTCTGATTATTTTCTATATATTTTCGTATAGTGTCCTGATTCAAAATGTGGGCTATAATCACAACTGCTAATGTGGGCTATAATCACAACTGCTAATGCGGGCTATAATCACAACTGCTAATGCAACGCGATAGTAGTATAGACTACTACATTCTATTTTTTACATTCAATTTGTCCGCCACATATTCTTCTAATATTTTGCAATTATTATTTCTAGAAAAAGATAATAACAATGAATTATTGGTGAGAACTAATGAGATATTTAATGAATATTTTATTTCTGGAGGATATGTCATAGGAGTAAAAATGTAAAAGATAATAAAACACCTGACATAAAATCGCTCCTTACAATGAGTGCTGATTCAGAGAAGAAGCCATTCAGTCGTATTTAGACGGGAACAATCTAACTTCTTACCTGAGACTTCTCGTGCACAGAGATATTGAGAAGAGAGCGGAGCGATATGTCAAGTTGTTCCTCTTTGATACATCCTCCGCCTTCGACAGAGCCTGTTGGCCAAGCCTTCCCAGCAGATGTAGAGATCCAATAACTCAATAAATTATACACCCTCGCAAGGAGCAATCTCCAGGAGGGGCATATGAAGAGATATTGCGAAGTAGGGAGGGGGGAGAGAGGGTGCCCTCAGGGATCAGCCCCTAGGCCTGTCTATGGAAGATGGTTTTCGATGAGTTGCTGGGAGTGCTAGAACACGATTGGTTCCCTGCAATTGCCTATTGCTACTGTGATGGCTTCCAAAAACAGGATCGGGGTCAAAGATGGAGGTGATCGATGGTGTGAGTGGAAGATGAGGAGGCCTGCTTCGAATATACAAGTAAACCTCCTGAAGATAACGACTGATGAGACACGCCATATTAACATGAATATAGAGTATCAATGGATACGTCCAAGTGAAGGGGTAGCCTACCTTGGTGTAAGTTTATGTAAAGGCATGGATATAACACCTCACTTAAATAAAATGGCAACTAGAAATGATGATGACCAAAGTTGGAGTGCTGTCGAGGGAGTCACAGTGGGTAAATCCGGCTTTAAGTCTCGGTTTAACATGAAGAACTTAAATGCAATATAAAGAAGACCTTTTAACCAGTCTTACATTGAACCTTGAAGGTAAACTTTAGAATGCACAAGATCCAAGAGTCGAGAGATTCGTTGTCACATGTGTGGTCAAACTCTCTAAGAAGTTCATGGTACCCAAAACTTGGGATAACACAGCACGTTTCCAATTCAAGAAACGGCGGCATCGGGTATGGGAGATAGGAACACAGTGCCTTACTCACTGAGGTATCTGACTAATAGGTTCAGTTAATGTACATATTTTTATTTTAGATCGTCCATAAAAATAAAGGTGGACCTCTCAAATAAGATTAAATAATCTCTAATAATTTTATCATGCACGGATAGACTAAAAACATTACTCCTTCTTCACAGTATGCCGGACGGAGATATCAAAAGAAATAGCTTTGGTCTAATAAACATATTTAACGGGAAATACTAGTTATTTCAGCTATGAAAATATCCTTAACACCTCTCCAAATGCTGAACAGAATAGTAAAAAAGGTTGGGACGGATAAAATAATAATAAAAATAATAAATAATGGGTATAGTAAAGATAAGAAGAATTTAGCAACGTTATCCCTCAAAACGAACAGCACTCTTATAAATAACAAAGAATAACTAGGAACTGTCACTCACACTCCATTTCGTCCATCTGTAATTATTTAAATTTATAAATTGATTTCTTATTATCCATAAATAAAGATAGTACAAGCCAACAAAGGACATTACTAATTCTGAAAGTATAGGACACACGTTTTTAATGAGAAAACGCTAAAAAAAAAAAAAATATTTTGGAGTTAATCAATGTTTTTTTTTGTAATGAATATTTAATCTTAATAAAGCCCTTCTAGGTAAATTACATTCAGTTGTAACTTATTATCAAGAACTTACATAATCCAATATTAGCTGTCGTCAGCAAGCAAATCTTGTAGGATATCTATTCCTAAAGTGGGTTGTCAGGTTAGTAAAAAGGGGTTAATTAATTCTTGAAAATTTTGTTATTCCTGGATTTTATTTATATTTTTATTTATTTATTTTTATGATGTGTGAATATTTTAGTCAATTGGACCTTTATTACACGATTTTAACTTTTGACCGGTAACGATTAGCGTTATTTAAGAGATCCTTATCTTGTTACCGGAATTCATAAAATATTATTGTTAAACTAACCATTTTTGTTATTTTTTAGTAAGGAAGTGTGAGGTAAGTGCGCATTAGATTTTAGAAAGTTCGAGTTATTTTAGAAATATGACTGTAAAATCGTTATTTTTGAAAGCTAAATTGTTCCTTAGACGATTATGTTTAAGCATTACATTCAAGCCCACGTTTCGAATACGTCTATTTTGATGAGATTGATAATTCAATTTAGTAGTCCTTAGTAACAAACTTACCCCTCCCTTATGGGGTAAGTGCGTACAAGGTGTGGAAGACTCATTATTCAAGCAATAGTGGTTGTGAGGGAAGTACAAAATAGTTGGCTTCCAGAGGATTACTACACTGATGTAATCTTCGAAAAAAGTTAAAACATGTCTGAAAATCACATTTTACAATCTTTAGTGGCATTCGTGAAAAGGGTGAGTAGTGTGGTATAATTGAATAAATGTATTTAAAAAAAGGATTTTATGTCAATGCACTATTCCCCAGCTGCCTTGGGAAAACATGATTTTAGGAGTAAGTTTACAACACGCTTGTCCCACAATAGAGGTCTGCACTTACCCCTATTGTCATTTTATGCTGGGGCAGCACTCACTAGTGCCTAAAAACTGTCAAGGAGGTCATATATGTAATATGTAATAGGTCATATGTAAATCATAGTTCTAATAGCTTCTGAAGGTTCCATTTACCGCAATTTTAAAAGAAGTAAGCCTAGTGGTGGTTAAACACCGATACAGTCGTATAGCAGAAGTTGAAAGATCCAACTTAATTCCAACAGGTTGGAATTGATATCTTTACAACTCGGTATACTTCACCTTAGCTAACTCTCGCGGCTGATTTGTGCTACATTAGGGTTTAGACTTCATACTCCCAAAAAGGCCAGTTCTTACAAACTCAGGACATGGATTTCAGGTACAATTACGTACTTGTTCCACATTACCCCACAGTTTTTTTTAAAAAAGTTATTCAACGATATCAAGATACAATATTTTTATAATTTATAAATTATAGAGGTTCGATAAATTTTCATAAATTTGGAATAATTAAAAAAAGTATAACTTACATGAGCAGTGCCGATTTTCTCTTAAATGTCTTTAGAAAGTAAGCCACAGAACCAAACCTAAGAGAAAATGAAAATTATCTTTTAAAATAAAATCCTTTGTTTCCCATAAGTGTACTGAAATTACAATTGAATATTTTTAAAAATATCTTTTTCCTTTTGGCACTCTTAAATTTGATGTTAAAAAAAAAAAAAATCAGAGATACTTTTTTAAAAAAAGTTTAATTCGAGCCAGATTAATCAACTAGTTGTTTCAAAGAGTTTCTTATTTGAAATTTCAAACTTTTCAATAACAATTAAAAAAATAAATAATTTATTCTAAATGGTTTTTAACTACATTTATTAAGTACTTGTTTTATCAAAATATTTTTGAACCGGTAAAAAAATCAAAAAAAAAAAATCGTAAAAACATTCTGTAGTTAGTAAACAAAGAAATATGTAGGTAAGCTGACTACAACAATTATTTGACCCGGTTAATTCAGCAAAAAAATCAGGACTATTGAGTAACGAAATAAAAATGACCAAAATAACTAGTTTTATACCGGTAAATACTACTCACCAAAGTCCACCAGTTCTTCTCTGTTAATATAGTTGAAGTAATGTTTGTAAAATATTTCGTGTGTTTTCTAAATGTTGAATTTTGACTAGAAAGGATTTGGAGAAAACAAGCTCGGGAGAGATTTAACTAACGGCGTTACATTAAGAAGCGTTCACTTAAATATGGTCATCCATGAATAAAACAATGCCTGATCGATAGCACCGGAAAGGGCGATAATCCATACGATGGCCGAACAATAACTGACCACTTCCTTATTGCAGGTGTGGAGAGGGGGGGGGCGGAAAGAGACATGCAATTCCTTCTTCGCTGATTTCACGATTTAATAAAAATTGTAAATAAGGAAAAAGTTACATTGTTCCTTCAGTTCAATAATGCTTAAACTACAAATATAAATAATATTATTACAGTTTTAAAGAAATAACAATGGTAACTGATTTATATACTTCAATTATAAGCTTCTTTAAAGCAGACATTCCATCACATACATTTGAATTAAATTATTAGTGTCTTTAAAGCAAGCGTTCCATCATAAATATTTGAATTAACATACACACTCAAGATACGTGAATATATATTGAAATGTTAAAGCAATGCACCATAATTCTCCTTATGTTAGAGGTAAAACTAACTGAGATTTTGAAAGTGGTTTTATTACAAAAGTAACATTAATTTCTATCAATAACAACATTAACAAGTAAAATAACTAAAAATATTTACAAAACTGTCCTAAGTTGATTTTTTAATTTTTACTTTTTTATTTATGTTTTGATTCTCACATGATAGGGCTATCCTTCAGCAATTTAATTCTTCAAAAATATTACTTTTTCTTGATATTATTTTAAAAATCTTTATTGCTTTCTGAATCACTCCCTGTTGGATCATCCACTTTTCAAGTTTATCTTCTTTAAATTGGGATAATTGGGACAAAATTGGATATTTATTATCGTTAATTTTATTAGAAAAGGAAGGAATCCAGAATTGATTTATTTTTCATAAATTTATTATCATTTATTATGTTAAGCTAATGGATTATTTGAAATAACCTTCTCATTGTACTTTCCAGTTTAATAACATTTTTGGGATGTTTTCTCACCTGCTATCTAGAGTGTCCCTTACCAAATGTTACAGCAATTTAAAATAAATGTTCATTTGTTATCCAGATTTAAGGTTTCATAAACTCAAGGTGCATATAATTAAAAAGTGATTTTAAAAATATATGGTGCATAATATAGAACCATGTGCTAACAGTAAATAATAAAATTGATTCATATATTCAAATAAATGTTAAAACAACAATAAACTGAAATAATTATATTAACAATACAATACAAAACTATGGGGAACTTAATCAATTAGCTTGATTAATGAGAAAACTTTGAAGTAGTAACGTTGAAATTTATAATCAGCACCCCAAAAAATCAAAATCAAAATCCTGATTTTATAATTATGAAGAATTTTTTATGCTTATTATTTTTTTTTTACTTCTTACTCAAGTTAGCTATTTGGCACATAAATAGTTCTAATAAAGTTTATAGATATTTGAATTATACTTAGAATAGTAGTTGTACATCTCTATGACTAATAACAACTAAGCTATAGAGCAGTTTCCATGTTATGAGCAAAAAAAAAGTTATTTTGCAATTTTTTTTTACATTTCCAGAAAACATTTGAGGTGGCAAAGTTGAAATTCGTAATCAGCACCCCCAAAAAACATAAATAAGCAACTTTTCAGAACTTCTCCAAAACTTTCCACCGAGACACCTTTCCGGTCCCTATTTGATTGGACTATAATGGCTGAAAACCTTTCCACCCTCTCCAAGATGTTTTTTATTAGTTGCTTTTTCCATCCTTCTTGACTAGTCCAGTGGGGTAGTGTGCATGCCACAGCAACCATAGTACTTCACAGTTTATTTTATTACTTTATATTTATTTATTTAAAAGGAAACAAAGAACTCTCCAGCCTGGCTCAAATGATTATATATATATATATATATATATATATTTTTAGTTTCACAATCCTCTCATCCTCTCATTAGCACACCCGACCAATCAGCATCGCTTACACTATGCTTCACTTTTCTAAAATACTATCCAATAGAATACAATTGAATTGTCTCTCGGTCTATTAATGGCAAATAATGATCTAATTAAAATTTATGAAAATCTGAAAACCTATGAGTACCTGAACAACATTTTTTGTTTGGCCTTTAAAGCGTAAAACTCCAAGATCATCAATACCTGGGTTTTTTTTTGTCTATCTCTGGAGTTGAGAAACTCCTTATAGGGGAGCCAAAAAATAGACCTATATTTTGTTCAATATGTTTATGGGTCTTCAAAAAATTTATTACCGATTTTATTTTATGCTCATCGTTGCTAAGAGTAACTGATATAAACTTCGAATGTAAAAAGGGCACTTCTGAAAATGTGGCTGACTGGGAGTATACTGTTAGTGTTGGTATTTGTTTACTGATGATATATGAATAGGTCACATTTGTATTCTCAGCCTGGTTATGGCAATCTGCTAACTTTTAATTTGTATGGTGGGCTCTCGTTCCACATTGATTACCAACTATCTGACACTTCTTTTTTGAAAGGAAAACTTAGTTCTTGAGGTGTTAGAATGGCAGTGCCTCATCTTGGGATGGTTAGTGCATATTTGACCGCTAATTCTGCGAGGTCATCACCAACTAATTCTATGTGGTTTGGAACCCATTCAAAGTATACTGGCTTTTCCAAATTTTCCAATTTTATATAAGGACAGCATTGTTTCTGTTTTCTAGATATAAAACACAATTCAAACAATTAAGACAGGTAATTTAGTCGCAGGAATTTAAAAAAAAATAAAAATCACTTTACACTTACTAAATTATAAAATTTTTATATTTTACCAAATATACATAACATCGATGTACATAAACTAAATATTTATTATATATCACAAATTATAGAATGCATATGTATTTTTAAAATATATTTTATTCACTTACATTTTGCAATCATTATTCAATTAGGAGCCAATCAATTTGGCTAAATACAAAAACTCTTAAAACATTTAGGGCATTTGCATATTTAGTTTTCCTGCTTGTTTCGAGTATTTCTCCAAATATCAACACAAGCAAGAGCATTTAGAAGCAATTAAATTATATTTTTTCTGCATATTTGTGGATAAAAAAAAAATATATTATTTTAATTTAAGAGAAACACCTGAGGACAAAAATAAGTTTTTAAAACATAAAATATGCCTAGATAAAGGAAAAGAAAGTAATACCTCAATTTTGAATAACAATTTTTAAACACATGCAAAAATACACTTCTCTAACTTCACTTTATGTTAAAATATCTTACTGAACACTTAAAACGGATTTGAGTGACAGAGTTAAATATAAAAAATTAATTCTAGAAAAAAAATTACTTTTATTATAGGTATCTATTTTATTGTAAGAACTTTTAAATCAGAAGTGAACATAACAGCATAGTTGGGTCGTTTCGATCATTATTTTATCAATTAAGAAGATATTTTTAGGTTTATATTGCAAAAAGTTCCAGTATCTGTTTCAAACATCTTACTTTACGTAAATTATAGCAATTATCATACAGTATAGCTATTTAAGTAGAGAGAAAAAAAACCCACTGTAAATAAAACTTTTGATATCAATATCAATTAATTAATCTACAAAATAAATCTTGTATTGAAATCAGTAATTTGGTTGACATTTATACATCTTAAGACCGATTCTGTTATAAATTGCAAAACTAAATCAGGACAATTGTGAGTATATAACATATTAGTAACATAAATTTCCAAATTAAAAAAAAAAAAAATTCTTTGTGAATAAACATAGAACTAAAATAAAATCATTAACATAACATATTCATTAAACATTATTATATATATATATATATCAGGACCTTTGCGAGTATATAACATACTAGTAACATAAATTTCCAAATTAAAAAAAAAATTCTTTGTGAATAAACATAGAACTAAAATAAAATCATTAACATAACATATTCATTAAACATTATTATATATATATATATATATATATATATATATATATATATATATATATATATATTTTATAGACCTAATTAATTATTCTTCATTATAAATAAAACATATTCATTGTTTACAAACATATAAACCTTTTCTATATTTTCTTTTTCACTACGTTTCTTCATCTGAATGATTAACTAAAATGTTGAGAAGTTGAATTGTTTTATTTATAATGAACAATAATTAATATTATCATTTAAAATGATAATAATACTTTTAGGTATATGTACAACAAAAAAGTGAAGAAAAGCAGTCATAGATGACTCATTATAAAACTACATAAACTTTGGTAATCAATAAAATATATACATGCTATGCTAGTCAACTAAATGACTATAACACTTTTAGTGCCGTTATCACAATATTTTCAAGTACATTACGATATATTAACTTAAGTGATAGTAACAATGTACTTGTTTTTCCATTTATACATTATTTTTACTTTGCTTCCTCACTACCGAAGCTAAGGAAGCTTTGCATTCATGCAGGAATGAAAACAATTTTTGTCCTCTGAATCAAAAATTCTCCTTCACCTTTTACGTTTCAGGCATCAAAGAACAAATTTGGTTTCATGCCTGCTTGTAGTCAAATCCAGATGACAAGCATTAAACCTACTATCGTTAGTCTGATTTCGCTGAAATTTTCAGGGATTGTGCGGGTTGCTACTTGTGCATATTTTTGTGAGAGCTAGCACCACTTGGAAATATTGTAAACTTCAACTAGTAACTTGAGTTTTACTCCAGAACTAACCCGTACAATCGCTGAAAATTTCATCAAAATCGGATAAACGGAAGTATGTGTTACTGTCACATGGATTTGACTACAGAAACAAAACTAAATTTGTTCCTTGATGTCTATAACATAAAGCACACAAGTGGAAATTTTCTATTCTGAAGACAAAATTTTTTTTCGCTTCACGCATGAACAAAAAGCTTCTCTACCTTCGGTAGTGAGGAAGTTATATATAAATTATACTCCAGAATATCAACCTACATCGAATTGGGGCATAAGTTTTTAAGAGTTGAGCATTTCAGTTTTTTGGCCTAATAAAAGAAATTTGTGCTTTGAAACGAATAAAAAGACTGGAAATTTAAGCACTCTTTAAGAATTTAGATATAGAAAGATTTATAAGGCTCAGATTGGCAGGACAAGATGCCACAATGAACGAGACCAGACCATAAACACAGGAAAAGAGGCAAAGAAAGAGCTTTATACTGAACAAGAAGAGAAGGATGATCCAACCAAAGATGATTAGACAGCATCTGCTCCGATGCATGAAATCTCAGATTGGATGGTTGTAGCACAAAATAGAGCTCAAAGACTGAAGCATTGGCAGCGTACCCTGATTCGATGAAGTATCTATCCACTTAATGACAACTTTTAGAAAAAGAAAAAAAAAAAAAAGCTCTTGATTTCATCTCGCACAGTAGATAAAGAAGCCCCCATACAAGAGAGTATTTATCAGCAGAAATAGGACAGATAATAATTTTGTTATAGTAACAAATGTTAATATTACAAGAAGGTTTAAATCAGTGAAATGAGAATCAGTGATGACAACCAGTTTTCCAATAAAGAAAGAAGCTGTTATTCTGGAGTATTACCTACCTATTTAAAAAAAATAAGGCCTTTACATTATTATATATCTTTAACCTCAAAGGTTTGTGAAGAACTTGTGATGATAAACTAATAAATTAAATAGGAACTAAAATTATTCTTAAAACTAACTGTCAAATTGATGGTATATGTAAATTTATTGTTGATAAAATAAAATAAAATCATCAATAGATATCGCAATCACTAGGCAGTAAATTTGTAATTAATAATTAATGTTATTAATAAATAATAACATTCTATTAAAGTACAAATATTAATGCACAGCTAGCATAAACATATTTCTATTAGTAAGTATACTTTGATGAGAATTACAATAATCACTATTTAAGGATTTAAGCTATCTTAATTTTAAAATTAGCATTTTCTCTTCTTCGATTCGTTCCTCAATTGTTAATACTTCTAGTTCAGTATCAACATCAGACTGAAAAAAAAAAATAATAAAATGAAGCAATTACCAAATTAAATAAGTTAAAATGAATTTTATGATGAAATAATAATAAATTTTCAATAAGTTTAACTTGAATACTGAAACTTAAAAAATATTTGATTTCTATTTTAGAAAGTATAAAGCATTTAACTCGTGGTCTCGAGTTTCCATTATTTTTTTTTGGACAAATTTTATAAATTCTACATATGCATAGACTAACACCTTATGGGGCGATTAACATTGTGGGCGAAACATAGACAGGGATATTACGTTCAAAAAGGGGAAAGGCTTCTCCCTTTACATAACTTCAGTTCAAATACATAACTTCTTCTATTCAAATATACCTATCTTCATTTTTTAATATTTTGATTTGTTTTACATTCTTTCTATGTGGAGCTGTATTCTATCCGTTATTCTGCATTTAATAATTCTTTTTGTTTTTCTAGCTATTTTCCACAAATACCTCATCATTCGAGTGGCTTATTCATGCTGCATTGTCTGCTTCCATATATTGTAGAGTCAGGAAGAGATAGGACTGCCTTTAATAAATTCTTAGCCCAACAGACCTGAGAATTTTTATTCTTAAGTAAGCTGTATTCCTCATAAAAATTCACGCTGATATTAAAAATTTTGTATACATATCAACGTCATTTTTTGAAAAAGGCTTAAGCATCAAAAATTCAAAATTTAGATTTCAATTGATTTTGGGATGTAAACACCACCTCTATCGATTCCCGCTCACGAAAAAAAAAATTGGAAATGGACTAAAAATCGAATATTGCTGATGTAAGCACCAAATACTAACAACTCTTAGTCATCACACTGGCCTTAACCATGCTAGAATCCTTTAAATTTTTTTGTAATTATAAAAGTTTTGCTATGTTATGTAATACTAAGAATGCTATGTTAATAAACTTGTATTCTATACAATAAAGAATAAAATTAAAAAAAAATAGATTGTTATTTGGGGAAAAATCGTTTCATGTCTTTTCCTAAAGGCGCTTACGCCTTTTTCCAAAAAACGACGTCGATATGTACATAAGAATGCAAAAAGGTTATGATCAATTGCAAATTTAAGCATCAATGCTGAAAATATAGATCTATTCGAGCAAATTATACTAAAAAAGATGGATTTCTGTCTCCTAACCATCTCAATAATATTTTTAAGGTTATTAACCTCTAAACTAGAATGAAAAGGGCATAAATTAAAAAATGCATTTTAGTTCAAAATAATATTAGGGACACGTCATAAGATCTATACAGAAATTTCACAAAACGATGTACTTTTCTAAACTACTTGGAACTAGATCACTGGTGAATGGATTTTGTAAGGCTTAAAAGTTGGGAATTTATTCATAAGTTTCCCCTAAATTTTCTTTTATGAACAATGGGATTCCTTGCTGGGGAAAACCAGAGCTCCCTTATTTCATCCAATTATTGGTCACCAACCGATGCAGGTAAAAATACAAGAAAGGATCAGGCAACAATTGAGTTAAAAGAAATCTTTCAACAATCAAAAGCATCTGTTTATTCTCCTCACTCTACGACACGAGATCAAATATCCTCTTGATCCGAGGCCAATGAAAATTTGTATATCCTATTTTTTAAATATTGGTTGAGGAATCCATCATGGAGTAACTTCACTGATTTGGAAAGAAGGAAACTCAGCAGAGTTTCTGCCATTTACAAGCTAGATGAATAACTATTAATTTAAATCAACTAATAACAATGCCCAACAACATAAATAAGAAACAAAATAAATTAAACAAATAATATAATAAGTATTACAAAGTTGTACACCTTTAGCTAAGAAAATCTCCCCAAAAAAACAATATATTTGTCAATTTAGTAAGAGCATTGTTAGATATCATGCTGGCAAAACATATGAGTAAATCATGCTATAAATTAATAATTCAATGTGATACACCAGGAGTCCTCAATCTTTATTTATCTGGAGGTACATTTATAGGCTACCATTCAGGCAGCGGGTATCATATTTTGTTGTTTTTCTACAAAGTAAATTGGTAGTTGAATATTGTTAATAATAATTTTTAAAAAAGAAAAATTTGAAAAATTAAATTATTGTTTATGCCCATGTATAAAATGTGATCTTTCGCACTGCATTTCATTGGCCATTGCTTCATAATTTGGAGATTATGATGATAATCCTGCCATTCTACTACAATACAACAAAAAATATAAAATCTTTAAAATTGAAAACAATAAGGTTCCTCCCAATTTGTATTAAAATCATACATTCATTTTCTTATACTTGATTCACACATTTTAAGGTAATAATGAAAAACTAACATGAGTATAAAACTAGGAGTATGATATGCTAAAATGATATGTTAAAATGATGTGATATAAATAAATTACTTGTTCGGAAAAAGTCTCTGAACAGCTTGCATATGCATAAGAGAGAGTAAGAAATACTGGTCTGTAAGCTTCTGCACTCCAGTGGAAGCCGGTGCAACTACTTGTGCACCCTTACTTGAACTGACTGGCTGAATCTTGTCTCTTGCTCGATCTAAGTACCTTTGGCCAATCCCCAGACACCTTTCTGATTTCTCCTGATTTAATTAATTATTCATCATGAACGAGTAAGCTAAAGGAACCCACTGGCCTACATAAGAAAGAGATACAATGGACGAGAGAAGATACCACTGACACCCAGCAAACCAATTATAGAACTGGAGCTACACCTCACATCACCAGATTTCTCAGCAATTATGAACTGCCCATTTAAAGATGTAAAAAAATAAATTTCCCAATTATCAAAATTGTCTAACATATTATCAGCATTGTACACTGATTTTGGCCTCTATTCATAGATTTAATCATGTTATTTCTTCAATACATAATTTTCATATAATCCACTCCATTAATTACAGTCGAACCAGCATAAACTTTCAAAATTCTATGTGTCCAGCATACTTTGACTGTTCAGAAAACAATTATTTTGAAACAAATAAATTAAGGAAGAAGTTGGTCGGGGGGGGGGGGGGGGGGGGGGAGTGCGGTCAAAGACAAAGACACTAATAAGTAAGATTTATTTATTTTTTGTACGAAATTCATAATCTTAATATGCACTCGTAATTCATAACCTTCCCTTCAATGTTTTCACTTTACTTTAGTTTTTAATTTGTTTACAATTATATTGACATCTTTTTCTTTTTATACTTTTTTTCATTCCTGTTTTTTACGATTTTTTACTTTCCCTTACCTATATACGAAGTATATAGTAAGAGGAAGTATTGCGATCGTGAAAATTTTCGAATTCGAGTTTTCAACAGAAATACATGTTTTAAGGTCCCCTGAGTCCAAATGACCAAGTCTCGCAAAATGGTCTGTGTGTCTGTGAACAGTCTAGCTCAAAAACGGAAATTCCATATTTAAGGTTAGTACATGCATGCCATGTTACAGCAACATTTTCGTCAAAATCGACTAACCGGAAGTGCCACTTTATATAATCGATTTTACACATTTTTACAATTTTCTCGAAAACGGCTCTAACGATTTTGATTAAACTTGCATAAATTATTCTTCATAAAGACCTTTAACTTTTCATATACATGGTACATCACCGAGGAATTGCAGGGAAAAAAGTTATGATGAAAAGAAAATTTTATTTACGCATAACTTCAAAAGTATGCATTTTACGGTAAATTATGTGTAGTATTGTATGAAAGGTAAGTAAATTATCTAAAAAACAATAAAAGAATCATGAAAATCGGACCAGTATTAGCAAAGATACAGCGCATCGGACTTACCGGAAATAGCAATTATATCATGGATTTTACACTTTTTTACAATTTTCTCGAAAACGGCTCTAACGATTTTGATGAAACTTGGCTAAATTATTCTTCATAAAGGCCTTTAACTTTTCATGTATGTAGTAAATCACCGAGGAATTGCAGGCAAAAAAGTTTTGATGAAAAGAATATTTTATTTACGCATAACTTCAAAAGCGTGGAATTTATGGTAAATCATCTATGCACTTGTATGAAATATAATTAAACTATCTAAAAAACAATAAAAGAATCATCAAAATCGGACCAGTATTAGCAAAGATACAGCGCATCGGACTAACTGGAAATAGCTATTATATCATGGATTTTACAATTTTTTACATTTTTCTCGAAAACAACTCTAACGATTTTGATGAAACTTGCCTAAATTATTCTTCATAAAGGCCTTTAACTTTTCATTTATGTAGTAGATCACGAGGAATTGCAGGGAAAAAATTGATGATGAAAAGAATACTTTATTTGCGAATAGCTTAAAAAGTATGCATTCTAATGTAATTATGTGTAGAATTGTATGAAAGGTAATTAAATTATCTAAGAAATAATAAAAGAATCATCAAAATCGGACCAGTATTAGCAAAGATACAGCGCATCGGACTTACCGGAAATAGCAATTATATCATGGATTTTACACTTTTTTACAATTTTCTCGAAAACGGCTCTAACGATTTTGATGAAACTTGGCTAAATTATTCTTCATAAAGGCCTTTAACTTTTCATGTATGTAGTAAATCACCGAGGAATTGCAGGCAAAAAAGTTTTGATGAAAAGAATATTTTATTTACGCATAACTTCAAAAGCGTGGAATTTATGGTAAATCATCTATGCACTTGTATGAAATATAATTAAACTATCTAAAAAACAATAAAAGAATCATCAAAATCGGACCAGTATTAGCAAAGATACAGCGCATCGGACTAACTGGAAATAGCTATTATATCATGGATTTTACAATTTTTTACATTTTTCTCGAAAACAACTCTAACGATTTTGATGAAACTTGCCTAAATTATTCTTCATAAAGGCCTTTAACTTTTCATTTATGTAGTAGATCACGAGGAATTGCAGGGAAAAAATTGATGATGAAAAGAATACTTTATTTGCGAATAGCTTAAAAAGTATGCATTCTAATGTAATTATGTGTAGAATTGTATGAAAGGTAATTAAATTATCTAAGAAATAATAAAAGAATCATCAAAATCGGACCAGTATTAGCAAAGATACAGCGCATCGGACTTACCGGAAATAGCAATTATATCATGGATTTTACACTTTTTTACAATTTTCTCGAAAACGGCTCTAACGATTTTGATGAAACTTGGCTAAATTATTCTTCATAAAGGCCTTTAACTTTTCATGTATGTAGTAAATCACCGAGGAATTGCAGGCAAAAAAGTTTTGATGAAAAGAATATTTTATTTACGCATAACTTCAAAAGCGTGGAATTTATGGTAAATCATCTATGCACTTGTATGAAATATAATTAAACTATCTAAAAAACAATAAAAGAATCATCAAAATCGGACCAGTATTAGCAAAGATACAGCGCATCGGACTAACTGGAAATAGCTATTATATCATGGATTTTACAATTTTTTACATTTTTCTCGAAAACAACTCTAACGATTTTGATGAAACTTGCCTAAATTATTCTTCATAAAGGCCTTTAACTTTTCATTTATGTAGTAGATCACCGAGGAATTGCAGGGAAAAAATTGATGATGAAAAGAATACTTTATTTGCGAATAGCTTAAAAAGTATGCATTCTAATGTAATTATGTGTAGAATTGTATGAAAGGTAATTAAATTATATAAGAAATAATAAAAGAATCATCAAAATCCGACCAGTATTAGCAAAGATACAGTGTATTTTATGTGGAGCACAAGACCCTAGATGGATATCCAAGCGCATCCGAAAGGAGACGTATGCAACCGAACCTCCTCCCACCAATCCGCCAATCTATTGTAAACAATACGCTATGTAATAAAGTAATTTAAGAATACAAAAGCAGAAATTAACTTAATTATTTCTACTTTCACATTATTTAACGGAAAGAAAAAGTTTCCCAGGAAACTAAACCAGAAACTTTTAAAATATATTTGCAACTTGACAAAGTTAAAATATATAGGTAGTGTACAGGATTGTAGTACTAAAATTGTTTAAATTTTTTTTTTATTGTACTTGTGTGGGAAAAGATGTGTATACCGTTGAGTTTATTAGAAGCAGTGTTTATGTGAACTCTTTAAAATTGTATTAAAAAGATAATTATTATAGGACGGTAAGGGAAAGTTGTGTGATGCGTGCACCACACCAAATTTTTACTGTTACTGGTACTGCCTCTGTCGTTTTCAATATTGTTAGTTTGTTTTTTTCTTTTTAGCCCTGACAATGGCCTAAAACTTAGGCCGAAATATTGGCACAAAATAAATAAGTCTTACTTATTAGTGTCTTTGTCTTTGACCGCACCTCCTGACCTACTTCTTCCTTAATTTATATCAACGGTAAACCAAACTTACTCCAATATAAAACAAATATGGATATCCAGATATTTACAATTAATAACTATATGATATTTAAAAAAAAAAAAAATATATATATATTTATATATACATAACATTTTATCAAAAACTGCAGCAGGCAACATAAAACAGTTGCTAGTTGCCATATGAATCGTTAGCACAAGTTTTGTCATGCAGGGACCATGGTGCCTGTGGACATAGTGTTGGGGACTACGGCACCATAAATACTTAACATTTTAACAATAAAATACACAGATAAAAGTAATATTTAAAAATATAAAATTCTGAATTTAAATATAATATAATTATTTGGATTCAATATATTAAAAATAGCTCTTGATCTTAAACACAAGCTGTGACTTCCTAAGATGTTATCTCCTTTCCATTTTAAAGGAATGTTATATAATATTTTAATATCATTTTGGAACAGAATTACCTACCAATATAATAAATAATAAAAATAAAGAAAAATACCAACTATAAAAAGCCTCTTTATATCTTGAATATGCAGTAATCAGTGCCTGGGCAAACCTGAATAGATTAAGATTAAATGCTACGAAAACTCAGGCCATTGTCATAGGTTCCAATTCCCTCCTAAGATCCAATGCCACCTTCCCCACTTTAATCCTAAAAGATCACCCCATCACTTTCACTTCCTCAATTAAAAACTTGGGTATTATTATCGACCAAACCCTTACCTGGAAATGCAATACCGCCCAAATTTCCTGATGGTTGATAAGTACCCTTAAGTTATTCCTCCGTTCACGACATAATCTTCCACAACCTACCCGTATTCTTCTTTCCTTATTCTTCCCCTATGACTATTGCTGTGGTATACAGGAGCCTCTCGAAGCTGCTCAAGGACAGATCGAAGCGGATCATGAACTGCTTTTTAAGATTTGTCTTTGGTACCTTGAGACAGGCTCATATGTCCCATCTTTATGGCGTATTAAAGTGACTCTTCCCCTCCAACTGTAGACAATATTTCCTCGGATCTTTCCATTATATATCAAACTATCACCACCCAGTACTCTTCCAATATCTACAGCCTCCTACAATTTAACACTAATCATACCAAGACTTAATATATACCTATTTCTACCATAGCGGGTCAAATGACCCGACTTTATGTTTCATGCTTGAATGTATGAAATATGGATGTTAGGAAGGAAATAAAAATATAAAGTAAATTTATTATAATTAAACAAAATAGTATGTTGAGCATTTCTATTACAAAAGCAAAAAATAAAAACTTTTAATTCATAGTTCATCGCATTTTTTACATATAAGTGTTTCCATTGTACATTTTCCGCAAACATATTTTTTACATTTAGAGCAAATTTTGTTGGTTTTATTTTCTTTACAGTATCCTATTTGACATCTCATACGTTTATAAGCATCTGTAGTAGACTTAGGCAACGATCCTTTCGTATTTGTTTCTTGTTTTGGTTGTTCACGGGCTTCTCGAAAATCGGCGCCAAGTTCTTCTGCTAGCTTGAGTAAAAAATCTTGTCTCGAGATATTTTCTCCTGTCGTTTGCTTGTACAAAATCCAGGCATTTATGCCAGCTAAATCAAGGATAATGAAAAAAACTTGGAGAGGCCATCTGCAAGACTTAGATTTTGTAGTAAATTTCCTCGCCATTTGATCGGTCATGTCTACACCAAATTTGGTTTTATTGTAATATGAAACAGTTAACGTTTATCATTGTTTTCTACTTTAACGAATTTATGTTTAGAACTAAGTAAAAGTATTTTTTTTGTTGGCTTACTTTTATAGATTGTAAGAGTACAATTATCTGTTGTAAAAATTTTCGATGAAAATATCACATACCATATCATCGAACTTGTACTGTCTTGTTTGCTTCGACATTTTTCTGGGTAAAAAATGATCTGTATTACTATAGCTATCAAAATAAAATATAAGCTAGGTACTTACCAAGACTTTCAATTTTTGCCACTTTTTCTTACACTAATAAGCTATTTTCAATCTAAAATTTGATATTTTCTTGAAATTATTCTGAGCTATTTTCGTTGAACTACTTTACGCAACAGTCTTTGGAAGAGTGTGCAACTTACTGACTACAAATATGACTAGATAATCTCATAAAACAAAATAATTCTCTCCGGGTCAAATGACCTGTTGTGGTAGATATCGGTATAAAACAAGGATTACTCAGAATAAACAAAACAAAACAAAACAAAAATATTTTTATAACTATACATTAATTACTTAGAAAAAGTCATGAAGTCAAATGTGCAAACGCAATAAAATTATACGTGCATTTTCAATGGAAAAGTTCAAAATGGGTCATTTGACCCGTTATGGTATGTTTAGTGTTAAATTTAATCGGTCCACGCACAGGAAACAAGATCGCACCTTTCTGACCTCTATACTTCTTCCCATAGAACCAAAACATTCGAAAGTTCCTTTCTCACCCGCTCCTCTATCCTCTGGAATTCCTTTCCTTCAAATATCCGCCATGCTTCTTCTCTATCCTCATTCAAATCCCTCCTTTTCCAATACCTTCTTTCTTTCCAAAATGATGTTCTCTAATTACGAAATTTCAATTTAAGATTAACATCTAGATCAGAAGTAAATAATAGTTTTTAATGCACTAGCTTCAACTTTGCTAATCAGCCCATTATTTTTGTATTTTTCATTTTCTCTCTTTTTCTTTTTTTTTTTTTACATTAATTATTCTTTTCAAGACAAGAATTTATATTGTTTGCTTATTATTTTATTGAAAATATTAATTGATCTTTATTTTGCAATCTTATGATCACATACTGTTTCTGCTTTATTTGTTCGATTGTGCTATTCTTAAGGGACTTAGTCCCAGAATAAAATTCTTCTTCTATTCTATTATTATTCTATTGTTAATGGGACTAGTATAATTAGCTAAGTAAGAGTAAATACTAATACTGATATTGAATAATGGCTCAAGGGATAGATGAGCAGAGGTTCTTTCAAAACTAGATGATCCCGTTTAAAAACTTACTCTAATACTAATGCTTTTTGATTAATAAATATATTTATCCTAATGATTAGTGATATTGTTTATAAAAATAATTAATGTGTAGGTACTTATTTACAAATAATTAGCAACTGTAACATTCGATTAAGCAACCACCATGTTAGTGAAATCTTCAACATGCTTACATGATTATAATTTCCATTACCATTAATTGCACCACACCAGCACTAATAGGTAAGGTGATGTTACATTTGAAGTTCTGCAATTTCTAGCTCCTGAAATTGATGTTAATTGTGCTTTAGAATAAAACATGTGCTGTATTCAACTATTAATTTCATACAAAGTATAACAAGTATTTCACAAAAAAAAGTAAGATAAGCATACAATAAAAATATTTAGAAAAAAAAAGCAGTCCGTCATTAAAAACAAAAATAAAGCTTATAACAATACAACTCTGTTTTAATCATAAAAAACAAAACAATAATGCAGATTTTAAGACTAGGCATGTACAACAATTATTTTTTACTTCAACTAATTAATCACCTAAAAACTTATTTAGGAGAGAAATCAATGGTGGACCATATTTTGACCCTTTGAACAATATTGAAAAACAGTGATGAGTATGAGTTGTAAAAAGTGCTTGCACCCTGTTTTTTTTTATTTGGGGTTTAATGTCCTTACTATGAGGGCTATTCAGAAAATAAGGAACGCTTCCAACTGATGCCACCAGGCGCGTGCCAATAGCGTATACATTGGTTTGCTCGTGCTCGGCACCTCAGTCAGCGTCCAGCTGTGACAACGGGAACATCTCCGCGCTGCCCCCTTTTTATATATTCAATTTTGAAATATGTGCTGCAATCCAAAATCCTGCCAGTTGTGAGGTGCGGTCTGTGATTCGTTTTTTGTTGGCAAAAAAATTAAAACCAATACAAATTCATCAGGAACAGTGTGAAGTATACGGGAACAACCACAGTGAAACAGTGAACCAGAGTGAAAGTTCTGTCAGGAAGTGGTGCATTCAGTTTAAAAATGTCCGAACAAACGTTCATGATGAAGAGAAGAGTGGACTCCGAGCGTTGTGACTGATGATCTGGTCGCCAAAGTTGACGAAAGATTCGTGAAAACCGCCATTTCACAATAACTGAGCTTTCTCTAGGTTTACCACAAGTTTCATGGACTTTATTGTTTGAAATTGTTTCACAGAAGCTAGGTTACCACAAATTTTGTGCAAGATGGGTGCCAAAAATGCTTACAGATCACCATAAAGAACAGCGAATGGGCGCAGCTTCGACGTTTTTGGAGGCCTACCACAGTCATGGTGATGCACTACTGGATCGAATCGTAACAGGAGACGAAACCTGGGTGAAACATGTGAATTGTGAGACAAAATTACAGTCCATGGAGTGGGGGCACACAAGCTGCCCTAAAAACCAATGAAATTTCTGCAAACTTTGTCGGCAAGGAAGATCATGGCAACTGGGATCATGGTGTTCTGGGTCAGGCAAAGTGTTTTTCATATGGATTTTCTCGAGTGTGGTGCAAAATTAAACTCTGAGCAGTACTGCCAAACATTCCAAAACAAGCGCTGATGAAAATTGTCATCCAAAATTTTGCTTTTGCATGACAATGCCTGACCTCATACGGCAAACCGTACGAAATTGAACTTGTTCAAGTGGGAAGTTTTTCGTCATTCCCTCTACAGTCCTGATCTTGCTCCAAATGATTTTCACTTGTTCGCGAAAATGAAGACCTGGCTAGCAACACAGCCTTTTGACGACGACGAGGAGCTCCAGGTGCGCGTCACTGAGTGGCTGAGACCACAGACGGCAGAATTCTATGACACCGGAATTTCAAAGCTTGTCCACCGCTATGATAATTGCCTGAATTTGTATGGTGATTATGTCGAAAAGTAGTATTTTAGTCCCTCTTTCACGTGTATATAATAAAATGTTTTTCTTGTACTTGTTTTTTTTTAAATTCCAAAACGTTCCTTACTTTCTGAATAGCCCTCATACCTGCAATTAGAACAGGTTATCCTATCTAAAGATAACAAAATATTCAGGCCAGAGTGGGAAGGTTGAGATTCATTAGATATTTTGTGTGCAAATGATAGGATCATAGCAGACAGTACCCCCTCTCTACCTCTCAATCCAATCTAGGAGAGCACTGCTCAAGCTGTGCGGGTTGCATCTGTCAGAATGAAGTCGTTCTGTTTCTGCTGATTTACTCAATCTTTAATAAACATTTTCTATTTCTTTTAGCACTGATTGGAGAAAATTAAATTTACTAATTTTAGGAAGGTGGCGAAACACTCAATGAGATCTGGCACATTGGTAAACCAAGACTCAGATGATGAAGATTTAGCAAAATTATGCATATGACTAGGTCGAATGGTAAAGACTCACTGAGGGGGTAAGGTCCTATTTCGGATCGTAATGCCACAGAAGTGAAGTGAATCATTATTAAATTATTGCAATAAACCTCTAATAAAATAATAATATTAAAACAAATTCAATTCTCTATTATAGACAAAGCCCATTTAAAAAAAAAATAAGAAAGATTCAGAAATTATACCAAAAAAGTTAAAAATAACAATTTACACTTTTTATATTATTAATCTGGACTAATCAATACAACTCTAGTTAAGGCTTCATGAAACTTTGCCTTTTCTTAAAGGAAACTGTCAAGATTAATCAGTAGTTCAAAGAGATACAGTCTTTTAACAACTGTCTCACTAACGAATGAATGTAAAATTAATATTTCTCACAGTTAAATCAAAATACATATTTATAACAATACAAATATGAAAATTGGAGAAAAACAATAAAATCCATTTTAATTAATCCCTCCCTCCCCAAAATATTTTATAAAGTTAAAGACAGAAAAAATAAATTAAAGAACGCTGTTCCATTTTAGAAAATATAACAACCTTCAGGTGATTTCTACCGAGGGTCACCAGATGACAATACTCAAATTTCCCGACCTAGTAAACCAAAAAAAAACTTTTTACATACAAATTACAAGATTACTATAATTTTTTATTATGGTCTATAGTAGAACTTAATATAATATGTTCTTAAATCTTTAAGATAATATTGTTTACTTTATAAATATTTATATCAAACCAAAAAAGTTCAGTTGTCTCATTCTCTGCCACTCATTGTCAGTCTTTTATGATATTTTAAAAAAATGATCACTGGTGAAAACATTTTACCTATATGAAATCGAGCTAACACTTGGCTTGCAAAAGTTTGTAAAAAGCAAAACCCTGCCTTAATTTGAGCCTACAATTGTACTACTAATTAGGTCAAGATTATAATTGATTATTAGATGTGAAACATTGATGGTCTATCCTAACATTAAGATGTTATACATAGTGTTGTTATGTTCTCAATCTAATAGGCATCTTTTTCCCACACTGGCAACCCAGTATCATGTCATCTTCCTATCCAATATTATTTGTAGTTGCTAAAGACAGCTGTTGCTGTAAACCATTGGCAAGGAAAAAGTTAGCAAAAGAACTTAATGG
The DNA here is from genome assembly GCA_948150685.1 of Rhaphigaster nebulosa. NCBI lineage: Eukaryota > Metazoa > Arthropoda > Insecta > Hemiptera > Pentatomidae > Rhaphigaster > Rhaphigaster nebulosa. Next base: position 158,073,091 of record OX411309.1, on the reverse strand, counting down.
TAACCAATACATCCATTCAATTTATTTAATTTAATTATTTCGCCATCCCTTGCCTTCTGGGAACACAGGTATTGGCAACATTGCAGAGCATACAGATGCCCATCAAAATCTTTACATAACTTTTTTCAAGCTTGCTTCACATGCTTGAAATCACAATCTTGTCTCCAGGCAGGATCCGTCTTCTTCTTCACCTCCTCTTTCAGAGGGTCGTCCAGGAACTGATCCACTACTTCTTTTGAGAATCACCAGCTGAGGGAAATCATTATCCGAAAGGACGTTGAATCTGGCTTCCTTCAGCAGTTTGATACTCAGTGTCTCAAAGGCGGAACAGTTTACAATTATGTGCTTAAACATTTCCGGAACTCCACAACTGAGGGACAGCAGATCTATGTCCTTTCTAAGGCTATGCAGCTTTCCACAGAACCCTCTATGCCCCATGAGGAATTGCGAGACCCAGTAGTCCGGAAGAATCCATTTTGCTTCCAACTGTGACTGGATGGGTAAGTAAATAAAAAAACTAATAAATTCAATATTTTTATTAATGTTAATTTCTCAATAAAACCATCCTATACAATTCAAAATGTTATTAAACCTATCACTTTCTTCCATATAACTTCTCCAGACCAACTCTATCATAAGAATCTATAAATTACTTATTTATTTTCCTCCTGCTTTTATTTCGATGTTTTGCTTATTGCTAAAATGGGTTACTATGTTGAATATTGGCTGAATCCAGTTTAACAAAATGGGACTGATAACAGTTACATACTGATATCCACATCAAGTAACGGTTCTTAACTATTGGAACAGATAAGAGTTACATATTGATATCCACATCAAGTAACGGTTCTTAACTGTTGTTGTTTTTTTATTAGATTATCAATCAACAAGTCAAATTGTTACCCCGCCATAAAGATTTTTTTGTTTTAAATTACTTATATAATTTCACACTGTGAGCACTCCTTTTTAGATGAAATTAGTACTTTTTTTTTTTTTCGATGTCACTAAAGTCTCTTTGTTAAAAATATATCTAAATATATGGATAAAAGCATTTCGACATCACTTTATCTTTAAAATACAACTAGTCACACTACTTCCCAATAAAATAAGCTGGCAAGCCTAATACCCTCCTTTTAACCTATGATAACTAAAATAGAACAGCACCAAAAAGTTCTAAAATGAGGATAAGAACCGTTTGGAAATGATACTGAGTAAAATAGCATATATATTTGATTTCATTTAATAATAAATTTGAATTTCATTAAAAATAAAAGGAAGGGAACAACTTAAAGCAATAAAAAGAATTATTTAAAAAAAATTGAACACGCAAACAGATTATTGAGTTATTTTAAATCCAAATCACACCTTGCCACCTATAAAATAAGAATTTAATGACAAAAAAAGTTCTACAAAATACTTACCCTTCTGTAGCCAAGCGATTTGTTCAAGCATGATCCCAGATTTATTGGTCTATTTAACTTCAGTACAACTGCAACTATGACAGCAAAAGCCAGAACGGCAATGGAAAAAAAGCACCACACTGGAAAACAATGAAACATTTGCTAAACATAGGATAATAACATGGTGAATAAATATAAATGGCTCTAGACAAAACAATTTCACTTTTATAAAATAACCTTTAAATTTTAATAACTAAAATTCTAAAGATATGATAGGAAAATTCCTTTATTAAAAAAGGTGTTCGATCAATTTTAGTTTAGGGAGGTTGCGGTATAAAAATTTTTGTTTCTAAATATTGTATTTTTCATAAATAGCAAATGCTCCTCCTTTTTCGGACAGCAAATAAAAAAATATATATGACTTAATGCAAGGATAAATAGTGAAAATTTATTAATGAGTTTTGAAATGACCAAAAAAATAGTTGAAACGTCAGATAAATAAAGAAAGATATTCACTTTTCTATAGATTTTTAATACAAAAATCAATGGGAAAAAATCATTTACTCAATATAATATTGGTCATATTAAATATCCTACTACAAATTTTTATTTGTTTGATAAATTAGTTTATAATAAAAAATCAGTCAAAGACTACTATAAATCTCCCAAAAACAATTTTGTTACAAATCGTAACGTTTTGGCCTCATTCAAAAATATTCATAATTTATTTCCTTATTTTATTCCTCATTATTAAACAAAAGTCACATCACTCTAACAATGATGTTTACAGAAAATAAAAGGACTATTCAGGCGCACTCTATGGAGAAAATGTTTAACTATGAACTTTGCTATTAGATATGGTATTTTATTTATTTAGTTTATTTAATAATTCTTCACATGAGCTGTTTATGAGTCTGTTTTAAAATTAATTGTTTTGTTTAAATTGTCTGTGATAGCTATAGCTTCTAATAATTGTCTTCTGAATTTGTTTTTTTCTTTGTACAGTGGTCCTATTTTAATCTATGATTGATTGATTATTATAAATATTTTAATATCCCAATTTAAAAAAAAAAAAATCCGTGAGCAGTAGAACTCCGTCACTAAAGTCGTATTTTTCCGCAAAAGGCAGTCCCCTAATATACCGAAATTTACATTACATGAAATGACAATTTACCGAAAATGACACATTTTTTGCGGGGAAAAAACGACTAATAAGGCATTGAAACAGTTGAAATAGCCAAAATAGCCAATTGAAAAAATATATATATATATATATATATATATATATATATATATATATATATATATATATATATATATATATATATATATAAATACATATCAGATATCTCCAAATTTTCCATAATTGTGCTCTAGGGGTTATGAAACGGATAGAAATCGCAGTCCTCTTCAATCGCAGGCTCACCGCCGACCTTCGACCCACTGCAATAGTCTATTTTTTTCGGGAAAAAAAACGACTAAAAATGAATAATCTAATAAAAGATGTAAATCACAAAATTATAAGTAATTCAACATTATAATGTGCCAAAACTTATCTGATCGTACAACTAGACCTATGAGTTTTAGGAATGACAATAATGAAATATGAGTGAATAAAATAATTTATTAATAAGCTCACAGAGTAGATCTTTAAGTTTAAAGGGTAAGCTTGAGCCAATTCCACAAAATTAACAATCTACCTCTCTTCCTCCTTTCCCATGGTACATGTTTAAGCATCCTATTAGGCCATCGGTCGTCAGATATTCTCATAATGTGTCCAAGCCAGCTCAGCTTTTTTGTCTCAATGGAGTATAGGATGGTAAGGGGTTCTTTTACTTTTTCCCTGATGGCATTATTTGAAATGTGTTGTAGTCTAGATCTTCTACAACTACGCCTCCAAAAATCCATTTCCATTGATACAATTTTTTTTGCTGAGTCTGTTGGAATAGCCTAGGTTTCAGAGGCGTACAACACAGTACTTACAACAAATGAATGGTAGAGTCTCTTTTTCATTTGAAGCTTGATGTCCTTATTCCAGAGAACAGAATTTAAAGTCCGTATGATCTTTCTACCTCTGATAATCTTTTATGATCATCAATCATCAATGTCTTTTTTGCTGTTGTTCCCCTTCGAAAGCAACCTTCCTAAATATTTAAATTGTTCAGTTGGAATCAAATTCCATTCCCCAACATTTAGTGAGGAGTTTCAATTATTATTAAATGCCAAATATTCAGTTTTTGCTTTACTGATTTCCAAGCCTCCTGCCGTATAGGCTTCCAACAACTTCCTCATCATAAAAAATGAATCTTCTTCATCATTTGCAATACTGAACTGGTCATCAGCAAATTTATCATCTAAGATTATTCCCATACCATTACACTTTTTTTTCCATAAGCTAAGGATACTTTCAACATATATCATATAGCGTATGCCACAGTAGAGGCAATATCATATAACGTATGCCACAGTAGAGGCAATAGCAAGCAGCCTTGCTTGAGGCCTTTGGTGATTGGAAATTCTTTTATTAGGCCATATTTGAGCTTGACCCTAGATGTCGCGTGTGAATATAATCCCTTTATAGCTCGGATCATGTACTAGCTTACACCTGTTTTATAAGACACTCAATAGTTTACTAAGAGGCACTGTACCACATTCTTTTTGTAGATCAACAAATGTTAAGCTTATCTCTTTGTTATGAGCTTTAAAATTTTCTATAAGTTGTTTGAGAGTAAATATATGATCTACACATGACCAACCACTTCTAAATCCGCCCTGTTCCTCAGTTATCACATTTTTACACTCTTCTATTAACCTCTTATTTATTAATCTTCGATATAATCTACTTACACTACTTAATCTACTTACTATTACTGTGATTTCTCTGTAATTTCAACATAACTTTTCACTCCCTTTCGAGTAAATAGGAATGAGATGACCTTCCGTCCATTCACTCGGAACTGTTCCTTGTTATATACAAAGTGACATGAGCTCAGCCAATTTCCTTTTAAGTTCAATAGGTTCATATTTTATTAAATCTATAGCTATGTTTCCTGGTCCTGGTAATTTTACATTTTTCATGTTCCTTAATACACAATCTAACTCATCTACTGGGACCGTGTCAGCCTCTTCTGTATAATCTTGCATTTCTTCCAACATGAATTCCTTCTAGTCTTCTTTCAATAGCTCAGAGAAGTACTTTAAGCACTCATTGTTTTTGTTGTATGAGACCAATTTTAATATTTTCCTGCTTTGAATTCTTAATATCCGCAGACTTTTGTACGTGCATGCTTTTATTTGCAAGTTTTTATTCCATAACTCATTTATAGCTTTCTTCCTTTTCGTTTCATTTCTCTATTGCTTCTTTTATATTCTTGTAACAAAATGGGGCCATGATTGGAAAGCCATTTTTTTATATAATTCCTACCTTTTTTTACTTCTACTGCAACTTATTCATTCCACCATTCTGTATCTATTTGCACAAGTCTTTCCTGTATTCCCAATGTCTCTAGAGCCGCTTGATAAATCGCATTCTTAATCTGTTTATATTTGATTTTCCATCTCGAAGGAGTTTGTTTACAACTTTTCTAGCTTATTTTTTAATCTATTTTGATATAACATCCTGACTGAATCATGTTTTAAGCTATCAAAGAAATATTTGTAGACATTTCCTTTCTGTCCATCTTCAGTCTGTATGAAACTTTTGGGTAAAGCATAGGTTCTAGGCTTAAATGTCAAATGACAGCTGAGTAAGTAATGGTTTGAGACAACCGTACTCCTTTGGATAGGAGATTTAAATGGAAGAGTAAACGGCAAAAACTGTAGGACAGTCCGAAGATATGGTGAAAAAACAGAAAACGATAATCGATATCGACTAATAGACCTTTGTGAAGAAATGGGCCATAGTATCTTAAATGGATTCTTCAAACATAAAGATATCCACAAGTACACTTGGTGCCAGCCAACAACAAAATTACAGTTAACAATTTACTAGATAATCATAAGGCGAAATACGTTAGTAATTCATCATGATGTTAGAGTAATGAGAGATGCAGAACGTGGAAGTGACCATTGAAAATAATATAATTTTTGGTTTAAACATTATCTTTTCTCAAAAAAAAAATTCTGGGACCAAAAATGCCATAATATCAACAAAAAAAACAGTCCTGTTACAACCCACAGAGGGTCTTAGGTTCAGTATTAAATAAGGTAGTACTATTTCTTGATCATCGGTTATGTAAGGAGGTAATATGACTAGGACCACACTCAACTCCAATTAAGGGTTCCCACTTTATAGAGGCTGGGTGTGCCCGAGGAGGGTTTGTCTACAGCTAATAACAGAATAAATAGCTATCTGCCACAGCCTGACTCGAACCAGGCCCGGGAGGTAGGAATCTAACACACATAACAATGACAGTCTAATAGGAGTCTAACAGTCTGACAATAACATAACACAATTATTAATGTTGAATTTTGAATCACCTAAATTTATGGAAAAATATATATAATTTTAATATTTTTAACAATCCATGTTTAATTTTTTTTCAATATAAAATTTACCAGCAATATTGGATGAACCTTGAGAGAGTTTTTCTGAAAAGCAAGCCAAGTTGCTTTCCCATATTACATGGATGAAGCAATCCCTCTCCTGAAAAAAAAAAAATTATTATTTCGAGAAAAAATATATTAAGAGGAGAAAAAGAGAAAAAAAATGTATACAAAAGGACATAAAACTACCAAATATATATAACTGGTTATAAATGTATTAATGAAATGAATATCTTCCTTCAATAATTATATTTTATAAAATAATCACTACATGGCACATTATTGTATATCTCACTGCATTAACTCTTTAAACTATTCATTTTGAAAATTTCAATTAAACTTGATATTATTATAATGTCAGCTATCACTCCTTATTTGTACCTTTTATCCAAATTATTATAATGTCAGCTATCACTCCTTATTTGTCCCTTTTATCCAAATTATTATTTGAAATGGATTTGTAGTAACATCATATACATATGTAAAACAATGTTAAAAGGAGTGTCTAGCTTTTGTCTCATTCACAAAGACATAACATTTTAAATCACAATAAATTGTATACTTATGGATAAAAATCATTTAAAATTATTTATTTAAATATATTATAATAAATAATTGCAATGTCATAAGAATGACAATGAAAAAATATAAAATAAATAGATAAAGGTAACGTTAAATTTTTCCAGGACTAGTAAGTAACCTCAAGATGCATTAAATCAGTAATTTCTAAGATATGATGGAAGTATTAGCACAAGTAGAAGAAGATGACAGGTAGTTGTCAGTGATAGTAAAAAAAGATAACTTATTGTTAGTTAGAGATCAGGTGAAGGTGAATTATATTTAGGAAATAATAAATAAATAAAAAACTTTTAGTTTTATTGATTTCACAAGTCATTTCAGCCAAAACTGTCTATTAAACTGAAAAGTAAGCTCATGTTCACAAGAATTCTACTGCCAAAAAGAACTCGAACATCCATGAGGAGTAGTATTATGGAATTCTATTTTCCCAGTTTTGTCTACTTTATTTAAAACATCAAATATACCTGAAGTTTTTTATTTATTTAATAAATGTTGATCATTACAATTATTTGTTGAGTATGTTTGCATGCATAATATACATGACATAACACTTATGTATGCGCGTATATGCGAATGTATTATACAAGAAAAAATGTAATGCTATTTTCTTTTCTTTAATTATTAACCTTAAAGATGGGAGATTGTAATAATGAAATTTTTTTTTATTAAAGAATTACTTAGATAAGTGTTTACTATTATAACATAGAATAGACCTCTCTTTAACAACAGACTATGCTAACTTGATCAGGAAGGCTACAATGAAATCTGTAGGCAACAAAAAACTCAGAGATTGACCAGCATTGGACCCAAATCTACAGGTAGACTGGGAACAACTTAGATGCTAAGCTCCCACAACAGAAGCAGGTGTAGAGAGTTAAAGAGCCATGGGAACCACCATTCTTCACTTCTACCAAATAGCAATAAAGGATGAGATGGAGTATCCCAAGTTGCTCAATAAATACCCATATATATATATATATATATATATATATATATATATATATATATATATATATATATATATATATATATATATATATATATATATATATTTTCCTTTAATGGTATCTCCATAAAAGGAGAATTTATTTATTGAATAGATGTTCCATGCCTTTTACAGGAATACTACATATATTGTTTGCTTTATACATATAATTTAAATAATACAAAATAATTTATGTTACAAGTTGAATATACAATATGTTAACTTAGGAAAAAATTAAAAACATAAATAAAAGTTAACAAAATGAATTGGATAAAAAAAATAGAACAAAAAATTAAATAAAAATAGAGCAAATAATAAAATTAAATTGAAAACAAGATTATATATACAAATATATATAGAATAAATAAAAAATTCTTAAACATTTAAATAACAAAAGAAGCTACTATATAGATTTGAAACTAAATTTTTTTTTTCCTTTAAACATTACAAAAAAAAAATTTAAAATTAAAAAATAAATAAATTTTTTTACTATTTAATAAAAAAAAAAAAAAATTAAAAAAAGAAGTTTCAACCATCACAACAAGAGAAATTTAGGTTGCCCTTCTTCCGTCAGTCGTTCAAAGTATATCAAATTATAATTTTAAGTCGGTCTTAAATTTAGTAAAAACAATGTGTTCTGATTCAGGCCAATTAACATGCTTTATTATTATGTCTTGTATTAATTTAAATCTCTGTCTGTCATATAATTTGCAGTCTTAAAGGATATGTCTAAAATTGTGAATCTGTCAATCTTCATCACATAAATATATATATATATATATATATATATATATATATATATAAATATAACTCCAGTAACAGGATTCGCTCCTATAATTCTTTAATTAAATAATTCTTTAATAACAAGATAATAATTATTATTTATCTTCTATCATTTAGCTCTTTAAAACTAGATTTATTTCGAAATTTGTTTTGTATATATTAGAACAATTTATAGAAAAATTCAATTTTGAGTAGATACCTAATAAATAATTCTAATAATTTGATCTTATTATTATAAAGGACCTCGATCCTCGTCAAAACTAGTATTATCTGTAGAGTGGTACAATATATGTATAAATGTGTATATATATATATATATAGTATATATAAGAGATAATATATTGTACCGAAATACACAAACTGATATTAACTGAATGACATTAAAACATAATCAGTAAAATAAAGTTAATTAAGTTAACAGGATTGTGTTAACTAATGAGAAAATATTTTTAAAAGTAGTATGAAAGGTACATTGTATTTATGTATGAATTCAGTTACGTTTCTAGTCGAATCTGAAGCCAAGTTTTTTAAATGTGATTAATTAGCATTAAACATTAGAAAACCCCCCCAAAAAAACGATCTTTCATCTAATTCAGAATAAGGAGCACCAAAGCCGGAACTAGGATTTTTGCCAGAGGTATGGGGAGGGGAGGGGAGGCAAGCTCAATTTTACCACACCTTTCACCACCTCTAATGCAAGTGAACAGTTTTATAAGAGTACTGCAGATGGTATGAGAGTACAGTAGATGGTATAAGAGTACAGTAGATGGTATAAGAGTACAGTAGATGGTATAAGAGTACAGTAGATGGTATATTTCGAAATAAATAACATCGTCTTCTAGCATTAACATCGACTGAATTAATGTTAATAAAATCGAAAAGCAGAATCAAATATTATTTACTTAATGTAAAATAAAATTTCGTTCGAAATTCGCCGCCTTCTAAATTTTGCCGCCGGGGGCAAGCGCCTCCTTTGCCTCAGCCTCTCCCCAGCACTAGAGAAAGAATGTAAAAACGCAGGAACTATATCTACCGACGCCACTGTCCGAGCAAGTAAGTAAATTATAGATTAATCTCATTTGTAAGGTGAGGGGGATGGATATTTATAAAAAAAATCTGGTGCAGTGCGTGCATCACACAACTTTCCCTAACCGTTATATAATAATAACCTTTTTAGTATAATTTTAAAGAGTTCACATAATAATAATCACTTGAAATAAACTCAGCAGCATTCACTTCTTCACATTTTCTCCCACACAATAAAACAGTTTTTTAAACAAATTTAGTACAATTCTGTACACTAAATATTTTTGGTTTGTCAAACTGAAAATATATTTTAAAAGTATCGGTTTTATTTCTATGGAACTTCCATGTAGTATCCATTGAATTCCGTTAAATATTATAATGGTAGAAATTAAGTTAATTTCTACTTTTGTATTCATACATTGCATTATCAGCGTTATGTTGACAACAGATTGGTGGGAGGAGGCTCGGTTGCATCCGTCTCCTTTCGGATGCGCTCCGTTATGCATCTAAGAACTTGTAGTCCTCATAAAATACGCTGTATCTTTGCTAATTCCGGTATTTATTTGTTTTTTAGATAATTTAATTAACTTTCATACAATTCTAAGCATAATTTACTATCAAATACAAGTTTTTTAAGTAAAGCGCAAATAAAATATTCTTTTCATTATAACTATTTTCGTACATGAAAAGTTAAAGGGGTATAAGGAGAAGACATCAATTTTCATCAAAATCGGTAGAGCCGTTAACGAGAAAATTGTAAAATGAATGTTATAATTGCCACTTTCTGTTAGTCCGATGCGCTGTATCTTTGCTAATACTTATCGGATTTTGATGATTCTTTTTTTGTCTTTTAGATAATTTAATTAACTTTCATATTGTTCCATACATAATTTACATGCTTTTTTAAGTTATACGCAAATCAAATATTCTTTTCATAATAACTTCTCTGTCGGTGATACAATGTATCAGATATACTAAATATATGAAAAATTAAAGGGCTTTATGAAGAATAATTTAGGCAAGCATCATCGAAATCGTTAGAGCCGTTTTCGAGAAACTTGTAAAAAAAAAAAGTGTACAAATAAGCGACTATATAAAGTGGCAATTCCGCTTTATCGATTTTGACGAAAACGTTGCTGTAACATCACATGCATGTGCCTACCTTAAACACGTAATTGACAACTGTTCGTTTTGAGTTAGACTGTTCACATACACACAGACCATTTTGCGAGACTTTGTTATTTGGACTAGAGGGACTTTAAAATGTGCATTTTCGTTACAAATTCGAATTCGAAAATTTTCACGATCGCAATACTTTCCCTTACTATATATTTCATAAATAGGTAAGGGAAAGTAAAAATGAGTCACGTCAATAAATTAATGGTAGTCATATCAGCTTTATCAAACAACAGCCATTTATTAAATAAGAAAAACTGCCTGTTTCATTTAAAAAATACTAGTATTTAGTTGCATGTGTGGGGGAAACTGAAAAAAAGAGGCGGACGGCTATGTGCCCAGAACGTCAGCAACCGAAAATCAGGACCTGTTTGTTAAAAAATACCTCCAAAATATCTTTTCGGTAGTCAAGAACAATTTGTATTTCTAAAAATTAAACTTGGGGCTACTTGAACCCAAACTGAAAAAAAGTAGGGTGGGGGCGTTGCAAAGTGGCTCAGAACCTAGCGCTAGTGCTGTTATCAATTGTAGATATTGCCAATTATGCCTTTATTTTCATAAGAGACCTAGATGTAAATTAAAACCATTTTTCGGGGGTTCAAGTTACTCCAAGTAACGATACATCCTTATTTTCATTTTAATTAACCTACCCCCGATCAACGAGAATTTCAGCTGACCTTGCTAACTAGTGGAATAACTCTGGCCGTAGAAGCTAATCAGAGAACGAGGCGTTTCTCCTGGCACCGTGCACAATTAGACCCCCTGGTTGCGGGCCTGTCCGAAGGATGTGATACTGAGCCCCTCCTTCCCCCCAATCAGGAGATAAGCCCGCGTGCTAGATTTAGGGTAAGTGTTCAAATAGAGCAGTCTTAGTTCCCTTTTACGATGGTCGTGTAACTTTCACGGTCGAGATGGGATCATATCAGGATTCACGGAATATGACTAACTAATCTAAACGCCTACGCGTGGCTTGTTTATCGTCCTGAACCATCTTCATGATAATGGGCATTCCATTATCGTCCTGAACCATCTTCATGATAATGGACATTCCATTATCGTCCTGAACCATCTTCATGATAATGGACATTCCATTATCGTCCTGAACCATCTTCATGATAATGGACATTCCATTATCGTCCTGAACCATCTTCATGATAATGGACATTCCATTATCGTCCTGAACCATCTTCATGATAATGGGCATTCCATTACGTCCTGAACCATTTTCATGATAATGGGCATTCCATTATCGTCCTGAATCATCTTCATGATAATGGACATTCCATTATCGTCCTGAACCATCTTCATGATAATGGGCATTCCATTATCGTCCTGAACCATCTTCATGATAATGGACATTCCATTATCGTCCTGAACCATCTTCATGATAATGGACATTCCATTATCGTCCTGAACCATCTTCATGATAATGGGCATTCCATTATCGTCCTGAACCATCTTCATGATAATGGGCATTCCATTATCGTCCTGAACCATCTTCATGATAATGGGCATTCCATTATCGTCCTGAACCATCTTCATGATAATGGGCATTCCATTATCGTCCTGAACCATCTTCATGATAATGGACATTCCATTATCGTCCTGAACCATCTTCATGATAATGGACATTCCATTATCGTCCTGAACCATCTTCATGATAATGGGCATTCCATTATCGTCCTGAACCATCTTCATAATAATGGGCATTCCATTATCGTCCTGAACCATCTTCATGATAATGGGCATTCCATTAGACGCAGTAAGTTTAATCACGGATTCAGAATAATAAGATACTGAGTACGTAGTGGCCCAAGTTTTAGGGAACGGTAATTATTTTAAATAAGAATGAAAGGATACGTTATAACTCTAAATTCATTAATATATATATTTTTTAAATCAATGAAATTAAAAAATTTCTTATTATCCTTAATTTCGAAGGACCCTCGCTCCCAAGAAACAGCTAAATCCTAATTCAGGCTCTGGCGGGTATTTAGAGGTTAAAAAAGAGTAGTGAATAATGTAAACATTTGAGCAACATTATTCCGGAGGCGGATGTACATAAGTATGAGCTGTGAAAAAATAATCTATCATATAACCATTACTAGAGCAAGGGCGTACGCAGGAATTTCTTCAGGGGGCCGGTAGAAGAAAAATATAGCAGACATATCTGAAATTAGGTAATTTAAGAAGGCAATTATTCAAGACAATTTTTTAGTATCGGACGCAAATTTGAGTGTGCTGCGTTTTTTAGAGCTGAATTCCACTCATTATAATACCACTAGTTAAAAAAAAAAAAATAATAAATAAAAAAAATTAATATTGGACGAAAATTATGGCTTTCTGAAGCAGAATTTGGCTGGTTATAATTTTCATGTTTCCAAAAAAAATGATGAAAAAAGGACAAAGATTGATGAGTACTGAAGATTTCTAGAGCAAAATATTTAGCCCTGATGTCGCCCATTTCAAGATAAATTTTAGATAAATCGGATAAAAATTTGGGTGTTTTGAGGATTTCTAGTCCAGAATTCAGCTCGTTATATTTACCATTATCGGAAGCGAATGGCCAAGAAGGTTCCAGAGGCAGAGTTTAGCTTGTTATAATATATCTCTTTCCAAGAATTTTTATAAAAAATATGACGCAAATTCAGGTGTTATGGTGCTATCTGGAGCAGAATTCAGGTTGTATTAATTTCTTAATGATGCAATTGGTCTGCTTTAGTTGAAGCTAATGTTTCCGTTACAACTCGAAGTTTTCAAAATGCATTGCAAGATCCTAAAACCCTACTTACCCTACCCAATCGATCAACTGAAAACCATTAAATTGACCAATTTTTTAAAGATTAAATTTGAGTTTTGTTCTCCCCTTTTTTCCTACAATTTTCTCTCTCTCTCTCTCACAATTCAATAATTTTTCTATTGATTTTTAGGCAAGGTCACATCCTGCTTCTCTCCAACGCACGGTATAGGGCCGCACGGTATATCACCGCACCGCACGGGCTATATGTCATCTTGCATACGTGTGCTTGTCACATTTTTATAACTGCGAATGTTGTTTTTAGATTTTTGTGAATGATAGAGGAGATTATATATTGTTTACCGTTCTAACCCTAAAGGGCACTATTAAATATGAATGCTACACAAAAATGTATAGCTGAATCATATTGCCTAAATGATAAATTGAAGAGATGTTTGGGGCCAGCTAATTATTTATTAAGTATGAACTTAAACTTCAACATAGTCATTAAAAACTACGTAGCTTCAAATTTGTGTGTTAAATAAATCTTTTTTTTTGGTAATATTCTATTGCTTATAGGACGGATAAACATGTTTCCCTTTTATCGCTTATACATGGAATGTATTATTATATTATATTATTATGGATTAGACGAAGGATAGATATCGCTCGGATATTACTAGTAATATTAAAATAGTAAAGTTTCATTAGCAACTTTGGAATGATGGAGGGAAGTGCACCAAAAGTGAACCCCTTCGCTAAAGCGGATTCATTTTAAATAAAATGGTGTGAGTGCTGAACCTAAGAAATAGGGGCATGAAATGTGTAGCATTATGAAGAAGATTGATAAAGGAGCGGGAAGAGAAGTTTATAGTCTAAAACCCTTTTTAAGTGGTGTTATGAAAATTATTTGTGGTGTGTTGTTTATGTGCCACTATCATTCCTGAATGATGAAAGGCTCTGTATTTTGATACGATTCTATAGATAATAAGTACTTCTTAGAGAATTTGAAATTAGTCACCCACTTCTAATTAGCAGAGAATTGAAAAATAAAGTTATAATAAAATGTTGTTTTGTGCCTAAAGTGGATCCTATTGTATTCTTAAAGTGGACCCCTGGTTTTGTCTCGATCTGGTCTCGATCCTGGAAGTATTCTTTTTCTTTTTGAATAATTTTTATTAAATATTTTAAATGAGAATTTAAAAGCTAAGGATATATAAAATTAGTGCTATGCATTGTAGATGCTGATATGGAAAAGGGAATATATATTGAATAAAAGTAAGAATTAAATAAGAGGTAATTCAATTTATGAGATAGATAAATAATATAATCTATAAAGCACGATTTGACAGCAATACAAACTAAAAAAAATAGGGTCTGCTTCAAGCCCTAAGGGAGGGGGTCCACTCAAGGTGCAAATTTTTGTCCCCAAAAAATAAAAACTTTCCGCAATTTAAAAAAAAAAAAAAATTGACCCTCAAAGCTTTATCCAAACAATTTTTCTTTCAAAGAACTAAATAGATTTTGCTTTTTACTTCCTGTACGCAGTTAAGAAAGTATTGTAATCGGGAAAATTTTCGGTTTTTAGATTTCAACGGAAATATCCATTCTGACCATCCCTGAATCTATTTTGACTAGTTTCGTGACGTCTGTACGTACGTTCGTACGTATCTCGCATGAGTCAATAAGGGTTAGCCGTAGAAAGTTAAAATTTTGTATTTAGGATTACTGTAAAATCTAGTTGCGAACCTTCCTTTTTGGTCACTACTTGATCACCGAAAGTGGTACTTTAACTTTGACTTTGCAAGGTCATTACTGATTTTCATAAAAAAATATATTAAAATATAATGTAAAACTTCTCAAATTTGGTATTTAAATTTTGCATACAAATATAAACAACATAATAAAGTGTGGTCAACATTGACAAACCGGAAGTGGTACTTTACTTGAAGGTCATAACTGATTTTCATCAAAAATTGTATTACAATATAATGTGAAACATCTCAAACTTGGTAAATTAGACTTTTATATCAATATAAATAATATCATAGATTTTGGTTGAAATTGAAGAGCTGAAAGGGTTACTTTACTAGAAGACCATAATAAACTTAAAAGGAATGTTGACATCTAATACAGAGATCATATGGTTTGGTGATAAAGGTTATAAACGGGATTTTTTTTCCACTCTAATTTAACAATTTTAATACTTCTTTTAAGTGTTAAAATTGAGTGTAAAATACTTGTTTTCCTCCCCATTTGTGAGATCAACAAGTCTGCAGCATGAGAATAAGATGTAAGTTAAGCGGGCTCTTCCACTTAAAATTTCGAAACCGTCGATTTCCAATGCTTTATCTAATGACATTGACAGTTCTAATGTTGTTACAGAATATGAAGAAATCTCTTAGTTACTTGTTACCTACTGAAAGAAAACGATATATAATAAGAGAATAAGACCTCCAGAAATAAGAGTGTATGTGTGTGTGTGTGTCAATAGATGGTTGTCGCGACGCCGAGTGTCGTTTTTGAGATACTGCAATCTTCTGAAACTTGTAACCAAATTCAGGATCACTTTTTGAGCCACCGCTTTTTATTTAATTAGGCATACAAGAAAGTCATGTGTTGTCCACATCAGATATTTTGAGCTTAATTTCATCATATGGAAATTATTAGGCCAACACTAATCGAAGGTCCAATTCTGGCGCACTTTCTCTATTAATTAAAAAAAAAAAATGATCAGAGTCCATTTTGTTTTGAAATTGATGTGCCAATTACATTCGTTAAAAAAGGAAACAGATTAAAAAAATCTTAAATTTATCATTTATTTTTAAAGGATTTTCCACTAATGTAGAGGATTTCCTTAGCCAAAATTTTCTGGTCTCCTTTCAAATTATTCTATCAGATTATTCTAGCCCATTCTTTTCGTATACTATATATCTATATACTTCATTTCATTATCCCAAGTCTTTCTTGGTCTATTCCATGATCAGAAGTGTAAATAGTAGGTGGCAATAGATAGGTCTTTATTCTTTATACTTTATAACTATAAAATATAATATAAAATTACGCAGGATTATTTTATTAATAGCGCGATGATTTGTGAATACAAGCTATTTATTAAGATTTACAATCTGACTCCGTTTAAAACACTTTTATTTTTTTAACACACTGTAACCTTCTCAAAGGTTCTATAAATTCGATGTTTTAGAATCGATACATCGAATCACTTTAAAACATAGATGGTGATTTACATAAAAATAATTATAAATTGAATATTTAATGTCTCCTATTACATCAAATGTAGTAATACAATTGATGACTAACATTGTATTATTATGTTGTATCTTCAAAATTTAAGTAAGAAGCTTAGGGAGTTTCAAAGCCTGACTGCCAGGGCCTCCTAAATCATACTTAAGCCACTGTGTTAATAATTTCCTATGAACAGTTACCTTCCATTGACACGATCTAAGGAACTGTATGACTTGAAACGTTGTTCTGGGTGATAGCATAGCGGTAAAGTGGATTTAGATTAGTTCCGAACTGTAGCAAACCAAGCTGAGAGAAAACAGCAGGTGGAGTAAACTCGGAACGAATCGGAAGTCAGTCCCTTCTACCTAGTCACTAAGACACTTCCGCTGAGTAGAAAAAGAAACCGCTGAACTATCTTATTTCTGGATTGGATTGGTTTAAATGAATTTTAGAAAGGTTATGCGCAAATCTTCTCTGACAAATCAATACATTACAACAACTGTTCATTGATACATTAAATAGATGTGTGTTCAAAATGGCAAGGCAAGGGAGGGTTGGACTGGCCTCCCTGATTGTCCCTTGCTTACGACCCGTAACAATCCCCCTCAAAGGAAGAGTCCCTTTGTTTAAGCCTAGCCTTTACAGTGTAACATAATCACGATTGCAATTAGGGGGAAGGCAAACAGGGTCCCTTAATTAAGGAATGAATATCAAACAATGACGTGTTTGGAGAGGGGGAGTAAGAAATAAAAGGAATTATTAATGAAACTATCTCTAGTTTCGATAGTAAAATTCACACGAAATACTTGGAAATAGAATTAATATCTCGATATCCAATAAGATCATATAAACGCAAACCAAAATTAGCACATCTCACTTCACTTGAAGAAATTTCAACTTATACGATGTATGTTATTTTATAATATCACAAACACAACAATATACTAATACGATGTATTTTATACAGTAAAATAATCAAAGGAGGAAGTTTTATTCACTATGACCTATGTAATGTTCACATTTGTTTTTAGAGAATTATAAATAAAGGTTATAATATGGATTTTTTTTTTTTTTAAGACTCAAGGATGAAGCAAAAATATATTGTTTTTACTTCCTTGTGCACATTAAGAAAGCATTGTAATCGCGAAAATTTTCAGTTTTCAGATTTCAACGGAATATCTATTTTGGCTATTTTCGTCGTGACGTCTGTACGTACACACATTACTCAAAAACGGTTAACCGTAAAAAGCTAAAATTTTGTATTTAGGATTATTGTAAAATCTAGTTGTGAACCTCCCCTTTGGTCACTGCATGATCATCGGAAGAGCTACTTTAATTGAAAGTCGTATTAGACTTTCATCAAAAATTATATTAAAATATAATGTAAAACATCTCAAAGAGTTATATATTAATATTAATAATATCATAGATTTTGGTTGAAATTGAAGAGCCGAAAGGGGACCTTAACTTGAAGGTCATAATAAACATACATCAAAGGGTATATTGACATTTATTACAGAGATCATATGGTTTCATTTTATTACTTGTTTTTAAGTGTTAAAATTGAGTGTAAAATACTTTTTTTTTCCTCCACATTTGTGAGCTGAACCAGTCTGCAGCAGGAGAATAAGATATAAGTTAAGCGGGTTCTTCCGCTAAAAATTTCGAGACCGTCGATTTCCAATGCTTTATCTAGTGACATAGACAGTTCTAATGTTGTCAAAGAACACAAAGAACTCTCTTCGGAACTTGTTACCAAATCTAAGAAAACGATAAATAATAACGGAATGAGAACTCCAGAAAAAAGAGCTTAGGTGTGTGCCAATAGATGGGCATCGCGATCCCGAGTACAGCTATCTTCGGAAACTAGTATTTTAAAATCAACAAAAAATTTCTTGCAGTAGGTACTTTTACATGAAATAAAGAAAAAATATCGATGTTTTTAAGCATCGATGTACGATATATATATATAATTTTTACCATCGCTAGTCTTGGCCCGCGGGACTAAGTGAAGTTGCCCAAGGTTCAGGATTAATTCCGCCACTAATAGCAGTCAGTATAAATAATATTTACACGCAGCATGGAGACCCCAGAATCAAACTCCAAGATTTCGCAACTCAGCGGAAATTTATAAAGTACATTGAGGGGGGACCTATAATAGATAAGGAATTCAGAAAAAAGAAGCCGGCAAATCACATTTCATCCCCTCTGCAATAAGACACTCGATGGTTAATGGCTTTTATCGGCCTTCGACTCCATTAAATAGTATTAATACCCTATTAACGTCTATTACAGATTGGAAGCCATTAACGACAACTGCACTTCCTCAACGCCTACAAAAGATGATTTATTATTTTGTCTTTTAAAAAAAATCTCTAACCCAGTCCTTAATAATCTTACTCATAAAGACCCCCCCCCCCCTGTGATTGT
The DNA here is from genome assembly GCA_948150685.1 of Rhaphigaster nebulosa. Lineage (NCBI taxonomy): Eukaryota > Metazoa > Arthropoda > Insecta > Hemiptera > Pentatomidae > Rhaphigaster > Rhaphigaster nebulosa. Next base: position 158,054,184 of record OX411309.1, on the reverse strand, counting down.
GAATTGATATTCATGGCTTCACTCTTGATTTTAATATAACCTTTTAATTAAATAGCCCAGTCAAATAGGATTTTTCGTGCGAATTAATTCAAACATAGCTGGAAATGATTTTAATTCACTTTGCGTAACTCAAACAAAAGTAATATGAGTATGGGACAGTTTCTGAGTTGAGCTAAACTTTAGGTAGCCAAAAAAATCCATGAGCAGTAGAACTCCGTCACTAAAGTCGTATTTTCCCACAAAAGGCAGTCCCCTAACATACCGAAATTTACATATGAAATGACAATTTACCGAAAATGACACATTTTTTTCGGGGAAAAAAACGACTAATAAGGCATTGAAACAGTTGAAATAGCCATATCTTTGCTAATAGCCGTTCGATTTCGATGAAACTTCTTTTGTTTTATAGGTAATTTAATTTCTTTTCGAATGTAACAGGTTTTGAGCTCCCTAAATCAACTTGGAGGGGCTTTAAAGGTGCGCAAATGTTTTAAAAAATCGGAAATCCCAGGGAGGTGTGGGGACCAAGTCGAGATCCCCAAAGGATACTTCCCCGACACCAACTCAATTCACATACAAATTTTCAGCGCTATAAACTAATATGGTAGAGCTGTAGCGATGCGCAAAACTTAAAAAACGCCGAAATTTCAGGTAAACATACCGACATTTTGACTGGAATTTACCCATTCTTTAATAGTATCGTTCTGCCTTGAAGAAAGCGCTACATACCGAATTTTAGCTCATTTGACCCAAAGGGGGCCGCTGGAGGTGTTCAAATGTAGCGGGAATATATATATATAAATATATATCAGACATCTCCAAATTTTCCATAATCGTGCTCTAGGGGTTATGAAACGGATAGAAATCGCAGCCCCGCCGCTCACCGCCGACCTTCGACCCACTGCCATAGTCTATTTTTTTCGGGGGAAAAACGACTAAAAAGGACAAATTTTGGCACCTTTCTTCAGTTGTAGGCTTATAACATCAGAACGTTTTATCGTTAAGCTCCGCGTTGTTTTAAATTCTGCTTTCTTTAGGTTTGGTCAGAATCGGCCGTCAAAAATAGAAACATTTTACCATTATTGCTGAAAAGTAGTTTATGCTCAGTCCTACACGTCTCTACGAAAAGTAGTTTGTGCTGAGTTCTACACGTCTCTAAACTGGTTTTTCAAATGAAAAATGTCAAGCAAAGTTGTAGAGCATCAAATTCTAAGTTTATAGCACTCCTATTTTTACTTTCCCTTACCTAGACATGAAATATGTAGTAAGGAAAATTATTGCGATCGTGAAAAATTTGGAATTCAAGTTTTCAACGGAAATACATGGTTTCTTAAGTAATTAATTTAGTATATGGACTTTACTATGAAGCTCAGATATGTTCACTATGCAACACCAGAGAAATCGAAAATATACATTTTCTCGCCGTATGGCAAATCTTAAATTTTATTATTATATAATATACTTATATCATTACTTTTAGGGAAAAAAGTTGTGATGAAAAGAATATTTTTTATGTCAAAAATTGAAAAAGCGGTAAAGTGTTTTATTTTTTACTTCCTTGTACCCAGTAAAGGAATTATTATAATTGAGAAAATTTGCGGTTTGTATATTTCTACGGATATATCCATTTTGACCATCCCTGAATCCATTTAGATTAGTTGCGTCGGAATGTCTATATGTAAGTTCGTTCGAATCTCGCATAACTCAAAAACGATTAGCCCTAGAAAGTTAAAATATTGTATTTTGTGTTGTTGCAAAATCTAGTTGTTAATCGCCCTTTTTGGTCGCTACATGATTACCGGAAGTGGTACTTTACTTGAAGGTCTTAATTGATTTCCATCAAAAATTATATTAAAATACTATGAAAAACTTCTCAAATTTAGTATTTATGACTTATATATTTATTTAAAAAACATACTAGATTTTGGTCTAAATTGGAAAACCGGAAGTGGTACTTTACTTGAAGGTCATATTAGACTTTCATCAAAAATTATATTAAAATATAATGTAAAACATCTCAAATTTGGTAAATAGGACTTTTACATTGATGTGAATGTATTTACTAGATTTTGGTAAAATTTGTGAGCCGAAAAGGGTACTTTACTTGAAGGTCATAATAAGCTTACACCAAAAATTATATTTAAATTAAATACATAAATCATATGTTTCGGTAATAAAGGTTACAAACGCAATTCGGTTTCCAATCCAATTAAATATTTTTATTACTTATATATATTTAAATATAATACAAAACTGATAAAATTAGGTATATAAGATTTACAAAACGGTTTATAACATTTTTATAATGGTGTGACTCATGTATGCCAATAGATGTCACGACGCTGAGTGTCGTTTTTGAGATACTTCGGAAAATAGTAACCAAATTCAGAATCATTTTTGGAGCCAACGATTTATAGTTTAACAGGCGTACAAGGAAGTCAGACATGCTGTGTCCACATTTTTGTCTGCAATTGTTGGTATGTACTATTAAAACTTAAGACGTCAATAATATTTATCACTAACGGAATCGCAACATAATAATAAATGTTTCAATTTATTACCATCACTAATCTAAATTTATAAAATATGCAATGAGGTTAAGAAGCTCAGATATGCAACACCAGAGAAATGGAAAATACACATTTTCTCGCCGTATGCCCAATCGTATCGCAGATTCGGAGGGAATACTTTTAATACACATCAATTAAACAATAACGAAATTATAGAATATTCTAATGGTAAAAATTGGGACAGTATGATAACATATTGTAAAATAGCTTATAATTATAGGCAACAACTGATAAAGGAATTTAACTATAATTGATGCTGGTATCTGCAGTTTTATGATAATATGTATTTAAAATTATAATCATTTAATGTGAAAATTTTAGTGTTGTAAATGAGGAGCAACTGATTTAATTATTTTGTTGTATACAGTGTTTGTTTTTTTTCTTTCTTTTAATTCTATGTAAAAAAATATTAGGAAACAGCGGGCTAACGGTCAATAGACCAAGCCCTAATAATGTTTTCATAACATGTTCATGATATATATATATATATATATATATATATATATATATATATATATATATATATATATATATTTATATATATTATAAATAAAATATTATTCTATTTTATTTTTCACTAATCTAAATTTATGTTACAATTACGTTGAAGAAAAATCTGTAAGACGAGCTTGTTTAATAGTTTTAAAAATTACAAATAATATATCATAAAAATAGGAAAAATCTAGGATTGAAAAGTTCAAAACACTATCCTGTTTTCGGTTAGTTAGCAGAATAGACATAATAAGAACATAAACGTGTAATATAAAATTTTATGCTCCACTACATTATTGTTAATTAATTTTTCTCAAAACTATACAAATTATCAATTTTACTGGGTTTTTACGAACTTGTACGTATGGTTCAAGACTTTATATCTCGGTGTTACAATGAGGTAGAAGATAATTATAAATTCAAGTTAGTAGGAAATTTTATGCTCTACAAAATTTATTCTAGCTAATGCAACCGAATTCGCAATGGAATGGTGATATATCTGGAAAAAGCGATTTTTCCGTCATTCATAATGCCGGTGCGCGCTTAGGTGGTCTAAGGCCGATATAGGAATAAGAAATGGCAAATTTTATGCTTGTATATTTATAGCAAAATGCTATATTTAATAATAGTAATTGTATTTCTTTAATTGGACGAGGTTAAAAAAAAATAGAATAAAAAAAAGAAAAAAAAAAAGGAGGCAATAAATTAACCAAAAGGACGGGAGAAGAACTATTTAACTGAAGAAGCTTGACAAGTTACGACCTCTTCACTAAAGAGCATCGAACCAGAGCAGGTTGTACTTAGTGCCTCACCACATTGCTCCCAGATGGCAACCGTAAGCAAACAAGAACAGTGTATACTAAACGTAAATACACAGACAGCTAGTTTACAAGAAAGAGGTCCTACAGATGCTAATAGTAATGGTTCAACTAATCCTTTGCTACTAACCAGATGAACAACATAATGAACACGAAACCTAACTAATTAACAGACATAATGAACACGAAACCTAACTAATTAACAGACAGAACTTCAGTCGAAGGCAAATTCAGTCCAAGATAATAACCAACATTAGGGATAATGATATCTGCATAGAAGGATTAGTTCTGATTTTCTTCTTTTTTTTCAAGAAAATAAACAGATGGTCTAGGTTGATATTTATTATTTTTTCTCTTTCCAGATTTCAAAAATCACCTCCTTGTACGCAGTAAAGGAAGTATTTTAATAGCGCAAATTTTCGGTTCTTCAGATTTCAACGGAAATATCCATTTTGACCATCCCTGAATCCATGTAGACTAGTTTCGTCTTGGCATCTATACATACGATCGTACGTACGTGCATATTTCGCATAACTCAAAACGGTTAGTCGTAGAAAGTTAAAATTTTGTATATAGGGCTGTTGAAAAATCTAGTTTTGGACCTCTCTTTTTGGTCACTACATGATTACCGGAAGTGGTACTTTACTTGAAGGTCATATAAGACTTTCATCAAAAATTATATAAAAATATAATGTAAAACATCTCAAATTAGGTAAATCAACCTCCCGGTTTTTTTCATCACTTTAATTTAAGCCCTAGTAAGAATTTGAGAATTGACATTAAAATTCGTCACTTCTCAATGAAATTCCCTTCCTTTTGATACCTCACTCATAAAAATCCATCGCTCCTATTTATTTATTAGTGATATATTGCAAAGCTTCTCAAATTTAGTATTTATAATTTGTATATTGATTTACAAATTTAAATAGCATACTAGATTTGGGTCTAAATTGCAAACCTGAAGTGGAACTTTGCTTGAAGGTCATATTAGACTTTCGTCAAAAATTATATTAAAACAAAATGTAAAACATCTCAAATTCGATACACAATACTTTTATATCAATATAAATAATATACTAGATTTTTGTTAAAATTACTAAGCCAGAAGTGGTACTTTACTTGAAGGCCATAAGAAACTTTTTATCTAGTGACATTGACAGTTCTAATGTTGTCACGGAACTCGAAGAAATCTCTTGGGAACTTGTTATCTGCTGAAAGAAAACGACATATAATAAAGGAATGAGACAATAGTTAGATGTCGCAACGCCGAGTGTCGTTTTTGAGATACTGCGATCTTCGGAAACTAATAACCAAATTGGGGACCACTTTTTGAGCCACCGATTTATAGTTTAATAGGCGTATATACCGCTATAATTTACTTTAATATACAATCAATCAAAATTCGTTTTTTCATAGTTACCTAACTTGAGTAGCTTCAATTTTAGCAGATAATTTGTACTGAATGATTAATAAAAACATAATGAGAGAAAATACAAGGGTTTATTATTTTTGTTTTGACATATCTTATTGAATCATTAATGTAAATAATCGAGACTAATCTCTCGGTTCCAATGTCACTATGGTAACTATAATCTCTCGGGTCCAATGTCACTATGGCAACTAGTCTAGTTTGGATTTGAGAAATTTCTATTTCAGTATTAAATATTCAAAAATTGAAATTTTTCGTCTTAACGTCGCTGTTTGACCAACTGTGTGGCGCCGTTTCGGAATTGAGGTTGCTAAGGTGACGCCTTAACACTCTCGTCCACTACGGCCACAATTCTAAACAATCTAATTACACATATCACTTAAATATATATATAGTTCTTTTACTATATAATATTCTTATCTTCTAGCACGATATATTTCTTAATTATTATTTCGTCTTATATAGTATGACTATTATTACGTCCTTAGTATTATTATGTCATATATTATTATTATTATTATTATTAATATTTTATTTTACGTTTTTATATCTTATTCTAAAGCAAATTAAATATGCAATATCATTTTCCTACTAATTAATTATCCGTTATCACTTTAATTATTTTATTTTATTTTTCTGTGTAATTTATGTTATTCTATAAAACATTAAGAGTGCCTTATTATTTATATAATGCTTAAATTCTTATTCTTCTCTAATAATTAATTAAATATATTCTGTAATAGTTGAGTATAATTATTATTATTAGTAATTTAATACTCTTCATATATTTAATCCTTTCGGCTATAAGTTTTAATTTATAAATATAAACCGTTCTGTTTTTCCAGATTACAGTAACCCTGCAATGTGTAAATATATTCCTACGCGTACCATCTCACAACATAGCGCTTATTAAAATAACATATTAGCAAGGATACAAAGTTACATTTTACATGATTTATATAAAATAAATCTTAATTAATCTACCCGAGTAATCTTAATTGTTAGAAAAAATACTGTACTTTAATTTGTAAATTTTTATATGTTTATTGTTGGCACCGTCCGATAGATGTCGCCATCTGGTCGGACGGAATTGAAATCTTGTTTTTTTAAACTCTCTATACTCTAAAAAAAAATATCAGAACAACATTTATGAATTCAAGCGTAAATCCCTTTGGGGGAATTTTTAAGTAGGATTGGACTATGGTTCGTCGACCGCAATCTGTAAGAGGATGCGGGACCCCTTCGTTACTGGAACTTCAGGAAAACAAGATTAAAGGAAAACGAACCCTCGCTGGAATAAAGATAGCTCTTGTAACATTCAAAGCAGAGAGGGATTTATAAACAAGCGATTGGCAATTGCTGCTCGAGAAAGATATATATGCTCAGAAGAAGCGTCAGTTTGATGAGACTAATTGAAGCATTGAAAAACCAATGATTTCACAAAATTCATAGTATGAAAGATATAAGATGTCGAGATAATCAGTATAATTAGGAATTGATAAATTATTTGCCACTTCTATAAATTTGTTTTAGTGAAAACTAGTTTCGAATGTTATACATGAATTATGAATTTAATTAAGACAAGAAATCAAATACATCTTAATTAAATTCATAGTTCATAAATGTTTTATAATACTGATTAATATTAATCTAATTTAATATATATAATAATACCAAACTATATTTTGAATTGCTTATTTTATAATTTTTGTGTGTTTATAGAACTGAAGATGAATGTATAACATTCGAAACTAGTTTTTAATAAAAACAAAATTATAGAAGTGGCAAATAATTTATCAATCCCTAATTAGATTGATCCTTCTATACAGTCACGGTAATGAATATAGTTTTCAAAGTATTTATTATCTTGGGCGAGCAATTATTTAAGGAAAATTCACAAATAACTACGGTGAAGGAAAATAAAGCCTTTTTCAGAAAAGATAAAAACAAAAGTATGGAGCTGAATAGAATATTTTATTTCTGAGGTATTACCAATATGGAAAGAAAATTAACTCAAGAGTGGAACCGCCCGTCCCAAGAGCCGTCCTTGGTTTTAATCCCTGGGAAAAAAAAACAAAAAACAGGATATTTATTTATCCACCTCGGTTCAGTAAAAAACATGGGAATGACGTAAAACTCATCACAACATCAAAACTTATGGAACGACCATACATACAAAAGAAACGAAACAGAATGCAGTCTTTGAAAATCGATACAATACCATATCTAAAGAAACATGAGCTGATATTTCAAGTCTTGTTTGATCTGATTTTTTTTCAAGGCAGTTAAAACCAATTTTTTTTTTTTTATAATGTTCGATTTTTTACAATTTTGTACAAATTGTGCTGTCAAAATTCAAAATTAACGTATTATGGATTGAACCAAAAACTGTTTTAATATAATAACTAATTCATCTGGAATTATGTATATAATATTTCTTTTAATTACAATATTTTTAATAAAATCTGAATTTATTATTATTATTATTTAAAATTAGGTAGTTTGTTTAATATAATGCGCAAGCAATCTCATGTCGGATATTACAATAGGCATCGTACGATTCTATACTATATTACAAATCTATAAATTAATTTTAGAACTCTAGATATTCGGTTGATAATATTGAACAGAAAAATAAAATCTTAAATGTTGATTAATATATTTTTTTTTTCTAAATTGTTAGTGAAAGCTGAAATCAGTGCAACTAGCGAACAGAAAAAAAAATAGGTTGATAGAGATCAGTTATGCAGTCATGTTTTAACCGTTAACACACAAAAAATAAATATATTTTTTGGATAACAGCGACTGCTGCAACTAGCAAAGCGAATGAGTATAAAGTCCCCAATCTTTACGGCGCACAATGGGCAATATTACATCACAATAATTATGGGCAATATTACATCACAATAATTATGGGCAATATTACATCACAATAATTATGGGCAATATTACCGATTTAGGTGGACAAAATTGCATTACGACGTTAAACTACTTCAAGATTAAATGAGTTATAAAAGCAATCTTTAAAATTAATGAGATATAAAATTTAATAAGATATACAAAATTAATGAATGAATTAAATAATCACAAGAATGTAAGAAAAATAACTTAAAATTAATCTATTTGACTTGGTGTGGGTTATAATTATGTTACAATATTAATATTATAATTATTATTATTATTGTAATATTCTATGAAGTCATTATTATCACGAGTCAATAGATGAAATGTTTTAACAATTGCATATACAAGTTGCATATATATATATATATGTTTTCAATTTTTTAATTTTCTTTTCTTATGTTGCCGCTGAAGACCATGGAGACATTTGGCCCGGCGATGTTTATTTATACAGAAATTTATGGCTTGTGGGATCAGACAGCCTGGAGGGGATCACCCAACCAGCCTTTGCTCCGAACCATGATTTCCATGGTGCAGTGGCAGGCTATCCATAGCTCCATAACCGGTCCCTTTGGGGCCAATTCGACAGTGTCCTTCCCACCGACTCACCCGGGTTCAAACATAGTTACAAACCGGCCAAGATCCACGGATTATGGCTGTTCGGGGTCAGCAGGCGCAAGAGGAGCTATATTTCTTACCCCGAACTAAACCTCCTGACGGCTAGTTTACGTTCAGGAAAACCATAACACGATTCTCAATATAGGTACACGGGGTTGGGTCATCACTCCTATGTGAGCCCGGTCTATGTGAGTTGCCTCCGGTAGGCTGACAACACGTCTCATATACCCGGGAGAGAGGGATGATTACTGAAGAGGTGATGCTTGAGGAATCAAATTAATTATTAATTAAATTAAATTAAATTAAAGCAATGCCGGGACCGGAATTCGAACTCACAATCTTTGGGTTTGTAAGGTTTACTTTTGCAAGCGCGTTAACCCGCTCTGCCACCCCGACCCAAAATATTATATGTATATATATATATATATATATATATATATATATATATATATATATATATATATATATATGTATATATATATATGAATATGAATAATATAATATGTACACATATAACGTATGATATAATACTGTATGTAAAACATATATATCTTGATTGCGGTCTAAGGAAGATCTCGAACTGTATAAAATAATTTTGTAAGCTTTCAATTTAGTCAGCAGAAGCTTGTTGTTCCCATTGTTCCCTCAAGTTGATTATCCTAAAATAGTTTTTTAACCGAAGCGCGAAAAGGAATAATTGCTGGTTTAGTTGAATGCGCATTACGAGATTCATAGATGACTGGCTACCGCTGCTCTCTTCGTATCAATATCCTTTGCACTGAAGGTTCTTCACGGATCGCGGATCACAAAGGACGGAATTGACGAACCCCTCGAAGAACAACACGCCGGGACTGACCGCCACGCTGAGATCAAGAACAATAGACAAGAGCCTGTTTACATTTCCCATAGCAGTAACAGACACTGTTTACTGAGGGTGGGTGCGCTCTGTCAACTGGCATCTATTTCAGTACACAGGCTCCCCCGACTGCGGGTGAAGTATTGGGGGGGATCAGGGCTACTGTTTATAGACGGGCGGCCTCATGGGGTGAGGTGCCACTGGGGAACCGCCGAGGCACGAGAAATCACTTTACAAATGCAGCCATTCTAGATTATTTAATTATAATGAGTCAACATCTACGATTATTTACCTAACTGTACCACTTAATTATTAACACAGGAAAAGCCTGTGAGTGGCATATTTCTATGGATAATAGTTTACATTAACTGTAAGGATTTGCGCCAACACGTAATAATAACTTTGTTATAAATATTCCAATTAATATATCCCGCAGTCCGCAAAGTGTTCCCGCCATTTTTTGGTTTTCTGCAAAAATGTCTCGTCCTGCCTATTCATTAATCCTTAAATAAAAACTCTTTGTTTTACTTCAAATAGCACATAGTAATCCTTCAAATCTTTTTTAGAGTTTATTTTATGTTGCATTTAGACTTATTAATACAACAACATAGTACCAGAAAATGTGTCGACAATGAAACAACTTTTCCAACTCGGAATTTCGTAATTTTCTCAAATTATTGCATGCCTTCTATCAAATGTGCGTTATTTGTGATATTTAACACAAGCCAAGACGCATAAGGACCAAGTTGGGAGGGCGCATGTATCAAAATTATGATAATATCACGTTGTAAACAGCTGTAATTGCAATGGTTGACAGAGGAATGAGCAGTAGAAAAGCAATTGAAAGGTTTAATATCTCTTGTCGAATTATTGAAAGTAAAATGAAGTATCTCCATTTAAAAAACAAACAAAAAGAAACCAGGATGCCAGACTGCATCGGCCATTGTTGAGGAAGAATAGATCCAAGAAAAAGTTATTATTTGTGCAGACTCGTGAATGCTTCTTGATATGCGAATAATTGATTGAAAAAGATACTTATGCTAAACATTGCTAGCTGTGGCGTCAATAATATAATATTTTTTTATTAAAGAGCGATCGAGACTCCTCACCCCTCCCCCAAATCAAAATGGAACGCCTGCGCCTATGCTTGCATCAAAACGAAATCCAAAAAATTACATTTTCACTTCCACCTTAAAATATGTACAGATGAGCGAAACTCCACAATATGGCAAGACTAGATTACCCCGACTGATGTTTGGCCGAAGGATGGCACGAGGCTAAATCATCATCAGGGGTCAGTATAGTATATGATTAATATTTCAGAAATATTTAAAAATATTTGTAAATTTCTAATTATTTCATTTTAATATATACAGTGGAGCGTCGATTATCCGAAAGACAGTTATCCGAACGTTCGATTATCGGAACGGTTTTTTTTTTTTTTTTTTTTTTTTTTATGTGTGTAATTTTAATTAATTTGATCATGACATTTTTCATTCCACATCATCAATTTTGATAAAGCTTTGATTAGATACACTTTGATTATTTTTTTGCATACACGTAAATACATATTTTTGTTCATTTCATTAAGTATATGTGACTAAAGTAAACAATTTATATGCACTTTTTGACACTGGTTTTTTCACTATGCTACATACTATATTTATTTAAATAAGCAAACATGTTTTTTTTTTTTTTTTTTTTTTTTTTTTTTTTTTTTTTTTTTTTTTTTTTTTTTTTTTTTTTTTTTTTTTTTTTTTACAAAGTTGTTGTTTTAGATCTTCCTTTTCCTTATTATATATATATAAAAAAAAAATAATATATATATATATATATATATATATATATATTGTGTGCGAGTACGTGAATTTCGATTATCCGAACCACCACTGACAACATTAGTTCGGATAATCGACACTCTACTGTGTATATATATATATATATATATATATATATATATATATATATATATATATATATATATATATATATAGTATATGCTTTGAATTCCTAAAACAATCCGTATTAATAAATGGATCAACAAAAGCTGAAGCACTAAAGCATTTATTTTTTAATATGTATAATACATTTGAACAAAAACACATTAGCGGTAAAAAATCTTGAATAATATTTCAGAAATATTTAAAAATATATATAAAAAATGTAAAATATTTGTAAACTTCTAATTATCTAATTTTTTACAATATTGATATGAATTAAATTCCTAAAACAATCCATATTAATAAATGTATCAACAAAAGCTGAAGCACGAAATCATTTAATTTTTAATATGTATAACAGATTTAAATAAAAAACACATTAGGAACAACGAACTAACAAGGAAAAAAATGGTAGAATTAAATGACAAAGAAAAATAAGCTATAGAAAAACAATAAAAACTTCAAATGCGCAGGGTATCGAAAATTTGAAAAAATAAGATGCATTTTTAGATTTTCGAAGAGAAATTTCTGCCTGTTGTCCCTTAGAATTGCATTGATCCGACTTAATTATCTTTCAAAGTCAAGCGAGGTGAAGGGATCAAACTTAAATGAGGGAATTTCCTTGGCATACTGTTTGTTTTTGCTCTAGAGAACATCAGCTATACTCTGAATTTCTTTGGCATACTGTTTGTTTTTGCTCTAGAGAACATCAGCTATACTCTGCATTTTATCTAGAACTGGATTTTCTTTTGAGACATATTCAATCTTTTCTCTGGCGAACTACCTTTCACTTTCGGGTAGGATCGCGTAGCCTCTTGATTGCTTCGTTTACCACGTTCAAAAATATGTAAAACATAAAAATCCTAATCCAAATCATAAGCGACTAAAACTGACAATTGCGACATTTATATCAGCTTTTTGGAACTAACTGTAAGTTTAAAATTACAAATATAAAACAAAAGTAAATGCAACAGGAGGAAGTACTAAACAAACATTTTAATATCGATGGCTCGAGAATATGCCGAGTAAAATATCTTAAATTAGTGTTTCATTGTGAAAAATATTGCGAATTAACTATCACATTTACAATACAAAGCATGACAAGTAATGCAGATGCAGTAACAAGATTCCCTCCCCCCCCCCCTCTAATGCTCTAATGCTCATTATTTATCCCTAAACTTATTATCTGAAATATCCACGCTCTACAGATTTCGCGTATCCCTCTGGTGCCTAATCATTAACAACAATAAGTTTATTGTGTAATGAAAAGGATATAGAAAAAAATCAGATTCGTTCTTTGTAGCTACAGTCGGAACAGAATTCATGCCAGCAAAACCGATGATTAATGATTTAGGATCATTACCAATCATCGTACCCTCCACCAGTTCTTAATCAGACTTAGATAAGGATCGTCATCAATGGCGGAGCTGTGCTAAGATTGTCTCAATCCATTATCTTTTAACTAAATCACTCTTATATATATATATATATATATATATATATATATATATATATATATATATATATATATATATATATTTTGACTCTTAAACTTCAAAAATTTACTTCATTTTTGTGTTGTCCACATCAGATATTTCTTTATAAAAAAAATATCTGATGTGGACAGCACCTGACTTCCTTGTACGCCTATTAAACTATAAATCGCTGGCTCATAAAGTGATCCTGAATTTTATTACTAGTTTCCGAAGATCGCAGTATCTCAAAAACGACACTCGACGTCGCGACATCCATCTATTGACACACACAAATAGGGAGGAAAATCAGTATTTTACACTAAATTTTAACACTTAAAACAAGTAATAAAAATGTTTAATTGGATTGGAAACCAAATTGCGTTTGAAACCTTTATTACCGAAACATATGATTTATGTATTTAATTTAAATATAATTTTTGATTTAATCTCATTATGACCTTCAAGTAAAGTACCGTTTTCGGCTAACCAATTTTAACCAAAATATAGTAAATACATTCATGTCGATATAAAAGTCCTATTTACCAAATTTGAGATGTTTTATATAATATTTTAATATAATTTTTTATGAAAGTTTAATATGACCTTTAAGTAAAGTACCGCTTCTGGTTTTCCAATGTAGACCAAAATGTAGTATGTCATTTAAATCAATATATAAGTAATAAATACCAAATTTGAGAAGTTTTGCAAAGTATTTTAATATAATTTTTTATTGAAATCAATTATGACCTTCAAGTAAAGTCCTACTTCCGGTGATTAAGCAGTGACCTAAAAGGGAGGTTCACAACTAGATTTTACAACAATCCTAAATACAAAATTTCAACTTTCTACGGCTAACCGTTTTTGAGTTATGCGAGATACGAACGTACGTACGTACCGACGCCACGACGAAACTAGTCAAAATGGATTCAGGGATGGCCAAAATGGATATTTCCGTTGAAATCTGAAAACCGAAAATTTTCGCGATTACAATACTTTCTTTACTTCGAACAAGGAAGTAAAAACTGTTTAATGTGGAATGCTTAAGATACTAAAACTGCTTAAGATACACATTAGATCCGAAAATGCCAAACATAGTTTTAAGAAATATTATAGAAACTTGATACAAAGATGGCATTAACAGTTAATTCTGCTAACGAAATGTCAGAAATACCGACCCCCGGTCATGTTCTAACAATGCTCCGCCATCGAATTCTCACGACATGCTCATGGCACTTCGGAGCAGACGGGAATATAATAGACTGCTCTATAACAAGAACCCGCATCCTTCATTGCTGACAAATTGCTCTGTAGCCAGTGACTGTTAATTGAAGGAATCTCCTCTAGAGCCTCAGTTATCTGGGCAGGCTAATGGATTTATTGAGGTGAGATGGGGTCAGAGAATGAGTAGCGTCCATGGACGGAAGGGGATAGAAATCAAAATTTTCTCCTATAAAGGATTGAGTGTAAAATCAAATTTATCAACGTCAATCACGAATTTAGCATAGGAAAATCGTGCGATGAATGAATATCAAAATTGACAATCACGAGACAAAAATACCGTTCAGAAAACATTTGTATTTGTTTATTCAATTTATTTAAATGAGTCATCAATGTATCCTGACCAAAATAATAATGAAGCAAATTTATAATCTAAAATAAGATAATCGCATACTTCGATTTAAGTCTGTATTTTTCATTATAATTACTGGTTTATTAATTTCAATTATAAACAACTATTGAATGATGAAAATCATTGTTAGTTGACATCCGCATGATGGTATAGAAGGATCAATCTACTTAGGGATTGATAAATTATTTTCCACTTCTACAATTTTGTTTTTATTGAAAACTAGTTTCAAATTTTATACACTCATCGTCAGTTCTAAAAACACACAAACAATCAAAAATCAGCAATTCAAAATACAGTTCGGTATTATTGTACACATTAAATTAAATTGCATGTTACATGTTGGTACTCACCAAGGATTAAGTAGAATATATCAAACAGAAAAGGTCGCATTGGTTTGTTCTCGCACTGAACTAGTGATGGAAATCAGTTGACATCCGCATGATGGTATATAAGGATCAATCTAATTAGGGAATGATAAATTATTTGCCACTTCTATAAATTTGTTTTATTGAAAACTAGTTCCGAATGTTATACATTCATCTTCAGTTCTAAAAACACACAAAAAATTTATTGATAACTAGTTTTCAATAAAACAAATTTATAGAAGTGGAAAATAATTTATCAATCCCTAATTAGTAATGGAAATGACTGTAATGAAAGAAAGGTGGGGTGTTTGTAGGTAAATGGTACGGTTTAGGGGTCGGGGTTTTTTCGAGTAATTCCGGTGAGTAATAGTTTTTACACCCGGTAGCAAATAATCAACTAAAATTAAATAATAATCATCATATCTAATGAGAGGAGGTTGCAAATGGCACACAAACCGTTCATAATGGTTCAGTGGTGGCAGAGCATTGTCATGAAAATATTTCTCATTTAGACTACAAAATTACTCTTTTCCCCCCCCCCCCTTTATTTAGCCTAAAACGTTTTGTCACCTTAGTCTTAAGTCAACCCATTTAATGGTAAGTATTTAAAAGGGAGGGGGGCAAAGTTTTTTTAAAAAATATTTATTAATTGTAAAACAATTGAAGATATATAAAGCTCTCCAAAGTCATGTAGAGTTGTTATGAAAGGAATGAATTATGTTACTTCTTTTGTTTGTTCATAATCTTAAAAATGGTTTGTTTTGAATATGATGGTTGGAATAGCATGGTAATCCCCAACTAAACGCTGCCGTTGCCCCCTCCTGCTCCCCAACGACACCAACAGCCGGCTGTTGCAGACGTCAACCCTTAGTTAATGTGGCTGAGCTTAGAATTATCCCTGCGGTGTTATCTTAAGACTATTCGACGCCATATGGCTCCAGTCCACGTGCCCTCTATACCATATCTTAACTACATCCGCCGCCGCTCCATCCTCTGGAGGATTACCAACTTGGAAAGAGGGTTATCCTTTTAATAGCTCCTTACATCCTCAACTGCAGGTAGGTTGTAGTGGTTAGAACACACATGGCCCAGGCGCACTTAATTTTTTTTTATTACATTAGTAGAAAGCGTTAACATTTAAACTAATCTGGTATTTATACTGGCCTGGTATTCTGATTATATAATCGATTGAGATTAAATATTGTCAATTGTCTTATTGTATTTTCTTTATGTACTAATGGTCTCTATGGAAACGAAGCCAGTGTTATATCTGATAATGGTCTCTATGGAAACGAAGCCAGTGTTATATCTGATAGCTCAGCCTTGTCTCAATTTACATTTGGTGAAATAAGAACTTAAAATAATTATCAGCATCAAAGAAGCACTGAATGAAATTTCTGCTCCATCCGTTTCCTTAAATTCGAGTAAGTAATTAGTAATAGAATCTAGAGATGATGGAAAAATATCGTCATCAACCTATGGCCGAGTTTGGACCACCTCCAAAAGCCTCCTTAATGCAGCATCTTCGATATTAATTAATCTGTAATGCGGAATGATACTTGCGCGACTCTAGGAATCGAGAGAAACTTTTGAATTTGACGTTGAAGATTTTAACGTTAATACTGGCAGAATGCGCATAATATATACCATACCGCATAACACACTATCAGTCAATTAAATAAATAAATAAAAATGCAGCTAAGATCAAATTCAGTTGAGCAGTCACGAAATAGGCTTTTTGCGACAAAACCATAAAACAAATTGAAAGAAATAGCTTTCCTTCAATATTTATTAAACAACCAAGGACATGAATGGTAACATGATACCATGGTTGTTCAGATTCATTCAAATGATTTTCTAAGTTGAATATGACCAGGGTATTGTTTTCTATCAAGATCTGTTGTGATTCAATCAAGTCATCGGTATACAATTTATTGATTTATTAAATTTATTGAACAGGCTAAATTTCCGTTGCTGATTTGTTATCTCTTAACTCGCTGAGTTTTTTACTTTTTTGATCCAACTGCTCATAAGCCTAAGGTTCATAGAAAGCAAGTGAGTAGTTCAAAAGAATGAAGGACTTTATTATTATTATAATACAGAGGGATGGAAGAGGGGACTTTGGAAACAGGGGACAGAAGATAAAGACGACGCTAAATTTTTTTTTAAAATTATGTATTTGACTAGAATAACCCTGAAGTGCATAAATTAGGTAGATCTCGAAAAACCCTTTCTTCGACCGATTATTATACATCTCTGTTGAGGAAGTGAAAAAGCTTGACAGAGAATATGGAACGAGCTTAAATCCACACAGGATACAGATCTGTATCATAAATCAACACTCCATTACGACAACGGCAAACAATGAGAATCTGAATCACAAAAGACTTTAACTTCCTGCAGACATACAAAGAAGGGTGGCCGTCATTGAATGGCGGTTTAAGATGGCGAGCTGTTGATAATACGGGCACGTGCGGAGTTGGGTTTCCTGAGAGGCCAGGTAAGGCAGATGGAGAAGACTGGAACAGATGTAGATCCAGAGCTGGAGAACAGATGGAGGACCTGGAGAAGGGTGAGGACATCTGCAGTGCCGGTAGTGCTTCCTCTCCATAGAGCCCCCACTTCCTCCACTTCCGCTGTAAGAGGAGCTCGATTGTTCTTCAAGGCATATCAAGAAGCTATATTAGGTGATATCGGCAAGCCAAATTCTATGCTGTTTAAAAATGTTCTAATGAAGGGCGGAAAACAGTAACAATAAAACCATACCTTTGCAAGTTTTAAAAACATTATCACTTGTATATTAATTTTGAATAATTGTTGCAAGCAATAAAGAAGGGAATTTAAATGTAAATACGATTTGTTCACGAATGCAGTAAATTGGTACTAATGAAGAAAGCGAAGATATATGTAATATTTAAATAGAAAGAGTAACAGATAGAAATGGATAATGAGTTCCACAAAGCAGGAATAACGAATGATTTGCTTAAGGTAACAGTTCAATGGAAGGGTATTCAGACAGCGGACGGAGGAATGCGGGGCGAGAAAATGAAGAAATAGAATGACACTTAGGTAAAGGAAACAGGGTAACACAGCAAATAGAAACATAAAAGCGCCAGGGAAGCCTAAAGAAAGTAAAACCAACTCAAGGAAGGAGAAAACTCAAGGAAGGAGTCTCTTTCGAGAACATTGTAAAAATGTGTAAAATCGATAATATAAAGTGGCCACATAATAAACAATTTCGAATTCAGAATTGTTCCTTCTTTTTATTAAAAATCTTTCGAATAAAACTTGTAAAGCATCAAATTTCGTACTTAGAGATTACCTTTTTAGAATAAATGACAAATGTTTGAACTTTTTCCAGATTTTTATTTATAACCCCAAAATTATGCATAGTGTGGACGAGCGTAAATCCAGCGGGACTAAAGTCCAAAAACGAAGTTTGAGATGATGATGAAATACCTGTTAGTGCCATTAGGTAGGATGTTAATAAGCGATAAAATACCAGAACAATCCGATGATAATGCCAACATAGCACTTGGATAAGCAATTAACTTATACCCATTCAACTTGGATAAGCAATTAACTTATACCAATTAACTTATACCCATTCAACTTGGATAAGCAATTAACTTATACCAATTAACTTATACCCATTCAACATAGCAGTTGGATAAGCAATTAACTTATACCCATTAACTTATACCCATTCAACATAGCAGTTGGATAAGCAATTAACTTATACCAATTAACTTATACCAATTAACTTATACCCATTCAACATAGCAGTTGGATAAGCAATTAACTTATACCCATTAAACTCTTTCATAGTTAGCAGATAAGTTAGTTGTTCAGTCTCTTTCCAGAGAACAGTATAATAATGTTGCAGTTGTTTTTTGTGTGTATAAATATGTATGTATACAAAATATGTATACAATATGTATAAGGCATAAATACAAAATTTGACTCTCTACAAGTTTCATTCCAATGACTTAGAATAGCCGTTTACATTGTATAAGCGTTAAAATGTCAGTATATTGATTTTTTTGGCAAAGTTCATTGAAATTGTTATTTTTCGACTGTCGGTTTCGACGATTTTCCTGAACCAAATTAATAATGTTAGGTACACATCCGAGGTATAATTTAATGTTCTTTAATTCATGAAATATAGAAGTTTTCATTAGGAAGAACCATTTTGAAGTTATAATTCAATAACTGAAAATAATTAAAAAAAACTTCCATGTTTCATTTGCCGCCATTTTGAAATCCGACAGCTTCTTGACGAAAGACATCTATTTCTTAGCTCTTTTTCCAGAACATAATTGTCTGAAATAGGTGAACCAATGTGTAAAATACGTCACGTTTTCCAGCATGGGCTCCAGGACTACTAATACTAGGTTGTCACAAAAGTCCATTACTACTCTTCAAAATAAAGTCCATTGTTTTCTACTACTTTCACCCATCTTTCAGTCAGTAATTGGATTTGATGCCGGTACCATTCCTTTGGTTTTGAGGCAAAGAACTCTTCAAACCAAATTTTTACGTCCTCGTAATTATCAAAGATCCGACCTTTTAAAAAATGAACCATTGATCTAAACAAACCATAATCTGATGGTGCAATATCTGGGCTATACGCAGGATGAGGCAAACCGTTTACTCCTAGCAGTTCCGATAATTTTCCCTTGGTCAAACGAGAACGATGTGCAGGAGCATTGTACTGTTGCAAAATGGCTTGGTTTCTGTTGACCAAAGCGGGATACTTTGTACTGAAAACTGCATAAACTCTGTCTAACTGTTCACAGTAAAGGTTCAAGTCTCTACTACGGCCGATAAATCACGAGTAATTGCATGTGGTTCCTGGTTCACACGTTCAAGAAGAACGTCATCATCAACGACCTGATCTGGGTTGTGCGGCAGTATTTCGATGGATAATTGACTCTCCTTCTATGGCACAAATTTCTTCGGCTGCTGGCTTTGCGGTTAAACCTTTTTCCAGTAATGTCTCAAAAGACTGCGAATCACGATTTTTTCTTCTGACATTGCACCTGCGTTTTAAAAATGTAAATGACCCAGTAAAGCCAACTCAAGTCACAAGGAACTGAAGGATTAGTCAAAGTAAACATAAATAGTAGGAACAAAAATATTCTTAAAAGATAATTATGAGTTTTGAAATTAAGGGTTGTGCAGAAGGACTTTTGTAACAACCTAGTAGTAGATTGTATGTACCCTCCTCGCAGTGTGGCCGCCCTTTGGTAACTCAAATAGGTTATCATTGTAAATGACGTTATCTGAATTTCATCGGCAAAAACGTCTCGTCTTTCCAGTCCCTGCAGTATGGATTTCCTTAAAAAATATAAAGAGAAAGTAGTTCATCTGGTGAAGATATTAGTTTGGTATTCTTTTGTCAGGAAAAGGATTACGTCATTAGGTCATTAACCTACGGATTAGATACGTCATTACAATAGGATATTAATAATTATTTAATTCGTCAATTCATTTTTGTTCCTTATATAGTTTATAAAGTTCTAGATATTAAATAAAAATAATGGTATGAAAAAACCCTGAGAATTAGTTGGAGAAAAGAACATTTGATTTACATGGGATCTTCTACCTACACTAACCAAAAAAACTAACCCCATTTTTGTAGGACAGGTGGCGCCAACAAACATGTCCAACTGAAGAAGCCACCTTACTCTGGTTGAAATGTCTTTTAGGAAACATTAAACTTAGCCTTTCTATAATAATATCTTATATAATATATAATCTATAATATATGTCAACTTTACGATAATATGATTCACAAGACATTATCGTACTATTGACAGTTTTATGGAGTCTTTTAAAATGACAAAAAGGATAAAAAAGCGAAGTTATCTAATAATAATATAAATGTCTTATACGAGTATAATACTTGTAAAAAGAAAATGAGATGCCCAGTGTGAGATATCAATAAAATATAGCTTGCAATATTAATAGGTATTAGGAAATTTCGATGAACAAGCAGAACCGAAAATGCTTAATAAGTAATAACAATAAGCCACGTCAAGACGGTGTCTTTAGGGCAAGTCCAGGTCGTGAAGTGACCAAGGGAAATGTTTTCCTAAAAATGTCCAAGCACAGCTCCGCCATTGATGACGATCCTTATCTAAGTCTGATTAAGAACTGGTAGAGGGTACGATGATTGGTAATGATCCTAAATCATTAATCATCGGTTTTGCTGGCATGAATTCTGTTCCGACTGTAGCTACAAAGAACGAATCTGATTTTTTTCTATATCCTTTTCATTACAGAATAAACTTATTGTTGTTAATGATTAGGCACCAGAGGGGTTGAGAAGATAGGACAGGACTCAGCTTGAATTTAAAACCCAATTTCAGGACAAATAGTCTCTCTAACATTAATTAATTTTTAGTCGATTTATTTTTTTTTTTTTTATCTTGTATCTATGGAATATGTAATATTACAGTAATATTTACAAATAAAACATTTTTTTTTTGAATATCACTACATAATGTATTTTTTTAATGACTAAATTAACTGAATGTTTTTTTAAATTAAATGAACAAAAATATGAAAATTTTCTTTTTGTTTTTAAAAGCTGATCATGATGGTGCATTACAAAAAGATCGAGCAACAAACTGAGCAGATATATACTTTTAAAAAAAAATTTGTGCCCGAGTGGTACACGATACTAGGCCAAATATACACTAATACACAAATATACATTAGTACTGAAATACATTTATGAAGTTAGATATAATGCTACTTACTCAAGGGTATAAGAAAATGATCTGCCAATAAAAACCCAAGAACTAAAAAACTTCCGTAAACAAAACAAAACTTCGTATCGCAGAAAATGATAGTAAGTTTATTTACACGCATCTTTAAGATGGTGGATTATGTTATATTAATAGTTTCAGTAAAAAAAAAATAATAATAATAATTGTTTTTAATAAATTTATTATTATTAATTATACAGAAAGTTATTATTATTAATACATGCAGAAAGTAAACTATCAAATAAGTATCATTCCAGAGTCTTCATTAAAATTTCCAAATTTTTATCATGCATTACTGATCAAATTTTTTCGTACATATTTAAAAAAATATATACTCGCTAATTTCATTTAAAATGATCCCTACCATTTTCATCGAATTTAGTTGAATAATTAAAAAAAAAATCTAATATTCTTATTTATAAAAGCTAGAATATGTAAAACAAACATATATATAGTTTACTAATTTTTAAAAATTTACTACAAGTTTAGGAACAATGCAAAGATTATTTCAGATTGAATGTGAGTGTGAGAAATGATATTGGCATACAAGCAATCAATACGATATATACAAGCAATCAATACGATATATACAAGCAATCAATACGGTATATACAAGCAATCAATACGGTATATACAAGCAATCAATACGGTATATACAAGCAATCAATACGGTATATACAAGCTATCAATACGGTATATACAAGCAATCAATACGATATATGCAAGGTTAAATGGAAAATTGCTATTTTGTTGAAAATATCTCGGAGAGGAGTCTATTAAAAACAATAATAAAAAAAAATATTCGTAAATCGTTAACTAACACAAACTAAAGCGCGAAAATCGCTTAAGAGCTATGTTAGTTTATTTGGCTTCGTCAACCAATAAATTCTCTTTTGAAGATTTCTTCTAGAAAATCAATAAATTAAATTAATTTTATTAATTAAATGAATAAAAATATGAAAATTTGTCTTTTTGTTTTTAGGAGCTGACCATGATGGTGCATTACAAAAAGATCGAGAAATAAACAGAGCAGATAAACGTCCAGACGACCCGGAAGAAGAACGAGATATCAGAATAAACGATAATAAATTAAATTTAATCAGGACTCGAATGAAGTATATTAGTTAGTTAATCAAAGATAATAATAAAGAAATACTGGTAGTCCAGTAAAATCATAATCAAAAAAAGGGAGTGGGTTACCTTACATCAAACAAGGTAGTTCTGATTTTTTTAATATGTTATACGGGATAAATGGCTAATACTCAATCCATGTGTTCGTCTTCGACAGATCTTGGAATCATTTTGAAATACTTGAAAAACAGAAAATTGTTCGGAGTTTTTATTTTTAGTCAATTTCGACCAACAAAGAATAAATTCGTGGTAAAAGTGACTATGAAATCTTTTATAATGAACTAAATTTACAACAAAATGATATCCAATTTGTTTCTTGGAAGTCAAATTGACGAAAAAAAATCCAAAAAAAAGTTTTTCAAATATTTTAAAATGATCCAGAGTTCTGTCGAAGTCGAAATTTTGTATTAATCGTAAGCCAACTATGACTAAAGCATATAAAAATATCTGATGTGGACAGCACCTGACTTCCTTGTACGCCTATTAAACTATAAATCGCTGGCTCAAAAAGTGATCCTCAATTTGGTTACTAGTTTCCGAAGATTCCAGTATCTCAAAAACAACACTCGACGTCGCAACATCCATCTATTGACACACAAATAGGGAGGAAAACCAGTATTTTACACTCAATTTTAACACTTAAAACAAGTAATAAAAATGTTTAATTGGATTGGAAACAAAATTGCGTTTGTAACCTTTATTACCGAAACATATGATTTCTGTATTTTATTTAAATATAATTTTTGATGTAAGCTTATTATGACCTTCAAGTAAAGTATTCTTCTCGGCTCACCAATTTTAACCAAAATATAGTAAATACATTCATATCGATATATAAGTCCTATTTACCAAATTTGAGATGTTTTACATTATATTTTAATATAATTTTTTAATAAAGTCTAATATGACCTTCAAGTAAAGTACCGCTTCCGGTTTTCCAATTTAGACGAAAATCTAGTATTTTATTTAAATCAATATATAAGTTATATATACTAAATTTGAGAAGTTTCTCTTAATATTTTAATATAATTTTTTATGGAAATCAATTAAGACCTTCAAGTAAAGTACCACTTTCGGTGATTAAGCAGTGACCAAAAAGGGAGGTTCACAACTAGATTTTACAAAAATCCTAATTACACAATTTAAACTTTCTACGGGTAACCGTTTTTGAGTTATGCGAGATACGAACGTATGTACGTACAGACGCCACGACGAGACTTGTCAAAATGGATTCAGGGATGGTAAAAATGGATATTTCCGTCGAAATCTGAAAATTTTCGCGATTACAATACTTCCTTTACTTCGTACAAGGAAGTAAAAATCAGAACTAGCTCATTTGATACAAGATAAAATTTTACTGGACTTACTGGATGCAAGGTACTATTTTACTGGACTATAAGTCAGGTAGTAGATAAATACAATTATTCTAACCACAATATATGATTTTTTTAAAGCTATGGAGGAAAATAAAAAGTAAAAAGCTGGGAAAAAATGCGAGTTGTACGTGTGAAATTCCAAGAACATCGATTTCAGGAACAGTCCCAGAAAAATATTCCAGGTACAGAGAAGATTCCTTCTTCGAGTAACGAGGCTAATATCCTCCTAACCCTTGGAATCATAAAGAGAGGCGAAGGGCAAGAAACAAAGGGCGAGGAGGAGACGTGGCAGGTAAGGAAGGGCCGGCAGATGGTACCAGGCACCTGCCCAAGGCACCTGGATCTCAGGTAAGCTCCTATCTTGGCTCTTCCTTCGGTTGTCCGTCTCCAGAAGCTGCCGAGTAATTGGTCAAAGCTCCAACGAAGGAAAACACTTGTCTCGAGTAACCATTAAGGAAAACATTAAGTATTCCAAAAACACTTTTCATATATTTCTTAGAAATAAATCAGATCAAGATTTTCACAAAGAAAACAGAGAAGTCACGTGATCCATGGTGGCTGTTCTGTTCGTCACAGGTAAACTGTCTTAAGTCCGATTTTGCTGATTTTGATGTCATTAGCGTATTTACATTATTCTGGACAAAGTTTTTGAATATAAATATCGTAAATAAGCTAAAAGGGTAGTAATATATGCAACTCTTGGAATATAATGATTCACCACTATCCACAATAGTCAATACAGTGCGATCTGATGATGATCTGATGATAATAGCTGATGATGATCTGATGATAACCGCTGATGATGATCTGATGATACTCACGGCAGTAACATTTTATAGTAGTTCAATATTTATATCTAGTTAGTTGTCCGTTGTCTTAAATGCTTGGTTAAACAATATTTTAAATACATTAAATTAGTTAAAAATAATAATACATTTAAAATAAGTCAGAAAAATATGGGTTAAAATGGAAGGAGGAATGTCGTAGACATGACTATTTAATCAAAACGATAGTAAAAATCGTACCTTAAGGTACGATGACTAACGTTGACACGTTAAATGACTAACGTTTACACGTTAGTCAAACTATGGCAAGGGACCACAAGCTCAAGTGTGTAATGGGGTATTTGGTTTGGCTTGCGCAGTATTTGGTGTATTTTGATTGGTAGATATCGTTTGTACATGCTAGGGCTTATCATTGTTTGGCAAATGTACTTTAAGGTTTCTACAAATTGTAACAACCAAATCCACTTAAACATATATGTATATTATTAATAATTCCTAGACAACGAAAGGCGAATTCTGTTCACCTCAAAGCAAAGAGGGGGGCCGGCAGAAAAAGTCAGCCACAGCTAGCTCGATTCATGCAAAAGTTAGAGAAGTAATATTAGTTCCTATGAATAAATGAAATGAAACCGGTGACTATCAGATCAATATCAGATAAACCGGTGACTATCAGATCAATATCAGATAAACCGGTGACTATCAGATCAAATAATTTTAAAAACCTACATAAATATAGTATGCATATATTTTGTATATATTGTATACTATATATATATATATATATATATATATATATATATATATATATATATATATATATATATATATATATATATATATATGTATATTTATATATATATATATATATATATATATATATATATATATATATATATATATATATTGTATACTACCGAGAAGCGATACAACCGAACTGAGAATGTTTGGAACTCGCCTGTTAGGTGTGAGTTCACAGATGAAGGGTACGTCATCAGTTTTTTATCTACAATAAAGAACCCTCTCGATAACCCACATCTCAGGCATTGATATGTAAATCAGCTGCACTTTGTTAATGCACATCACAATAATGGATATTCTTGTTTGACCGGTTCGTTCTGTAGCCACTCAGAGCGGTTGTGACAAATTATTATTTTTTCTGCTTGTCTTTTGTTGACCAATGAAAGATCAACGTTAAACGATAGGTCAGGAGAATATATGACTATTTTCTGTATTTCCTACTGACTGACTTCAGCGGGCGTTAAACTTTTTTTATTTAAAAAAATATGTAATTAGGGATTGATAAATTATTTGGCACTTCTATAAATTTGTTTTATTGAAAACTAGTTTCCAATGTTATACATTCATCCTCAGTTCTAAAAACACACAATAATTCAAAAATAAGCAATTCAAAATATAGTTGGTATTATTTTTATATTTTGAATTGCTTATTTTTGAATTTTTTGTGTGCTCTTAGAACTGAGGATGAATGTATAACATTCGAAACTAGTTTTCAATAAAACAAATTTATAGAAGTGGCAAATAATTTATCAATCCCTAATTAGATTGATCCTTCTATACCATCATGTGGATGTCAGTTGACCAATTAGATTGAACCTTCTATACCATCATGCGGATGTCAACTGACCAATAGATTGATCCTTCTATACCATCATGCGGATGTCAGTTGACCAATTAGATTGAACCTTCTGTACCATCATGCGGATGTCAGTTGACCAATTAGATTGAACCTTCTATACCATCATGCGGATGTCAGTTGACCAATTAGATTGAACCTTCTATACCATCATGCGGATGTCAACTGACCAATAGATTGATCCTTCTATACCATCATGCGGATGTCAGTTGACCAATTAGATTGAACCTTCTGTACCATCATGCGGATGTCAGTTGACCAATTTGATTGAACCTTCTATACCATCATGCGGATGTCAACTGACCAATAGATTGATCCTTCTATACCATCATGCGGATGTCAGTTGACCAATTAGATTGAACCTTCTATACCATCATGCGGATGTCAACTGACCAATAGATTGATCCTTCTATACCATCATGCGGATGTCAACTGACCAATAGATTGATCCTTCTATACCATCATGCGGATGTCAACTGACCAATAGATTGATCCTTCTATACCATCATGCGGATGTCAACTGACCAATAGATTGATCCTTCTATACCATCATGCGGATGTCAGTTGACCAATTAGATTGAACCTTCTGTACCATCATGCGGATGTCAACTGACCAATAGATTGATCCTTCTATACCATCATGCGGATGTCAGTTGACCAATTAGATTGAACCTTCTGTACCATCATGCGGATGTCAGTTGACCAATTAGATTGAACCTTCTATACCATCATGCGGATGTCAACTGACCAATAGATTGATCCTTCTATACCATCATGCGGATGTCAGTTGACCAATTAGATTGAACCTTCTATACCATCATGCGGATGTCAACTGACCAATAGATTGATCCTTCTATACCATCATGCGGATGTCAACTGACCAATAGATTGATCCTTCTATACCATCATGCGGATGTCAACTGACCAATAGATTGATCCTTCTATACCATCATGCGGATGTCAACTGACCAATAGATTGATCCTTCTATACCATCATGCGGATGTCAGTTGACCAATTAGATTGAACCTTCTGTACCATCATGCGGATGTCAGTTGACCAATTAGATTGAACCTTCTATACCATCATGCGGATGTCAGTTGACCAATTAGATTGAACCTTCTATACCATCATGCGGATGTCAACTGACCAATAGATTGATCCTTCTATACCATCATGCGGATGTCAGTTGACCAATTAGATTGAACCTTCTGTACCATCATGCGGATGTCAGTTGACCAATTAGATTGAACCTTCTATACCATCATGCGGATGTCAACTGACCAATAGATTGATCCTTCTATACCATCATGCGGATGTCAGTTGACCAATTAGATTGAACCTTCTATACCATCATGCGGATGTCAACTGACCAATAGATTGATCCTTCTATACCATCATGCGGATGTCAACTGACCAATAGATTGATCCTTCTATACCATCATGCGGATGTCAGTTGACCAATTAGATTGAACCTTCTGTACCATCATGCGGATGTCAGTTGACCAATTAGATTGATCCTTCTATACCATCATGCGGATGTCAACTGACCAATAGATTGATCCTTCTATACCATCATGC
Source organism: Rhaphigaster nebulosa (assembly GCA_948150685.1). Lineage (NCBI taxonomy): Eukaryota > Metazoa > Arthropoda > Insecta > Hemiptera > Pentatomidae > Rhaphigaster > Rhaphigaster nebulosa. The sequence goes on along the minus strand of OX411309.1, from coordinate 158,025,789 downwards.
GGATGTCAGTTGACCAATTAGATTGAACCTTCTATACCATCATGCGGATGTCAGTTGACCAATTAGATTGAACCTTCTATACCATCATGCGGATGTCAGTTGACCAATTAGATTGAACCTTCTGTACCATCATGCGGATGTCAGTTGACCAATTAGATTGATCCTTCTATACCATCATGCGGATGTCAGTTGACCAATTAGATTGAACCTTCTATACCATCATGCGGATGTCAACTGACCAATAGATTGATCCTTCTATACCATCATGCGGATGTCAGTTGACCAATTAGATTGAACCTTCTGTACCATCATGCGGATGTCAGTTGACCAATTAGATTGAACCTTCTATACCATCATGCGGATGTCAACTGACCAATAGATTGATCCTTCTATACCATCATGCGGATGTCAGTTGACCAATTAGATTGAACCTTCTATACCATCATGCGGATGTCAACTGACCAATAGATTGAATCTTCTATACCATCATGCGGATGTCAACTGACCAATAGATTGATCCTTCTATACCATCATGCGGATGTCAACTGACCAATAGATTGAATCTTCTATACCATCATGCGGATGTCAACTGACCAATAGATTGATCCTTCTATACCATCATGCGGATGTCAACTGACCAATAGATTGATCCTTCTATACCATCATGCGGATGTCAGTTGACCAATTAGATTGAACCTTCTATATCATCATGCGGATGTCAACTGACCAATTAGATTGATCCTTCTATACAATCATGCGGATGTCAACTGACCAATTAGATTGATCCTTCTATACCATCATGCGGATGTCAACTGACCAATAGATTGATCCTTCTATACCATCATGCGGATGTCAGTTGACCAATTAGATTGAACCTTCTGTACCATCATGCGGATGTGAACTAAAAAAATATGTAACTATTTTCTATATTATTTCATCTTAAATGACTATTAGAACAGCCCATCTTTGGTTATGACAATCACTCTTATTGCACTATGATATAGAATACATTTCTTCATTAGTACAAGAACAAACCTTGAGGAAAGATGTGAACACTAAATAAAATACAATATAACCACTATTTAATCTCCATTGTTATTATCGGAGTCATCTAATCTCTAAAATCACCGGAACAAATAGAGTTTAAAAACGCTAAATAAACTCTACAACTCTATAATGAAAACTTTATAGTTATAATATTATATCTCTATATTGTATATTCACTAGAATTTTAATATTTTTAAAATAAAATAATCCAGTAAAATGAATTATTCAAGTAAGTATGCATTGACAATTTTTTGTATTTATAATGTTGATTTCCAAAATTATTAAGGAGCAAAGCATAAAAATATTTATAATTGCGAAGGATTGAGTGATGAAGGAGCTGAAAAGTAATAACCGCGGTAATAACTGTGGCCGAAAAAATTACGGAAAAAAAGGAACAAAAGATATACTAATATCTACTATAAATCTAAATATTAATTATATAATATTGATCTAAATATTAATTATATAATTACGTAAATCATGCATTAAGGAGTTTCGTTTTTTAAACAATTAAAGGAACCAAAAACGGTCCAATAAAAAAAAAAAAAAAAAGGATAAGAAAAATGAACTGTTAAGCTAAGGTTCAAAAGCCTAAGAAGTAAAAGGTAGGCAATTTTTCTGAAAACTGGTGCAATTCTGTGCTTTCAAATTTACTTAATTGCATTCTTGGAACAGAAAAAAACACGGCATAAGCTTTTGTGCCTTCAATTCATCACCCAACTGCAACAATTATAGAACTTTCTTTAAATATACTTAAAGTCATTTTTTTTAACATTTATTCTGAGTATCCATCTGCAATCGATTCCTCCACTTAGCCCCAAGGATAAAGACAAACCACCATGCCTACCTACTCATATAATTAATTGCATTATGTATGCCAGTTATTATATTTATTAATTGGTCATAAATCATAAATAAATAAAGATATCTGAACATATTTTGTAAGATTTACTTAACGTTGTAAATTTCACAATGCAATCGAAATAACCGTGGCCATCGGATTTTGCCCACGTGTCGTAGTATGGAGACCTCTGTCCTAATGGATCGCTTCCAGATACAGGTACCGTCCATCTCAACCATTTCGCGTACATATAGACATCGGCTTTTGAAAAAGGCCTAAGCGCCATCTAGCAAACTTTACAGGAAACGTATGTAACGATTTTTCTCTAAATAACAATCTTTTTTTTCTAATTCTTAATTAATTAATTAATCAGCAATACGCTAATCTGTTGTCAACAATACGCTCTGTAATAATGCAATGTAAGAATACAAAAGTAGAAATTAATATAATAAATTCTACTTTTTTATCAATTAATGGAAACAGAATGTTTCCATGGAAAGTTATTTTAAAGTTTCGATTTAGTTTCCATGAAAACATATTTTCAACTTGACAAACTTAAAAATATAGGTAGTGTACAGAATTGTTGTACTAAAATTGCTTTAAAAAACTGTTTTATTGTACTTAAGTGGGAGAAGATGTAATGAAGTGAATGCTGCACCGCACCAGATTTTTTCCTCGATAAAACGTATATCCTATTTTGCTCCTAAGATGTACATATACAGGCAGAGTAATCTGTGTTATTTATAAAGTGTTTGCCTGCTAATATCGACGCCATTTTTTGAAAAAGACGTAAGCGCCATATAACAAACTTTAAAGGAAACAAATAAAACGATTTTTCTCTAAATAACAATTTTTTTTATTGTATACAGTAGGAGTTTCTTTACCTGGAAAAATCTTTATGATTACAATATATTTTTAAGGTTTCTAGCACTGGTTAAGGCCAAATTGATGACTGAGAGTCGTTAGTATTTGGTGCTTATGTTATCAATAATCAATTTTTAGACCATTTGCAATTTTTTTTATCGATATATCGTGAACGGGAATCGATAGAGGTGGTGTTCACGTCCCATAATCTATTAAAACCTAAATTTCGAATTTTTTGGCGCTTAAGCCTTTTTCATATCATCTTAACATTTAAATGTAATGAGTGACGAGTTGCTTTGAGTTAGTGGTAATTTTGTTACATAATTAACTGTTAATTACTGATTGGTTGGCTCTTGTATGAGGCGCTCCCTAGAAGAAGAGAGAATCCGCCATGACACCATAATTTCTTTCTTAATTTAAAGGTTTAAAGGATGGTATAATATTGTACGTACGTATATATATATATTAATATATATATATATATATATATATGTATACATATATACGTATATATGATATATTATATGAGCCATCAAACAAAGAAAAAAATTGTGACATGGCGAATTCGGTTTTATTGTATGGAGCGCCTCATATGTTTAATTGAACCTCGGACAATACATGACCAATGCGAGATCCATTAAGCATAGTGAAGTTCATTAATGATGATGACAATTAGATTTTCTTAGGTTAGTTATTGGTACCCTGGACCAGGGGCTGAGGCCACAAAGACAGGGGTCACTCACCTCCTCAGGTCTTTTAGAATGGAGACATCTGCGATGGATAATCGAACCCGCACCTACATATTATGGTATTTGAATATACAACGAGATTATCCTAAGGATATTTATATATTCTTCAATGACACAATCCCAAAGCATAAATATATTTGTAAGAGGTAAACTGTACTAAGTCCAATTTTTTCTTATTTTGATTTTATTATAGCATTCGCATTATGCTGGCCCAATTCTATATAAGTTATGTAAACAAGCTAAAAGAATAATCCATTATGTAACACTTAAAATATAAAGATTGGTCACTATCCGCCTCAAGCAATACAGTGCGATCTGAAACAGTTCACCTCTGACGTACAGAAATTTGGTGGTGAAAATCGAATTACGAAGGCTGGCACTGAAAATTAACTAGGATGATGATAGCTCCTAATAATAGTAGATAAATATTAATGCTTTACATAGCCATATAGCCAAGATTTAACAAACAAACACCATATACACAAGGTATTCCATTTAAGATGGTTCAAACGCAACTCGCGGAAAAACGGTTGGCCTGAAACAAAAATGCCAGAGGAAAAAATTGTAGAACGTAACGTTTTCGCCCGAATTATTTCCATTATTGGACACTTCGACGCCGCGTACACGCGTCCAAACTGATATGCGTTACGAGAACATGGTAAATGCTTCTGATTTATCCATTTACCCCCTATATAATAAAAATATGATCAAGATGGTAGAGACAATATATATCCCAATAAATGCAGATGAAGTAATTAAAAATAATTAGAGATATCAAAATGCTGTTTGCACCATTAGTTTAAACTTTTCATAGACTTTAAAATGGTACGCATAAACATTTATAAACTGTAGAGTAGAGTAGGGTGCAGTAGAGTATGTTACGAATAAATGACTTTGAAATTGTAAATAAGTTGTCTTTAGATATTTTTATTTTTTTTGTGAAGAACTTTATAATTCATTCATACTTTAATCTTTGGACGCACAAAATGATTTTATGAAATAATTAGCGTCACAGAAAATATTAAATGAGCTTTACTAATTAATACCTATTTTATTACCTATATTTCATCAGCGAAACTCAAAGTTTAGAAGCGTGTCATACATTTAAGTGTTAAATAAAGGGAATGTTCTGGAAGACATTATGCTCTACTGTTTTTCCCTGTAACATTTTTCTCTCAGATCAACCGTTTTTACGTAATATGCGTTTGAGCCGTCTTAAAAATGAATACTCTGTGAATGTGAGTGTGTATGTGTGTATACACACATATATATATATATATATATATATATATATATATATATAAATATGGCTTTACACCACAAAATAAATAAAACGATGTCTTATCGTCTTCGTTTAAAAAATGAAAATTCTTTTCCTGCAAGGCAAATAATTGAAAAACTAAAATGACAAAGTGAACGAAGAGAGACAGCATTATTTACAGCAGGTAACAAAAGCTATCCAGATAAGGTAGAAGGTAATAGGGTAAGGTGTGACCAACTTAAATGGTCAGTGGGTTCCAACGATTTCTGATCAGTAAAAGACAACTCTAACATAACCTAAATAATACACCAGTTTTTTCTAGATTCAGTAAACAATTCGTATATTTGTTTGTGCAAACATATATAACTACTAATGTAAGTTCTACTGGATAAATGATTAGCTTTAATAAATTTCTCAACAAATTAAAAGATGACAAGCCTCAATAATGTGAGAATTTATATTAAAAAAAAAAATATTTAGGAGGATGTCCTTCAAAGAAAATAAATTAAAAAGAAGACTTTTGTTAATGAACTGTGAAGAAGTCAGTAATCGAATCAGTCAGTAATCGAATCAGTCAGTAATCGAATCAGTCAGTAATCGAAGATGTTAGGAAATACCGGTGACTTCTTTTCACACCGAAAACAGTAAATCTATGGCGGAAGTGTAATCAATGCTCTATCACAAACCACATTTATTCAGAAGGTTCGAGTTTTTTATAATTATTAATTTTTTTGCCGTTAGAATTGTGACCTATATAAAACAGAACAATGACAATGACAACTATATTATTACTTAGTTAATAAACTCCGATTAATTTTATTAATTGTTGAGTAATGTTAGTAGGAACAAAGCTACTGTAGAAGTCTCCTGTAGAAGAGCTCAGGCGGTCATTTGTTTCATTATTTCGATTTTTACTTCCTTGCACGCAGAAAAGGAAGTATTGTAATCGCGAAAATTTTCGGTTTTCAGTTTTCAACGGAAATAACCATTTTGACCATCCCTGAATCCATTTTGACTAGTTTCGTCGTGGCGTCTGTACGTACGTTCGTACGTATCTCGCATAACTCAAAAACGGTTAGCCGTATAAAGTTAAAATTTCGTATTTAAGATTGTTGTAAAATCTAGTTGTGAACCTCCCTTTTTGGTCACTACATGATTACCGGAAGTGGTACTTTACTTGAAGGTCATTATTGATTTTCATCAAAACTTATATTAATATATTATGCAAAACTTCTAAAATTTAGTATTTAAGACTCGTATATTAATATAAACAACATAATAAATTTTGGTAAACATTGGCAAACCGGAAATTGTACTTTACTTGAAGGTCGTATTAGACTTTCATCAAAAAGTATATTAAAATATAATGTAAAACATCCCAAATTTGGTAAATTAGACTCTTATATCAAGATAAGTAATTTAATAGATTTTGGCTGAAATTGAAGAGTCGAAAGGGGTACTTTACTTGAAGGTCATAAGAAACACATCAAAAGGTATATTGAAATTTATTACAGAGATCATATGTTTTGGAAAAGTTATAAACGCAATATTTTTTCCACTCTAATTAAATGATTTTATTGCTTGTTTTAAGTGTTAAAATTGAGTGTAAAACACTGGTTTTCCTCCCTATTTGTGAGATCAACAAGTCCGCTGCATGAGAATAAGATATAAGTTAAGTGGGTTCTTCCGCTTAAAATGTCGAAACTGTCGATTTCCAATGCTCTATCCAGTGATATTGACAGTTTAAATGTCAAGGAACACGAAGAAATCTCTTGGAAGTTTCAGTTATCATGAGACCCCAGAAACAAGACTATGTCTCTGTGTGGGTGTGTGTTTTTGTGTGTCAATAGATGGATGTCGCGACGCCGAGTATCGTTTTCGAGGTACTGCAATCTTCGGAAACTAGTAACAAAATTCAGGATTACTTTTCGAGACAGAGATTTATAGTTTAATAGGTGTACAAGGAAGTCAGGTGCTGTCCACATCAGATATTTTTTTTGGAGAATATAAAATTAAAATTAAAAAATAAATAAAATTAAATACAATAATATAAGGTAATGCGGTGTAAATGCGTAATTGTCTCGTTAAATTCAAACCCTCAACTAGTAAGAGCTACCAATTACCATGAAGTCTAAACAATGATGTTTCATATATAAGCCATGAAAGTTCGCTAAGGTGAAGCATGAAAACACCTGTATTGGTCTTTTCCTCTCCCACTCTTAAGCAGAACCTACAGAAGCTGTTCTTCAAAATACTGTGCGATTTACATTTCTCCTTGACAGGTTTTTTTATTTTTTAGGCGCTTGTCCTCTGTTGTGTGGCCTGTGTGCGTGATGTACATACCATGATGTACACATGCCCTTACTACCATGTTTTGTCAACGACCACAGACTAGTGAATAAAAAAAAAAAATCTAATCAAATGGAGCAGTTTCATGAAGCTGTATCGTTTACATCATTAATATTCATTTATCGTAGTATATTTATTGGCTGTATTATATTGCTCATCGATTTCAAAAAGGAGTTAATGTGAGGGCCGCTCGAGAGAGCAAAGCAAAATGTGAGGGCCGCTCGAGAGAGCAAAGCAAAATGTGAGGGCCGCTCGAGAGAGCAAAGCAAAATGAGATTAGCATTAAACTTTCATCTAGCCAGGATGGGAAGCGAGAAAGACGTAAAGAAGGGCAAAAAGAGTGATTATCATAAGATGTCTAGAGTTAGAATCTGGATGGACACTGCGAGATAGAAACAATCGAGGAAGCTGCTGCAGTAAGAATTGTAATTCCAAAGAGATAATAATAATATTCTACTGCTATGAATAACTATTAGTAAAAACAAAGGACCATTATGATATTTCATTCCTGAATTATAATCAAGGAACAAATAAAGTAGTCTGTGACCCGCCTCTTCGAATACCCCTAATCCTTCAACATCATGTTAAATGTCTTCCCGAAAGTGTCCGTAAAAAATTGTTAAAAACAAAAAACATTCTTATTTGCTTGATAAAGATATAAATGATTTTCTTTCATTTTATATAAGGGACTGCTTTGTAGTCATGAATAATTTGTAACGGTTATAAGAAAATTTAATAAAGGTCAGATTAGCCGCGTCGTTGTGCACAAGGCTTGAAGAGCAGTTGGCCCGCGCGGAAGTACGCAGCAGGTTGGTTACAGGAAATCGCTTCAGTTGGGGGTAGCAGGTGCTGTCAGGCCTAACTGCTTCAAACGGACATTTCCAGTCTTATTTTTAGTAATAGCGAACAAAAAACGTATCCAAAAGAGTTTTTTAACAATAACAATAACAAATTTGTTAATTATGTAGAAGTCTTCCATAACCAATTGTGAAGAAGAGAATAGATATGCAGACGGTGGCGTAAGCAGGGCAGAGGATTGGAGAATGTCCCCCTCCCCCCCCCGGAAACATACGAAAATAAATAAAATTTGTATTTTAAGTAATATTTTTGATAATTTTTATGCTTATCCATAAAACGTAGCACCTACTTGCCTTCTTATTAAATTCCCTCCTTCTCTCCCCCTCCCCCCCCCCGAAAAAAATTTAATACCCTGTACGCAGGCTTTTCATAGAAGCATTAAATTAACATGAATAATCCGTCTCATGACAGCCCGATGAAAAATAAAATTGATGAAATAGAAAAATCATAATAAATAAAACAACAAACATGCCAAACGACATGATGAGATCAGAAATAACTGACACAATTTAAAGTAAAACACGAACTGATGTCTTTAGAAAAAAAAAATGGCTCTATTTTAAAAAATTACACATCCTCGGCGTCGGTTTCATCCAACTTACGGCGTAGAATGGTCTCCAACATGTGCATGTAATGGTCGGAGTATACAGTCATCGTTACATCCCCCACCTCACATCAATACTGGCCGATGAAACCGAAATCTCTAACAGACACTCCTGAAATTTGTCAGTTATCCTACCAGAAATAGGGGAGGACCGAAGGATGAAGGAAAATTTCCGGGAACGTCTTCGGCAATAACGGCCGACATTTGGAAGATGTAATTTTTTAAAACCGCCTCAAATAAAACTATATTCAAAGTAATTTTTTAAAATAATGCCAGTTTTTTAGTCGATATTTTCCCCGAAAAAATAGACTAAAAAATAGACTATTGCAGTGGGTCGGCGGTCGGCGGGACTGCGTTTTCTATCCGTTTCATAACCCGGAAGTTGGGGAGATGTCAGATATATATATATATTTTCCGCGATTACCTTCAGCGGCTCCCTTTGGGTCAAATAAGCTGAAATTCGGTATGTAGGATTTTCTTCCAGGCAAAACGATACCATTAGAGAATGGGTAAATTTCAATAAAAATTTCGGTATGTTTACCTGAAATTTTTGAAAACCGACGTTTTTAAAGTTTTGCGTATCTCTAAATCTATACCAAATTAGTTTATAGGGTTGAAAATTTGTATTTGAACTGAGTTGGTGTTAGGGGAGTGTCTTTTGGGAGTCTCAACTAGTTTTCCCCACCCCACAGGTTTTTCCATTTTTTTAAAAATATTTGCGCACCTCTAAAACCCCTCCGAATTGAGTTAGGGGGTTCATGTTGGATTTGAAAGGAAATTAAATTATCTATAAAACAAAAGAAGTTTCGTCAAAATTGGATCAGTATTAACATAGATATAGAACTATTTCAACTCCAACGGCCCCGGTTGTGTCAAATGAGCTGAAATTCGGTATGAAGGGTTTTCTGTATCAGAGGTCGGAGGAGGGGCAAAACAATATAAAAAAAAAAATCCGTGAGCAGTAGAACTCCGTCACTAAAGTCGTATTTTCTCGTTAAAAAAAAAGATAAAAACGGAGGAGTAAGAAAAAAATTGAGACCCACAAAAGACAGAGACCCTAACATACCAAAATTTACATATGAAATGACAATTTACCGAAAATTACATACCGAAATTTTGACTGTAATTTATCCATTCTTTAATGGCATCGTCCTGCCTTGAAGAAAGCCCTACATAACGAATTTCAGGTCATTTGATCCAAAGGGGGCCGCTGGAGGTGCTCAAATGTAGCGGGAAAAAAATATATATATAAATATATATCAGACATCTCCAAATTTTCCATAATCGTGCTCTAGGGGTTATGAAAGGGATAGAAATCGCAGCCCCGCCGCTCACCGCCGACCTTCGACCCACTGCAATAGTCTATTTTTTTCGGGGAAAAAACGACTTATAAAAATATGGGTAAATTTCAGTATCTAAGGGAACTGACTTTTGTGGGACTCAACTTTTTTTCTCTCTTCCGTTTTTTTAATATTTTGTACTTTAGTGGCGGACTTTTTTTCTTTCTAGAAATATTGGTTTACTTATTACAGCCCTTCAAAATGTGTCACTAATGCCTGCCCCACCTGACCAATGCCTATGTATATTTAAAAGACGAGTACATAGCTGTTGATCCTTTTTCTCTTCAGATGAAATAAAAGATTTTATCCCAACTAAGAATAATCTTGATAACAGTTGAATTAACCTTGGGCTGCCAATTAACTAATCAATAACGTCAAAATTAACTCTTATTGGAACCACTTATAATTGTTAACTTTCATTATATGATATATGTAATATTTAGCGCGAACTTGGAAAGGATACTATATTTTGGTTAAAATTGGTGAACCGAAAAGGGTACTTTACTTGAAGGTCATAATAAGCTTACATCAAAAATTATATTTAAATTAAATACATAAATCATATGTTTCAGTAATAAAGGTTACAAACGCAATTTGGTTTCCAATCCAATTAAACATTTTTATTATCCGTTTTAAGTGTTAAAATTGAGTGTAAAATACTGCTTTTTCTCCCTATTTGTGTGTGTGTTTGTCAATAGATGGATGTCGCGACGCCGAGTGTCGTTTTTGAGATACTGCAATCTTCGGAAACTAGTAACCAAATTCAGGATCACTTTTTTGAGCCACCGATTTACAGTTTAATATGCGTACAAGGAAGTCATGTGTTGTCCACATCAGGTATTTTTAAAATAAAATTGTTTTTCATAATTATTTATTACAATACATTCCAGGTCATATATAAAAGGCTTTGTAATAAAGGAGCGGACTAGCTGAGTGGTAAGGCACTGTGTTTCCATGCTCCCGGTCCCGGGTTCGAGACCGGATGTGGCAGATAATTATTTATTCTGTTATCAGCTGTGGATCGACCCTGTGGGATCGGGAGATCCTCCTGGGGCACAGCCAGCCCCTGTGGATAACCTTAATTGGGGGAAAAACCTGGCGGTTGAGCGTGATCTTGGCCAAATCACCTCCTTGCACAACCGTTGGCCTAGAGACAGTACGGTCCTTAACAAGTACGGTCCTTCATGGGTTGTAGTGGTACAGGTTTTTGTTTTTGTAATAATTAATTGTAATTATTTTTGAAAACATTGCTAGTTACAAGAGAGAGAATTTCACATCGCATAATTGTTTTACTAAACTAGAGACGAATTCCAGCTTATTCTGTAACATATCTCAACTTAATTAGTATGGGCTTAACGCTTATTAAACAAACAAGGTTTTCTACGAATGGGAAATCTATCGTCCAATAGAAGACTAATAAAAAAAAATCGCTAATAATCCTTGGTTTTACGAAAATCAGAACTTTGCATAATTTAGCTTCTCGAAAACCCTTCAATTGGTTTTAACGAAAACAAATTGTACTTATAATGGAAATTTTTTTTTCTAGTTTACGATGATTTAATTGGAAATTACTTAAGATCGACAGTTTTATGTTTATCAATTCCTATTCAGCAAAAAAAAAACAGTCCACTTAAATTTACTCCTTCTCTGATCGGAATTGGATGTTAACCCAAATGGACTATTTCGTTACAAATGAGGTCTGGAATCGCTTACTGGAATGAGGTCTGGAATCACTTGCTGTCCTATGCTCCGCCGCTCCCGATGCATCCTGTATGTACCGCCGAAGCGAGTACCTATTTGAAACAATCAGGACACAAATGTCCTTCATAGTTGAAAAGCTCTACAAATAAATAATATTATAATTACATTACATTACAACATAATATACATAACTTAAAAAGAAAACATTTCTGAGCGATTGTTGACTAATAAGCCTTCATAAATGCCGGTTATTTCTTTATGATAATGAATTCTTTCAGAATCTCTTCCTATTCCAAGGTTCCAACTTGTGGTGAAACAAAACCGGTTTTCGGCGATTCTTGTGATGAAAATTACTTCTACTAAGTTCTCCTCGAACACTGAGATGGACATATCTATCTTCAAGCCCAAGAACAAATTGGCAACTAACGAATATTAATACTAAATCGACAAATACTCATGCTTATAATTCGTAGACCGCTACTGAAGCAATGACGTACGAAAACGGGGAAACGTAACGTCACTACGACGTAATGAATATTTCAACGACGTGGGTGAGCCTGGAGAAAAGTTGGTAGACCGCGAGTCAGCAGACGTCTTTAACTACCTGGCCAGCACCTGTTATCAGCGGAGCCATCAGCGTGAAACGACGCGTTCAAGGCCATGCAGTACTACGCCACGAGTCTCATTTACATCGTTACGAACCCAAGATATATTCAATAGTAATACAAATTAGTTTTTGATTGAATAGCCTAAGGAAGAAATAAACATATCATTAAAAAATAATATCAATATGTTGGCGTCGTTTTTTGAAAAAGGCTTAAGCGCCAAAAATTCGAAGTTTAGGTTTTAATTGATTATGGGACATAAACACCACCTCTATCGATTCCCCCTCACGATATATCGAGAAAAAAAAATTGGAAATGGTCTAAAAATCGAATATTGATGACGTAAGCACCAAATACTAACGACTCTCAGTCGTCACTCTGGCCTAAACCAGTGCTAGAAGCCTTAAAAATATATTTCAATTATAAATATTTTTCCAAGTCAATAAACTCCTATGGTATACAATAAAAAAAAAATTGTTATTTAGAGAAAAATCGTTTTATTTGTTTCCTTTAAAGTTTATTATATGGCGCTTACGTCTTTTTTAAAAAATGGCCTCGATATTAGCAGGCAAACACTTTATAAATAACACAGATTACTCTGCCTGTATACACCTTAGGAGCAAAATAGGATATACGTTTTATCGAGATGTTTCGAGAGAAAAAAATCTGGTGCGGTGCAGCATTCACTTCATTACATCTTCTCCCACTTAAGTATAATAAAACAGTTTTTAAAAGCAATTTTAGTACAACAATTCTGTACACTACCTATATTTTTAGGTTTGTCAAGTTGAAAATATGTTTCCATGGAAACTAAATCGAAACTTTAAAATAACTTTCCATGGAAACATTCTGTTTCCATTAATTGATAAAAAAGTAGAATTTATTATATTAATTTCTACTTTTGTAATCTTACATTGCATTATTACAGAGCGTATTGTTGACAACAGATTAGCGTATTGCTGATAACAGATTGGCGGATTAGTGGGAGGAGGTTCGATCGCATCCGTCTCCTTTCGGAAGCGCTCAATTATCCATCTAGGGTCTTGTAGTCCTCGTAAGATACGCTGTATCTTTGCTAATTCCGGTTCGATTTCGATGATTCCTTTTTGTATTTTAGATAATTTAATCACCTTTCATATGATTTCTTGTATAATTTACCATAAAATACTTATTTTTTGAGATAATATCCAAATAAAATTTTCAATAAATAATTTTCGAGATGTACTTGTTAAATTCTGCGATGATAGTACAAAAATATGAGGCAAAGGATACAAACAGTAATAACCAATACCCTTGGACATGCCCAACCTTGAGAAGCGTTCGGAATCTAATCACGGGTCAATTATTTTTTATTGTATCAGAACATAGACTGTTGTTGATATCGGCATTGAACCTTCGGGTCCGGGAAGTCTTATTATAGAATATAGACAATGTTGTGACTAATGTGCCTATATCTATTTGACGGTCAGTGTGCCTGACAATCTGGTCAGGCATTTTTATTACTTGTTTCAAGTGTAAAAATTGAGTGTAAAATACTTATTTTCCTCCCCATTTGTGAGCTGAACAAGTCGGCAGTAGGAGAATAAGATATAAATTAAACGGTTTCTTCCGCGTCAAATGTCGACACCGTCAATTTCCAATGCTTTATCTAGCGACATAGACAGTTCTGATGTTGTCACGGAACACAAAGCAATATCTTGGAAACTAGCTACCTACTGAAAGAAAACGGCATATAATAACGGAATGAGACCTCCAGAAACAAGAGGTTGTAACTGGTATTGACAACCAGTGAACTGGATATTATTAGCTAAAAAACATGCATTGCAGGGACAGCTGGGAATTCCTGTGTATATATGGTACATATTATATTACCATTTCTAGTTTGTCCAGCTTCTTTTTATTATTATGCGGGTGTTATCGGTGGTTGGAGAGTCTGCCTTGTACGTACTTATTAATAAATTCTTGTAATCTGTTTTTATGACATTATGGCACGAGAAGGTTGTATTTAAACTTACGTTTCTTATGTACCGGTTTTAAATGTATTTGTCAAAAACATTAGAATTTTTTGTACGTGAGCTAACAGCTCCATATAATTGTCATGCATAAGTCCAAGTAGGTTTCACTAAGAAAGTGTTAGAATATAAATTTCTGTCTGGATTCTAAATTACATTGTCTCAAGAAATAAGTAAAGGAGGCTTAATCATTGGTTCACGGCATTCCTTTTGAGTTTTTTTTTAATAATGAACTTTTGTAACCGACCAAGAAAAACGTTGAATCCAAAAATGAAATAAAATAAAAAATTCGTCCGACCACCGACCGCAGCTTTTCTTCGAGACTACTGAGCCGATTTAGAACCAAAGCTGCAGGGCACTAAAGGATGATCCTCCGAACTCGACATTACCATCCGCTGTTTTGTTCCGAAATGGCTACCGACAATTTAGTGTTGTTAGGTCTGTGAGGCGTGGTTAGGATTTTGGCGCATTGCTATGATTACTGTATCATTTAGTATGTTGATGGTAATGTTTACGCTTGGAATGTCAAGCGTAAACATTATGCAAAGTAATACTGCAAGCATTGATCCTTGGACTTTAGTAAATACATTTTTTTTATTTATTTTTTTTTTTTTATTTCTTAATTATTTAAATTTAATTTTCTTTCTTTATTAAATTCAATTTTCGCAGGGTAATTTCTTAGCCTCAGTTCTTCTGTATTTATGAAGTACACTTACGTTATATACAATATCAGTAATCAATATAATTTCAGATATACTGAAGCTGCCACTGATCCGATTACACCATTTCAAAAGATGATTTGTCAATTAATCATCTTATTTTCAGCCATAAGAAACATTTACTGAATTTAAAAAAAATATCGTCAAATTATATAAAATATTCTTGTTTTTATGAACTTCAAGTTGGAAAACCCTTAGGAAAACTCATATAAACTCAAAAATTCATTTTCATTAACGTTTGTATAATCACAGTAACACAGGCTGTACATACACGTTTAGGCTGATGAAACTCAACATCTGGAGAGCGCAGCACAATTTCGTGAAAACTCAAATCTCAATACAACACCTGAGAAAGGTAGAGAAGATTAAGTAAGAGCAGATCTTGAGTGGAGAAACTCCTGGGATTCCCCAGGGATTTCGTAAATGGAAATTAGGTCACTGTTATTTATTTTTTTTATACTCTCCCCACTAATCGCTAAAGATGTGTGATGCACTTGGGCAAAAAATATGTTGGATAAGCAAATGTTAGGTTTAGAGACAACATTTAGAAATTTTTTAAGAATTTAATTAACGTTACAAAATTTAATGCATTTCCAAAATCCTCCGGAAAAAAACATCCTATTTTCTATCCTATCTTCCTTTAATTGGAGACTATCTCGGAAACTGTCAATTCCAGGTAGCAGTTAAAATTTTCTTCAGATTAAAGAATGTTTGATAAGAGATATGATATGAAATATTGCAGTTGGCCCTTTCCATAAAAAAATTATAAGTGGTCCAGAAAGAAAGTCAATTATTCCTCGAGCACCTCAGAAAAAAATCATACTTTGTAGGTCCATTCCTTGATGTTTTGGTAGCTGAAAAATAATTTTAAAACATTTTACTGTAGCCGGTTTGAAAATGGTAGCAGTTTTCTAAATAACTCAGCACTGGATTGCCCTGAATAGTGTTCAGTCCATTCTGTCCTACAAATCAAAGCCCTAGCTTATATGTTTCTCTTTATTTACAGGGTTCAATTTTCTTTATTTCTTAATTATTTAAATCCAATTTTCGCAGGGTAATTTCTTAGCCTCAGTTCTTTTGTATTTATGAAGTCGTATTATATATAAAGTAAGTTTCAAAAGTTAAAAAATTACGCCATCTTAATAAATTTATTTATTTTTTTTCTTATTTTTTATTTTTTTTTTTTTAAGTTTTCATAATTTTCCAGTTGCAATATCTCTTATGGGGAACCAGATAAAAAAAAAATTGAAAATTCAACACAAAAGATGTTTCTAGAGTATCAAACTCCTTTATGAATTTTAGCGCTTTTAGATTCAAAACTAAGTAGGTATACAAAAGGATTAATTAGAGTGAAAAATTTATTTAAATTTTCCAGCTGTAATATTTATAAGGGAGACCAGATAAAAATTTGAAAATTAAACGCAAAAAACATCCTCTTTGGCAGTGTTTCCCAAAACGTCCTCTATGGCAGTGTTTCCCAAAACGTACTCTATGGCAGTGTTTCCCAAAACATCCCCTATGGCAGTGTTTCCCAAAACATCCTCTATGGCAGTGTTTCCCAAAACATCCTCTTTGGCAGTGTTTCCCAAAACATCCTCTATGGCAGTGTTTCCCAAAACGTCCTCTATGGCAGTGTTTCCCAAAACGTCCTCTATGGCAGTGTTTCCCAAAACATCCTCTATGGCAGTGTTTCCCAAAATTTGTTGGGGTACGCCCAGGCATGTGTGCTTTTCATATTTATGTGAAGTTGCTTTTTCAGCATTTGTAGACATTAAGTCGAAAAGAAAAACAGTTTTTAGATGTGGAATCGGATCTGGAAACAACTAGTGAAGCAAATTATGCTGATCTGCTGTCTCAACTTTCTCGTTGATCCAAATAATTGTTATTTTACAATTAAAATATGATTTTTATTTATATTTTGTTATGAATGAATTTTATTTTCCCAACATTATTATATTAATTATTTGGTTCATTTCTAAATAGGAATACATTATTGTTATAAAATATAAAAAAATTATCAGGTAGCCTAAGTTATGCCAGTGGCACTGTTTCAAACAAAAAAATAAGGACCCAGTTTTGGCAAAAAATATAAAAAATCTATTCCATAGAAATCTTTTATGTGTAGAATTTTCATATTTTTATCTGCTACCCTAGCAAAGATATTGATGCTGGAAAAGTAGAAAAATTTATTTTTTCACTAAAATTAATAAATGCTTATGCCTACTTAGAGTTGAATCTAAAAGCTGAAATTTATAACGGAATTTGATGGCATGCACACCTATTATGTATTGAATTTTCAGATTTTTATCTGCAACCCTAACATAGATGTTGCAGCTGGAAAGGTAGACAAAACTTTTTGAACTACCTAACCTCCAAGGAATGTAGCTACTAAGTATGAATTTTTTCTGAGGTGCTCGAGCAACTAAGCATCACCCAGCAATTAACCTGGACTGGAGCAATTATGCTGGACCACTTAAAAAGGATTGACCCAGTTTAATTCTAACATGGTGAACGAAATCTCAGGATAATGAGAAATAAATTCCAGTCATGCTTGGATCAACATTAAAATAGCATCAATAATAGAAGTGTATTTAATATTTTAACTAATTTATTTCGAGACACAGGAGCTAAAATAAAGATAATTTTAAATATATAGGTAAAACCTCAATTTCTTTTCATACAGCCTTTAAATTTGCAGGTATACGAGCCCTTTTGAATATAATTATTATAATGAAAATTTTTGTTGTAGTAACTGTAATATTATTTCCTCTTTTATTACACCGTGTTTATCCAGAAGTTATGTTTGATTTACGTCTTTTTTTTTCTTTTCTTTTTTTTAACTTAGCAAGGATTCTTCAAGGTATTGTGGTAGAAATTGTTTTATATAGTATAATTTGTCATTCATTATACATGAGCTGTTTCCATTTTACAATAAGTCTTCATTCATTTCCATCGTTTTCCTGAAGCAATAATCAAGACAGGATATTTAACTTATCAACTCAGTTGCTTATCATTTCTGCTTAGCGTAGAGCCAGCTCGTGCATTACGATCGGTGTTGTTACTGATACAAAGACTATATATTAAGTGAAATACATATATATATATATATATATATATATATATATATATATATATATATATATATATATATATATATATATATATATATTTTGATTCGATAATTCGAAAACCTCGAATGCATTGCTCCAGATAATTTAAGATTTGCCGATAATCTTCAGGTGGAAACATTAATACCTTTACCTACCTGGGATCACAATTAAATGATGAAAATAAAATAATAACAGTGCAAAAAGAATTATGGTCGCTAACCGTCCTGTTTTTGCAAACTTAAAAGTTTTTAAATCATCATTACTGTCAAGAAAAACAAAAGTAAGGTTATACACAAATTTAATTAAACCTATTCTTACATATGCTGCTGAAACGTGGGCATTTACTACCACCATCGCAAATGCATTAAGAATCTTCGAGAGGATAATACTCAGGAAAATATTTGGCCCCTTCTTCGACGTGAAGTAATTCAAGAATGGAGGATAAGAATAAATAATGAGCTCTACGACTTATACAATACCGAAATTGTGGGCTTTATAAAATCTCGCCGAATTGAATGGTTGGGACACGTTCTAAGAATGCCGGCTGATAGAATGCCAAAAAAGATGGTCCAAAGCAGAATTTTTGGGACAAGAAGAGGAAGACCTAGGAGAAGATGGATGGATGATGTGGAGGATGACCTCAAACGGTTGGGAGTAAGAAACTGGGAGGAAAAGGTTAAGGATAGGAATATCTGGAGGATTATTGTTCAGGAAGACAAGGCCCACCCCGGGCTGTAGAGCTACGCAGTAAGCATATATATATATATATATATATATATATATATATATATATATATATATATATATATATATATATATATACATATATATATATATTTATTTTTTTTGAGTTTTGGTCTGTAATTTAAGCAAGCATGCAAATATATTATAAGCAGTCCTTTCAGTGACAGTGCATTCGCCACTGACCGATACCGACCCCTTCACTTACACTTCGATGCATCTATGGTTCCATTCCTCCCTTCCATTTTTAATTAATATATTTACCCCCCTCTCTTGGGAAAAGTCAGGCTACTATAGCCTCCCTCGAGGGAGCATTCATTATCCTAAGTGAGGCCATTAGTTGGGGTCCTGCAGGGACGCACTCTTGCCCTGTTAATTGTTCTCTCCACCCCTCCGGATATAACGCACTCTGGAGGGAATTTGTTCGAAACTCCTGTCTTTATTGTGAGGGGACAATGGTAGGGAATAATGCTTTTCGTCTCGCCGGTCCTTTCGGTTGGAGGCACCCGTGTTGGTAGACATTATTTCTTTCCTGGATTTGCCTAATAGGCGAATTTGATTTAGGGAAGAGAACAAAGAGAAGATAGACTCTGCCTGGAATGGAAGATGAGGCGTTAGTGCTCTGGCAATTGTTTGCATCACTCCAGAGAAGGGGGCGCTTTGGTTTTGATGGAAACGCTACGTTGAAATTAGATTTGACCTGAAATAGCAATGGCTATACTTCTGTTAAAGACAATTGCTCTTTTATTGAATTTCCATGTTTATATCCTTTTAGATCCTTATATTTAAGACAACTATATTAATTGTCTAAAATTTACGCATCTAATTGATATAGAAACATTTAAAAAATCTGATATAAAAATTTAAATAAAATTTCTATTATGAACTGCAAGTAAATTACCACTTCCAATCTGTTGATAATGTTGTATCTTTCAACTTCCGCTGTTTATGCGCCGGTGTTTATCCACCACTAGACATTTTTTTTTTTACTTTTTGCAGTGAAATTTCAGAAGCTGTTCTTTAAAATACTTTGTGATTTTTATTTATCCTTGACAGTCTTCCATTTTTTTAAGTGCTAGTCCGCAGTTGCCCCGGCAAAACATGATAGTAGGGGTAAGTGCAGACCTCTATTGTGGGACAAGTGCGTCTGGCGTAAACATAAGCCTACTATCATGCTTCGCCGGGGCAATTAGCCCATTGAAATATAACTTCTTTATTTCAATACATTTCATTACTGTCACTGAAGGTTTAAAATTTGAATCTCAGACAATTTTTAACTTTTTTCGATTATTATAATAATCAATCGGTATAATAATCCTGCGGAAACGAACTATTTTACCCTTACCCCACAACCTCTGGTGCTTAAATAATGTGTTTCCAGAGGCCTTGTACGCAAACACCCCTTAAGGCGGGGACAAGTCTGTACTAAGTTAAATTACCAATCTCATCAAAATAGATGTGGATGAAACGTGGGCTTGAAAGTAATATCTTCTATATGCGCAATTACCCCACACCGTGTTTTATTTTATATTTACGGGTAAGTAGCAGTAAACACTACTATGATTTATTAAGGAAAAAAAACATATGTTAATTTACTATAAAAATATGAAATAACCCAATTACAGGATACTCACAAATTTATCGATATATATTTAATGAGGCTTAAGTTATCCGATTGTTATTCAGACATTGGAACACCATGGAAGAATTCCGTTTTGTGGAAGGTTCTGGAAAACAAAAAATCTATGGTTTCGATACGTCCTTTGCTGAAAACCTTTTTGTGAATATCACTGATAAAAGTAGGCAGTAAATATCATCTGAGAACACTTGAGTCCGTTTTATTAATGTTTTAATTCACCAGGAAAAGAACTTCGATTTTTTTTATTCTTCATCTGACACTTTATAATTGCATTTTGCATTTTGGTATAGTAAATCAATTCTGAAGTTCTACTTTGTTCAATTGTTTTATTTATGCTTATTTATTTATTATTTATTTATTTCAGTTTTGTCTTTTTATATGCTTTATGGTATTGCCCCAACCCTTGAGACAATACCGTGTAGAGTAACATTTTTATAAAATACCTGTATAAATTTAAATAGATTCAATGTAATAATCCAAATGTTAAACAAGAAGCTCGTAGGGAATTAAGTGCTTCATAAAATGTGATAATTTCTTATTTCCATTGAGTTCAGAAAGTTAAAAAAAAAATAAATAATAATTTAGCTTAAGTGTTCGGAATTACCCCGCTCTCTATCGCATCCCATTCAAACCCAAATAAAATAGAAACAATACCCATATAACAAATCTATCTCGCCAATAATGAGTAAACTATCGCTTTAACGCTGAAACTTTAGCTGAAACAGCATTGTATTAGACCATAGCCTACAATATAAGGCCATACAATAGCATTGTATTAGGCCATAGCCTACAATATAAGGTCATACAACAGCATTGTATTAGGCCATACAACAGCATTGTATTAGGCCATAGCCTACAATATAAGGCCATACAACAGCATTGTATTAGGCCATAGCCTACAATATAAGGTCATACAACAGCATTGTATTAGGCCATACAACAGCATTGTATTAGGCCATAGCCTACAATATAAGGCCATACAACAGCATTGTATTAGGCCATAGCCTACAATATAAGGCCATACAATAGCGTTGCATTGCTCATACCGCAGAGCTTTAAGCCATGCCAATGACTATCTAAAATACCATAACATGGAGTATGATGAATTTAACCTAAAATAATTAGAAAGCATATATTCGAATCACTCAAGAATCCAACAGATTACAAAATTCGAAAAGGTAATGATAAAGAAAAATCTATTAATTATAAGTAGTTTCTCGAATGCACTGGTATGACAAATAAAGCTGAAAAAAAGACATTCTCTCTTCCAGATAAAACTCGAGTTGATATTAGTTATTTATTTTCTCTGTACCAATATGCTTGTTAAAAGAAAGAAATTACTCTCTGTTTCCCAAAGAGAAATGACCCAGTAAACAATTAGCTCTCTTAACGCCTTCTAGTTATTTGGAAACAGCCTGCTTTATACTGACTCAATCGGAGTAGTAATACCACAAAAACTGAAGCCCTCTCTGCTTGTGAGGGCTATTTTTGAGCTGATTCCTATAAAGATTATTTATGTGAACCCCCGTCGTTGTCACTATCCAGCAATCGTCAATGCAAAGTTACCGCAATGAATTGCTAAATAGAAAATTCCTCCAATTATTGTATTATTTAATTGATTTTTTATTTTATTTTTTCCCCTATGTTATATAAGCTACCTATTACATTATTTTCATATTTTTTTACTTTTAAATATAGTCAACCACAAGTCTTAACTTATTATCTATCACATAAACGGTTAAAGGTAATTTTATAATCAGACACGGGCGATTAGATATTGTATAGAGTTTAAACGATACAATCGCCGGGTTGAAAACTGATATTGCAAAATATCCATAACTAAAAAAATTGGCGGTATAACTTTACAAGAGGGACGCGTTATCACTGGTTCCTCCCGAAGGTCGCCGGACTAGCACACTAGCGCCATTTGTGCTAAATAACTGCTTTGTATTCTATTGTAACATTCGTATTCATTGGAATTATAACTGCCTTAATTTCATATTATTTAAAATTGTTATTGCTGTCGACTTCCAGTGATCTGGAGAAGTTGTACCAATAATTTAAAGGAGTGATAATTTAAATTGCGGTAAGAACCCGACCTCAACTGAAAAGGAACTTTTGGGGTTTTATTTATTTCTTGGGCGATTGTAATGAGCGGAAGTCGGCAGCATTAATAATTTTAAATAATATCTAATTGAAGCAGTGATAATTTAAATTACGGTAAGGATTCGACCTCAATTAAAAAGAAACTTTTGGGGTTTGCATATCTCTTGAGCGAGCGGAAGTCGACAGCTGTGATCTAATTAAAGCAGTAATAATTGAAATTACGGTGAGACTCCGACCTCAACTGAAAAGGATCCGTTGCTGTATTGTTTATTTCTTGGGCGAACGTAATGGGCGGAAGCCGACTGCAATAAAAAATTTAAATAATATGTTATTAAGGCAGTAATAATTTTTATAATTCCAATGAAGACGAATGTTACAATTGAATACAAAGCAGTTGGTTAGCACTAATGGCGCTTAAGTGTGCTAGTCCGGCGACCTTCGGGCAAGTTTGGGAGGAACCAGTGATAACGCGCCCCTCTTGTAAAGTTGTATCAAATAGGCAGTTTGAAAAAAAAGTCATACAATGATCAAAATGATGAACAAATAAATTTCAAATTTATGAGAACCATAAAAAGTTTATTACACCTAAACTGAGGGGAAGGGAAAAGAAATAAAAACATGGCCAAAAAATAGAATGCTATTCACAAGGAACCATAAAGAAAACTGAACAAAACACCCGACAAAGGCTCGGACAAATAGCCCCTGAACGGGTAGGGCTCAATAGTGTGGAGGGAGGGGGAGGGGAGAGGGCTTAACGGTAATTTGCACCAAAGGGCTAGATTTAGTATAGGCTTGCTCAAGGTATTGTAATACTACAATATAATAATAAAGGGCTGTTTAGCTATCACTGTTTGTTTAGACAGCGGGGTCTGGTGGCAACAGGGTCTGTCCCCAGCAGCTGTTGGAACCTTTTGCCGCCCTTTGGAAACATATTTAGAGTAAAAATCTTTCTAAAACTTTTCTTTTTTTTTTAAATGCTGTACTACAGAAATCAAATTGCCTGATAATACAACTAATCGGATTGGGTATAATTACAATATTATATCTGTTCATACTTGGAGTTATTTGGAGGAAACAGAAGCTAATCAGCGTGTCACCGTTTTTCTGAAAATTAATTATATTTTGTAACTGGTTCCTTATTTTTAAAACTTTCAGCTGTCACTGAAGTCACTATTATACTTTTCTCACGTCAAATTAACAGAACCTATACTAACCACAGAGCAAAATGAGCCGAATGTTCAGATGTAATGTAAGCCAGTTAGACTGAAACATGTTAATTGCTTCCTTCTGTTACGTAATCAGTATGTACAGTAGAACAATCGAAAATAATACTTTTTCTAAAAGTGTTTCTGAATATCTACCAGAAAAAGGAACAAAACTCGTCTGATATAGGTATGTACTTTCTAAACTCCGAAATTTTATTTGACCAAGCAAAAATGTCTTGTTTTTCACATAACCTAGTGTTTTGTACTTCCTTAATGATATAAACATTTTTTTTTCTTTTAAAGAGTTTTGTAATTATTTTGTAGAATTGTTTAGTGTTTGTTGACTTTGACTGGATGGCTGCCCTAATAAATTATTCATTTTTAGATTTAGCCATAGAAGGAAATGATCGCAAGTTAGACAATCATTCGACATGACTTAGAAATGATGTCTTACGAATTTGACCAATTCAAGTTCCCTTGTATTCAGATCGTAGCGCTGTTAAAGAAATTTTTAAAAAACATGTTTTGGAAGTCTTGTCGTATATTCCTCCGAATTACCACTCATGCTATAAATCTTTCTCAGAAACAAATGAAATCCACAAATCTGCACATAGTGGCAACAACAGTGATGAATACATAGATTAAATCCGTCAGGAAGTTGAGTGGTCAATTACCATAAGACACAGTTTTTGAGTTAAATCAAAATTACTTTTTTAACTATTATAGTTTATTTTTTGCTATATCTCTCCCTCCCTCCCCCACAAAAAAAAAGTATATTGATGTAATACTTTTCATCGATGGGGAACAGCAAAGAAGTTTAACATTGAAAAAATCCAATCTTTCTTGT
Source organism: Rhaphigaster nebulosa (assembly GCA_948150685.1). Classification (NCBI taxonomy): domain Eukaryota; kingdom Metazoa; phylum Arthropoda; class Insecta; order Hemiptera; family Pentatomidae; genus Rhaphigaster; species Rhaphigaster nebulosa. The sequence goes on along the minus strand of OX411309.1, from coordinate 158,001,191 downwards.
CTAAAGTATTGAGAAAAATAGTAAATTAACTCTGTTATATTTCACATGATGTTTCCCAGAACATTATTTTTTCAATTCACTGTTTTTTTTATTTTTTGTTTGTTTTATCTTCTTCCTTATTTTGTACTAGCATATTTAGATAAACTTATAGCACTGTATAAAATAAAATTATACCTATGCCAAAAAAATGTGTATTATTAACTAATTAATTGGCTAAATAACATTATTTGAGCAACTAAATGAATGCGGCTTTAGAAAATAAACAGGAACACACGTAAGGAATAGATAAGAAAAAAGAATTTCGTAAAACTTCCGCTTTAAATTAGTATATTTTTGTTAGCCGAAATTTCTTATTTTCGGGAAATGGACAAAATGCAATCGAGTATCGGTAATCGAAGGTCTTTCTTACTGTATTTTTTTTTTTTTGTAATTCTCATACGAAATGAGTACCATTTTAATGGTTAAAATTTTGTGATTCTCATTAAAAATTATGATTTACCGATATGTGTTATTTCGAATGTTACAATAGTGTAAATATTCTAATCCAGTGACTCGTGAAGAATGGTCCCTCAAGGCAGATCTCACAATAGAGGTCCATTTTCTCGAGAGCCGAATGGCACGGAGTGTGCTGAAATCGATTACACGGAACCAGCAGACTGCTAAATGGAACTGGCTCCGAACCAACCCTTCTCACCTGCTAAATGGAATGCTGAAGAGCCCAATGGTTAAAGTAGCTGTTATTGTCGACATCATAGCAGTTTCCAGAAAATAAGTTTATAAGTATTGTTTATAATTATGTTTTATTTATTAACACATAATTTTTATCTTTATATTTTATTTATACGAAATTTTCCACAATATTTTTTTTTAAAATATCTGATGTGGACAACACATGACTTCCTTGGATGCCTATTAAACTATAAATCGGTGGCTCAAAAAGTGATCCTGAATTTGGTTACTAGTTTCCGAAGATTACAGTATCCCAAAAACGACACGGCGTCGCGACATCCATCAATTGACACACACACAAACAAATTGGGAGGAAAACCAGTATTTTACACTCAATTTTAACACTTACAACAAGTAATAAAAATGTTTAATTGGATTGGAAACCAAATTGCGTTAATAACCTTTATTACGGAAACATATGATTTATGTATTTAATTTAAATATAATTTTTGATGCAAGCTTATTATGACCTTCAAGTAAAGTACCCTTTTCGGCTCACCAATTTGAACCAAAATCTAGTAAATACATTCATATCGATATAAAAGTTCTATTTACCAAATTTGACAATTTGACCAGTACCACTTCCTGCGATTAAGCAGTGACCAAAAAGGGAGGTTCACGACTAGATTTTACAACAATCCTAAATACAAAATTTCATCTTTCTACGGCTAACCGTTTTTGAGTTATGCAAAATACGAACGAACGTATGTACAGACGCCACGACGAAACTTGTCAAAATGGATTCAGGGATGGTCAAAATGGATATTTCCGTCGAAATCTGAAAACCGAAAATTTTCGCGATTACAATACTTCCTTTACTTCGTACAAGGAAGTAAAAAGATAAATATTCTTTCGTGAATATTGTAATTCTTTAGAATCCTGGCGAATGCGTATTTGAAGAATTGGTGTCTGGTAACGTTAGTTATATACCATCTCATTTATTATAATCTTGTCTTCTTTTTTTTTTTCTTCAAGCCTGCGATGCTTGTGTTTTTTTTAGTTTCTGATAACTGATTCTGATGTATATTTTAGCGCTGAATCACGTCAGAATTTTTCGAAAACGGAAATTCAAAATGTGTAAAAATTCAATACAAAATAATTAAAAATAAACTCAATAGGTTTCTCTCTTATAATTTATTGTTTATTTATTGTTGGCTCATTCTGTGCACTTTTATAACTTTTTTCACAGTCTGAGCTAAACGATTTGGTTTGAAACTTACATCTGAACAAAGAAAATTCAGAATTGCTTGTTCGAGGCTTAGAGAGAAGTACCTTCTAGCAGCTGGCACTTCATACTCCTGGTTCAGGTACAGAGAAAAGAATTTCGCGAAAAATCCTGACGGGATGGGAAAGAATAAAGGTCATTTGTGGATTCAGGGCATTAAAATACATAGGAATAAATTATTGACAGCTAAAAAATATGTCACAACCCAAATTTTGCAGCGGGATGGGTCGGTATATAACAACCTGCTATGTTATCACAGATACAGACAGGTAACAGGTACGCGAAAACATGACAACCTTTGAGTAATGTATGACAACCCTAACTTCGAATGTAATGTTTTGAACATTTATTCAATTTAGTTTCCTAATGCCTGCTTAAGATAATAAACTTTGTCGATCTGTGGCATTGGTGTGTTATCAATGTATACCGGAAGATAAGTGCCATATAAATATGTAAATATAATTGTATATTTCTATTTCAAATATATAAATCAGTATATATATATATATATATATATATATATATATATATATATATATATATATATATATATATATATATATATATATATATATACATATATATGAGTTCAACGAAAGGTCTTTGGAATTTTTGAAGCGTTTACTAAATAATGATTACATTTAAAAAATCATAATATGCAGTATTAATATATGTAATGCAAGTTGCCTACTATATACTGATAGTGAGACAGAAATAAAACCTAGATATGCAATAACGATAATTACGTTAATCTAATAAATACAAGAACAATTAATATAATGGGAGGGACAAGAAGACTGGGAAGTCAACAGGAGCGCGGGGTTTCCATGGCCGACAGAAATTATCACAGTTAACGTCGGGGAATTCCCCCATTAAAAAAACAAATTCTTATTTAATGAAATATAAAATAAAAATCTGATTTACATTAAATCTGATACCGGCATTATTGGAAAAAACAAAACAAATTTATTTTAACAATCGCCATGGAAGCAATTTAACTAAGAAAATGTTTAAACATCAATTTAAATTTATAATAAAGCTAATGGATACAAAGGCATCAACATAAGTAATGATTACGCACGGAATATTTTCAAAATTCAGTTCTCAACAATATAAATTAAACTTATTGAAAGAGAATAATTTACTTAATTTAAAAATATTTAATTAACCAATTGTATTTTCCACAATTATTTTCAAATTAAGTAAATTATTCCCTTTCAAAAAGTTTAATTTATATTGTTGAGAACTGAATTTTGAAAATATTCCGTGTGTAATTATTACTTATGTTGATATTTTCCTTGTATCTATGGCTTCCTTTAGCTTTAATAAAATATATTGTAATTATAAAGTTTTGCCAGGTTAATAAACTCCTACTCTATACAATAAAGAATAAAATTTAAAAAATATATATTGTTATTTGGGGAAAAATCGGTTCATGTGCTTCCTGTAAAGTTTGCTAAATGGCGCTTACGCCTTTTTCAAAAACCGACCTCAATATATTTGTATCATGGATTGTATATTGTAAGAAATATATTGGTTAAAAATAAATTTAAAAAAATTGTAATTATGATTATTTGGAGTGCATTACTATGTATAATGCACACAGTAAGAAATATATGGTCCTTGAATAGATCATTCTTTTTTTTTATTATAATTATTTATTACGCATTATACCTGGCTTACTATTTGGAAGCAAAAATCTTCTGTGAGTAGCTCTCAAAGGAAGTGAAATGGTGTCCCTAAAGAGATTAACGAATTTTTAATTGTTTAACATAATTAAGCATATTAAAATATTTAAATGAAATAAAATGAAAAATATTTTTGGCAATGCTATTATGTAAATAAATTTTTTAAAATAATAATGCTACTAAATCAATAAAGGAATAAAATACGATAGTGAGGACTTCGATCAGAGATATCTGTGCCAGTCAACAGTGAGGACTTCGATCAGAGATATCGATATCTGTGCCAGTCGACAGTGAGGACTTCGATCAGAGATATCTGTGCCAGTCGACAGTGAGGACTTCGATCAGAGATATCTGTGCCAGTCGACAGTGAGGACTTCGATCAGAGATATCTGTGCCAGTCGACAGTGAGGACTTCGATCAGAGATATCGATATCTGTGCCAGTCGACAGTGAGGACTTCGATCAGAGATATCGATATCTGTGCCAGTCGACAGTGAGGACTTCGATCAGAGATATCGATATCTGTGCCAGTCGACAGTGAGGACTTCGATCAGAGATATCTGTGCCAGTCGACAGTGAGGACTTCGATCAGAGATATCTGTGCCAGTCGACAGTGAGGACTTCGATCAGAGATATCTGTGCCAGTCGACAGTGAGGACTTCGATCAGAGATATCTGTGCCAGTCGACAGTGAGGACTTCGATCAGAGATATCGATATCTGTGCCAGTCGACAGTGAGGACTTCGATCAGAGATATCTGTGCCAGTCGACAGTGAGGACTTCGATCAGAGATATCGATATCTGTGCCAGTCGACAGTGAGGATTTCGATCAAAGATATCGATATCTGTGCCAGTCGACAGTGAGGACTTCGATCAGAGATATCTGTGCCAGTCGACAGTGAGGACTTCGATCAGAGATATCGATATCTGTGCCAGTCGACAGTGAGGACTTCGATCAGAGATATCTGTGCCAGTCGACAGTGAGGACTTCGATCAGAGATATCTGTGCCAGTCGACAGTGAGGACTTCGATCAGAGATATCGATATCTGTGCCAGTCGACAGTGAGGACGTCGATCAGAGATATCGATATCTGTGCCAGTCGACAGTGAGGACTTCGATCAGAGATATCTGTGCCAGTCGACAGTGAGGACTTCGATCAGAGATATCTGTGCCAGTCGACAGTGAGGACTTCGATCAGAGATATCTGTGCCAGTCGACAGTGAGGACTTCGATCAGAGATATCGATATCTGTGCCAGTCGACAGTGAGGACGTCGATCAGAGATATCTGTGCCAGTCGACAGTGAGGACTTCGATCAGAGATATCTGTGCCAGTCGACAGTGAGGACTTCGATCAGAGATATCTGTGCCAGTCGAGAAAAAGTAGATAAATCAAAATAATTATTTTTTTCAGGCAACAATTTAAAGCTACCGATAATACCCAAAATCCTGTAACTAACTTCTTCTTGTTATTTAATTGAGTAATACTAGGCTGTTACAAAGGTATTGCCTATTACAAAGGCTGTTACAAAGGTATTACCAACTACAAAGGCTGTTACAAAAGTCCTTGTGCATTAGTATAGCTTTATTTCAGATTACTCTTCAAAGTAAAGTCCATTGTTTTCAACAACTTTCACCCATCTTCCAGGAAGTAATTGGGTTTGATGCCGGTACCACTCCTTTGGTATCGAGGCAAAGAACTCTTCATATCCAATTTTTAGGTCCTTTTAATTATCGAAGATCCAACCTTTTAAAAAATGAGCCATTGATCTAAACAAACCATAATCTGATGGTGCAATATCTAGCCTGTACGCAGGATGAGGCAAAACGTTTACTCCTTGCAGTTCCGATAATTTTCCCTTGATCAAACGAGAACGATGTGCAGGAGCATTGTTGTGTTGCAAAATGGCTTGGTTCCTGTTGACCAAAGCGGGGTGCTTTGCACTCGAAACTACGTAAACTCTGTCTATCTGTTCACAGTAAAGGTTCGAGTCCCTACTACGGACGATAAATCACGTGTAGTTGAGTTGCATGTGGGTCCTGGTTCACACATTCAAAAAGAATGTCATCATCAACGACCGATAATCGACTCTCCTTCTATGACAGAAATTTCTTCGGCGGCTGCTTTTGCGCTTAAACATTTTTCCATAAAGCCAACTCGTCACAAAGAATTAAATGATTAGTCAAAGTAAACATTGACATAAATAGTAGGAACAAAAACATTCTTATAGGATAATTATGAGAGTTGGAATTAAGGATTGTGTTCATGCACAATGAGTTTTGTAACAATCTCGTAGTAAGTACAGTATTATATAATACACAATCTAGAAAAGCTATTCAGTAATGACAAATTTTTTTTTATCAATTAAAATGAAGTAGAGAAGTTATAGTTATTAATGGGATCAAATAAGTCAATGGGCGAGATTTTTCGAAGCAGAATAGAATGGAAAATAATCCTACAGGTAAGATGTTGAAGCGTGGGCTGAAATAGTAATGAATGGTCCGTGTATAAGTTATGCACAATGATCTAAGACACAATAGATGACGAAAACTAAATTGCATAATTAAGATCGCTTATGTAAATTAGGAAAACAATTTTCTCGATCGACTAATCACTAAACGGAAATTCATGAAATGTATATCCCAAAAGCAGAGTATGAGTATTGGTAAAGACTTGGAAACTTATAATAATAAAACCAGATAATAAACCACGTATAATGCATACTAAATAATAATAATTTTTAAAAAAAATTGATATTCAAGCACCATATATTTCTTACGTGTACAATCCATGATACAAATACATAATTGCTTTTTGAAAAAGGCATAAGCGCCATTTAGCAAACTTGACAGGAAACATATGAAAAGATTTTCCCCCAAATAACAATATATTTTTTTTAATTTTATTATTTATTGTATAGAGGAGTTTATTAATCTAGCAAAACCTTTTTAGTTACAATATATTTTCAAGGATTTTAGCACCGGTTTAGGCCTGACTGACGACTGAGAGTCGTTAGTGTTTGGCGCTTACGTCATCAATATTCTTACTTCCTTGTACGAAGTAAAGGAAGTATTGTAATCGCGAAAATTTTCTGTTTTCAGATTTCAACGGAAATATACATTTTGACGATCCCTGAATCCATTTTGACTAGTTTTGTCATGGCGTCTGTACGTACGTACGTTCGTATCTCGCATAACTCAAAAACGGTTAGCCGTAGAAAGTTTAAATTGTGTAATTAGGATTTTTGTAAAATCTAGTTGTGAACCTCCCTTTTTGGTCACTGCTTAATCACCGGAAGTGGTACTTTACTTGTAGCTCTTAATTGATTTCCATCAAAAATTATATTAAAATACTATGTAAAACTTCTCAAATTTAGTATATATAACTTATATATTGATTTAAATAACATACTAGATTTTGGTCTAAATTGGAAAACCGGAAGCGGTACTTTACCTGAAGGTCATATTAGACTTTCATAAAAAATTATATTAAAATATAATGTAAAACATCTCAAATTTGGTAAATAGGACTTTTATATCGATATGAATGTATTTACTATATTTTGATTAACATTGATGAGCCGAAAAGGGTACTTTACTTGAAGGTCATAATAAGCTTACATAAAAAATTATATTTAAATTAAATACATAAATCATATGTTTCGGTAATAAAGGTTACAAACGCAATTTGGTTTCCAATCCAATTAAACATTTTTATTATCTGTTTTAAGTGTTAAAATTGAGTGTAAAATACTGGTTTTCTTCCCCATTTGTTTGTGTGTGTGTCAATAGATGGATGTCGCGAGGCCGAGTGTCGTTTTTGAGATACTGCAATCTTCTGAAACTAGTAACCAAATTCAGAATCTCTTTTTGAGCATCCGATTTATAGTTTAATAGGCGTTCAAGGAAGTCATGTGTAGTCCACATCAGATATTTTTCCGATATATCGTAAGCGGGAATTGATAGAGATGGTGTTACGATTTATGTTCCAAAATCAATTGAAATGTAAATTTCGAATTTTTGACGCTTACGTCTATTTAAAAAAATGAAGTCGATATATACAGAACATACTTTATATATATAGTAAGATTTACTTACAGTTCAACTAAAAATCCCATATTGAAGTTAGGAATAATAATAAAAATTTTTTTTTTTTTACTTCTTATTGAGAAATTTCATAATGTACCAACCCTATTCTTCTCCTCTCCAGTGCTACCCTAGGCTAAGTCGGTTCTCCACAATATTTCTCATTACTTCATCACAAGTTAGCTTGGGGCAACCTCTTCCTCGTTTCTGTTTGTGTATCATTCCATGAGATTCTTGGTCCATCGGCCATCTTTAATTATAATTGAATAGCCTGTCTACTTCCATTTCCTCTTGTGGACACACTGAATTATATCAGAGGTAGATCATTCCTCGTATCCATTTGCAGGTCCTTCTGTTTTACCTCGTGATTCCCAACATAAATACCTTTCCATAGATTTTACAGAATTCCTTATCTTGTTTATAGTTTAAGAGCAGTGACGGATTAACTATATTAAATGCAGTGCCGGATTAACCATAAAGGCAATGTGTGCTATTGCCTATGAGCCTCGAGCCTCCAAGGAACTCCGTGGCCCGTAAGAAAAATTTGTAGTAGTTTTAATTTGCTTTACAAAGATTTTTATATTTTTAAAGGACAGGAGTAGAGGGAAAACAGGGGAGCTGGCACACTTTTTTGAGCAGCCAATCAGAAGCCAGCATTTGGTCACGTGACCTATGGCGGGAAATTTGAATTTGAATTTTTGCCTCGACCTAACCTTAACTGCCACGTGGTCTTGCCTCGACCCTACCTTAACCACCACGTGGTCTCACCCCGATCTAACCTTAACTATTAGGCCACGCCCCTTTTTGGTCACGTGACCCTTATGCTCCGCCCCTTTTTAGTCACGTGATCCAGTCACGTGACTCGCAGCGCATCCTGGTCTACGCTCCGCCCACATGTTTTAGTCACGTGATCCAGTCACGTGACCCATGGAACCTCCTGGCCTATGCTCCGCCCACAATATTTACCCCCTCCACCCATTGAAGGGTCAGGTACCCATGTTAAAGAGCATGAGTGTACCCGACCGCCATTTTGTTTTTCTTATGCCGCCATTTTGTTTTTCTACTGGTTGAGAGACTTGAGGTTTTTTTTGAAGGGTCAGGTACCCATGTTATAGAGCATGAGTGTACCCGATCGCCATTTTGTTTTTCTTATGCCGCCATTTTGTTTTTCTACTGTTTGAGAGACTTGAGGTTTTATTGAAGGGTCAGGTACCCATGTTATAGAGCATGAGTGTACCCGACCGCCATTTTGTTTTTCTTATGCCGCCATTTTGTTTTTCTACTGTTTGAGAGACTTGAGGTTTTGTTGAAGGGTCAGGTACCCATGTTATAGAGCATGAGTGTACCCGACCGCCATTTTGTTTTTCTTATGCCGCCATTTTGTTTTTCTACTGTTTGAGAGACTTGAGGTTTTGTTGAAGGGTCAGGTACCCATGTTATAGAGCATGAGTGTACCCGACCGCCATTTTGTTTTTCTTATGCCGCCATTTTGTTTTTCTACTGTTTGAGAGACTTGAGGTTTTGTTATAAGGTCAGGTACGCACTTTATAGTCTATAACCTCCCCTACGGTTTTATAATCATGACCTATACGATGAAGGGTCAGGCACCCTCTTTATACTCTGTAACCTTCTCAAAGGTTACATAACCTTTACATTGTTTTCGCGTTTGTGCAACCTTCTCAATGTTTACATAACCTTTACAATATGTAACTGCATCAACATGTAAACAGGTTGCATCTTGTATAGACAAGTTGGATTATGTCCAGGTGAAATACAAATATGGACCTTGAACTGTTTATCTCTAAAACATAAATAAATGGTAGGGCTTCCTAATATTTGAATAGCTTTTGGACTTTGAACTGCTAATCCCTTTAACATAAATAAATGGTAGGGGTCCTTAATCCTATAACAGCTTTTGGACTTTGAGCTCTTAATTCCTAAAATATAAAGAATAAATAGGATTTCTTAATCCTTCTACTAAACTGTAAACAAATTTAGCTTTCGCAATAATGCTCTATCTCTTAATCCTTCCTTGGACTTTGAACTCTCAATACTTCAATGATATCAGGATAGGTAATGATAATATTAATTCTAGCTTAAGTTTTGTACCTTTTTAGTTCGGCATTAAGCCTTAAGCCTCTTCACCACGTCAAGGTAAAGGTACAACGAAGAGGTTTTTTGTAATTTTTTTATTTATTTTTTTTTTATATATATATTTTTTTTTTTAATTTATTTTTTTTATTTACAATGTAACACTAATACAAAATAGAGTTATAATACAAACATAAAATTTGATCTTGTGAAATTTATACAAAACAAACATAAAATTTAATCTCCAAACTAATACATGTAAGAATTAAATAAAACTTAATTTTTAAAATAAAGAAATATATATATTTAAAGAAAACAAAATATAAGCCTTCTCTAATCTATGATATAATAAACCTAAACCCTCTCATTGTATTTAAATTTAATTTGGAAAAAAAATAATAATAATGATATCATCATGAAATGTATAATAAGCAGAACATTTTGCTAAATGGTAGGCTGGTCGGCATAGCAAATATTAATATCATAGCCCTGAGCAATAATAATTATGAGCCTGATAAAAAAAATTTATTTTCGATACAGGTAAAGATAAGAAAATATTTAATAAAAATTTAGATTTTTTGTTGTTGTATTTTCGTGCAATTAAAAGAGAAACAAAAGCATTGGAACAATTCTGTTGAACTAATTGGAGATCTATTCACCTCTCATTCACTCACACAATCAAGTTTGCGGGTTTTTAGACCTCGCCAGTGACTTACATTAAGGGTTTACAGGTGTTTAAACCTTGCCAGTGACCCATTCCATTTAAGGTTTACGGGTGTTTAAACCACGCC